>OY755047.1:29903350-31103350 GCA_963576565.1 Aspidapion aeneum | reverse complement strand
GAAATTTTTAAATTGATGTGGAATGTTCCATAATCCTTGGAAATATCCTCATCTGATATGAAAAGGAATGATCAAATATTTCTTTCCGTATAAATATGAGACGTGAGTGAAGTAATGTCCTTACAAAATGTACAATAAAAGTAGTTTCTTCGTACTACTAAAAAAATTAATAAAATACAATGCTTTAAAAGTACAGGGTTTTTTAAAAAATGTATCAAAATGCAGTTTTTTTTGTATTTACTAAAAATACAAAGAAAATACATTGCTTTAAAAGTACGTGCTTTTGTGTACAAAGAAGTTTAAAAAAATGCATTACTTTAAAAGTACAGTTTTTTTTGTACTAAAATATATACTTGCTGGCCTGATGCAAGCCGTTGTTCCAAATCAATACGAATTAAGTACTTCCTACTTAGTACTTTTTGGGCAGCAGTGAAAGCCAGTACTTTAAAAGTACTTTTTTTGTAATCCATGTTTGCTGGGATACTAATTTTTTACGAAGCCTCGCTTTAATATGCGGTTTTCGGAATATAACACAAAGTTTATTTCAATAATTTATATTATTACTAAAAACGTCGCAGGATCTTCCATTTCTGAGATATTTACAAAATCTGTTTTCAAGGCTGATATAGCGTGAGTGTGCTAATTGATCCATTTATTTAAATGAAAGTATGAATTAAATAGAAATATTGTACTTTTTGAGTACCCTTGTACATAAAAATTGTCATGTGACATCTAGCATAGTCATCTAATATAAGAGTCAATTATTTTTATCACTTTTTGTTTTAAAGTTTAGGTTTTATAAAAGATTTTAATTTATTCGTATGTTGGGGGAGCTCCATACTCGCCACTGTATCTTGGAAACCAGTCATAGGATCGGATATCGAGATCCACAACATTTCATTAAAATCGTGGATTTTTTAAAATCCCATTTAAGGTGTGTGCTCCTTTAAAGTATTGTCACGTCGTACTTTTCAAAACAAGCAGAACTTTTTATAAAGAGTGACTTGTTGTCGATAAATGAAATTTTGAGACCATTTTCTGTCCTCTTGGGATCTCTAGAATATACCTACTATACATATATTGACTTTTAACGTGTTTTTGTGCTTGGTTGTTAAGAAATTTAAAGATAGACGATATTTTAAAATGGCAATGGCAAAATAATCCGCTTTTAATTTTTTTATCACTGCACAGGACATTAACTTCTTTGTTGTTTTTGTATAAATAATCTGTCTCCTTTGTTTTCAGTTTTTGAGAAATTACATAAAGTTCGTATTTTATTTAACGAAGCATTCTTCATTTATTCAATTTTTGAAACCACCGTAAATTTTCGTTTAAAATGACGTATCACATTAAAAAATAATATAACTTTATTTCAAAAATTTCTTGATATCGCTAGTTGATAAAAAGCCAAAATTCTCTGCAACCAGTTTTTTTTATTCAAATCCTCTTTTTATTTTTAAGCCTGCAACTTTAAAAAAGGTTTTTAATCCTGCCTTTTATGAGTGGGGGATAATTCGCCGAGGCCAATTCGCTGCGGGGAATTTTGCGAAAAAAAATGTCCCCATAAAAAAAATTGTTTTTCCAAAAAAAATGCTTTTTCAAAAAACTAATTTATTTTTAATAATATTATTTTTTTAATTAATACTTTTTTAAAAAGTAATTTTATCAAACCCTAATTTATAATAAAAAAAATTTTTAATACTTTTTTATAAAGCAGTTTTGTCCAAAACTAATACCTATATTAAATAAACTAAAAAATATGTTTACCATACACGAAACAACAAAATAAAAATTAATCAAAAATTCTCGCGGCGAATCGTCCACGCGGCAAATCGGCTCGCGGCGAATAATTCCGCAGCTAATCGGCCGCGGCTAATTGTCCCTGCCCGTCCTTTATATGCCTCTAATATTCATTTTTCGATTCATGTTTGGTGATTCAGTACGATCTTTTCCCGAAATCTAATACCTCATTTTGATGACACCCTGTATTTGTTTAAATAAAATAAAAAGGTATTAGAATTTTTAACTTACCAAAAACTTCATTTTGTGTTCTTCTATAAAACTTATGTCTATATCACAACCTTTAAACCTACACTAAGAAACAATAGAAGTTGCACTTGATGATCACAATCAAAAGTGGAATCAAATAATACCGAAGAGAGTCTTCCTCTCACTATTTATACACCTTCTACAAACTCAACAGCTTCTGGTTACTTTACATTCCTCACCGTAGATCACGTAGATTTTATAAGAACATAAAAACATGGATATAAGAGTTAACTAAAAGTTTTATTTTCTTCTTCTTCTTTGCTTAATAACCCTTATTGAGTTTTTGCCATAGTAAGGATTTTTTCCATTCTGATTTCTAGTGCTTCATTTTACAAGTTCTTAAATTTACTGCCCTTTAGATACGTTTCCACTGAAGCAACATTGAGCAACTTTTTGTTACGTTTTGTTTCTTCTTGTTGCAGTAAACATAAATCTTTTAAAAACAATAATAAACTTTTTGTTTCCATGGAAGTAATTAAGATTGTTACTTGTTTATTAATGTTTCCCATATATTTAAGCAACATTGAGCAAGGTTTTATTACGGTTTGTTTCTTCTTGTTGCCGTAATCATAAAACTTTTGGAAACAATTATAAACTTTTTGTTTCCATTGACGCAATCAAGATTTTAAATTGTTTACTCATGTTTCTGTTATTCAAACAATATTAAGCAACTTTTTTTTACTTTCCTCTTGCTGTTGACGTAAATATGAAACTTTCAGAAAAAATTATAAACTTTTAGTTTCTGTTGAACAATCAAAATTGGTAGTTGTTTACCTATGTTTTCTGTTACTCAAACAACATTAAGCAACTTTTTGTCACGATTTCTTTCTTCTTGTTGATGTAAACATAAAGCTTTCAGAAACAGTTATAAACTTTTTGCTTTCATTGAAACCCTTAAACTTTCCTTCTTGTTGCCCTACAAATGAAACCAGCCAAAAACTTTTAGAAACTATTATAAATTTTTTGTTTTCATTAAAGCAATAAAAATTGTTAATTTTTTAATCAGGTTTCCTGTTATTCCAGAAATATTCAGCAACTTTTTTTTACGATTTGTTTCTTTTTGTTACCGTAAACAAAAAACTATATATAAACAATTATAATTTTTTAAGCACGGTTTTCTGAGGGTTTGTTTCTTTTTGTTGCCGTAAACATGAAACTTTTAGAAACAATTGTAAACTTTTTGTTTCCATTGAAGCAATCAAAATTGTTAGTTGTTTACTCGTGTTTCTGTTATTTAAACAATATTAAGCAACTTTTTGTCAGAATTACTTACTTCTTGTTTTTGCCGTAAATATGAAACTTTTAGAAAAAATTATGAGCTTTTTGTTTCCATTAATGCCATCGAAAATTTTAGTTGTTAATTTATGTTTTCTGTTACTCGAAAAACATTGAGTAATTTATTGTTACGATTTGTTTTTTCTTGTTGCTGTAAACATGAAACATACAGAAACAATTAATTTTTTATTTCCATTGTAGAATTCAAAATGATTAGTAGTTTACTCATGTGTTCTGTTATTAAAGCAGTATTTAGTAAATATTTGCTACGATTTGTTTCTTCTTTCAGAGAAAATTATCACTTTTTGAAGATTAGGTGGGAAAAGTTTCAAGAAATCAATTTGTAAATCTTTTTAAGATGATACAATTAAAATAATTTTTGGAGCATTTGTCTTAGGTGGGTATGCATGGGGCAAGGCCGTCCGATCATACAATAAAATAATATTATATAGCCTATAGATACATTAAAGGGTATGGGCAGTGCAGAAAAAGTTGCATGATTTTAAAAAGATCTATTATAACCTATAACCTCAAATAGCCTGTCCTAACTAACGTCAGAAACATGGAGGATTGCAAAAATTGCCAAAAAGCTCTTGGGCGGTTTTAAAATAAAGATCTTGTCACATATACAAATTGGCTCGGATACCTACGTTGATTTTGTTTGCGAGAAGACATATTTATATATACCCCTTGAAGGGGTATATAGAGAACAAGAGGACATGGTATAATTTTTTATTTTCAAAATCGTTAGGTTGAATAAAAATTATTTTTTTTACCAATTTTTTTTTCTCGAATATGGACTTCTTGCCCGCAGGCATAACATAACATAACTTTGGCAGTAATTATCTCTAAAACTATTCAAGCCATTTTAGAAAAAAATAGTCAGTTGTAAATAAAATCTAAAGCCTTTTAAAATAAGGTGCCACTTGACCCATGTACTACGTATAATCCTCCCATATCCAGGTGTGCCATGTGGAGGCAGACGCCACAGTCGTTGTATTCCCATCTCCTATGGGCTACAAACCATCCTTTTAAGACACGGTATTATGCACTAATAGTAGCGGGTAGAATAGCGGACCTAATCCCCAACCCTAGGCCTAGGGGGTCACTGTCCGTTTTTCGAAAACACGCTTCTCGAAATAGTATATTACATAACAAAAGAAGAAGTGACAAATTTCATACGGGCGTGAATATTGTAAACGATGCGCTAGCCGAGTGAAACAACACGCGAGTGTAAGAAAGTTACTTTCTATCGACCTGTGTACGTTACTTTTCCTACTAACACTGTTGAACTAATATTTTTGTAAAAATTGGTTTTATTTTTGCACAAATCAAATGAAACTGCTTTCCCGCACATGTTTGGAAAAGTAAATTGCAACACATGTGCGAAAAGGTATAGCGACAGTTAAAGTAATCGTACACTTTTCCATACATGTGCAGAAAAGTACTTTTTCACACATGTGCGGAAAAATTTAACAAGAAAATTTAATTAATGTGTGAGATTTAACGTTTTCTGAGGATGCAAATCGTATGAAAACCATAATTTTTATATTTCGTCGTAGGAAAACTTTTTTCGAAGACGTTTTGACCAAAACCTAAATTTCATAAAAAAAAAATTTGACTAACACTTTTTTCAAAAACAATTATTTTGAATGACGTTTTTTTCTAAAACATTAATTTCTACGAGCGTGCAGAAACTGTCATTTTCGTCACGCATTTTAGTATTAAAAGTGCAACTTATCAGCTCTGCGTGCGGAAAAGTGTTTTTTCGCACTCTCTGAAAAACCTAAGAACCGGTACCTTAATATTAATTTTTTTCGGTGTCCTCAACAACAACAACAACAAGAACCGCCCATATCAAAAAACTTCCATGGCAAAGAAAGGCCCAGTAATTTTATAATTTTTGTTTTTTTATTTTTTGAGCCGCCTGAAGAAAAAATAATGTTCCTCTTGCGGAAAGTTTATTTTCGCACTTAATTGCTGGCCGAACTCTGCTATGCATCGATCGGCCAACTGCAATCGCGTGCGGAAAAGTGACACTTTCTCCACTTGTTATAAATATACTATTTTTAAACTACATTTTTTTTAATGACTTTTTTCAATTACATTTTTTTGAAAACATTTGTTTTCGAAACTAAATTATTTATTTAAGATAGCTTTTCGGTCCTCCTTAGGGGTGGTCCAAATCGGTGTTATACTTAACCTTCGTAAATTGATCGCAAACATATCCTAGCCTCTCTTTTGAGGAGGAAAATGGTCAGGTGGGTCTGGACAGGTTGTGATTTGGTATCAATTGACAAAGCTATCTAAAGAGAAAATTTTCGACACAAACCTCTTTCGTAAAATTTTAACATTTTCGAAAAAAAAAAAAAAAGTTATTCGAAAAGAATCTTTTCGAAAAAAGTAATTCCAAAAAAATTAAAAAAAAAAAACTTGATTCGAAAAAAATGTAATTTCAAGTCAGGTTTTCGAAAATAATTTCATTAGAAATTTAGGTTTTCGATAAAAAATGTCTTCGAAAAAAGCGACCCATACCTAAGTTATACAAGCATTTTTAATTTTAGCTGTTACTATACCTACCATCCAGGATAGATTAGTCAAAAAACCAATTATAGATACATTTGGTTAAAAAAAGTATAGATCCTCTTGTCAGGAAAAAATGTGAAATAATTACCAAGAAAAAACTAAATAAACCCGTCAAAGGTCAGGTGTCTGAGATCATCATGAAAGATAAAAATTCAGATCATCAAATTTAAAAGGTATTGCTATTTATCATACGTATAAAAACTAGGTTGGTATTGCTCAATGATCTAAATGGCAGCAAAACTTCCTATTTGGTTTTTGTTTGGTTCTAAATTATTGCCCAAATTTCCTAATACTATAGGGGAAATGGGGGAAATATGGGGTACTGAAATTTATAGGCTTATTTCTTGTATCAAATGAGTCGCCGTTTAGAATAAAGGCCTCAGTTTAGGCGATTTGAAAATCCATCATATTTTTACCTTCGTAGACCGCGCAGCAATGGCTAGAGAAGGTTTGTTTTCGATGAAAAAAAAAATGTTTTTGAGATAATTATAAAGAACAAATAAAAACTCGTCTAAGATCATTTAAAGGAAAATGGCATAACAGTCCTATGTTAAAAACGAAATTATTAATAACCGGACATTATCAAAAACGTCATTCATGAAAACAAGACAAGAGCAAAATCAAAGTTCTGTATAACGACTTTTAGCAAAACCGGACCTAGCCTGTGTTGTTCACCTAAAGAAAACCGGTTCTGATATTGCTATGCAATTGAAGCGTTCCTCACTGCAATTTCTTTACTCTTATGGATAATGAAAACGCCGTATCTACATAAATATTGCTATAGTACATACAGCATTTTCATTCAGCAAGGTCCATCCTTAAAAAAAGGTCAGTTGTTGGACCCTAGGTTAGGATTCATTTGCAATTAATTGACCAAGAGGTTCGGTTCGGTTCGGTTCGGTTCGGTTCGGTTCAGTTCGGTTCGGTTCGGTTCGGTTCGGTTCGGTTCGGTTCGGTTCGGTTCGGTTCGGTTCGGTTCGGTTCGGTTCGGTTCGGTTCGGTTCGGTTCGGTTCGGTTCGGTTCGGTTCGGTTCGGTTCGGTTCGGTTCGGTTCGGTTCGGTTCGGTACGGTTCGGTTAACACCGATTTCGATCTCTCAAAAGAAGGAACAGACATTTTTATTTTTTTATGTATTTTTGGGTTTAAAAATAACAATATTATTTGTCCCCGATTTAAATTTGCCGCCAAAATGAAGTTGTTGCTCATGCTAGGCCCGGCCCTTTTTATGATTTTTTCCTTTTTGATTTTGCCCGGTTTTGATAAAAGACGCTATACTAAACTTTGATTTTGCTCTTGTCTTGTTTTGATAAATAACATTTTTGTATAATGTCCGGTTATTAATAATTCCGTTTTTGCCATTGGACAGTTATACCATTTTCATTTATGCTTTTGGACGTTTTTGTTTTTGTCCTTTATGACGATGAATAGAGATTCGTTTGCTGCTGTAACGAGCTGAAAATCCATTAATGCTGATGACAGTTTCCTGAAATTGGAAAATGCTAAATTTTCCACCTGAACATGGATGCCTCATAGTTTGCTTGGTTAAATATAGCCATAGAAGGGACTTGGAAGCCTCTGACGGAAGTACTTAACATGGTAACTATAAGCCTTAATTAACAATCTGCGGAATTTTTCAAGCTATAAGATTGGAAAACTTCAAACTTTTTAATATCCTCCATTAAAAAGTTCACACATCAATATGCAGTTTTCGGAATATAGTAGAACACATTTTTAAGGCTGACATAGCGTGGAGTTCACTTAAGGTGTGCTAATGGGCTAAGAAGGAAGGTTTGAACGAAATTTTTTTATACATATTGGTTCATTGTTGGAAATTGTAAGTCAGGCGCGGATCTACGGGGGGAGGGGATATTACCCCCCTCCCCCAATCTCAAACTATATTTTTTTGGCACGCAGAATACACCTATCTAAAATAGTTTTATGCAATATTTAATATGATATTTCCCCCCAAATAAAGTTGCTAGATCCGCCCCTGAATAAGTGACCTTAAGCACTACAATCTTTCAAGTTTAAGACAAATCGCTTTATAAATAAATCCGCCATTTTAGATTCGCCATTTTGATTTTTTATAAGTTAGATTAAAAAATTATAATCAGCGACTTGAAACACCGCCAGATTCCAAATTTGATAATATCGGTTTATAAATTCATTCATTCTTTTTTTAAAAGCACAGCAAACTTGTAAGTTTGATACAAATCTGTTTCTATATAAGAAAATCTGCCATTTTGTGATAAAAAAATGTTGAATTGTATTGTCACCTGAACTAGTGTTATTAGCAACCCACCAGATTGCAACACTTGACTTAATGAATTTAACTTTTCTTAACAAAGCCAAATCGCAAGAAAATTAAAGAAGGATTTTTTAAAGATATTTTATTTCTAATATCTTTTATTTTAAATATATTTTGTGTTTTTTATTTGCATATTTAAAAAAAATCGTCGAGTTGGTAAAATCAAGAGAATTAGATTACTGAAACAAAATTAATAATGTAAAGAATCACTCAAGAAGATTATATCCGTCATATAAAATACCGACCTTGCTCCTTTCATGTTATATTATATTCAATCCTTTCGTATAGGCATGGTGCACACCCATTGTTCTCTTGGCCACTATTGACAATAGAATTGATGATTTAATTTAAATTCTTTTGCGGTATGATCTTCAATTTTCATCTTCAATTAAAACATTTCTTTGATTTGTTCTTGTTGATGTAATACTTACTAAGTCGGCCTATTCATAACCATATACCACAAAGTATCAGTTGTACACTTACCTGTACAGGGTGTTTCACGACTTATCCGAGAAACTTTAATAACGAGTTCGGAGATATACATAAAACGTTGATTTATAAAAAAAATTATATATATATATATATATATATATATATATATATATATATATATATATATATATATATATTAATTTTTAATAAATAGCATACTTCTTAAAACAAAGGGGATTTAAAATTAGATTTAAAGCACATTCAAGTCAATTGAAACAATTTTAAACTGATTTTTAAAAAATAAGTGTTTTTTTAACTTTGAAATTTTTTATCTCCTACTTGACTTTTATTAGATATATTTTTAGCTCAAAGACTTTTGTTGGCTTTTCTTCACCTTGGAACACCCAAACAGACAACTGACGTTTATTTTCGGGTTCATGAGTAAATTCACGATTCACCACCACTAGCAATGCTGTACACGTTATTCGATTTTCCTGCCTCAAAGCGGTCTAGAGTTTTCTGATAACAATTGACCCTAGCTTCTTTCTGTTCTTCGGTTAACAGATGTGGTATCCAGCGGGAACGAAAACGAAATCCTCAGTGAAGCCCCAATCTCGCGATATGTCACATGTCGATCTTCCGTGATGAGGATTCGCACAGCATCGATGTTTTCCTGGGTAACAGCCATTCTTGGTGCACCTGGCCTTGGATCGTACCTAAGGCTAATCCGTCCACCCTTGAATTCTCCATATTAATGAAAAACTGTCGCCTGATGTGATGGTTCATTACCGAAAACGAGAATCCACTCGGCAAGGCATTCTTGTTAAGATAATTTCCTTCAAAAGTTGTAAAAAATTATAGCCCGAAAATGTTCTCGGTTTAATTCCATTTTTCTAGATGCAAAATATAAAAACAGTCCTCGTATCTTTGTGTTTCATATGATTTTGATGAAGCTTTTACCTGTCTGTAACGACCAACGCGCATAACTCAAAAAGTACTTGTCCTCCAGATGCTCCCATTCAAAAATTAATAAAATGCATCTGACATACGCCAAAGGGTAAGCTTAGGTGCTCAGAAATTGGCTGAGTATGTTTACATAAATTTACTTCTTATGTTAAACTTGTTAAAACAAGGTATTTTAAAACAAGGTAGTACTTGACCCACTTTCACCTCAAAATATAGCGGGAAAGTTTATCCCTTGACGGGGTGGTAGAAAAATTTTAAGATAGCATAAAAGTGCCCCTCTTGCAAACAAAATCGACGTGTCCGAGCGTTTTGCCATAAACCTATAAAAAATACCCAAAAAATCCTCTGTTACCTTTTAGCTAAAACATCCTGTATTTGGAACAAGAATTTTTAAAGTAAACAGAACATCCACCGAAGGTAAGCCACAAAAGGAAGGAGAATTAATTAACTCATTATACACCTATACTTAAAATATTTGGGGGTCAAAATTCGACTAAATGGTTTCTAGTAGAAAAACAACACAAGCTGCGTCCGGTATTTGCATCTCAGACGTGACGGATTTTTGGTCACGTGATACCAGATTAGTCTGAGCATAAACTAATATAAAAGACGCCTGATCCAAAAATGGCCCCTGTTACCGAAATCTCATACCAGATGGCTATACGCGACGGTGTAAATATTAATTGCTAATTGTCTCGCCTGAATGAGTCGGCGGTGTTGCCATACCAAAGACAATTATACCTATCTACTTTACAATTCTCCTACTTTCCCCAGATTGATTTTTCAATAGGTGGACAGTTAGTGAGTTCGCGTAGACAACCCGGGGCGCTTGGCAATTCTTCCGCTCTTTTGAATGTGGTGCATTAAAGAGAGAGAGCCTCTCGGGAGCCCTGGTGTGTTTGGTCGAACTCGATCATTATGAATAAGGTATTTAGAATTTGGTTGGTATACCGCGTAATTTAATCAAATATTATTCCTTTTCTAGCTACTGCCTATTTAATATGCTTAGGCGTTTACGTTTTCGACTTATACATATATAAATGTATATATACAGTAAGGTACTTTACTCTTGAGTAAAACTCATATTTTTTGACAAACCTCGTATACCACTGAAAAAATTTAATATTTGATGACTGTATTCTAGGTTTTAGATAATGCAAGATTTTTTTTGAAGAATAACTTTTTTTCCTAAAATTAATAATAAAAAAGTTCTTCATATGATTCCAACTTAGGGGGACATACTGTATATATTTCGCTTCCTTTGCGTTTTAATACATCCTGTATGTATATCAATATCGATCTTTTTGGGGGGTTTAGGTATTTCTAGGGGATATAGAAAAAAGTAAAAACCTCATTTTAATAGCCCTTTATAAGCTAAGTAGTCTACATTTTAAGAGGGGGTCTATAACTTTTTTATTAAAAAAAAACAATTGATTGTAAATTGCTTTTTTATTTAAAAAAATATAAATAATCCAACTGTCAAATTAAATTTTATCTGTCACTTTTGGCTTTTAGTTTTTGAGATTGTATCCATATAGTTAGAATTTTTTCCATGGAATTTGCATGATTAATTTTATTAATAAAAAATATTTAAACCCAAAAACAAATAAATACAAAAATGTAAAAAACTACAAATAAATCAAGGGGTCAGTCCATAAAGAAATACATTTTATCTAATCTCCATCGACGTAGCTAGCCCAAGAATTCAGAATATAAAAAAAAATCATTGTAATATAATATATCCACAATGAACTAATTTTTTTGGGCAAGGTGGAGATATTTAACCCTACTAAATACTTCCCCCTTATTTAGGCCCTTAAGCTAGCCTAGTGTTTAAGCGAGGCTGTGGCCCATGTTTTATGTGATACACATATTAGGTATATTGTTTCTGTATTTTTTATTAATAGAGAGTAGGACATTGCTGTAGCTAGGAGGCACGGGGGGCTTTCCCCCCTCTACTATAAAAATATCTATGAAAAAATTGATCTACGCCACGGCCCCCCTGAAAACTGAGGCTAGCTACGATGCTGATAGAGGCCTGATCTTGCAAGAGGCAATTCAGTCCAGCCACACATACTTAATAAATAATAGCAATTATTAATATGTGTTAAGGTCCCACAAACAAAATTTTATGCAGTTTATGTAAATTTTTTACATAACTAGAGATTACTTGCGCGCCGCAGGCAAAACAATTTGCATTTTTGATCCATGAATTCAGGCTAAGGACCTCATTTTAAACGAATACTACTAAAATAGGTATAATTTCAGTAATAATAAAGAAAGTTTTTTGCGCTGGGGGCAAAAAAAACTGGGGGCATTTTTGTGGAAAAATTCTCACTTTTTACGAATCTTGGGAGGGGATAATTACCCCCATTATCCCCTTTCCTTGCATACGCGAATGGGCAGATGAAATTCAATTTATAAGTTGGATTGGCGGATTCAAAATCGAAGATTTTCTTCTTTACATTTTATAAATTTTAAAAATAAGTATAATTTTAGTTTTTAACAATCAATATTTAGTACTTTTTACTTTTTTTTCTATTACAAAGCTTGGTTTTAACGACCGAAATTAAGCGGTCCGTTCAATGTCGTTATAACCGATCTTTACTGTAGTAGCACTACATATTAAAGAGTTTTTAAAATTTGTTAAAGAAAAAAAGAGATTTTTGGTAATAATTTTGAGTATTTCTATTTATTTTTAAATAATTTTGCCATTTAATTATTACCCCTATTGTCATGCATAATTTCAAAAAATATCGATTTTGTTGTAATTTTTCAGGAAGTTATAATAAAATACTCTGCCAATCTATAGTCACCTAAGCTCACACTGGATACTATAGTTATAGTTTATCTACGTGAAAGCTAATATAGCTAAAAACTGAAGTATATTTTATTGAACTCCAGACTCAATTACCTTTCGTTTGATACCACACAAGCCATGTTTTGACTTAAACTCTAATTTTTCAAATCTACCCCTACCCTTTTTCTAAAAACTAAAATGTATTTTGTTTAACTCCAGACTCAATTACCTTTCGTTTGATATCACACACGCCATAATTCCACTTAAACACTAATTTTTGAAATTTACCCCCACCCTTTTTTTTAAATAAACTAAGATGTATTTAATTTAACTCCAGACTCAATTACCTTTCGTTTGATATCACACACGCTATATTTTTACATAAACTCTAATTTTTGAAATCTACCCCCACCCTTTTATTTGGCTTGTGTTCGGTGGATTTTGTTCATTTTCAAATGGGACCATCTCGACCCAAAACCCAGCCTGGGTACCAAATTTCATTAAAATCGGACAAGCCGTTTTTGAGTTATGCGCGTTGGTCGTTACAGACAGACATACAGACAGACAGACATACAGACAGACAGACAGACAGACAGACGGCGAGACAAAAAAGTTTCAAAATCATCTGAAACGCAAAGATATATAAAAATTTTTGAAATCGTAGCAACTTTTTTTTTCTCGAAAAAATTAGGATCACCATAGCTCACACTACTATAGTATAGTAGTAGTGTGAGCTAATATAAAATGTGTGTGTGTGTGTGTGTAATATGGCCTTGATCGAGCCAACTGGCCAGCATTTCTCATTGTTTATTACAAGGGAGTAAAAAATATATAATAAAAGCTGTTAAGTTTGTTGAACCCTTTTTCTAAAAAACAAAGAGGTTTGATGCAAAATATAATAAGAAAAAAATCCTTAGTTTGATCTTTTCTAGCGCCTATTAGTTTGCTATTATTACACCCTGATATAAGGGCATCGAAGAAATAACTGTTATTTCTTCGATAATAAGGGCAAAAGAAAAAAAATATGCCATCTATGTATATTTTATATTTATTGTGTCATACCGGGTGGGCAAAAAACCGGACAAAATGTTTATCGTTATAGCTTTCCAACTATAGATTTTACCAAAGCAAGCAGTAGTTTGCAGGGAATTGATCGGACAATTGTGTAAAAGTATATTTTTGTCCACCATCTTAAAATCCCAGATGGCAGACAAAATCAAACTTGACCTTGAAAGAGGCTCGTTTATTCTTCTGTTACGGAAATTTTAGATATATATTTTTGTTTGTCGAAAAGCTCTATCTTTGCTACGCACAACATGGTTCGGAGATATGAATCGTTTAAATCGGTTTAGGCCCCTAAAAATTAATTTTTGCTTTAACTATATTCTTTTACATACAGGTTAACGATTGATTGCTTTTAAAAGATCACAAACAAAATTTGCCGTCATTGTAAAATCCAAAATGGCGGACATAAAAACTTTACTTTTTAAAAAGGTTCGTTTATTTTTATATTCCGAAAATGTTTTGAATTTTTTTAGAAGTATAGAAAAATTTTAAAGAATATGCGATTGCCTTTCCATTTCTATGTGCATTTATTTCCTCATAAATTCATTACTAGTAAACCGACAATTAAATAAAAAGCATCATGGCAAAGATCAAGTTCATTAAAGATCCGTATTTAAATTTTCAGCCATCTCTTAATATAATATGGCTTACCAATTCGAATTTGACCCTCCATAAAGGGTAGTTTTTTCTTATGTTGAGAGAAATTTTTCGACCTTTTTTTGAATTTATTTAAAAGATCCTAGGTCCACCACGCACAAGTTAATCATAAAAAAATAAATCTTCGCAACATACAAAGAAGCGATCCTTCATAGAAGGACAAATTTGACTTTTGTTCAATTTTAATAGTTTTGATCAAAGAGCAATCGGGTATCACCATAATTCTTTTTTTTTTTCATTGAAATCGATTCAGTGAGTTTATAACGAAATTATTGCAGACAGAAATTGAAATAACAGTTGCTATAACAATTCTAATTTAAAGAACCACTGAACCGATTCTAGAGATTTTATAGAATCCATTCAGTATTAATGGAAGAATGGATACAGAATTAAGGAATAATATTTCGGGAACCACTAAACCGTTTTAAAATTAATGTTTCGAGATCCACTAAACGGATTTTAATGATTCGTAACTAGTTGCATGAGGGTGGCGAAAACAGAGCGTTTTTAAGAATTCCAAAAATCCGGAATACAAGAATTAAAAAGCCTCTTTGAAACGGGCAAGATTGATTCTCTCAGCCATCTTAGAATTTATAATATCAAATCTTTCTGCTTGAAAGCCTAATCAATTGGTTAGTATAGTTATAACAAAAACATTTTGACCGGGTTTTTTTGGTCCACCTGGCAGATATGAGTACCGGGTTAAATTACAGTTTTTTTTTATTAGTTATACAGACACACCCTATAATACTCCAAAAACTTTTTCAAGACTAATTTTTAACTAGTTTTGGGTTAAATCGGGCAGGGTACACAAAACAGCGGCGCGCGGGCCTTTTGAAAATTTGGATACGCAGTAAAAAATCACTAAAAGATGTTAAGTAGAACCGTTGTTTGATGGAGATCCATCAAACAACGGTAGAACCAACAACTTCGTAACTTTCATTTCCGATAAATTTAGAAAATACTTTTTAGGGCTGATATAATAGGGTGGAGTTTACTTATTGTGTGCTAATTGGCTAGTCTAGGAAGGTATCTTATCCGTCATGGATCCATTTATTATTACTTAATAAATAAAATACATTTATACTAAAAACACCTTGGATATTTATTAAAGATTGTATTATTTGATTCACCTCGTGGTTTTTTAGGACCGACGGGATTTTAAAAAGTTTGCATTTAATAAGGTAAATTACACCAAAATAAAAAAAATTGTAAATAAAAAAGTTGTAGGCCACCTTCATAAAGTCAGACTTTTCATAATCCCCTCGTATGTCTTCATATTTACATAAGTTTTTATAAATTTCGACTACATCGAATTTGGCACACCCGGTAGTCCCTTTGCTACTCCGACACTGTTAATTTCTAGACAGAAAGAACACACAAAAAGAAAGGCGGGCGAACGGTTATTTGAGCAAAGAGAACTAAATAGAATGTAAGAGAAAAAAAAGCGCAAAGGTATCAAATTAAACTTTTGTTTGTTAATTATTTTTATAAGAGGTATTTCATATGCAATATATTTTTCCTACGACCACACATGAAAATCATGGGTTTCACACCATTTTCATCCTCAGAAAACGTTAGGTTTCACCCATGGGCAGAAATTTTTTGAAAAATACTTTTTGCACATGTGTTGCAAAGTATCTTTCCACACATGTGCGGAGAAGCAGTTTCATTTGATTTGTGCAAAATTGAAGAACCGTTTTTACAAAAATGAGTATAGCTCATCAGTGTTCGTAGGAAAGATAGCGTACACAACTCGATAGAAAGTAACTTTCTTACACTCGCCTGTTGTTTCACTCGGCTGGCGCCTCATTCTCAACATTCACGCTCGTGTGAAATTTGTCACTCTCTTCTCTTGTTCATATGTAATAGACTATTTCGTTTTTAACCTTACCATATGAATAATAAGGTTACTCGTTCCAGACCTTACTAACTAGAAACCACAAAAAGGGTCCACTTATTACAAAAAAAGAATGAAACTGCGCCTCCTTTCAAGGGTCAGTCCCAATCCTTTTTCGTTGTTTAGGGATAAAAACATAAAAGATAAAAGTGTCACTGTTTATCCCTGGGATGAACAGGGATAGATCAGGGATAAAAAATTAAAATCAGGGATGAAAAGTGACAGGTGAGGAATTACAAACCTGGTTTTTAGCGCATTTGATATTTTAGACAAGTCATTCTTATTTGATTAAACAATCGTTTATTAACACTATTTTTATACACCCCACGCTTTTACCTTAGTCTGTTAAAAGTCACGTTAGTGTACTTAAAATTTTTTAGTTTTTTATACAGCTGATGATTTCAGTTGAACCGTTTAACTTAAAAGTGTTTTACGTATTTTTGAATTTAATATTTGGCTAAATAAAAAGTTTAAAAAATTCAGACAAATAAATGTAAAATGCAAAATTTTTAAGTAGTTATACTACTACAATGAAAAAAAAAAACAAATAATATATAAAACTAAAAAAAGTTATGAAATATTCTTGAAGATCAGTTTCTAGTTAGTTAGGTATCTATTTATTTATTTAATTTAATTTTGGATAATTTTGAAGTAACCAAGTGCTTATTTGTTTTTTAAAAGATTTTTTTGACCTTTTGTTCAGTTCAGATGGTAGCAGGTTAAAGAGTTCTTTTCCAATGTATGTTTTTCTGTACATTTCTCGAGTTTTTTTGAACATTTTCCGTGTTTTTCTGACCATTTCCCCAGTTTTCCAGGATTTCCGAAAATTTTCCCAGTTTTTCCGAGCATTTCGCGAGGTTTTTCAAACATTTCTAAAGTTTTTTGAAAATTGTCCGAGGTTTTCTAAACATTTTCCGAAAATTTCCCGAAATTTTTCTAACATTTCTCGAGTTTTTTGAAAATTTTCCAAGTTTTTCCAAACATTTTCCGAGTTTTTCCTGACATTTCCGAAAATTTCTTGAGTTTTCCCAAAAAAATTCTGAGTTGTCCGAAAAATTTTAAAGTGTAAGGACTGTACATTTGCCTCTGGCCTTAACTCTTGGAAGTCAGAAAATATATCTACTTTTTCTTACCTACATATCTATGCCTACACTGGGCAAGACGCGTCCACCCCTACAGAAGGTTGCATGTATACTGAAAGGAGTGACTGAAAGATGTTTCCAAATGATTTTGAATTAAATAAAATATCGGCAACACTGCACTATGGAGTAATCACAGGGGCAAAAACGGTTCCTCTCTCTTTTTTCCTATGTAAATTATTGCATAAGAAAAAAAAGACAGAGCGAGCATTGGAGTTCATGTGGTTACCTGCTATTACCAAACGAATAGCGACATCAGCGCCCTCACCGGTCGTCACCGGCTGATTTCAAAGGTCCTCAGTGCGTGAATTAAAGAGTATGCTATTGGCCTAATGAAAGCTGAGCGTCTATTATATTATTAGTTTATGGTCTGAGCAAATTGGAATTAACGACCGATCCAGATCAAATCGATCAAATTTTTATAAATGGTTATAACCTTAAATATAACCAAAAATATTATGTACATATTGCAACTCACGCCCAGCTATAATTTTAGCAAAATTTTCCTGTGATGTCGGAAATTTATATAATTTGTTGTCTTCAACATCAAATAATTCGATTTCAATCTTTTTACAAAAACAAAATATTTTTGTAAACAAATACACAACATACGTCACAATCACAGATTACACAATTCGTCGATCAAAATGTACGGAGCAACCAGATTTACGTCCGACTAGTCTGAGCAGAATTACAGAACGATTCAGATCTTCCTCCCCTAGATCTAGATGGAATTAACGAACGATGTCGATCAAAAAGATTAATCCGACGTAAATACCCAACGCAGCTAAATTCAAAACGTCCGTCAGTGCGATACATATAGTTTTGTAGCTACATTAAATTTTGTAAGTTACCAAATCAGTTGAAAAATGGAATTAAACCGAGAACATTATTTTTTACAACTTTCGAAGGAAATTATCTCACCACCACAAGATAATTTCTATTTTTGGTAATGAAGACCACTTCAATCGACTGTTTCCCGTTGGTATCAAGAATTCAAGCGTGGACGGATTAGCCTTAGCAATGGTCCAAAGCAAAATATGCTGTGCGCATGCTCATCACGGAAGATCGACATTTGACATATCGCGAGATTAAGGCTTCATTGGGGATTTCAAAGACCTCAATTCAAAAAAATTTTGCATGAAGAATTAGGAGTAACAAAATTAGTTTCTCGCTGGATACCGCATCAGTTAACCGAAGAACAGAAAGAAGCTAGGGTCAATTGGTGTCAGAGAACTCTAGAACGCTTTGAAATGGGAAACTCGAAAAACGTTTACATTCTCAATGGTGATGAATCGTGGAGTAACTCATATGAACCCGAAAATAAACGTCAGTCGTCTGTTTAGGTGTTCCAATATTAGGAAAAGCCAACAAAAGTCATCCCTTTTTGAAGTGTATCCAAAAAGATGGTCGGCTATCTTAAAGGCGGGTCATATAGCAACAATTCCTCTGGAAGATCAAAGGACTGCTACTGCCGATTGTTTGCAGTAAGTCATCGCTGAGCTTTGAAAAACGAACCCCGAACGACGAATCATCCTCCACTAAGTCAATGCAAATTCGTACAAAGTATAAAAACCATTGAATTTTTAACCCAACAAAACGTCGAATTGTTGGACCATTCTCCATACAGTCCCGACCGCGTATTTACGTTTCCGTGGTTTTGAAATAGACACGGAAATGTTACAATATATTTGGGTTAAAATACGTGTTGATTTTAAGAGTTTTGATCTCGAAATGAGCACGGATCTGTAAGAGAACATCGCTCATTAAACTATTACAAAAGCGTATTCAACTGTCAGGTTAAAACGCTAACATAACGAAAGCTAATCAATCAAATCTAACCGAACCGAACCAAAGCAAACTGAACCAATAATTTAAAAAAAAAAAAAAATTCCTGACTTCATACCCGGGATTCTAGAGGATGTGAATCCGCACCGAAACGAACCGAATTGAACCAAACCGAACCAAAGCAAACTGAACCAACAATTAAAAAAAAAATTTACTGACTTCTTTCCCGGGATCCTAGAGGGTGTGAATGAATAGTGTTGTAGTTTAGATATATCGGTTAGATTTGATTGATTAGCTTTCGTTATGTTAGCGTTTTAACCTGACAGTTGAATACGCTTTTGTAATAGTTTAATGAGCGATGTTTAAGGTTTGTGTTCCCTCTTTCAGTGTAGAAAAATAAATATATATACTTTTATATTATTATATTTATATAAACTTTTAATTTTTTTTGGATTTTTGGAAACTCCTTGCTCATTAAATTAATCACATTAAAGAAAATTAGTAATTATGCCGCAAACGTACTTCTTTTAATTGGAAAGTTTATTTTGTAGACAGTTTCTCCAAGTTTAGTTTCAGTTTTTTTCTTAAGTTTTTTTAGTCTCTTTAGAGAAGTTTTCAGAAACATGTTACAGGAGAAGGAGTGAAAACGGGCGCTGGGTGGGATAAAAACAACTCATAACCCAAACAATGTAAATCATTTAAAAAAAAACTTATGAAAATCTATTGATTTAAAGCATAGAAGTTGAAAAACACATCTTATTTGGCTGTTTTCTTCAAAAACTGACTGGTTTTTGATATAATAATATAATAAATATTGCAATTTTAGATCTGAAATATCAAATAAATACCTTTTTATTACTACATAATATAAGTGTATTTTATTAAACCCGCAACAAAAACAATACATTATACATCTAATGATTTAAATTGATTAAACTTTTAGAAAAACTCCTACTTCTATTCTAAAACTTTCAACTATTTAAAAAAGAAACTCATATCGTCTGGTAGGAAAATTCAGCTCTCAGCTTTTGAATTAACGAAATTATTAATTATATTTACTATCACGAATAAAAAATTTGTTTGCAAATACGCAAGAAAAAGCGGGAAAAACTCACGATTGCAATGTGTATTAAATGAAGCGCACTGAGCAGAGGTCCACTAGTGACGTAAGCAAGGCGCCGCCTACCGCTGAAAGATTCGAACTAATAGGCAATCCTGTGTGTTTATAATCGTTGCATAAAAACAACCATCATAGGCACTAAAACAAACCAAAGGTCGAAACAGGTCAGTGCTCAAATTGAAAGTACCTATGTCGTTTTGCCCAAATTAAAACTACCTAAGCGCAATTCATACCAGTTCTGAAGGGCACAAATATAGAAAATTTGAAATTCTATGTACAAAGACAAACACACAAACAGAAAATACAGAGTATCAAAATATTAATTTAATGTACAAGTGGGTACACACATAGATATATTTCGAACAAGAGGCTTCAAAGTAAATACCTGCAAAACGATGTTAGCTAAAAGGATTTTATTTCAATTTACGCCACTTCAAGCAGTTCGTCGCTTCGGCGAAAAGGGAGCGAAAATTTATTCGAAAACCAGAACAAAACTAGAGAGTCATTTCATATGAAATCAACAAAAAGAAATGGAGGTTTATCCAAAGCTTGGATTTGAGGGGGGTAACGTGGTAATTACAATCCCTCCCTACCCCTAGAAAAAAGAGATATGCACTTCTTCTTAATAATTAAAGGGAAAATAAAAGAATCAGATTTTGGCCCAGATCCGCGCTTGGATTTATCAGAACATCTCACCGATTTTGATAATTTTTTGTACATTTATTCTACCCATAAAGAGTATGAGAAATCCCAAATTTCAAATTCTGCTAAGCATTTTTTTTTATTTTAAAATTAACACAATTGGACTCAAACATGTACTAACAAATATTTAGTTATCTCGAGAACTACTTACACCACCACCAAATACCTTGTGTACCGAATGAAGTATCACATAATCGATAAAAAAAAACAAAACTTAAATTTTTAGAAGAAAAAACACGTGTTCTCAATTTTTTTTAATTTTTATTAAAAAAAATATATTTTTAGCTCATACGTACACTATAACTATAGTAGTGTTAGCTCACACCTTTACTATAACCACGCAACACTGTGCTTTAACTACAGTAGTCTGAGCTATGGTGATTGTGTCAATGTATATAAATTGTTTATGAATGCCTTGAGATATGGGTTATCTTTTGTCGTTGTAACAAAAGTTAGAAATAAAAAAAAGAATATAATATTTTGGTTTAAAAATGGTAACCATATTTAAACCTCCAAACGTCACTAGGAGATGTCCAATAAAAACGGTGTAAGTCAGTGTCAGCTGTCCGCTATATTTTACATGTTAATTTTTTAAACAAGTTAGCGATGATTAAACCGATGTTCAATTGAATACCTTGGTGCAAAAACCGACCAAGTCCCAAAAATTCAATGTTGTGGGTGGGAAATCAAAAAAAACTTGATGAATTTGAAAATAAATTTGCAACTGTCCCAAATTTGTCCCTCGAGCATTTAAAACCATTAATATACTTCGAACTTGTCCGATTTTTGGGATGCGTTAAAATATATGACCAGTGGAAAAACGTAATTTAATCCAAAAGTGGACTCGGCCGGTTTTAGCACCAAGGTATTTAATTGTTTTGGTGGATGTGTAATTAAAAAGGATTCTAATATATCGTGCGATTTTGACAATACAGTGAAACCTCCTATAAGCGGACACTCATGGTTACATCGATTTTGTCCGCTTATTGGAGGTGTCCGCTTATGAGAGGGAACTGCGAAATTTTAATATATATTTATTAACAATTTCCGCTGATTGTATTTTTCCGATATTACATTTTTCAGCGATCTTTCGTGCTGATAGATGTTCCTTCTCCGAAACGTTAACAACTTCCAACTAAAAAGATTTTTACTAGGCGCCACTTCATAGAGATCTATTACTAGCCAACTGAACAATAAAAATCAAACACACAGTACCGCCGAATAAAATATGTTGTAAATATGAGAGAAGTATTTAATTTCCGCATTAAAACGGAACGAGGTAATTTTCCAGCTGCAAAGTGCGTTGTTGCCAACATACTACAAAATAGTTATGCCCATGTCGTGCAGAGCTCCGTCCCGTTGTCAGAGGTTCGCGTCCGGTTAAGGGAAGTTTCAGAATATTTTAACCAAAAAAAATTGTCCGCTTCCGGTTATTAGAGTATCCGGTTAAAGGAGTGAATTTTGCAGGTAATGAGTTAGGAAAAAGCTTGGTTCCAACAAACTTGTCCGCTTAAAGGGAGTGCCCGCTTATTAGAGGTGTCCGCAAGGAGAGGTTTCACTGTATTTAAATATTGATACGTATTTAATACGCTAATGCATTTACAGATATAGTTGTTATTTATGTATTATTTAGCTTTGAAATTTTTTGTATATAAGTTTTTTATCAATCATGGATTATTTGTATTGTTTTTTGAACTTTAAACCATCCCTCAGGGATGGTATTACATTTCCGAAAAATGACATTTCGTTACAAATTCTTTTATGTGGTTTTTCTTTATTTCTAAAGTTAACTTGAATTTATATGAGATGAAACTTACTGATGACAAATGCTTACTATCATATTGCACATTAGAGTGAACCGAATCTTTTCAGTTGTTTGACCTGTTAGTATTACACAAATCAGGGTTGGATGGGACAGGCGGGCAACCGGGCAAATGCCCGGTGGGCCGGTACAATTTAGAACCGGTTGGGCCACAGGCCCGATGTACCTATTCCAAATTATTAATATTTACTTTTGTATATTTGACAAATATACTAATTAAAACATTAAACATTTAAATTTAAAAAATCTGTATGTAGGCCTGCGTTACTCATTGGATTGTTACAGTTACTTTTATATTAAAATAAGTATAATGTATCAAGGAGATAATGTGATAATGGCACTAACTTATTAATATTTTTTTGCAATACCAATATCCAGAAGAAAAAATCGTAAGATTAAAAAAATGTAATAAAAACATTGTCCAATTTTTTTTCTTATTTGTGTTGCTGTTGTGAAATCTCTTTTATGACAATTTGTTGACTACTTTGGTGGGGATTGATCAACCTGACCTCCCCCTTGGTACGGCTTTGCCAATATCTCATATCTTAGTTGCGAAAGATCATTTTTGGTGCTAAAATACATAAAAAATCTAAGAAATCGATTAACCGATTGAAAGATCGGTATTGGGTCCAATTTAAATTAAGGAGATCATAGATAAAATTGCAGCGTCAAGTTCATTATTAAAAAAGTCGTTACCGTATGAAAAATTAGCATACCTGCTCTGCCCCCGGTCGTTAAAAGGGCGCAAGTGACGAAAGTGTGGTTCGGAAAAAAATGACTTCAAAGTTTTAGTTGTTCATAAGGCAATACTACAGTTAATGCTATTTGTTTTTTTTAAAGTTTTTTTGAAATTTTATTACATAGGACATGATGGAAAATCCGTCGAGACCAAAACTCTTTTAACTAACGGGGGCAGTGCTGTTGTATGTTGAAATTTTGTACGTTTTTATTTTTATTTTTTGAGTTTTAATTTTGTGAAAAAATTAGATATTAATTATGTTAATAGGTACTTAGTGTTTAATATAGGCATACAGAATATAAAACTTTACAAAAATATCTAGAGCAGTATCACAGATATTAATAAAAAAGGAGATTTTCTGAAAGTCTTTAAACACCTTGTATCTCACAAGTTAGGATGTCTGCATGCATACATATGTTTATATGAAGGTTTTTTCTCAAAATGCAAATTACATTCTTTAAAATTAGCATGTTGTTTAATAACAAAACCTCCATAATATCAAAAACAAAAATAACACAATATGGCTTCGTTTTCTTTGCCGTAAAATTTGTTGTTTGAGCCCATCCAACCCTGAAAAAAATACACCTAAACCGGCAGGTATCATCATTTATGATACTTAAACATCGTATAAAATGCTAAGTTTTGAGGAGTAAATATTGGTGTAAGAGTTTAAAAAACAAAAAAATATATTATATGTTGTTTTTTCCGCTGGTTTCAATAATGCCATAATTTTTAGAAAACCTAACTCGAGTTATTACGTTTTGCAAAAGTAGGGCAGATTAGACGTAATGTCATGAATCCTAACAAACTTCCGGAAAATTTCAATTGAACTATTATAATTGCGGAGGGCTTGGAGAAAACTCTTAGTAAAGAATCTGGAGAATTCCAAACCGGGAATCTTAATAATCATTTCCGAGGTTTCCGGGGCTCGCCGCTCATGTTGGAAACTTTGTCCCGTCTTCCAGGGTCGTTCCAAAAACTATTTAAACTATGAATACATCGAACCCATATTTAAATTACAGTGTGGAAAAGTGACACTTTCAAAACAAAAATGCGTGCGGAAAAATGACAGTTTTTGCAAGCTCGTAGAAAAAAAAACAATAAATTTATCTCAGAATATTTTTATTCTACATATTTGTAAAGTCAGGCAATAACCCGTAAACTAAAAATGTAATAAAATAGAGGGAGAGTCCAAGTACTAAGTCTATAGACTTGACCCCAACAGCAGTGCATTGTTTTAATACTTACAGTTCTAAAATATTTGTACAGATTTAGGCTAGAGTCCCTGTATGTTGACATATTTGAATATATCCAAATATGTCAACATATAGGGACTCTAGATCAGGTTAACGTGCAATAGCATAGTAAGCATTTCTCAGTGAGTTTGATCTCACAAAAATCCAAATTAACATAAAAAAAATAAAAACCAAATTTCGTAACCAAATGTTAGTTTTTGGGAATCTAGACCTGTTAAAAATAGTCTTAAATTGAGGGGTGTAAAGTTCGAAAAACTATAGAAATAATCCCTGATAGATAAAATAAATTATATACAAAAGTTTTGAAAGCTAAATAATAAATAAATATCTTAATAAAATCGGTGTAGCGGTTCTCAGAAAATCTGATTTTGTTTTAACCATTGTTTTATAAATCATACGATTGCATTGTCAATCATGTCTCCATTCATTTATTTATAAATTCATAATATGCAAAACAATGGTTTACTGAACCGATTTTAATAAATCTTTGCACCATGGTGTTTTTATTTCAATAACATCGGTTCAGTAATAATGAATTTTTAAATAAATGAATAATGAAAGGCAATGCAATCGTCTATTTGTAAAACAAAATCCTATTTTGTGAGAACCACTTTACCGATTTTATTACTTTGTACCTTGTTAAGCGGGAGAAAAGTAGTGCTTTTCTATAAATTAAAAAAAACTAAAACATTTTCGAAAAATAAGAATAAACACGTCATTTTGAAGTATGATTCTGTCGGACATTTTAAATTCTAAGATGGCGGCAAATTTTGATTTTAATCTTCAAAGAGCAATCAATTCTGACCCTGATTTTTTTTATTTCACCAAAATCGATTTAGTAATAACGAATTTAGAAGGAAATGAATGCAGACAGGATTGCTAATGCAATCATATAATCTGTAAAATAATGGTTAAAATAAAAATAGATTTTTTAAGAACCACCACACCGATTTTATTAATTTGTACCTCGTTGTGTGGGGGAAAAGTAGGTCTTTTTTATAAATAAAAAAAAACTAAAACATTTTTGCAAAAAAAGAATAAACATGCCATTTTGAAGAATCACTGATGATTATGAAACCAGGATATTTTTTATTTCATTAAAATCGGTTCAGTAGTAATGAATTTATAAGGAATATAATATGCAAAAATGGTTAACACAAAAATATTTACTAATTTAAAAAAATAATTAAAACATTCTCGCATCATAAGAATAAACGAGCATCTTGGAAGGGTACATTTTAATTTCGTCCATCTTGGATTTTGAGATGGCGGACAAAAAAATATATTTAGTCAACACTGATTAATTCAGTAAATACTGTTGATAAGTTAAATCGTGTAACTTTTGTATTTATAATATTTTAATATCTATTTAAAAAGGGGTGTAAAAATATACAAGTAATCCCTGTACAAAACTGGGAGGTAAATGTTTAGTTGTCGGTCGCGTCATCTTTAAGAAGTATGCGAACTATGGTAACTAGTTTGAAAAGATTTCATTTTAAGGGGTTTATAGACATCCCGCTTTCCATAACAATCTGTTGGATCGTCGTTCATTGTATAAAGCTGTTTTTCTTTAAAATCTTCATTAAAATAAAAGTCGTTTAATCCGTCCACTTTTTTAATTTATTCATACTGGAACTTTCCATCGATCTAGGATGAACAGCTAACTTTTTTTAGGGGAACAGCCTGTATACTTTTACATTTTTTAGTCTTTTGGTTGTGATATAAATAATATTTTAAATGCCTGTGCTGCAATTATTATTTTCTGAGGTATTACGCATTATTTTTCCTTTAAAATCTATATCCTTTACATTTATTTGGTTTTACCATTAATTAATTAAAAATTTTAATGCGCTTAATTTAGAAAATATTTATATTACCAAAGACATATTATATATTTTTAAAATCAGAAAGAAAAGACGAATCGGCTTAATTTGCTTTGGTTTTAAATAAATGACCTAATGGCCCGCCTATAAAAAATATTATATATATATATAACTTAATACGTCAATGATTTTTTATTTCGTCATTTTATGATAAATATAAATCCAGTTAAGGAGCAAAATAAATACGCATACCCTACTCTATGGACAAAGACTTAATAGGGAGTTTTGGAACGGTTTATTTGACATTTCGTTGTGGTAGTGGTACGCACTGCGTCGTCCGTAAGCTACGGAGCCCTTTTGTTGTTGTAGTGGTAATTTTTTTTTTGTTAATTGTTAAAAGCATTTCACAAAAGTTTTAAAAAAAGGTTAGGTTTTAATACTTTGAGTTTTATAATATCTGCTTCAGTTTTCGAGTTATTATTAACATGAGAATCCCATATGTAGACTTGTTTTAAAAAAATCCAGGAAATTCAGTCCATCCAGATAACTTAGCTTTTGTTGGTTTCTCACGTTAAGAAAGGGTCTTAATAACGTCAAAAAATATGACATGTCAATATCTTTATGGACACATTTTGATGGTTTTTTTCTCATTATTTCGAAAACTATCGCAGTTACAGTAAAACTAATTGCCGATTTGGATTCAGAACGATCGAATTAGCTACAAAAAATGTCTTGCAGCGTTTCCATCGTGACCACTAGTGGGTCTATTGTGGCTCACTTTTGAGTGGTTTCTCACCACTGTATGCCTAGTCCAAAAAGGTTACCTACCAGTTTAGGTAAGACACTGTTCAGATCTTCTAAATAAATTTGAGGTTTACCGAAAGTGTTCTGACGTAAACGTGCAATAGTCCGACATTCGCACAGTACGTGTTAGACTGTTTCGTCATTCTCCATACAATAGAGTCTACATTCGATCTCTTCTGTTAGTCCCATTAGTACTCTTAGTCGACAGTGACCCGTCAAAAGTCCAGTCACTATACGGATTTTCTGTCTGGTAAGTCCAATGATGTTCCTGGCTCTCTTTCTAGAAGGTCCTTTAATGAACTCTTTGAAGTGAGTCAGTTCTGGCAGATTTATCCAGTATTATTGGAAGCTGTTCTACATCCATTTTAATATGATATCCCCAGGGCTGGTTCGGGGCCGAAACATTCGGCAGATGCCGCTGCGGCCTCAGTTTTTTCATACTAATGACACATTCTTAACGTTACCCAGCGCATTCACCGAGAGCTCCTCACGGTTTTCGATGAGACTATATATATAATAAAAAACAATTAGGCGTTGCGTGTCGATTTTCTGTTATGATGGGACAAAAAAAGTTTTTTTTTTCCCTGTTACATTTTACAAGTATAAAAGCTGGAGGATATCTTGGTCTCAAAAGACAGGATATTACAGAATGGGTCCGCGAGATTGCCTCCTTGCCCGTCACTTGCGCCGAGTCCTCAATCTACTCAGTGCCAAATTGCATTAAAGCGGATACCCCTAGAGTATAAAATTATTTTACTAGGTTAAAAAAAAATCATACATTTGTATAGTTTTTTATTGTAACTTAATATAAAACTTAACAAAAACTACATTTACCTAAATATAAAAAACATATTGGAAAATAAGAAAAATTAAAATTAAAGAATTCAAAGAAAAATTAAAAATAGTAATCAATAGCACGCTGATTTATCCCTTATTGTGCGGCGTTCTTTTTTCACGATTTAAAACTAAACCAATGTTCAACTCTGAAGACATTGATAACTGACATACGAATTAATCAATTTAAATTAAATAAACAAATTTTCTGGTTTTATATAGTAGTAGTATAAATAGTAATAATCTACATACTTGAGAGGTCTTAATGATGAAACAGCCTCAAATTGGTGAAAGCCAGAACTATTTTGTGGTCATTGCAGGCTTTGACAACTACATCGTCATTCTTGGAACCTGAGGGACTGCCGATGAATGAAACGCCACTCTGCAACAAAAAAAAAATGTCATGTTAAAAACTAGTGTATTCTTCTGGTTAAATATAGTGAAATTACTAAACCAAACCGCATCGTAAGTAAAACTAGAATTAAGCCTTTCAGGACGGGACCTCTCAGATACTTTTTGCCACCTGGACGGCAGTTGTTGTGTCAGCGGGACGGGTGTCACACATTTGTGACACTTTTGAAAAGCAGATTTAAAAAAATAGATTTACAGAAATATATTTTATTGCAACCGAACCGACATCTTGACTTAAACTGTTGTTAAAACGTGGCTAAAACAATAAACAGCGATGCTTACCCCGCTCAGTAAGCAACCGCGAGGCAGATGCGCCGTGTTGCCGAGTGTCAATATATCGACGGCGTCACACCGGCAAGACAGTCGGTCGTCCGACAAGCAAACTTCGTCTTAAGCGGTGTGACGCCCGTCTGGCTGGCAAAAAATATTTTAAAGTTTGTCTTATGTGTTATGACACCCGCTTAGCAGGCGAATGAACAGGTGTCATAAATATGTGACACCCGTCCGTATGCCACTATTTTGTATTGTCACATAAGCTGTGACATCCGTCTTGAAAGGGTTAATCTTCTATTTATTTCTCCAAAAACAAGTGCACATTTAAACCGAGTTCATCATCAGGTGCAATGGGTGTAAACTAATTTGCAGACACCAGCAATCTACAAAACAACATATCTGCCTTTTTAGCTTCAAACTGTGTGTAATAAACTTTTTATTATAGAGAAGCAACCCAAGTAACAAATACAGTAATCAAAGAACTAAGAAGACAATTTTGGATACATTAACTTAGATAAGTTGTAAAAACAGCAATTATCCTTTTTCTTTCTTGTAAACAAACACCAGCTTAGCAACTCCAACCAACTATAAGTTTGGTACCTGAAGAAAAACGAGAAACACGAGAAGTTATTTACCGCTACAAGACGTGAATAATTCGGCTATTTTACAATTACAATTGGTCGTAGAAGGGAAAAAGGATATAGTGTTTTATTATTATATAGTGAATAAGATGGGTAATAACACCTCCCATTATTTAATGATGATGATCCAAATTTAAAACTAGATGATTTAGTGTATATAAGATTTTTTAAGAGTAATGTCGCCATTAGGTAATTGGGAATAATAGAAAGGGTTTGTGAGGGAAAATATGAAGTCGTGTAAGTGGCTGATATCCGAACTTGGAATGGATGGAATGGATCTCAAACAAATGATCGTGTTGATATAGAATCTATAAATATTTAATAGTTACCACATCTTTTATTGTTTTAATACCCTTTGGAATAGACTAGTCGCCATTTGGACATATGTGACAGCTTTCATCCCAAAAGATACACATTCAGATTCGCTTTTTTAAAGGGAATTCTGTAAGCAGTTAATATTTTTTGTTTTCATATTTTTCTCATTGTAGTTGTCAATCTATACAAAAGTTTTTAGCTAATGTATCAAGTTATTTTCTGACAGAGTGATATCACACACATTATTTTTTCTTCCTGCCCGTAAAGCAATAGCTAGGAAAGGCGTTTGCCTGTGTGTCTGTATGTATGTTTGTTTATCAGTCTGTCTTTTTTCTGATTTTGTTAGTCGAAGAGCTTTAATTAAATAACTCGGTTTGTGCCATTGCCAGACTGGTAGCCTTGAGCATTTTAAGATAATCAAGATAGCGACCGAATGTCTATAAAAAAAGAAAAAAACATAATTGCGAATAGGCGGTCAACAAGTATAGTCAAAGTAAAAGTCCTCCTAAAAACCCATTTTTATATGTTTAAAAGAGAATAGAGATTTTAGGATAATCAATTTCCTTAAAAACTAAGGTCTTACTCATGATAAAGTTTATTGTAAGTAATGACGTGTCTATATAGAGACTCATGTCACCTTTGTGGACCTACAACAAGCATATGTCACCGTTCCAGGACAGTGTTAGAACAAACTAATATCAATCATACATGTATAAAAGCGATAAAAGAACTTTACAAAGGCTCAAAATCTAAAATTAAAATTGGAAATCGACTTTCAAAAGAATTCCAGGTAACGAAAGGCTTAAGACAGGGATGTTGGATCTCTCCAACTCTTTTAAAATATGAATCGCAGTAGCTCTAAAAAACTGGAAACGTAAAGTTCACGGCGTGGGAATACAACTTAACAACCGATTTACCATATACACACTACAGTTTGCTGACGACCAAGTAATTGTAGCTAATTATATACCAAAAGTGACAAGACATAGTACTTATGTATTGGAAACGAATCCAGTGAGTTAGAACTAGACAATGGACAAGTAATATCTCCATGCAATGAGTATGTATACTTGGGTGTCACATTTGATAAGACAGGAACAGACTGTAAAGAACTGGAAAAAAGAATAGTAAAAGCAAAAAAGGTTATTGGATGTCTTAACAGTATTTTATGGAGCAGAGAGATAAAAAAGAATGTAAAATTTAACATATATGAAACAATGGCAAAAATCACGCTGTTGTATGGAATAGAGACTTGTCGCGTAACAGAAAAATACAAAGCAAAAATGGAAAGTGTCGAAATGGATGCAATAAGAACATCAATAAGAATATCTAAAACAGATCATATAAAAAATGGGATCATAAAAGAAAGAATGGCAATCGAGGGAAGCATAACGGATGACATCACTAATAGACATCTGATATGGTACGGCCATGTACAATGGATGAACGACGAAAGATTACCAAAGCAGGTCCCAGAATGGCAACCAATAGGGTGCAGAAAAAGAGGGCGTCCTAAACTGGAACAGTCAATCCAAAAATAAATGAGTCAAAAAAACCTGACGGAAGATGATTGTCAGGATCGACGGAGGTGGAGAATAGGCGTCGGACAACGTAGAAAAACATAAAGTAAAATTTAAATAATATGTTCAGTTCGCAACGGATGCATATATTTGAGGTAATGTTTACTTACCAATCTCGCCCTGTCAATGTTGTCCCGGAAGGGGAAAAAGGCGTCGGATGCAAGGGCCACTCCAGACATTTGTCCGAGCCACTGCTTGCGTTCATCGGCAGTCAGCAGAGAAGGAACAACATCGAACATTTTATTGAATACTTCTTGGTCCATGTCTTTACCTAGAAAGATGTTATTTGATTAAAATCACATCAAACTTTTGAGTAATAACACAATCATCATTCTTCTGGTTTTATACAGGTTCTTTTAAAAAGTAACAGAGGATTTTTCGGGTATTTATCGTACGTTTATGAAAAAACCCTCGAACACGTTCATATTTCGGACGGAGACACTTTTTGACTATCTTAAAATTTTTGTAGCAGGTATTCCGTTTGAGGGGTAAACTTTACGTTTATATTTTGAATAGGAAAGGTGGGTCGAGTGATACCTTGTTTTAAAGGCCTCTTGAATGTCTATACAGCGTAAAAAAATCTTTAAGTAGTAACATATTTTTTTCTTAAAGCTAATTCAATATCAAACACCATTTGTCCTACAAATAAAATGCTTTGAAAACCGCGTCCCCCCACCGCAAAGATGTCAAAATGACGAGATGAAAAAAGTAACAGTATATAATTAGTTTTTTATTTTGGCTTAAGAAATGTGTTTGAAAACAAATGGCAACATCGTCCTACAAATTGCATGCTGGGTTAGGTCAGCCCAAGTTGGAAAGAAATCTGTGCCTTCGCACTGTGTTAAGAATCACTTTAAATGATTTTAGCAGACGAAAAAGTTGGACGGCTCGGAAAAATAACACTATTTACCAAAATTTAACCTGTTATTCAATAACTAAGGAAAATCTTAAGAACAAAGAGATACTAACCTACTGTACCATTGACATAATTGTCAATAGCATTTGAAATTTCTGCTCTGGTCACACCTTGCCTGAACTTCATTCCCAATACTTTCGGGTGCCTTCTCAACCACCAGTTGTCTGCTTTTTCTCCAGCCAACCTAAAATTAAACAGTTGATTGCCAAAACGATTTACAATTGTATATATAGATTAGATAGAATGTTTGAATTGTTGTCTTTCTATATAATAAATAAATGTGTTTAAAATAACTGGTAAAATTAAATTTTCTGAATAATCACTTGCGTCTCAATAATTCGTCCCCTCAGAATTAAAAATTTCTATCCACGAATTGTATAAGATTTTCGTGGGCAACTACAACTACTTACTTTTTTTTTTTTGATTACTAAATTAATTTAACTGTCCCCCGAAGATTTAAACAAATGCTGAATCTATTTTTTTTCTATATGATAAATAAATGTGTTTAAAATAACTGGTAAAAATTGGTTTTCTGAATAAGCGTTTGCATTTCAATAATTCGACACCTCAAATTAAAAATTTCTATCTACAAACTATAAGTTTTTCACAGGGGTAATTCCATTTAATATCCACCAATAAGTGCCCCTCATAGTCTTAAATTATATTTATTTTTTTACAGTAGATAGACAGGCCCCAAAAAACTTCTAAAAACTCAAACTTTTTTTTTTCATCCCCACCCCTCTATTTTAGTGTCAATTTAAAATTTCCCAAAATGAGCCATGAAGTCCTAATTTGAAAAAATTCTAGTTCATACACGAATTAAGCCACCGATATTAAACAAACTGGAAATTGTAAAGAAAGCTTTGTTCGTCTAAACCTATTTGAATATAATAAGTTATTGCTGTACTAAACAGGCTTTGTGCAGATTTAAAAAAAAAATAACTTTTAAAAAAAATTTCATATTTTATAAATTTATATCTGCTTCTGATAACTTGCAACCAAAAAAAATATTTATATGGTTTGTAGCCAATGACCTTTTCTTATCTAAAATTAGTATAAAAAATTTCAAGAAATATGGCTTAGCCTATAAACAAAAAAAAATTTAACTTGATGTTTTCGAAAAATTGCTTTTATAGCTATATTCAGGAGTCAAAAAGGCCATGTTTGAGGGTATTGGTCTTCAATAATCATAATTAAAATTTTTGTGTATTTTGCTCGTAATTGCCATTTGTGTCTATATTATGTTCGCCTATAACCAAATCTATATAAAATCATATACTTTCAAGGGGTAGCTACGATTTTGAAAAATGGTGGTTAGAGTCAAAAAGGGCTTTAGTTGGTTCAGTGGGGTAACAGTAGGTAAAAGGTAACAAAAAAAACTAGTTTTTTAAATCTCAATTTTATATAAAAAAAAAGAATACCTTTGCTTCATCTTGGCCAATTTTTCGTATGTATACAGGGTGTTTCCTAATTGAATGTCAATATTTACGGGGGTGATTTTTGGGCCCATTTTAAGAAAAAACTGAACATATGTCCTAAACGTCTTACCTTTTAAGATACAGGGTTATAAAGTTTTCAAAAATAAATTATTTATTATTAAAGATTCAATTTTGGAAAATCGTGTATAAGATTTTTTATGGCACTCTTCTAAAACTAACTTTCCCACCGAACAATCCATTTTTAACCTATTTAAAACGTCAACAGTCTCGAAAATTAATAAATGTCCGAACCACTTTTGTTGGAAATTGTCGCGTGTTAAAGGTAACAGTTTAAAAAAAAACTGTTTATGATAAAATTTCTTCAGGACGTCGATGCATAGTGGATCAAGCTTCTCAGGGTACAAAGAGCAGTTAAATTAAAAAATTATCATTCTAGGTCTCTCTCCTTTAATAACTTTACAAATTTTTCATTTTTTGGTAATATAAGCAATAAAATTTAATCATAATATTTGGCGAAATTTTTTTTAAAGCGAATGTCGCTAGTTTCCTAAACCTTGATCCACTGTGTAATGGCGCAATGTGTTTTTTTAAACATAAAATTTTAGGTAATGTCTGAAGGAAAAATATATTGTATAAAATTGATATTTTAAATAAAAATGCTGTTTGCTACTTTACTATTGTAAGGTTTAGTACACCATTTAAAAAGAGCCAACTAGAGCCCTTTTTGAGTGTAAATACCAATTTTTTTCAAAATCGTAGCTACCCATTTGAAAGTATATGATTTTATATAGATTTGGTTATAGGCGAACATATAGACCCACAGGGCAATTACAAGCAAAATACACCAAGATTTTAATTATGATTATTGAAGACCGATACTTTCCCATGATAACCAGCCTAATTTGCTTTAAATCGACTCACTTAAACATGGCCTTTTTGACTCCTGAATATAGCTAAAAAAGCAATTTTTCGAAAGCCTCAATTTAAATGTTTTTTTGTTTATAGACTAGCCATATTTTTTGAAAAATTTTATATTAATTTTAGATAAGATAAGGTCATTGGCTACAAACCGTATGAAGATTTTTTTGGTTGCAAGTTATCATAAGTAGATATAAATTTATAAAATATGAAATTTTTTTAAAAAGTTATTTTTTTTTAAATCGGTACAAAACTTGTTTAGTACAGCAATAACTTATTATGTTCAAACAGGTTTAAACGAATAAAGCTTTCTTTACAATTTGCAGTTTGTTTGGTATCGGTGGCTTAATTCGTGTATAAACTAGAATTTTTTCAAATTAGGACTGCATGGCTCAAAAAACAAAATTTGAGTTTTTTGAAGTTTTTTGAGGCCTGTCTATCCACCAAAAAAATAAATAAAATCTAAGACTATGAGGGGCACTCATTGGTGGATATTAAATGGAATTACCCATAGGCAACTACACCTTACGTAATTTTTTCTTTTATGTAAAAAACTTTTAACTTAAATGCTTTCTTTTTATATGTTTGATTAGGAGGGCTGTCTTTTAAACTTTGCATATGGGAACATAGGGGGCGACACTAATCGAATGTCGTTACTAAAACTTAACTTCAATCTCTACCTAGCCTAAATTCAAAACTTCAGTGTGATACATACAGTTTTATAGATACAGCGAATTTTTTAAGTTAACAAATCAGGCGAAAAATGGAATTAAACCGAGAACATTTTTGGGCTATAATTTTTTAAAACTTTCGAAGGAAATTATTTCAACAATAATGCCTTGCCGAGATAATTTCTGTTTTTGGTAATGAAACACCACATCAGCCGATCGTTTCTCGTTGGTATAGAAAATTCAAGCATGGACGGATTAGCCTGTAACGTGTAATTTTTACGTTTAAGGCAACGTTACATATTTGCTTATTTAGGTAAATAATCAAGGCTCTTCGACTCGTCTTTCTGTACACAAATTAAGGGTATTTTATAGAGCTAGGTTTGGAGGTTATATAGTGTCCAGAAAGTTACCTGAAAGTTAAAGGAGGCATTCCATCGAATTACTGTGGACACTGCACATCGTATTATTTGGGCATTCTAATCGGAATTTGAGATCACAGGTTTCGGGAAAAATCACATTAAAACTTTTGATTGTTTTGTTTATCTGTGGAATTTCGTGGTTTTCTTTGACGTTCATGAAAATAAACAGCTGTTCTGCTGGGGAATGGCTGCGTTGCCGCATCACAAATGGTTTCAGTAACAGGAAGAAAACATTTAGATGAACATTTCATTCGCTTATGTTTATTTTCGAGGATATTGGCCCACTTTGATATCTTTATTAATTTGATAAGGAGAGGATAAAATAAATACGAGTTATGCACTTTTGTAAATGGGAGATAAACGAGGAATAAAAACCAGGACTAAAAGAATAAACAAAATCGTATTTTTATATTATATAAATTTATATATAATTATAGTTAAATAAAGTTAATAACTAACTCAGTCGGATTGAAGGGTTGTGTAGGGCTGGATAGTGATGAACAAACTTAACATCTGAGCACTCTTGTGCCGAGTTTAAGCAGTAGTTCAATATGTATTTTTAGGTTCAAGTTCAGAAACAACTTTATTAATGTAGAAATGTTTTACAAAAATGGCGTCAAACCATATGAATCTTAGAGAAAACATATATAAAGAGCAAAGAAAACTTTTGACTAAAACTGTAACTAAAATACAACTAAATTCTACACTTAGTATAGCTTTACTCATATGGGAATTGGTTGAGTGTTCGAATATTCCTGGGTTTGATGCATGCTCTGATCTTCAGTAATTGATTTTACAGTTGATGGTTTCAATGCTGAGCTTCTTACAGTCCTGGTGGTTATTTTCCTCCTACTTGCTATGTCGGCAGGGGTCCGGTAGGCAAATGTTCGGTCTATGTATGGAGGGTGTCTCGATGTCCTTGTTATAAAATTTCAACCGTGGAAATAGATCCGACAACACCTCAATGTGCGTTTTACGTATTTTCAATATCCCCTTGGTCGATGCTGCCCCCTGTAGACCGGTACGGAAGTATTAATGTATTTCCTCATTGGTTAGGTTGAAAACCGCGGTTTTTTTTCCTTCAGTCTCGCAAACCGGAGTTAGTAATTTTTCAGAGCGTTTTTTTTATAAATAGGTTTGCATCCTTATTTGAATTTAACCGGGAAACTTAGGTTGGTACTGTCCCCACCAGATGTACGAAACGATTTCCGGCAACTTCATTTTTTTTGTATTCTCGACAAAGTGTCTTGCTCTTTCCTAAAGAATTTTGGCTGGGCTGGTGGCCGTCTATTGGTGTCGCCATTGTTTTTGTGGTTATTGGCACTTAATGGCACTGCAGTAGTTGCGGATTATACCAAAGACGGTTTACTGTGAGCCGTCGTGTTTAGGCGAATCCTAAGTGACGCTCACACCCTCTGAAAGGGATTTAAGGCGGCCTACGCCATTTCTACGGGAAATAAGAGCGCCCTGTCCATTCCATCGACGGGACAGTTGTGCTGGACGCTGGTGTGAAGCCGGGTGTAGCACTGTAACCCTGGGAAAGGGTTTTTACGCTCGGGCAAGAGCCCAGAACATTTTGAGTACCATGTGCTGCCCTAGCACCATGTGCTAAGAGACTTTCAGGGTGGGCGTAGGCAGGACCAGGACCCGGAGCAGCAGAAGCAGGAGTATGTCGGAAAACCAACAACACTTCAAGGTTTACCAAATAAAACACCAACAATTATTAAATAATTGAAGGACCAAGGTAGGAGCAAGCCTTAACTATAATTTTTTTAATCTTTCCATATATAATTTTGCACAGTATAATTTCAACATTGCTTGTAAACGCAAGGTAACGGTATGACGTCATGACCACCATTTTGCGGCGTCTTTACTACATTGATTTGTTTCATTCATTTCACTTAGTTAAGATAATTTTTCTGTCAAATTTGAAGTGCCTTGCTACTTTGGCCCGAACTTGTTTCATTTTTTTTCATATCCCATGTCTCCAGTATTCTTCCAGTAGCTTTACTGCAATAAACAAGATGAACTTAATTTTGTGTTATTCGTACAATCCAATGAACCAACTTTGCAGAGACAAAAGAGAGATGAGGTTGTGTTTTTTAGCGGTTTCTTTACCTCATAGGGTATCTCGGACTGGATTGCTGTCTGTCTCATTCTACCCAACGTAGAATGATGACAGCAGATATTTGGTCCAGATCTCCCCTATGACGGAATAATTTTGGAAGTATATTTTTTTTACAATCATTTATATAACTGCGTCTCACACTACTGACTCAGATGTAGGTACACTATGACCTGTTAAAGGAGTCCATCTACCTGTAACGTGCCTCTAGTTTTGTCATCTTAATTCAATCTTTTACAATTTTATTTTGTCGATGAGTCAATTTTTTTTTGTGTTTTCTTAATTACACAAATACTCTGGAAGCCTCGGAAGTAAGTAGAGTTTCATTGTTTGACTACAACGTTTGGGTTGAACTGTATTTTAATTAAGATCTTCTTTGTAAAACATTGATATTAAAACACTGTGGCGCTTAAAATTCTCTTATTTCTGAACCCCCCCCCCTTCGCCACTGTATAAAAGTTACCGGGCATATCAATGTTTTACCTAGCTGGAAAATACAGTTCTGCTTCCAGATATTTGTTTAATTATTCAGTAGTTTTTTAGTGTCAAAAATTGGCACAGCGTTATTGCTCTATTTACAGTGTCACAAAATGGCGGCAACGTCTTTTAGTTTGCCACAAATGTCACCCAACGCATTACGGAAAATCGACATGTAACATATCGCGAGATTGAAGCTTCATTGGGGATTTCAAAGACCTCAATTCAGAAAATTTTGCATGAAGAATGAGGGGTAAAAAAATTTGTTTTCCGCTGGATATCCCGTCTGTTAACCGAAGAACAGAAAGAAGCTGGGGTCAATTGGTGTCAGAAAACTCTAAACCGCTTTGAGGCAGGAAACTCGAAAAACGTGTACAGTAATGTCAGTGGTGATGAATTTACTCATATGAACCCGAAAATAAACGTCAGCCGTCTTTGGGTGTTCCAAGATGAAGAAAAGTCAACAAAAGTCATCCGTTCTCGAAGTGTGTCCGAAAAGATGGTCGCGACATTTGTCTCATAAACAGGTCATGTAGCAACAGTTCCTCTGGAAGATCAAAGGACTGTTACTTCCGATTGGTACATCACCATTTGTTTGCCGAAAGTCACTGGTGAGGTTCGAAAAAGGAACCCCGAACGACGAATCATTTTCCAGTACGTTCGCACAAACCACAAAAAACCGTTGAATTTTTAACACAACAAAACGCCGAATTGTTGGACCATCCTCCATACAGTCCCGTCCTAACTCCCAATGATTTCTATACTTTTCCGAAAATCAAGAATGGACTGCGTGGTCAAAGATTTCAGTCGACGCCTTCTAGAAAGCAATTTTGACAGTACCAACAAACGAGTGGAATAGGGTGTTTGACAGTAGTAAAAAATAAATATATATTTATTTTTAGATATCTCTTTAGATCTTGGTAATGCTAAAAACAAACTTTTTTGTTTAATTTTTTCTCAAGTTCATGGTTCTTTCAATTAAAAATATTAAATAAATTCATTGAATTAAAACAATTATCCACGTGATTCATAACAGGCGGTCTACCAATCAGTTGCGAGTGACATCACAAAACAGTAAACGCCTCGAACGAACTTATTTTCTGTGTTATTTTCTTATGGATGGTAATGTTTGCTTTGGTTTAAAGTGCGAATTATCGTCCAAAAATTGGATTTTATTTTGTGTTTTGCTTACAAAAAATATATTCAATGTAGTAGTATTCGATGAGTTGTTTTGTATATAACTGAAAGTTCTTTTATGATATTCTTCGCCTACTTTTACTCATTTAGATTTTGAGGTTAGGTTATATGTTTTGCTTTTTTGTTTAATATGCCACTTACAATAGATTCAATTAAATACCCAATCATTATTATTTTAAGCATTAAGAAACAATCAAAAATTGCAGGACAGGGAGGTAAAAAGTATACAACGACCAGCAATACTTGAAGTACTGCATAGGTTACCCTGCATAGTCCTGCGTAGGTACTGCCAAGTCCTGCCTATGCACTGTCAGTCCTTGCATAGGCACTGCTCAGTCCTACATTTAGCCTGCATGTGTACTGCCTACTCCTGCATTTAGAGGTACTCCCTAGTCCTGCCTAATAACTGCCTAGCACCGCCTAAAAATTTGTGCACCTTTCTGCCTATTATAGTTGTTCACCCCTTGTAATAAACATAACCTCAAAAATGTCATCGTTATTAACGAAATAGTTATATATATTATAGACAACGTGAGAAAAATTAATAGAAACAATTTAGTTATACTCACATCAAAGTGATCTTCACAAATGTAAAGTGAAGATGTATTAGATAAGGCCCTTGGGTCTCTTCGAGCAAGTTCTAGCCACTTTTTCCGTTCTTTTACTGCTGTAGGCACATAAATAAATAGTTTTTCAGGTGTTGTTATGCTAGTATTCGAACACTGATGCACTACACACCACTTATAGGACATTTTTTTACATAAAAAACAGTAAAAACACAGATCAAAAACAAATAAACACTTGAATGCCGTGTATCTGTCCGCGAGTTTACTGCGCTGTGACGTCATTGCAACGCCATGCTAGAAATGAGCGTTTTAGCAGCAAATTCAAATCGAAAATTAGAAAACTTGATTTTAAATGTAGTCATGATAAAATATACTATTTTAATAATTTTGCGTAGCAAATTAGGGACCTATGTATCATTCTAAACACTTTTCTAAAATTTGTCGAATACCCTATTACAGCTTTGAAAACTGGTTTGAGCATATTCAAAAGTGCACTAATTTTCGTGGAGAATACTTTAAGAAACAATAAAGTCTTTAAAAGGTATATACTATTTCATATGCAGTAGGCCGTGCTTTATAATATTGTCTTCAAAAACTTCATAAAATATCTTCAACCACTTTCGAACTTATATTGTATAGAAAGTGAAATAGTGCGAAATGGTGCCACTATTAACAACAAAATTATTCAAGAACAGTGCGAAGAGTGAAACTACTTTACTAAAATAAACTTACCTGGTACAATGAATCCTGCTCTGTTGTCCAGCTCCTATACCAATAGTTTGTCCATCTCTAGCGTAACAAACGGAGTTACTCTGAGTGTATTTCAATGCAATGGTGGCTACAATCAGATCCCTCACAGCAGCATCTACAGATAAAAAAATCAAGCTAATTAGGGTGATTAAAATTCCACATTTTTGGAGAGGCTTAAAGGAATTCTATAACAGATATAAAAAATCCTTCAATAATTTTTCCTGAGAGCGCTTGTTTGCAGTAAAAAATGCATTTTTATTTTTTTGTTGCCATAAAATTGAAAATTACAATCGTTTTATTTCTAAAAATTCATCTTAATATTCATCTTTAATTTCAACTTGCGATAATTTTGACAGCTGTACGTTATAAATATTTTGACAGAAAAAATACCTTTTTGCAGTCCAAATATAATTTAATTTTCACAATGGTCGCACTTTCAACAATTCATCATAATATTAGTGCCTCGTTTGTAGTAGAAAACGGATTTTTTTATTTTAACTGGCGATTGTTTTGACAAATACTATGTTGACATTTCAAAAAATTCGTCTTATTACTCTTCTGCAGTCAAGAATGAATTTTTAATTTTTAGATGAGATAGTATTATGTAGTTTAAGCGCAACGGCCGCATTTTCAAAAATTCGTCATAATATTCCCCTTTTGTAGTAGGAAAATAAATTTTTAATTTTAACTGGCGATTGTTTTAACCAACACTATCTTGACATTTCAGAAAATTTGTCTTATAACTATCTTGCAGTCAAGAATGAATGTTTTTATTTTTATTTGAGATGACATTGATAAACGCAATGGTCACATTTGCAACACATCGTCATAATATTCCTCTTTTGTAGTAGAAAAATGAATTTTTAATGTTAATTTGGAAATATTTTGACAAACACGATGGTGACATTTCCAAAAATTCGTATTATAACTCTTTTGCTGTCAAGAATGAATTTTTCATTTTTATTTGAGATGGAAAATTTCATTTTTAATTTTACCTTGCGAATATTTTGACAAAAACTATAGTGACATTTCCAAAAATTCGCAATATTACTCTTTTGGAGTCAAGAATGAATGTTTTTATTTTTAGTTGAGGTGATATCGATAAACGCAATGGTCGTATTTCCACCAATTGGTCATAATATTCATCTTTTGTGATATAAAAATTAATTTTTAATTTTAACTATTTTGCACCGTGAAGACCATTTCCAAAAATTCGTCTTAATAATGAATGTTTTAATTTTTAGTTGAGATGATATTGATAAACGCGATGGTCGCATTTCCAACAATTCGTCTAAGTAAACCTCTTTTGTAGTAGAAAAGTTAATTTTTAATTTTAACTGGCGATTATTTTGATATACACTATGGTGATATTTCCAAAAATTCCTCTTATTAGTATTTTGCAGTCGAGAATGAATTTTTCAGTTTTAGTTGAGATGATCTTAATAAACGCAATGGTCGCATTTTAAGTTTTACTACAAAAGAGGTTTATTAAGACGAATTGTTGGAAATGCGATCAAATGAATTTTCTGTTTTACAGAAAAAAAATTATTTTTAATTTTAAATGGAGATTATTTTGACACACCGTAGTGAAATTTTCAAAAATTCGTAAAACTCTTTTACTCTTTTTAATTTTTAGTTGAGATGATATTAATAAACGCAATGGTTGCATTTCCAACATTTCGTCATAATATTCTTCTTTTGTAGTAGAAAAATGAATCTTTAATTTTAACTTGCAAATATTTTAACAAACACTTTGGTAAAATTTTCAAAATTCATCTTATAAGTCTTTTGTAGTCGAGAATGAATTTTTCATTTTTAGTTAAGATGTTATTAATGAACGCAATAATCGCCTTTTCAACAAATCATCATAATATTCCCGTTTTGTAGTAGAAAAATTAATTTTTCATTTAAACTTGCGAATATTTTGACAAACACTATTGACATTTTATAAAATTCATGAATGAATTTTTTATTTTTAGTTAAAATGATATTGACAAAAGCAATGGTCGCACTTCCAACAATTCGTCTTAATATTTCTCTTTTAGTCAGTAGAAAAATAAATTTTTTATTTTAACTTGCGAATAATTTGACAAAAGCTATAATAAAATTTCAAAAAATTTGTCTTATTACTTTTTGGAGTCAAGAATGAATGTTTTTATTTTTATGGTCCCATTTCCAAAAATTTCTTAATTAATAATAAACCTTTTTTGTAGTAGAAAAATCAATTTTTAATTTTAACTGGCGATTATTTTAAGAAACACCGTGACAAAAATTCGTCTTAGTGCTCATTTGCAGTTACTCTCTTGCAGTCAAGAATCAATGTATCCATTATTAGTTAAGAAAATAATAATAAACACAATAGTCGCATTTCCAACAATTCGTCATAATCTCCCTGTTTGTACAAAAAAAAAATAATTTTTAATTTTAACTGGCGATTATTTTGACAAACACCGTGGTGACATTTCCAAAAATTCTTCCTATTACTTTTTTGGAGTTAAGAATGAATGTTTTCATTTTTAGTTGAGATGATATTGATAAACGGAATGGTCGCATTTCTAACGTTTTTTGTAGTAGAAAAATTAATTTTTAATTTTAACTAAGGATTATTTTGACAAACACCCTGGTGACATTTCCAAAAATTCGTCTTATTACCCTTTTGCAGTCAAGAATGGATCTTTAATTTTTAGTTGACACGATTTTTATACCTTGATAAACGCAATGGTCGCATTTCGAACAATTCGTCTTAATAAACCTCTTTTTAGTAGAAAAATGAATTTTAATTTTAACTGGCGATTATTTTGACAAAGCCCGTGATGACATTTCCAAAAATTTGTCTTCTTTTGCAGTGAAGAACAAATTTTTCATTTTTAGTTAAAATGATATTGATAAACGCAATGGTGTCATTTCCAAAAATTCGTCTTATTGTAGTCATTTCCAACAATTTGTAACAATTTCCACCAGTTTTGCTTGTTTAAAAATGTTATTAAAATAAGAACAAAAATTTTGAGGGTTTTTGATAAAAGCGCGTTTGATTAGAGATCTCGCTGGGAGCGCCTCATTTAGGATTTGGATCAATCAAGGATCAGTTTGCAGTTGCTACGACAGAGCGATTTCTGAACGGAGTAGAAACCCTGTATGTATGACATATTTTAAGGAAATAGAGACGCGACAAACATATGAAAGCCAAATTTATTTCAATTAAATCAAAGGAGGAAAATATCGGTCCTCCGTACTCGGTCAACATATCGGTTTAACATCTAAAACAGGATTATGTCAGAAAGAGAGGGCAATATTACTTGCCTATAGTCCAAATTATACGCATTTGTAATGACGTCATTTTTGTTTATCTTTGTTTAGTATATTATAAACAGCTAAACTTTTTTAAAAAAGTAGTGTCTATGATCATTTTTTAAATAGGTAGGTAATTGGTTATGTGAAGTATCCGTCATTGTAAATCAAAAACATGAGTTTATCAACTTTAATTATTTTGAAAAGTTGTAAAATACCGAGAAACAAATATAATAGGTACAATGAACAATCGCAGCTGATAATTTTAAATATATTTTTTTAACTGGAAAGGGAACAAGTCCGAAATGGAATCCCACTTCAATTTAAGAATGTGATACAGCGAGCCGCAGATGCAACAAAATTGGACCCAACAACGATAGTAAATATAAAAAAGATTCTACGCCATACGTTTTTTCTTACCTGGTGACGTCATTACAAATGCGTATAATTTAGACTATACCTTTGGGCCTCTACCTTGACTACAAAACTATTTCTTTCTTACCTGTCATATTTTTATTCTGAGTGACGATGTTCTTGAATAGCAACTTATCGATAACAACATCGTTTCGTTTTTGTTCCAAAGTCAGGCCGAAGAGAATTTTTCTTTCAATCGGGTCGGGTTCGTAGGCGGAGTCCATCTAGCAATAAGTAGTATTGATAGAATTGATCATTTGGGGATAACGGATAATGGACATATCGTGGATGACAAACAAAGTAATTCTTTATTGTTGGTGTAAACTTCTTTTGGCGCGTTTAGCAGTTCTTGTGGGTAGTGTTGGCTCGAGTCGACTAACTGTGAGAAACATTCACAGAGCGATATGATGATGCAGATGAAGGCCAGTACCACAGAAGAACTCTTCCATAACATATTGACTTGTCTGCAAAGAGGACCGAACCGAACTCGTCTGTGAACTCTTCTGAGCCAGTTCACAGAAGAGTTCGGTTCGGTCCGCTTTGCAGAATATGTTATGGGCCAGTATTATTAATTTCGCCTTGTTGAAGTTTACACTTCTGCCGTGTGGTCTTAGGCACACACAATTTTTTTTTAGTACAAATGGTACAAAAACAAGGTCGTCAAAGGACAGGTGTTTTTCTAAGCTAATATACCTAATAGTAAGTGATATAGACATAGATTGAACATACATGCTCATGAACTTAAGACGGTAGATACTGTAATCTGTTTTCATATTTTGCTTTAAGTTAAAAATTTCCAGGAAACGCATATATGAGGGTACCTGCATGAACATGCGTTTTATGTTTAAATTTAATTGGGTGTCGGATTATATTGGATAGAGTTTAATTTGAATTAATAAACCAACAGAAATGGTGAATGTACCAACATCTCATTCAAATATGGCAGCAAGGCATTACGTATTCTAATGGTGGCAACACAGCGCGCAGCGCTGTCTAATCAGTCAAGATAAAAGCCCTATGTTTAGGCAAGTCTTCTGCAAGAGTAATATACATTTTTAATGTGTGATAAATTTTTTAGGATTGAATCAAAGTCCTTCTGGCTTTTAATATTAAACTTTTGTCGGATTGTATTAAAACTTAATTGGACAAATCAAAAGATGAGTGACTGACGGTTTCGCGGGTATCCATAATGCATAAAGAACAGTTTTTTTTATCTATTTCATAAGTTATACTATTTACAAATATTTTAACTGACTCCATTAAAATCGCGACAAAATTTTTTTTAAGTAAGTGTCCAAATGACTGGAAATTATAGTTGTGTTAAGACGATTGTGGTCAAAACATTATTTATATTAAAACGCATGTGGTTAAATCAGTTTTATTTTTAATATGCCTAGTTTTGGTGCAGTTGTGGGTTGCTTAAGGGTGAGCATTTCCGCTGTTTTACAAGACCAAGGGGAAAAGTTATGGGTGCTTTCAGTGCAGAGACGAAAAAGTTGGGTTAGATCCCTTAAAAGAGGGTAATTCCCTGATTCCTATCATAAATATGCCACAATTTGCCGAAAAAAATTTTTACAGGAAAAAATTTAAGGCATTTTAAGTGAGGTTTAAAAGAAATCAACAAACAAAAATATATTGAATGCTTAATTTGCTTATATTAATCACAACTCCAGTTTCTTACTGCAACCAAAAAATAAAAAACGGGCATAGGCAATAAAACCTCAGTAAACAATGCTTTGTTTGTCATCCATAATATTTATCAGATATATGAGAATAATTTAAATAAGTTTTTATAACTTAAGCTCTTAAACATTATTTAAAGAGGAATATTTTATTTCTTTAACTTAACAAAAATTATTCCTGTTTTGTCAAAGCATTTTGCTTTTGTATCAAATTCTTGATGCCAGTATTAAGCTAGACGATTTTTTTGGAACAATTTGTGAGGCATTGCCTTGAAATTTTGTGACCGACGTGAAATTTTATAACTTTTTCAGGCATTTTATGACCACCTTCAATATCTACGACTATTTATGATTTTCTGACCACAATGAGAAGAAACGTACCTCCAATACACAATAACTGCCACCCTTCTTCTTCTTAAGAAGAGCCAATGCTTCGGGGCTGTATCCAGGTGCTATGACTCCGTCTGATACTTCTCTAGAGATAATTTTAGCTGTTACTTCATCACAGACGTCAGATAACGCTGAAACGGAAAAATATGTTTAAAGAGAAATTGAAAGAGGTTTTCCTGTAAAAAGTGTCGGAACTTTTATTGAATTCTTTCACAGCGAATCACAAAAGAAAATTGTACTATGTAAAATTTCTTAAATTTTCGCCCATGCCTCAGACTCAATAAATAAAGCCCCAAGAAAACTAAAAAGTTTTGACCGAAAGAGATTTAAATTTATTACATTATTTCCCCTGTAAAGAATACAATTTAGAAAAAAAAAGCGGATAAAAAATTTCTAACATACACCTTAACATTTCCAAATTACCGCCTTCAACACAAAACAAACCAGGGGTAGCATTAACCCTCAAAATGAAAAGTGGATTGAACGAATGATCACGATTTAAAGGTCTTTTGAATATCTTTTCATGCTAGCGAAATTTTAAAAAATTGGTCAGTTTTTTTTACCTGAACTGGCAGCAAATCCTCCCCCTACCTCTCAGTACATACCTATAAAGTCTCCAAATGAAGACATCCTGTCACTACCTCTAGCGCGAGCATATGCACATGCCAATGGAGTAATTCTCTCAAGCAAATCATCTACCATGCAAAGCTTAGCCTAATAAAAAAAAATAAAAACAAAAAAATTTAAAATCTACTTTACGAGGTAACACCAGATAAATGAGAATATAAACTAGATTTATTTTGAATTGTTATAAAATAGAAAATTTATGTAAAAAACAAAGATTTTTACAGTAAAAATACTATTTTTTTTGTTTTTTGTGCATTTTGAATTAAATTCTTTTAATTTTAGTTCTTAAGAGATTGTAGAAACAAAAAAATATTTTCATAATTCTTTTAACCTCTTATAAATCTTTCAACCTTACAAAAGTTTAGCGGAATATCGGATTGGTGTCGACGAATATTTTACTCAAATTTTAAGGGAATTCATAACTAAAATCATTCTAAACTTATCACAAAAAAATACTTTTTTTTGGGGACCGGGCCTGTATTTTTGTTGGTCTTGCTTTGGTTAAGAGAAAATGAGGTGATCTATCACAAAAGTGTTATTAAACTATACAAACAAATAAAAAACTGTGACCGGAAAAAACACCGCTTACCTCCTCCTGTGTCAAAGGCGTCCCAACGGCAGCACCTGCAGGAGAAACATGTTTGAAGCTGGTGGCCGCGGGAAGACCCAATGCTTTCTTCAATTCTTTAACAAGTTGCCATCCGTTAAGAGCATCGCATAAGTTAATGAAACCAGGAGATCCTACAATAAAAGAATAAAATAATTTTTCACCCATCTATGGGCAGACAGAAAAAATCAAAAAGACTTTGAAAAACACATTTTTATTTTAAATTAACCTATAATACCTAGTAATACATACAGTTTTGTACGACATGTTCCGTGACCCCTAAAAAAAAGTTTAAGCCTTAAATCCATCTCTACCCAACAACTGTGACCTTGAGTTGGTCAAGTATAAAAATCTACATTTAAATTGACATTGATATCGACTTATTTAAATGAAAAAAATAGCCAAAGGTATCTAATTTTATTCAATTTAGGCTAAATAGTTGAAGTATAAATCATAAATTTGCTTGTCGTTACAAAGATTTTTGTACTTGACCAACTAACGACATTAAAATAACCTTTTAATTATATTTAAAGGTCATAATCAAGGTTACAGTTAGATAGAAAAATTTAAGCCTTAAAAGTCCTGTAATATTTCTTTAAAACCGCTATTTTGCAAAATATTTAGGGGTAAAGAGTAACGCTAGTTTACTAAACAGGTGGTGCATAAACATACCACTTACTGGACTGGCCTAAAGCGTTAAGTAATATTTTCTAAAACCCTATACCTATATGGTACTAGGTAAATTTGTAAAACAAACACTCACCATTAATAACTTTTAAAGGCAACTTTGGCAATGTGGTAAAAATTTGAGCAGGTTTCTGGTGAGGATTCATGCCGTATCGAAGCGTAATCTGTGCTTCATTGGCCGAATACTGCTTGCGGAAATAGTCGGTGATTGCCGAATCGTAATCGGAAGTGTGTGTAAATGCTTTTAAAGCTAGTTTTTGCCTGAAAAGAAAAAAGTCATAGTTAATTTACTAAGCAGTATGGTAAGCAATATTTGAGGACTCGCAGTGGCAGTAAAAAATCACTTTAGCGAAGGTAATTAAATCTTAATAAGTTGCACAGATAAAAAACACAAACCATTTCGGAGATTAATATCACAGAGACGGCAACCATGCGCTACAAATGTAAAGGCCGCTTAACAAATAAAAAAGTGGTCATGTCATAGAGAAAAAAACAACTATTTGTTATATCTCATAAGCTGTATGTTACAGAATAAATTTAATTAAACAGGTAAATTCTGGATTATAAAACAAACTGAAAAATGTATTTTGCCCTAAAAATATATTTTCATAAATAAAATAAAAAATTTATAAACTTCTATTGAAAATTAAAACTTTTCTCAGGCTCCTGAAGCTCCAAGACGGCTTAAGGTTTGTATTAAGATGCTTTATAGTTAAACTCGCCTCAAACATTAAGCCCCATAAATAACCATAATCATTTAGCAAAATCTATACCACAGACCCTCAAAATCGAACGAAATTGGTCCACTCTGTACACAAATTTACATGGCATAATTTGCTCTTATTACAGCATTCTGTAATAGCTAAAGAGTGGATTTTAAAACCAACCAAAATATTTTAAAACCAACCAAAATAAAAAGAGTGGGTACACCATGCCTATGACATTACCATTGAAAGAGCTGAAAAAGAAGGGCGCTGGTAGGCAGCCCAACCAAAGTCGACATATTTTGTTTTTATCGCGGGCTTACATTCGATTTATTTCCAGCTGCTTAGCGCCTGACGTTTAATTTTTTGCAGTTCACATTCGAATTATTTTGAGCATATGACGTTTAATTTTTTGCGGTTACATCAAGGTCTTTATACTTTTACACATGTTGCCTACAGAGTTTGACCAGTCATTTAAACCTAAATAGACGACAGTGGGGGAAAGTTTTTTTTTCAACTATTTTTATCCATCGGTGGATTTGCGATGCCTGACAGTTGGTTGACAGCTGACATATGTCATCAATCTGACGCTATTTCTGATTGCATCAGATGAAGCCATCAGTTGAAATAGAAAAACCCTTGACATCATGCCCACAAGTGATAAGAGAGGAAAGGGACATAACCCAACTTTACGCAGAAAAACATATCTGACGAAGAATAAATTCTGATAGCCCTTGAGGTACCTAATATGAAAATGAGTTTCTGCCTGAATTCTTTAATTTTTATTGGACAACTTTCAAAGATTTTTAATTATTTCGTTTCTTTTTTCATTCTCATCTACTTCGGCAATATCTCATTCAAAAATTTGATCATTTTCAAGAATTTTGTCTAATAAGTTCAATTCGTCTTGTTCTTTTTAAATTCATTTTGACAAATAACAAAGTTATGTAAGACGCAAGCCGCTACAATATACTTTTAATATTCTCTATTACAGATGAGAAGGTTCCTCGTCTAAATCCTTAGATACGGAACTACTATCCCCCAAGGATCAGTATTAGGGCCTCTATTGTTTATTATTTATATTAACGATTTGCATCATGTTTTTGAGGGTCTTCCAGTTCTAATTGTTTCATATGCTGATGATACAAACCTTATAATTAAAGTTGAAAACCGCGATCAAATTGAAGCGGTTATCAACGATGTTTTTCAGACAGTCAAAGACTGGATGAGGAGAAATAAGTTAGTGATTAATAACGAAAAAACTGCGTGTATGTTGTTTAAGTCAGTTAGGTGCAATTTCGGGGCGGATGGCGTAATGCTGGATGAAGGGCACTTAAGCTTTGTAAGCGACGTTAAGTTATTGGGTTTTTATGTGGATAGCTGCTTAAGCTATAACTGTCAAATAGACAACCTATGTAAAAAACTAGCATCCACCTGCTTTTGTCTCAGAACGGTGTCAAATCAATGTAGCGAAAATATTCTTAAATACGGCATAATGCACTGGGGGAAAGCAGCAAACATTAATCGAGTTTTTGTTTTGCAAAAATATGATGTTTGCATTCTTAAGGGTTTAAAGAGGGGGGAAACTTGTCACAGTGTTTTTAAAGAATTAAATTTTCTAACGGTTACAGGCTTATATATTTACGAATTAATTTGTTTTGTTAAAAATAATATTAGTATATTTCAAAAAAACTGTTTAAATGGTCCATATGACACAAGGAATAAAAATACATTATGTAGTGATCAACACTTAACTACACTATATCAGAAAGGAGCCTATTTCAATTGTTGTTTATTTTTTAATATGCTTCCAGACGAAATAAAAATGACAACTAATCTTAACAGTTTTAAAGCTAAAACCAAAAAGCTTTTAATTGAAATAACTCCGTACGATGTTAACGAATTTTTCAACTTTTTGAAATAAAGCGGTTTAAATAAAAGTGTTATTTTTTAAATTGTTTTTTAAACTTTTCAAAACTGCACCTGATCGAGTGGAGTGTTGATTCTGTTATCACGTTTGGGTAGTAGTCACAAATGTTTGTGAAATTATTTTAAACTTTTTAAACTAAATTTTCTATTTATTACTTCTAGCTAGTTGGATTTTTAGTTAATTTTACTGACTTTTATTTGTTACTAGTCGTTGGTTAGCCACTCTTTATATAGGTAGCTTAAGTTTTTTTATTTTTGTAAGAACCTGACTCAATTTCTATGTATATTATTGCATATGAAAATAAAGACTATTTCTATTCTATTCTATTCTATCCTCCAATAGCTTTAGCGCAATTTTGGCCGCAGCCCTATTTATTTCAGACATGCTTTTTTTTAACTCGACTCTCAACGAAAAAATTGGGTTATATACTCCATCAAAACCTTCCACCGACTCCCAGACCCAGTTTCAGTAGATGGCATAATTTGATGGCATCGGAAATCCATCTGAAAAATTTAAAAACCTGATTATCGGGTTTTCATTTAAAACAAATGGTTTAAGGCAACCGCAATTTTGGCCGCAGCCCTATTTATTTCAGACATGCTTTTTTTTAACTCGACTCTCAACGAAAAAATTGGGTTATATACTCCATCAAAACCTTCCACCGACTCCCAGACCCAGTTTCAGTAGATGGCATAATTTGATGGCATCGGAAATCCATCTGAAAAATTTAAAAACCTGATTATCGGGTTTTCATTTAATACAAATGGTTTAAGGCAACCGTAGTAGGTGATGTAGATTTTTTAATCTTATTACAGTTGGCCATTCAGGTTCAATGACCTTTTAAATTCTGTAGGTATTCTGTATAAAAGACCTTGTAGTTACATCCCCCTATCATATTTTAGAACAAAAAATAATGGCATGGCGCCGTCAATCTCTGTTACTATTTAAAAATTTAAAAAAAAATACTTTGTGCTAGTGACTATGGTTTCCCTAAGTGTGTTAGCAAATTAAAAGCGGCAAATAAATTAAAACTTTGCTTTCAAATCACAACAAAAAACAAAACAAAAATTTTACTTAAAATAAGTACATAACTTAATCACACCTGCGATCAGTTCACTTAAGACGCTAAAAAAGTTGTGAAAATTCAACTTGTTGTTGAAAGATAATTTTAGACCCCAAGAAGTTCAAAGTAAATCAAATGTCGAAGACTGTGAAATATTGTTATTTTTGTTGGAAAAGAAATAAAATCTCTGACTTTACCTACTCTAATAAAAAAAAATATATTTATTCCCAAATTTAATTAAAAAAGCTAGCAAAAACACAAAAACCGCCGTTGACAAGCACGTTAATGTTCTAGAATCCATGCTTTACCGACGTCATGAATCACCATCAAACTATAAACCATAAAACTACATTAGCGTTAAGTTACTGTCAGTTTTGCTAAAATTAAAAGAATTGGTGTAATTTGTGTCCTTTTAAAATTAGAATTTTACCTTGTTTCTAGACTGGTATCTTTGCTAGGATTATTCTTGATTTCGTTCACAATCTTTTGATAGTCGGATGGATCGCAAACGATGGTTACTCTGTCGTGGTTCTTGGCAGCAGCTCTTAAAAGAGTCACTCCTCCTGATAAAAGAAGGGAAATATTATTAGAGGCATATTGAAAATATATTTTCAAACGTAAATTTTAGTACTCGTGAACTTAAAAATCAAACAAGTTTTCATGGCTAATCGGGTAAAAAGAAGTTTTTGTTTCTCTAATAATTTTCCGTGGGTAGCTCGGAATCTTAACTTCACAATGGTCCAAGATCTAATAGACATCTAATAAATGTTGACAGTTAACTGTTCCGTCCTTATGGGACCCCTCAGAACACTACTTGGTCAATGTGACACCCCTGCGAAGTAAATCAGACCGCCTTGTTTCTTATTCTATGTCTATGGTGAGAAAACTCTCGCAAGAAGCGCCATCTACAGAGATACGAGAGAAACTAGAATAAGAGCAGGCGAGTATAAACTATATATCGATCGATGAAAAGATCGATTGCAAAGAAAAATAAACCATCTGTGACATACGACAGCACTTCTGTCTTTCAGGCCGGATCAACGCTGATTAGCATTTTTACCCACCTTCAAAAGTGAGCGTCAATCAGTGGCAATTTGTCCATGTCCATTAGATTTTGGATCAGATTTTGGATCCCCGTGAAGTAAAGCTTTCAAGCTATCCACGGAAAAATATGAGAGAAACCAAAACTTATTTTTACCCGATTAGAAACGACAACTTGTTTGAAAATATATTTTATTTGTCTGCTTTATTTACGGAAATTGCCCGTTTAGAGAATTCAATTATTGCGTAGACCACAATAATTAAGCTTTTAGTCATAATCTTACTATTATTTAAAATAAAGTAAATATAGATACATAGGGAACCTGAGGTTCTTTGGAGGGCTAGTAGTTATCTCATAGAAGTTGGGAGTTAAATCACCAAGCAGCATCATCATGTCATTTTAGTAGCTAGGATGATGCACGCACTGCTCTATAAATCACCTGATTGGAGCACTTGTGACGTTTTCTTATAAGAGAGTATTTTAAATCATGTGTATACTCTCACAGACCCTGCACATTTACAGATATGATGGAGATAACCAAGAGAAAAGTGTCTACATTCTATGATGAGTAAACTTCTGATAGGGTCGATTTTCTGCAAAAACTTAAAAAGTGCATTCAGGAGGATCAACACTACTTACCCGCTTTAATTTTTTACAAGTGATATTGAACCTCATTTGGCAACCCAAGTAACATTATTACCACTCAAGGTTTATCAATTTGGTTCCTAGGTTATTTAGAGGGTGCTGTTATGGGTTTTAGGATCAATTTAGCTACATAAAGGTAATTTATATAGCCAATTACCTAAAGGGGTGTTATACAACCAAAAAGTGATTTATAAAGGGAGTATAATAAAACTGATATTCCTTCTGTTCCTCTTAGATACTTTTGGTTTTATTGATTTCTGATTTATAAAGATGGTCTTATAAAACCATTTTACCTAAAGTTTTTAAAAAGTAATAAATATAAACTTTGGTCATTTAGTTTTTTTCATTACTTTAGGTCATCACAAAAATGTTTTATAATAGAGTTAAAAGGTTATCTTATATCCTTTTGTTTTTATAGTTACCAGTAGTTTAAAAGTAAATATGATTAGATAGGCGGCCATATAGAACCTAGTTTCCTTAAGGTTTTTAAGAGTGGTAAATATAAACTTTAGACTTTTGGTTTTTGCCATTACTTTTAGGCATTTTAAAAAGGTTTTATAGGAAGGCTTAAAGGTAAACTTAATTCTTTTGTATTTATATAGTTACCCATAGCTGTATATTAAATATTATTTAAATAGGCTGCCATATAAAACCTTGTTTCCTTCTAACAGAAGTAAGTAAATACTTTCGTCTTTTATTTTTTTAGGTATTTCTTGTAAAAATAATAGATATACCTTGGTACAGATTGGTACCTACCTATTGCAAGATTGATTATTTAAAGCCCAATAATTAATAATTGTTGAGTTTCCGTCCTCCTGGGCAGGACACCCAGGCCTAGATAAGGCCTATTTAGACGGCCAATATAAGAGGTTGCCCTCCAATCTGCAGGCACAACGAATATCTTTACACTGGCCCTCTCGATTGTGTCGAAATTGCACGATAAAAAACATTTAAAAGTGTTGAATTATACGCTTTTAATCACTTTATAAACAAATACAAAAAATTTAAGTGAGGTTATGTTGAATATGTTTACATTGTTCTTTTTTGTTGGTTTCATAAGGGCACTCAAAAATCCTTGTTGCGATACAGTAACAAATAAAACCAAGTGACCACTATAAAACCATAATGGCGTATATAAATTTATTTAAAAAATATTGTAAAGAGAAAATATTTATCTAGTCGTTTTAGCAGTGTTTTTTAACAATAATTTTACTGTAATTTTGATTTATGTAAACCAAACAGACTTTTTTAATGGTGAATAGTGTAAATGATTTTTTATTTTATTTTAAGTATTTGTTATTTTGTTATCAAAAAACTATTAAAAAGCATTCTTGAGCTGGCGCGCTTGTTTTGAGAGCTTTTTAGATACGATTTTATCAGAAAAATAAATCTGGCAGGCAATTTGATTATCAACAAAACGACAAACTCGATATATTTTTACGTGATAAAATAATTTTGGGACTCTGACATTTTTTGCAATTTTGTGACCTAAATTATTTTATATAGCCATTGTGAATCTAAAATATCGCCATAGCTTTTATAGGAAAACTTCTTTACTCTAAAGGTATTATGGTATTCAACAGAATTGCCAGGATACCAAATTACCAAATCTAGTTTTATAATAGGATAGAGGACGTTTCTGAGTTGCTTTTAGAACCTGGCATAATAGCTTTAGGCTCTAAAAGGTTCTATACTGGTGGAACCGCTAGAGGGCGAAGCTGGAGTTTATTTCTTATGGTTTTATAGTGAGTTTAATACATAGGTTGCCACCACCAATTGGGGAGTCCCATTTAGGAGGTCTAAGGGGTATATAAGGGTAATGGGAACGTGCTAGCGACCAAACATTGAAACTAATGGTTTTAAGGAAAGGCGCTGGCAACCTTTTAGCTTCTGCTATAAATAAAGAAATGTTACTTGGGAAGTAATGACAAACAATTTAATGAATTAAAATAAAATTTGGTTAAAAAATAACTGTGTTATACCCTGTATGTACAACAAAAAGGGGTGGTTCTATGGTTTATTTTATGACAAATTCTATATAAACATGGCTCTACTAACGCTTCGTTACCGATTTGCAAAATGTTGAAAAAAATTTATTGTTGACCTTTTATATAGCTCTTGCAGTTTTTGAGATATTTTGCTCAAAAATAGAACCCAAATTAAGCCACAGTGCGCAAGTCACTCAGCATACCAAACTATAAATAAAATGGATTTTTTTTTTAAATTTATTCTCAAACCATTAAACTATGTAAAGGGTGTCCCAAATTCGATGTTTTCAGGGGTCTCAGGTATTTCTAGGGGAGATAGCTATATCCTGATGCGGTTTTTACAATTTAACTTCTCTTAAAAATCGAGCTTTGCAAGTAAGAGTTAAATTTTTACTATCTACCTTAAAAACACTTAAAAACCCACTAAAACATCCAGATTTGGGACACTTGGCGGCCGAAAACACCTCCGGCGGTCATCCTTAACCGTAACCTAAAGACCTTAGCTTCAAAAAAATGAATACGGTGTCCATAAAAGTTTAAAATTATAATATAGGGATTGAGCTCTCCATCTCCATAGCCATTTTGACACCAAAATGACTATCCAGATCAATAAAAAACATTGCTTATAGTTGATGTGGTATTAAAGTGGCACCGCGTCATCAAAACCTTGATGGTCGGGAAGGGAGTAGAGGGGTACATACAGTGACACGCACTTCCTTTAATTTATTTATTGATATTGATTCCCAAAATAAGACACTGCACTAATTAGTCAATAGCTTACTATTTTACTTGCTTTTTATTGATGTCTTCTTCTAACCGATTTCATTAGAAAGGAACATATATACTCTTATCTGGTTGTTACGAACATATTATTGATTTGATTTGATTTGACGTTTTCTATTCGTTGTTGTTTTGACTGTTTATGTCAAACAAATTATGACGGAGCTTTTTACAAAACAAATGACCGTTTTTGCAACTAAATCAATATTTGCTCATATTTTAATATAATTTTGGATCCTCTTTTATGTTTCGGATCTTTATTTATTAGGTGATTTCCCCTTTAAAAGGTCTTAATGTTTTATCCTTCATACATTAAACCCCGAGCGGCACACTGCATGTACAAAGTGAAACACTAATTTTTAAGGCTTCTTTACTTAGATTTTGCCGCAAAACTTTAATACAACTAAAGTTAAACTTTAAATATTTTTCGAATCGGTGTCAACTTAATTCTGAGAAACCCTGTATATCTTACCGATGTCGATGTTTTCGACGGCATCCGCGATAGTAACGTCGGGTTTTGAGACGGTCTCTACGAAAGGGTAAAGGTTGCACACAACAATTCTTATCATTTCGATGTTTTGTCGCTTGAGGTCCTCTTGGTCAGATGGTATTAACCTGAATAAAAAATAGTTTTACTACAGGGTGATCTAAATTGGGCACTTTTGGGCGGGTTTAAGGCACTTGCATGGAATATAAAATACAAGTTAAACTGAATTTTATCTGTCTGTATTTTTTTATCGCTTGGCCATCTGTTTTAGTAGATTTTTCAAATCAACACACTCAATATATTGATGCTTTCTTATTTTATTAAAGGAGGAGACACTAAATACATTGTTTACCGGGACGCGTCAGATGAGCTGAATTTGAGATATGTTGAAGGCCAAACCTTCCTGATATTTTTACCAAAAAAAATTGGGGGGGTCATAGGATTCGTTTGCGAGCTATACTTATTTAAATGTCTTTGAATATGGAAAAATATATCCTCCGCGTGAAACTAGCAGCCAGTTGCTCGCAGCCAAAGTGTGAAGTTAGCAGCCAGTTGCCCGCAGCCAAAGTGTGAAGTTAGCAGCCAGTTTTCCGCAGCCAAACTGTGAATTTAGCAGCCAAAGGCAGCAGCCAAATATAAAGCTAGCAGTCAATTCTTCAAGCTACCTAAGGGCTATTTACTCTAATTATTGTTCTGTAGGGCTTCATTGTGTTTTAATGAATGAATCTTTAAAAAACATACTTTGTTGAAAAAGTTACGCAATTAAACTTTGGCAGTACAATGGGGCCATCATAAGAAATCAAAAGTCCAAGCCGCATCTCGTAGCATGCCACTCAATATGGAGAAATGGATAATAGTATGAAAATAAAAAAACGACAAAGCTTGATCGCGTAACTCTGTCGCCAAGGGTGATTTTTGAATTTTTTTCTAATTTCCATACTATTATCCATTTCTCCATGTTAAACGGCGCGCAAGGAGATGCGGCTTGGACAGCTGATTTCTTATGACGGCTTCAATGTACCGACAAAGTTTGATCGCGTAACTCTGTCGCTAAGTGTGATTTTTGAATTTTTTTTCTAATTTCCATACTATTATCCATTTCTCCATGTTAGACGGCGCGCAAGGAGATGCGGCTTGGACAGCTGATTTATTATGATGGCTCCAATGTACCGACAAAGTTTGATCGCGTAACTCTGTCGCTAAGGGTGATTTTTGAATTTTTTTCTAATTTCCATACTATTATCCATTTCTGCATGTGAGACGGCGCGCAAGGAGATGCGGCTTGGACAGCTGATTTATTATGATGGCTCCAATGTACTAACGAAGTTTGATCGCGTAACTGTGTCGCTAAGTGTGGTTTTTGAATTTTTTTCTAATTTCCATACTATTATCCATTTCTCCATGTTAGACGGCGCGCAAGGAGATGCGGCTTGGACAGCTGATTTCTTATGATGGCTTCAATGTACCGACAAAGTTTGATTGCGTAACTCTGTCGCTAAGTGTGATTTTTGAATTTTCTTCTAATTTCCATACTATTATCCATTTCTCCATGTTAAACGGCGCGCAAGGAGGTGGGGCTTGGACAGCTGATTTCTTATGATGGCTCCAATGTACTAACGAAGTTTGATCGCGTAACTCTGTCGCTAAGTGTGGTTTTTGAATTTTTTTCTAATTTCCATACTATTATCCATTTCTCCATGTTAGACGGCGCGCAAGGAGATGCGGCTTGGACAGCTGACTTCTTATGATGGCTTCAATGTACCGACAAAGTTTGATTGCGTAACTCTGTCGCTAAGTGTGATTTTTGAATTTTTTTCTAATTTCCATACTATTATCCATTTCTCCATGTTAGACGGCGCGCAAGGAGATGCGGCTTGGACAGCTGATTTATTATGATGGCTCCAATGTACCAACGAAGTTTGATTGCGTAACTCTGTCGCTAAGTGTGATTTTTTAATTTTTTTCTAATTTCCATACTATTATCCATTTCTCCATGTTAAACGACGCGCAAGGAGATGCGGCTTAAACCGCTGATTACTTATGATTGCCCCGTTGTACCGATAAAGTTTGATCGCGTAACTCTGTCGCTAAGTGTGATTTTTGAATTTTTTTCTAATTTCCATACTATTATCCAGTTCTCCATGTTAAACGGCGCGCAAGGAAATGCGGCTTGGGTAGCTGATTTCTTATGATGGCTTCAATGTACCGACAAAGTTTGATCGCGTAACTCTGTCGCTAAGTGTGATTTTTGAATTTTCTTCTAATTTCCATACTATTATCCATTTCTCCATGTTAAACGGCGCGCAAGGAGATGCGGCTTGGACAGCTGATTTCTTATGATGGCTTCAATGTACCGACAAAGTTTGATCGCGTAACTCTGTCGCTAAGTGTGATTTTTGAATTTTTTTTCTAATTTCCATACTATTATCCATTTCTCCATGTTAGACGGCGCGCAAGGAGATGCGGCTTGGACAGCTGATTTATTATGATGGCTCCAATGTACCGACAAAGTTTGATCGCGTAACTCTGTCGCTAAGGGTGATTTTTGAATTTTTTTCTAATTTCCATACTATTATCCATTTCTGCATGTGAGACGGCGCGCAAGGAGATGCGGCTTGGACAGCTGATTTACTATGATGGCTCCAATGTACTAACGAAGTTTGATCGCGTAACTCTGTCGCTAAGTGTGGTTTTTGAATTTTTTTCTAATTTCCATACTATTATCCATTTCTCCATGTTAGACGGCGCGCAAGGAGATGCGGCTTGGACAGCTGATTTCTTATGATGGCTTCAATGTACCGACAAAGTTTGATTGCGTAACTCTGTCGCTAAGTGTGATTTTTGAATTTTTTTCTAATTTCCATACTATTATCCATTTCTCCATGTTAAACGACGCGCAAGGAGATGCGGCTTGGACAGCTGATTTATTATGATGGCTCCAATGTACCGACAAAGTTTCATCGCGTAACTCTGTCGCTAAGTGTGATTTTTGAATTTTCTTCCAATTTTCATACTATTATCCATTTCTCCATGTAAAATGGCGCGCAAGGAGGTGGGGCTTGGATAGCTGATTTCTTATGATGGCTTCAATGTACCGACAAAGTTTGATCGCGTAACTCTGTCGCTAAGTGTGATTTTTGAATTTTCTTCTAATTTCCATACTATTATCCATTTCTCCATGTTAAACGGCGCGCAAGGAGATGCGGCTTGGACAGCTGATTTCTTATGATGGCTTCAATGTACCGACAAAGCTTGATCGCGTAACTCTGTCGCTAAGTGTGATTTTTGAATTTTTTTCTAATTTCAATACTATTATCCATTTCTCCATGTTAAACGGCGCGCAAGGAGATGCAGCTTGGACAGCTGATTTATTATGATGGCTCCAATGTACCGACAAAGTTTGATCGCGTAACTCTGTCGCTAAGTGTGATTTTTTAATTTTTTTCTAATTTCCATACTATTATCCATTTCTCCATGTTAGACGGAGCGCAAGGAGATGCGGCTTGGACAGCTGATTTATTATGATGGCTCCAATGTACCAACGAAGTTTGATTGCGTAACTCTGTCGCTAAGTGTGATTTTTGAATTTTTTTCTAATTTCCATACTATTATCCATTTCTCCATGTTAAACGACGCGCAAGGAGATGCGGCTTGGACAGCTGATTTATTATGATGGCTCCAATGTACCGACAAAGTTTCATCGCGTAACTCTGTCGCTAAGTGTGATTTTTGAATTTTCTTCTAATTTTCATACTATTATCCATTTCTCCATGTTAAACGGCGCGCAAGGAGGTGGGGCTTGGATAGCTGATTTATTATGATGGCTCCAATGTACCAACGAAGTTTGATCGCGTAACTCTGTCGCTAAGTGTGATTTTTGAATTTTTTTCTAATTTCCATACTATTATCCATTTCTCCATGTTAGACGGCGCGCAAGGAGATGCAGCTTGGACAGCTGATTTCTTATGATGGCTTAAATGTACCGACAAAGTTTGGTTGCGTAACTCTGTCGCTAAGTGTGATTTTTGAATTTTTTTCTAATTTCCATACTTTTATCCATTTCTCCATGTTAAACGACGCGCAAGGAGATGCGGCGTACACCGCTGATTACTTATGATTGCCCCGTTGTACCGATAAAGTTTGATCGCGTAACTCTGTCGCTAAGTGTGATTTTTGAATTTTTTTCTAATTTCCATACTATTATCCAGTTCTTCATGTTAAACGGCGCGCAAGGAGATGCGGCTTGGATAGCTGATTTCTTATGATGGCTTCAATGTACCGACAAAGTTTGATCGCGTAACTCTATCGCTAAGTGTGATTTTTGAATTTTCTTCTAATTTCCATACTATTATCCATTTCTCCATGTTAAACGGCGCGCAAGGAGGTGGGGCTTGGATAGCTGATTTCTTATGATGGCTTCAATGTACCAACAAAGTTTGATCGCGTAACTCTGTCGCTAAGTGTGATTCTTGAATTTTTTTATAATTTCAATACTATTATCCATTTCTCCATGTTAAACGGCGCGCAAGGAGATGCGGCTTGGACAGCTAATTTCTTATGATGGCTTCAATGTACCGACAAAGTTTGATCGCGTAACTCTGTCGCTAAGTGTGATTTTTGAATTTCCATACTATTATACATTTCTCCATGTTAGACGGCGCGCAAGGAGATGCGGCTTGGACAGCTGATTTCTTATGATGGCTTCAATGTACCGACAAAGTTTGATTGCGTAACTCTGTCGCTAAGTGTGATTTTTGAATTTTTTTCTAATTTCCATACTATTATCCATTTCTCCATGTTAAACGGCGCGCAAGGAGATGCGGCTTACACCGCTGATTACTTATGATTGCCCCGTTGTACCGATAAAGTTTGATCGGGTAACTCTGTCGCTAAGTGTGATTTTTAAATTTTTTTCTAATTTCCATACTATTATCTATTTCTCCATGTTAAACGGCGTGCAAGGAGATGCGGCTTGGACATCTGATTTCTTATGATTGCCCCGTTGTACCGACAAAGTTTGATTGCGTAACTCTGTCGCTAAGTGTGATTTTTGAATTTTTTTCTAATTTATATACTATTATCCATTTCTCCATTTTAAACGGCGCGCAAGGAGATGCGGCTTACACCGCTGATTACTTATGATTGCCCCGTTGTACCGATAAAGTTTGATTGGGTAACTCTGTCGCTAAGTGTGATTTTTAAATTTTTTTCTAATTTCCATACTATTATCTATTTCTCCATGTTAAACGGCGTGCAAGGAGATGCGGCTTGGACATCTGATTTCTTATGATTGCCCCGTTGTACCGACAAAGTTTGATTGCGTAACTCTGTCGCTAAGTGTGATTTTTGAATTTTTTTCTAATTTCCATACTATTATTCATTGCTCCATGTTAAACGGCGCGCAAGGAGATGCGGCTTGGACAGCTGATTTCTTATGATGGCCCCGTTGTAGGTACCAAAAAAGTTTGATCGCGTAACTCCGTCGCTAAGTGTGATTTTTGAATTTTTTTTTAATTTTCATAATATTATCCATTTCTCCATATTGAGCGGCATGCATTAAGATGCGGCTTGGACTTTTGATTTCTTATGACGGCCCCATTGTACCGACAAAGTTTGATTGCGTAACTTTTTCGATAAAGTATGTTTTTTAAAGATTTTCATTAAAACACAATGAAGGCTTACAGAATAATTAGAGTAAATTGCTCTTAGGCAGCTTGAAGAATTGACTGCTAGCATTATAGTACAGCTGCCAATTTTATAATTTGGCTGCGGGAAACTGGCTGCTAACTTCACAATTTGGCTGCGGGAAACTGGCTGCTAACTTCACACTTTGGCTGCTGGCAACTGGCTGCTAGTTTCACACCCCTGAAAAATATGACCTTTTGTCGTTTTTTTGTAATAACTTATCGCCAAATAAAAACAAAAAAATAATATTAGTCTTATTTTATTGACAAAAGAGTCCTTGTAGGAATTTTATAAATTTTTAACATATAGTTTGCGTTACATACCTACAGAGTGGCTCAAAATAATTTTAAAAAAATACAGGAAAAAATACCAGAGATTTATTATGTATAAAGAAAGGGAACTAAAAATTCATAGTCAAAATTAACTTTACTTGCATTCATGTGAGTCGTTTTAACTATTCTAGAGTGATGTTTGCATAATAGGTTATGTTATAAGCTAACAGGGTATGTCAAAAAAAAAATTTAATTCAACACATGACATATTTACTAATTGTCTAGGAAATAGTGTGCTTACTGGGATGCGTCAAATGAGGTGAATTTAAGATATGTTTGAGCCCAAAACGTCCGGATACTTGTTTCAAAAAAATTGGGGGGGGGGGGTCATCGGTTTCGGTTTCAAGCTATAATTATTTAAATGCGCGCCAATGGATTATGGAAAAATGTAAGATTTTGTAGTTTTTTTTGGATATTTTTTTCCTAATACTGTATTGTCATCGGACCACTACATGTATACCAAGTTTCATCCAAATCGGATAACGGGATGTGTGTCAAAAACAAATTTTTCTATGGAAGGGGGTGGGGGTAGGGGTGGAAGGATATTTTTTTCTTATTATTGTATTATCATCGGACCACTATATGTATACCAAATTGTATCCAAATCGGATAACGGGAAGTGTGTCAAAAACACATTTTTCTATAGAAGGGGTGGGGGTAGGGGTGGTTGGATATTTTTTTCTTAATGTTGTATTGTCATGGGACCACTATGTGTGTACCAAATTTCATCCAAATCGGATAATGGGAAGTGTGTCAAAAACGCTTTACAAGATTTGATAGATAGTTAGATAGTTAGATAGTTAGACAGAACATCTGAAGCTAAATAAAAGCTTGTAAAAAGAGTCTTTATAAGTATGTTTTAATTTTTTGACATATAGTTTTCGTCACATATCTACATAGCGGCTCAAACTATGAATAATTGAAATACAATGATAACAATAGACTTAATGGGTATTTCAAACATTTTTGAAATTCGCATAACATGTGTACTAATTGTCTATGGAATAGTGTGTGGAAAATGTTTACTGGGATGCGTCAGATGCCCTGAATTTGAGATATGTTAGAGCCTAAACCGTCGTAATACTTGTTTCAAGAAAAAATGGGTTCATTCATACTTATTAAATGCTAGAATATAGGAAATGTGGGGACAAAAAGACAAAAAGGGGTCTACTCACCCCTCACCCCTTTCTGGGGGTTCTACCAAAAATTTTCAGAAAGAAAGCCTGTGAAGAAACTTAATTGATAAAAGTTTAAATATCAACTTTTTATTCCTATAAAGAGATAGAAGTTGTAGCGAAAATCCATAAGAGTATAGCTCAAAAACAAAACCGATGACCCCCCTCCCCCAATTTTTTTGAGCAAGTTTCAGGATGGCTCGGGCTCTAACATATCTCAAATTCACCTGATCTGACGCATCCCGTTAAACAGACTATTCCGCTACACAGTTAGTACACCTATTATTTGTTTAATTTAAAAAATGTTTGATTTACCCTGTAGGTTTACTACATAAACCATTAAGTATGTAAATGTTACTTTACAATAATTACAACGACTCACATTGAAGCAAATGAATTTATTTTGACTTTAATTTCATCCCCTTAGGTATATTTAACAAATCCCAGTTATTATTCCTGTATTTCTAATATTCATATTTTCAGCCAATCTGTAGATCTGTGACGAAAACTATAAAAAAATTGAAAACATACTTAAAAAGAGTTTTTTTTTCAACTAAATAAAATTAATATTGGTTTTTTATTTCTATTTGATAAAAAGTTATAGCAAAAATACTACAAAAAGTCACATTTTTCTTTCTTCCAGTGGCGGATTTAAATAATTACAGCTCGAAAATGAAACCGATGATCCCCAAATTCTTTGAGACGAGTATTTAGACGGCTTGGGCCCTAACATATCATAAATTCACCTAATTTAACGCATCCCGGTAAACACACTATTCCGTAGACAATTAGTAAACGTGTCATGCGTTAAATTAATTTTTTTTAAATACCCTGTAAGCTTATCACATAACCTATTATGCAAACATCACTTTAGAATAGTTAAAGTGACTCACATGGAAGCAAGTGAAGTTAATTTTGACCATGCATTTTTAGTTTCCTTTCTTTATATTTAATAAATCTCAGGTATTTTTCCTGTATTTTTTTATTAATATTTTGAGCCACTCTGTAGGTATGTGACGGAAACTATATGTCAAAAACTGATAAAATTCTTAAAAGAACTCTTTTACCAATAAAGTAAAGCTAATATCAGTTTTTTATTTTCATTTCGCGATAAGTTATTACAAAAAAACTACAAATGGTCATATTTTGACATATTTCAGTGGCGCACATTTAAATAAGTATAGCTCAAAAACGAATCCTATGACCTCCCTAATTTTTTTTGGTAAAAATATCAGGAAGGTTTGACCTTTAACATATCTCAAATTCAGCTCATCTTACGCGTCCCGGTAAACAATGTATTTAGTGCCTCCTCAGTATATTTTTATTTTTGACTAGTTTTTTATTTATTAATTTAAAAGTATTTTTGATTAACTAGAGAAATTAAAATATCATATCAAGACAAAACATTAAATAAATAATTAAAATAAATAGACCCATGACAGATCTGATACCTTCCTAGCTAGCCTATTAGCACACTTTAAGTGAATTCCATGATATATCAGACTTGAAAACAGTTTTTTATAAATATCTCAGAAACGAAAACTCCTACTAAAAAAAACTTTAAAGTTTTTGGTTACTGCACAAATTATTGAGAAAAATATGATCTACTATATTTTTGATGCGATGCTCCATTAAAAGTTAGCAATTTTTAATTTTTTTAGTTGTCAAAACACTGCCATTAGCATTAATGGGTTTTGAACAAAATTTAATCAGCTCGTTACAGTGTCGACAACAGTATGTTGTGAAAATTTTATGAAAATCGATTCAGCGGTTTAAGAACTATCGTCTTTCGGACAAGCATACACACACACAGACATCACGACGATATTGCTAAGATAGGTCAAAATACACCCAAATAACACATTTTCGGTGTTTGGTCATTTCATAAAAAAAGAACTTGTAGTTTCTAAAAAAAAACTATAAAAAAAACAATTTACACCAAAATACCAGGGGCACTTCCTGCACGAACGCCGCTGATAGACATAAAAAAATTTGTTATACATAGGAAAATGCCTCTTGTTAAAATATAGAATAGAAAGTGTTTAAATTTCACAAAAATATCTAAAGCAGTATCACAGATACTAATAAAAAATGAATATTTGAAATTCTTTAACCATCTGTATCCCAAAAGACAAGACCTTTGGGGCATAGGTATGTTCATACTAAGTTTTACTCTTAAAATGGACTCATGGATTATGTTGTTAAATATTAGCATGTTATTCAATAATATCCATATGGAACCAATGAAATAATTCACAGCATCAAATAGCAATTGCATCATGGAAAACAGGATTAACTAATGTTGCCTTAGTTACCTGGATAAAATTCCTCCATGTACAGCTGGGTGCAAAGTCTTGACTCTGCCGCCCAAAATTTCAGGGGCGTGCGAGATTTCTGAGACATCCCTTACTGCCAGTCCTGCGTCGCGCAAAGACTTCGCTGTGCCGCCACTGGCCACAAGTTTGAAGCCAAGACTACTGAGATTTTGGCCTAATTCTAAAAGACCACGTTTGTCGGAGACTGACAGGAGTGCTGTAAGAAAATCAAAATTAATTTAAACAAATTTCAACTCTAGACTGAAATACAACAGCAATATTTTAACTCTCGTTTTAACTCGTATTTTTAATAAAATTTTAATTCTTGAGAACTACCACGAGAACTACCCCACCCCTTTTTCTAACGAGCTGCACATAAATATAATAACAATTATGACTAAAAAAAGTTTAAGTTTTTATGGGCTAACCCCACGTACGTCTTGAATATATCTGTACTGGGAAAGAGCCTCTAAACATAACTGCTACAAGCGTACCGGCATGTTGGATTTCAAATGAATTCAAACGTATGGCTTGGATAAATTTAGGCTACTGATAATGGGTGCTGCACTCTCAGCGCCATTTCTTTTCTTATCTTAAAATACCCATTATTATCAGTTACCTTAGGATAAATACAATTAAATCCAATATGGCGGAACGCTTGTAGCAGTAATTTTCCATTAATGGTTTTAATATGCTTTAGCAGTACAGATACATTTAAGACATACGTGGCGAGCCGATTAAGACATTATAATAACACTAAACTAAAATAGAATTAGTACATCACATTTAGATGACAGTAAAGTAAATAAATAAAATGTTTGAAACATATTTAGCCTACCTATAAGATCACATAGATTTCAAGAAAAAAAACAATGTGAGATACAAAGTTTCGTAGATTTATAATATAAGTGAGGACCAACTACAGCCCAAACCCAACATTCGTAAGCAAATTTTATCAAAATTAAAAAAATTGTTTTTGACTTTTGAGCTTTGGTGACAGATAGACAGAACCGAGGGGTGAACAGTTCTCACAATCGGTGTACACATTCCCAATCATCCACAATCTGTCACAATCTCTCACAATCCTTCACAATCTCTCACAATCCTTCACAATCTTACCACAATCCTTCACAATCTTACCACAATCCTTCACAATCTCTCACATTCTTTACACAATCCCTCACAATCTTAGCAAAAGATTGTGGAAAAGATTGTGGATTTTCGCAATCGGCGTATACATGTTGGGGTTCCCTCATAATCTTAGCAAAAGATTGTGGTTGTTCGCAATCGGCGTACACATTTTTGGGTCAGCTGGTCACCCCTCGGTTATTAAGCAGCAGGGCCGGCAACGGTAAATGAAGAGGGCGGCAAAAGAAACTATAGACATGATGACCTTTTTTTTTTTTGGTCACAAGATTTTTTGATGGGACGGTGCCCACCCCGCCCCTTCAGGCGCGCTACGCCGCTGCACAGTCCTCCACCGTCCCTCACAATCTTTCACAATCCCTCCCAATCACCCACAATCTGTCACAATCTCTCACAATCCTTCACAATCTCTCACAACCCTTCACAATCTTACCACAATCCTTCACAATCTTACCACAATCCTTCACAATATTTCACAATCTTGCCACAATCCCTCACAATCTTGCCACAATCCCTCACAATCTTGCCACAATCCCTCACAATCTTGCCACAATCCCTCACAATCTTAGCAAAAGATTGTGGATTTTCACAATCGGTGTACACAGTTTGGGTTAGCTGTTCACCCCTCGGACAGAACAGATATCACAATGTCTTTGTATTGAGAAAATTGAAAATTTTACTACTTAATAGCTTCTAACATTCAACATTAAATGCTATTTTAAATAATTTGTATATTTAATAGATAGTCCTATTTATTAATTACCGGTATCTTGATAAGACACTAACTTTGCATTACCATAGTTTTCTTGTGTCACTTCATCAACCAAAAAGAAGAGAGGTTTGGCAGACCATCCCACCGATTTTGATCATTTTACCCATAAAGAGGATAAAAACCACTAAATTTAAAATTTTTCTGATAAGCAGTTTTTTCTAGTTAAAAAACCAAAAAACTGCCACTTCGGCTCAAACATCTACTAAATTTTTCTTGGATATCTCGAGTACTACTGACACCAGACTAGTAATATATAGCTTATTTGAAAGGTCTTTAAAATACATTTTGACGAGGTATCATATAATTGATTTTTTACAAAAAACAAAACACAAATTTTTTGAAAAAATGTGTTTTTTTTGTAATTTTTAAAAAAGTATTTTTTACCTAAATAAAAAATATATTTTTTTTTCTTGATGTTTTAGCTAGATTCACACAATATTTCAAGCAGAAAAAAATGTTAACAATATAAATACATGGTAGGAAAATAATCATTTTATTTTATAATTATTTCAATTATTGTGACATTTCAGCCTAAATGAACGCATAAAATCATTTAAAAAATTAATTTAATTTTCTTAAAAAGCAGTAAAAATATTGGTATTTTTTACGATTTTATATTTTTTCTTAAAGTAATAGGTAAAGCTAACACTGTTATTTGTTCTCTAAAACATCCTTTTCCCACTATTTTTCTATGTATTTTTATTGATAATTTTTGTTAACTTGAGCTCTATATTTTTCCATCCTAAAATTTGGTAAGGATCTTGCTAAAAATTATTTAAAAAAATTTAAAAATACTATTATAAGTTTAACAAAATAATTTTTTTTTACATTTCAATTTTGTTTTTATAAAAAAATTAATCATGTGATACCTCATTCAAAAGGTAGTTTAAAGACCTTTCAAATAAGCTCTACATAACTATCCCTGTGAAGTAGTTGTCAAAATATCTTAATGTTTGTTAGTACATGTTGGAGCCAAATGTGCAGTGTTTTTATTTTCAAAATTAAATTAAAAAAAATACTCATCAGAAAAACTAATAAATCTACCAAAAAATATTAAAATCGGTAAGATGGTTTGCCAAACCTCTGGTTAATTTGATATGAAATGACCCTCTTTTGTTATTACGCTTTATTATTTTTATTTGTAAGTTGTGAGCACTATCTGAGAGGAAACCAAAACTACCTGTGCAGAATAAAAAAAACTTATTTTTTACATATTTAAAAATATCTCTTTCTGTCCCAGTCAAAATATATGACATATGACAGATATATACCAGAGAAGATCATTGTGTTCATTTTTTAAAACACCCAGGTTATTTGAGTTTAGGTTAAGTTAGATCTAGTTTAGGTCAAATTCTGTAATTTTTTGAAGTTTGATTTATTTTTTTTAAACCTAACCTGCCCTAAACCTCATCAAACAAAACCTGACCCTGAAACTAACCCAGATCAAATTATTAAAATCCTTTAAATTAAAGATTTTTCTGAAAATATGGCAACACTGCAAACACAAAATGGCAAACTTACTTATATGTTTTTTGAGGGAAATAAACACTAGAGATGTTCTGAAATATATTTAACCTTTATATTTATTTTCAGAAAAAAAGAGATAAAACCAAGGGGTGATCACCTGCCCACAGTATAGAATAGAATAGAATAGAAATATATTAGCGTAAAAACATGTACAATAGTTAACAAATAACATTGTCACATTATGGCGTCGTCATAAACTATTTAAAACAACAATATCACTATTCATAATACAATTAACAAATTTGGATTTGCTTAAAATTTTTATAGATCAGTATAAACCATTAGTTGTATGTTTAAATGAAACACATATAACTGAGGATATTGAAGATACAGAAATAATAATAACAGGTTACAATATGGTAAGACTTAATTCTCATAGCAGGCATACAGGGGGGGTTTCTATTTATCTCTATAAAAATATTAACTACAAAATTAAAGAAAAGATTGTAATTGAAAATAACTTCTGGTATTTAGAAATTTTCTTAAAAAATGTAGAACTTTCATTTATTATTGGTTGCCTATATCATTCCCCAAGCACCTGTGATAGAGTTTTTATTGAAAATATCGAAAATATTTTTAATAGGTTAATTGAACAAAACAAAAAGTTTGTGATAGTGGGAGACTATAATGTAGATTATAAATTAATGGATAATACAAAAAATGGGTTTATTTCAGCATGTAAATTAAGGAATTTAGTAGAAGAATTAGGTCTTAAACAAATTGTAGATGACTACACCCACTTTGTAGGAGATAGTCGTAAGTGTATTGACTTGGCAGTTACTAATTTCTCTGAGACAGCTTTGGTTTTGCATACACCTAAGATTGGGGACCACAGTATATTAAAAATAGAAAACATTTGCTTTCAAAAAAGAAAAACAGAAATTGTTACAAGGGGAAAAGTAAACTTTAATGAAATGGGAAGTAGTATTAGGGACATTGACTGGAGGTTGATACAAAATTTAATTTATTTCAAAAAAATATAATTGATATTTTAGATCAAAAAGCTCCAAAGAAAACCATAATAATAAAAAATAGACAAGCTGAGTGGATGACTGAAGACATTAAATGGGCAATTAATGATAGGGATGATCTCTACAACAGGTATAAATTTACTAATAATGAAGAGGATTTAAATAATTTTAGGAGATCCCGTAATGAAGTAACCAGTTTAATAAGACGAGAAAAGGTTAGATTTTATGAAGAAAAAATTGATAGCAATATTAATAACCCAAGGAAAATGTGGAAAGTTTAAAAAAAAATAATTTCCTCAAAACAGTTTGATGATATTTCTGAAATTAATGTAAATAATCAAATTTTAACAGATAAAAATGACATGGTTGAAAAAGTAAATAAGTTTTTTGTTGATTCCATTAAAGATCTTACAGATAGCATTGGGAAGGGGATTGATAACATTCCACCTTTGGAAAATAACTTAATTGTAAATAGCTTTAATGATTTTAAATTGATTAATGAACATGAATTGAAAAAAATTGTTTTTGACATGAAAAACAAAAATAGTCCAGATGAATTACACTTTGAAATTATAAAACAATGTTTTGAGGAAATAAAAAATCCACTTTTAAATATAATCAACTCCTGCCTGTTGGAGGGGGTAATTCCAAAAGCTTTTAAAATGTCAACAGTAACTCCAATTCAAAAGGTAAAAAATTCAAATAAAGTTGAAGATTTTAGACCAGTCAATTTGCTTATTAGTACCAATAAAATTTTGGAAAAAATTGTACATGAACAGCTTTTAAATTTTGTTGATGAAAATAATATACTGGTATCACAGCAGTCTGGGTTTAGGCAGAAACAAAGTTGTGAAACAGCACTACAAACAGTGGTTTCTGATTGGATTGACAAATTGGATAAGAAGGAACATATTTTGGCAGTTTTTGTAGATCTTCGTAGAGCATTTGAAACCATAAATAAAGGGAAGCTTTTAAAAAAATTAAAATCAATGGGTATAAATGGAAAACTATATAAATTCTTTAAAAATTATTTAAAAGACAGAAAGCAAAAAACAACGATTCAGGATTGCTTGTCATCAGAAATTGAGGTTGAGACAGGAGTTCCACAGGGCAGTGTATTGGGACCTTTATTGTTCATATTATATGTTAATGATATAGTAAAAGTTTTAAGACATTCACAAATCAGATTATTCGCAGATGATACTTTGCTTTTTATATAGGGCACAGATTTAAAGAGATCAGTGGAACTTTTAAATGAGGATTTGAGAAATATTCATGAATGGTTAAATTCTAACAAATTAAAAATAAATGTGAGCAAAACAAAGGGTATGATTATTGGGAAAAGGTCAGATAATATAATTTTTAAAGAGAATCAATATAAACTAGTAATCAATGGGGAGGAAATTGAAATTGTTACAAAGATAAAATATTTGGGAGTCATTTGGGATAATAAACTTAAATTTAGGGAGCATGTTGACTATTTATGTAAAAAAATTGGAAGAAAATTAGGGGTATTAAGAAGAATTAATAATTTTATTAGTAGAAAAACAGCTAAACTAATTTTTAACACCATAGTCTTGCCACATTTTACATACTGTTCAACTTTAATGTTATTATATTGTAATGAGGATATCAACAGGTTACAAAAGCTTCAGAACATCGGAATGAGAACCATATTAAAAGTAAATAGGTATACAAGTATTAATTCAATGTTAAAAAATTTAGAATGGTTAAATGTTAGACAATTCATTGAGTACAATGTGATAATATTTATTTTTAAATTATCCAAAGATAGGAATATAGTAGACTTGGTTGGTAGGTTAAGGTTAGTGTCTGAAACCCATGGATATGAAACAAGAGCAACAGGTAGTTATTATTTAGAAAGTATTAATAAGCAAACAAGTTTTAATTCTTTGTTTTATAAAGGCATCCGTATTTACAATAAGTTGCCAACTGACATTAAAAGTTTAAATAGTCTAAATATTTTAAAAAAAACTGTTAAAAATCATTTGTTACAAAATACTACATAATAATTTTTCTTCTTATTCAATCTCAAATTATTCAATTTCAAATTATTCAAATTCAAATTATCCAAGTTTTCTAGGCCTTTGGATTCAAGAAATATGTATGAGCTTTAGCTATTAGTTTAGGTAGTGGTTTTTTTTTTGTATGTTTTTTGTATGTTTAAAATTACAAATATTCTATTTAAAATAGATTTTTTTTCTTTTTTGTTTTTTTTTTAGATTAAGTAAAAAATCTTATAAAATTTCTTGGTTTTTTGTCCAAAGAGTATGTTACTAGGTAGGAATGGGTGTATGCTGTATTAGCTTTAGCTATTATAGATAGATACGTTTTTATTTATTTTTATTGTTTAAAAAGTTAAAATATTTTTTAAAAAAAAGTTAAGTGCATTAAAAAAAAAAATGTGATCTGTGTGTGTAATAAAAATGTTATTACTATTAAGCGTTTAGATATACTATAAGTATTTAAATGTAAATTTTGTTTTTTGTATATTTGTAGCTTTTTGTAGCTAATAAACTCCATTCAATTCAATTCAATTCAATTCAACTAAAAAAAGTAGTTAAAAATTGTTATTAAAAGTTTTTAGTCAGTCAGTAGGTGTACAAATGTTATTTACAGGATGCTACAACATACTATAGGACCAAGCATTTCATTAAACTGGTGTACAAATTTGGTTCAGCTAATCACCTCTTGGATAAAATCTCAGATAAAATGTAACCTAAAGGTGTTTTCAAATCATGGAGAAAAAACACTTCTAACTAATTTCTAAACAGCCACAAAACACAATTTTTTTAGGATGCACAATGTTTGTTGTATTTTAGACTGTATTATTATTTTTTTAAATTTACAAAAGCTTTATGAATAACAACAGACCTAAGATAATTTTTAAATACTTTCCACCAGATTTTCTTACTGGATTCTAGTGCCTCTGAAGTATGATATTATAATAATAAAATCTGAATTTCCAATTTTTCTGTCATATATCCCATTAGAAATTAGCCATTGCCAGTTTGGTCCTGTATGTACATTTATTATTATTATTATTATTATTCTCTGTTTTTTACATTTGGCTTTCACTTCTCAGCTAAATATCTGGAAGCTAAGGCCGTTCTTTATAAAAAAGTGAAGGAGATAAAATGGACAAAAATAAGATTTATCTAAAGGAACTTCCTAGAACATTTCATGGCAATAAAAGACAAATTTCTTGGGCAAAATTGTCAATTTAGATTAGAATAGAGAAAGTTATCTATATTAATCAAAAAATTTTTTTAAGTATTTTTTTTTTAAGTATTTAATGAAAATCAGTTTATAACTTTTAACAAAACTAGTTAACTAATTAGGCATAAAGTATGTACATTTGGTATTTTCATAGTACAAAGAAATAAATCTTGTGTGTGCTAATTTGTTTTTTCTCTTTTTTAAGGCTTAAAAGTTATAAAGGCCTATTTAATCTAATGATTTGTTCTTACCAATATTTCCACCATTTGAGGCCATTTCAAATCACTTATGTATTAAAAATATAAAAACCAAGTTGCAGGAACCAAATTATTAAACTGAGCTGTTGGCAGGGGGTCCAGACAACAATATTAAGCAATTGATTTATTTAACGCAATTATTTATAACATCAGAAAATTGCTTAACAAATAAATAATTTCAAAACATGTTTTTTACTGATAATTTGATAACCTTTTTAACCTCAAAACACCGGAAAACGTCAGACATAAACGTGGCGCCATCTGCTAGAGCAGCACAACAAGCTCCTAGTTGGCTAAACGCGACCAAACAGAAACTAAAATTCTTGATCTATGGCCAAAAGCCCAGTTAAAAAAGTAGAACTCTGCTCCGCGCATCAGACGCGCATGTGCGATTTTTTGTTTCCTGTTTTGCATATTTTCAAAACGTTTTTTTATTTATCTATGATATAGAACAACTTTTTTTTGTTATTTTTTATTTGCCTGCTATTTTTTTAAACCATACAACTTTATCAATCGAGACCGAAATAAAAAACAAAAAAAAAACAGTTTTAGGTTATGTTTGGGTAGTTTTTGTTTACATCACATGTATTTTTTCAATTTCTGATTCTTTTGTGTTTTTTAATAAATAATTAAAAGTACGTGTTAGCCATTATGCCAGACGCAGGGACGTCCAGAAGTGCAAGGGTGAGTAATAAAACCTAAATTACAGGAATAAAATAATAGTGTATTTTAGATAGCTGCTGTTTGATTAATCAAACAACTGCATAACCTTGGACCAGGCCTCAGAGATTAAACAACACTATAACCTTGGACAAGGCCTCATACAAAATAATAATGGTCTGAAATAATCACCTATTCTATAGAAAACCATATACAATGTGATCAGGTGATCTGAATATGTTTAAAATAGTCTGTGATGTGAAAAACCTGGGTATTTATAACTCAGGGTAAATACTCAGGGTCACACACAAAATATCTTGTAGGTATAGTTGCTGAGCGGCTTGGAAGCAGATATGAGTCCTTGTGTAATCTATGAATACCTAGGGTAAATACCCAAAAATCCTAAATACCCAGGTATTTATAGATTTAAAGAGAGTCACAGCACAGCTCTTACTAAGTTCAACCTTAAAAATACCTCATTTTTTGAGGTAGCTCAATCAGTGACCTAGGAAATGCCATAGATAAAGAATTAAAGATGTTTTGATTCCGTTAAATATATTGTGTAAGACAAGTGTAGCTGAAATGTACAATGGTATAGTAAACAGACTCAATCTGAGTATTCTAGCTCTGGCTTTGAGTGAATATTGTCCCTTAAATGCCTTGAAACATTGTGACCATCTTCATCATCACTACAGTCACTATGATTTGACAATATTTGCATGTATTCTGTTATTCACTTTTTTTACTCTTATTTTGGGTATTTAAATGGCACATTAAGTTTGTCTACTCTCTCACAGAGATGTGAGACAGATAAATACATACCCAGCTTTAAAACGTGAAAGAAAAAGTTTCTGACAAGAGACCTTGCATAGCTTATTTTAAACTATAGCCGAGGGGTGAACAGCTAACCCAAAATGTGTACACTTATTGTAAAAATCCACAATCTTTTGCTAAGATTGTGAGGGATTATGACAAGATTGTGAGGGATTGTGGCAAGATTGTGAAAGATTGTGGCAATATTGTGAAGGATTGTGGTAAGATTGTGAAGGATTGGGAGGGATTGTGAGGGATGGTGGAGGACTGTGCAGCGGCGTAGCGCGCCTAAAGGGGCGGGGTGGGCACTGTCCCATCAAAAATTCTTGTGACCAGAAACAAAAAAAAAAGGTCATCATGTCTATAGTTTCCTTTGCCGCCCTCTTCATTTACCGTTACCGGCCCTGCTGTTTAATAACCGAGGGGTGACCAGCTGACCCCAAAATGTGTACGCCGATTGCGAAAATCCACAATCTTTTGCTAAGATTGTGAGGGAACCCCAAAATGTGTATGCCAATTGCGAAACCACAATCTTTTCCACAATCTTTTGCTAAGATTGTGAGGGATTGTGTAAAGATTGTGAGGGATTGTGAAGGATTGTGGTAAGATTGTGAAGGATTGTGAAGGATTGTGAGAGATTGTGAAGGATTGTGACAGATTGTGGGTGATTGGGAGGGATTGTGTAAAGATTGTGAAGGATTGTGAACAGATTGTGAGAAATGTGTACACCGATTGTGAGAGCTGTTCACCCCTCGACTATAGCCAAGACTATACCTGTCAAATATGACATTCACAACCTCCAGGGCTCTCTACGCCTTCATATTTTAAGAAAATGTTAATATTTTTTTTCATACTTCATAAAACTTCATATTTTTAGAAAAACCTTCATGGGTAGATACATACATGAAACTTGATATACAAATAAAAAAAATCAATGAAAATATGACCAAAGTACCAAATAACATACCTCCATAAACCTAGCAAGCCCACCTCAATAAAAATTTAAAAAATGTATTCCAGAATTATGTGCTTTTTATGTGCTAATTTCGTCCACTTTTTAAAATTTTTGTGCTCCTTTGGTTTCCACGGAAATTTAAAAAAATGATTGGCGTGCTAGCTTTATATAAAGCTAGCAAGCCCATACAGAAATAATCAATATTTTTATAATATTTATATGCGAAAATTAAGTGCTTTTTATGTGCTCCCGTTTGCTAAAAACAAAATTCCATTTATCAAGTTTTTAACCTTTTTTTTAAAGAAATGTGTGGGCTGGCTAGGTTTATATAAACCTAGCAAGCCCACCTCAATAAACCTCAATAAAAATAAATAAAATACATTCCAGAATTATGTGCTCTTTATGTGCTAATTTCGTCCACTTTTTAAAATTTTTGTGCTCCTTTGGTTTCCACGGAAATTTAAAAAAATGATTGGCGTGCTAGCTTTATATAAAGCTAGCAAGCCCATACAGAAATAATCAATATTTTTATAATATTTATATGCGAAAATTAAGTGCTTTTTATGTGCTCCCGTTTGCTAAAAACAAAATTCCATTTATCAAGTTTTTAACCTTTTTTTTTAAAGAAAATGTGTGGGCTGGCTAGGTTTATATAAACCTAGCAAGCCCACCTCAATAAACCTCAATAAAAATAAATAAAATACATTCCAGAATTATGTGCTCTTTATGTGCTAATTTCGTCCACTTTTTAAAATTTTTGTGCTCCTTTGGTTTCCACGGAAATTTAAAAAAATGATTGGCGTGCTAGCTTTATATAAAGCTAGCAAGCCCATACAGAAATAATCTATATTTTTATAATATTTATATGCGAAAATTAAGTGCTTTTTATGTGCTCCCGTTTGCTAAAAACAAAATTCCATTTATCAAGTTTTTAACCTTTTTTTTAAAGAAAATGTGTGGGCTGGCTAGGTATATAAACCTAGCAAGCCCATACAGAAATAATCAATATTTTTATAATATTTATATGCGAAAATTAAGTGCTTTTTATGTGCTCCCGTTTGCTAAAAACAAAATTTCATTTATCAAGCTTTTAAGCTTTTTTTTTTTTTAAATGTGGGCTGGCTAGGTTTATATAAACCTAGCAAGCCCATACAGAAATAATCAATATTTTTATAATATTTATATGCGAAAATTAAGTGCTTTTTATGTGCTCCCGTTTGCTAAAAACAAAATTTCATTTATCAAGTTTTTAAGCTTTTTTTTTAAAAAAATGTGTGGGCTGGCTAGGTTTATATAAACCTAGCAAGCCCATACAGAAATAATCAATATTTTTATAATATTTATATGCGAAAATTAAGTGCTTTTTATGTGCTCCCGTTTGCTAAAAACAAAATTTCATTTATCAAGTTTTTAAGCTTTTTTTAAAAAAAAAATGTGTGGGCTGGCTAGGTTTATATAAACCTAGCAAGCCCACCTCAATAAAAATAAATAAAATACATTCCAGAATTATGTGCTCTTTATGTGCTAATTTCGTCCACTTTTTAAAATTTTTGTGCTTCTTTGGTTTCCACGGAAATTTAAAAAAATAATTGACGTGCTAGCTTTATATAAAGCTAGCAAGCCAATGCAAAAATTATAAATATTTTTATGCCCACCTCAATAAAAATTTAAAAAATTTATTCCAGAATTATGTGCTCTTTATGTGCTAATTTCGTCCACTTTTTAAAATTTTTGTGCTCCTTTGGTTTCCACGGAAATTTAAAAAAATGATTGGCGTGCTAGCTTTATATAAAGCTAGCAAGCCCATACAGAAATAATCAATATTTTTATAATATTTATATGCGAAAATTAAGTGCTTTTTATGTGCTCCCGTTTGCTAAAAACAAAATTTCATTTATCAAGCTTTTAAGCTTTTTTTTTTTTTTAAATGTGTGGGCTGGCTAGGTTTATATAAACCTAGCAAGCCCATATAGAAATAATCAATATTTTTATAATATTTATATGCGAAAATTAAGTGCTTTTTATGTGCTCCCGTTTGCTAAAAACAAAATTCCATTTATCAAGTTTTTAACCTTTTTTTTTAAGAAAATGTGTGGGCTGGCTAGGTTTATATAAACCTAGCAAGCCCATACAGAAATAATCAATATTTTTATAATATTTATATGCGAAAATTAAGTGCTTTTTATGTGCTCCCGTTTGCTAAAAACAAAATTTCATTTATCAAGTTTTTAAGCTTTTTTAAAAAAAAAATGTGTGGGCTGGCTAGGTTTATATAAACCTAGCAAGCCCACCTCAATAAAAATAAATAAAATACATTCCAGAATTATGTGCTCTTTATGTGCTAATTTCGTCCACTTTTTAAAATTTTTGTGCTTCTTTGGTTTCCACGGAAATTTAAAAAAATGATTGACCTGCTAGCTTTATATAAAGCTAGCAAGCCAATGCAAAAATTATAAATATTTTTATGCCCACCTCAATAAAAATTTAAAAAATTTATTCCAGAATTATGTGCTCTTTATGTGCTAATTTCGTCCACTTTTTAAAATTTTTGTGCTCCTTTGGTTTCCACGGAAATTTAAAAAAATGATTGATGTGCCAGCTTTATATAAAGCTAGCAAGCCAATGCAAAAATTATAAATATTTTTATGCCCACCTCAATAAAAATTTAAAAAAATTATTCCAGAATTATGTGCTCTTTATGTGCTAATTTCGTCCACTTTTTAAAATTTTTGTGCTCCTTTGGTTTCCACGGAAATTTAAAAAAATGATTGGCGTGCTAGCTTTATATAAAGCTAGCAAGCCCATACAGAAATAATCAATATTTTTATAATATTTATATGCGAAAATTAAGTGCTTTTTATGTGCTCCCGTTTGCTAAAAACAAAATTTCATTTATCAAGTTTTTAAGCTTTTTTTAACAAAAAAAATGTGTGGGCTGGCTAGGTTTATATAAACCTAGCAAGCCCACCTCAATAAAAATAAATAAAATACATTCCAGAATTATGTGCTCTTTATGTGCTAATTTCGTCCACTTTTTAAAATTTTTGTGCTTCTTTGGTTTCCACGGAAATTTAAAAAAATAATTGACGTGCTAGCTTTATATAAAGCTAGCAAGCCAATGCAAAAATTATAAATATTTTTATGCCCACCTCAATAAAAATTTAAAAAATTTATTCCAGAATTATGTGCTCTTTATGTGCTAATTTCGTCCACTTTTTAAAATTTTTGTGCTCCTTTGGTTTCCACGGAAATTTAAAAAAATGATTGGCGTGCTAGCTTTATATAAAGCTAGCAAGCCCATACAGAAATAATCAATATTTTTATAATATTTATATGCGAAAATTAAGTGCTTTTTATGTGCTCCCGTTTGCTAAAAACAAAATTCCATTTATCAAGTTTTTAACCTTTTTTTTTAAAGAAAATGTGTGGGCTGGCTAGGTTTATATAAACCTAGCAAGCCCATACAGAAATAATCAATATTTTTATAATATTTATATGCGAAAATTAAGTGCTTTTTATGTGCTCCCGTTTGCTAAAAACAAAATTTCATTTATCAAGTTTTTAAGCTTTTTTTAAAAAAAATGTGTGGGCTGGCTAGGTTTATATAAACCTAGCAAGCCCATACAGAAATAATCAATATTTTTATAATATTTATATGCGAAAATTAAGTGCTTTTTATGTGCTCCCGTTTGCTAAAAACAAAATTTCATTTATCAAGTTTTTAAGCTTTTTAAAAAAAAATGTGTGGGCTGGCTAGGTTTATATAAACCTAGCAAGCCCACCTCAATAAAAATAAATAAAATACATTCCAGAATTATGTGCTCTTTATGTGCTAATTTCGTCCACTTTTTAAAATTTTTGTGCTTCTTTGGTTTCCACGGAAATTTAAAAAAATGATTGACGTGCTAGCTTTATATAAAGCTAGCAAGCCAATGCAAAAATTATAAATATTTTTATGCCCACCTCAATAAAAATTTAAAAAATTTATTCCAGAATTATGTGCTCTTTATGTGCTAATTTCGTCCACTTTTTAAAATTTTTGTGCTCCTTTGGTTTCCACGGAAATTTAAAAAAATGATTGATGTGCCAGCTTTATATAAAGCTAGCAAGCCAATGCAAAAATTATAAATATTTTTATGCCCACCTCAATAAAAATTTAAAAAAATTATTCCAGAATTATGTGCTCTTTATGTGCTAATTTCGTCCACTTTTTAAAATTTTTGTGCTCCTTTGGTTTCCACGGAAATTTAAAAAAATGATTGGCGTGCTAGCTTTATATAAAGCTAGCAAGCCCATACAGAAATAATCAATATTTTTATAATATTTATATGCGAAAATTAAGTGCTTTTTATGTGCTCCCGTTTGCTAAAAACAAAATTCCATTTATCAAGTTTTTAACCTTTTTTTTTTTAAAGAAAATGTGTGGGCTGGCTAGGTTTATATAAACCTAGCAAGCCCATACAGAAATAATCAATATTTTTATAATATTTATATGCGAAAATTAAGTGCTTTTTATGTGCTCCCGTTTGCTAAAAACAAAATTTCATTTATCAAGCTTTTAAGCTTTTTTTTTTTAAAAAATGTGTGGGCTGGCTAGGTTTATATAAACCTAGCAAGTCCATACAGAAATAATCAATATTTTTATAATATTTATATGCGAAAATTAAGTGCTTTTTATGTGCTCCCGTTTGCTAAAAACAAAATTTCATTTATCAAGTTTTTAAGCTTTTTTTAAAAAAAAATGTGTGGGCTGGCTAGGTTTATATAAACCTAGCAAGCCCATACAGAAATAATCAATATTTTTATAATATTTATATGCGAAAATTAAGTGCTTTTTATGTGCTCCCGTTTGCTAAAAACAAAATTTCATTTATCAAGTTTTTAAGCTTTTTTTTAAAAAAAAAATGTGTGGGCTGGCTAGGTTTATATAAACCTAGCAAGCCAATCATTTTTTTAATTTCCGTGGAAACCAAAGGAGCACAAAAATTTTAAAAAGTGGACGAAATTAGCACATAAAGAGCACATAATTCTGGAATAAATTTTTTAAATTTTTATTGAGGTGGGCATAAAAATATTTATAATTTTTGCATTGGCTTGCTAGCTTTATATAAAGCTAGCACGTCAATCATTTTTTTAAATTTCCGTGGAAACCAAAGAAGCACAAAAATTTTAAAAAGTGGATGAAATTAGCACATAAAGAGCACATAATTCTGGAATGTATTTTATTTATTTTTATTGAGGTGGGCTTGCTAGGTTTATATAAACCTAGCCAGCCCACACATTTTTTTTTTTTAAAAAAGCTTAAAAACTTGATAAATGAAATTTTGTTTTTAGCAAACGGGAGCACATAAAAAGCACTTAATTTTCGCATATAAATATTATAAAAATATTGATTATTTCTGTATGGGCTTGCTAGGTTTATATAAACCTAGCCAGCCCACACATTTTTTTTAAAAAAAAGCTTAAAAACTTGATAAATGAAATTTTGTTTTTAGCAAACGGGAGCACATAAAAAGCACTTAATTTTCGCATATAAATATTATAAAAATATTGATTATTTCTGTATGGGCTTGCTAGCTTTATATAAAGCTAGCACGCCAATCATTTTTTTAAATTTCCGTGGAAACCAAAGGAGCACAAAAATTTTAAAAAGTGGACGAAATTAGCACATAAAGAGCACATAATTCTGGAATAATTTTTTTAAATTTTTATTGAGGTGGGCATAAAAATATTTATAATTTTTGCATTGGCTTGCTAGCTTTATATAAAGCTGGCACATCAATCATTTTTTTAAATTTCCGTGGAAACCAAAGGAGCACAAAAATTTTAAAAAGTGGACGAAATTAGCACATAAAGAGCACATAATTCTGGAATAAATTTTTTAAATTTTTATTGAGGTGGGTATAAAAATATTTATAATTTTTGCATTGGCTTGCTAGCTTTATATAAAGCTAGCACGTCAATCATTTTTTTAAATTTCCGTGGAAACCAAAGAAGCACAAAAATTTTAAAAAGTGGACGAAATTAGCACATAAAGAGCACATAATTTTGGAATGTATTTTATTTATTTTTATTGAGGTGGGCTTGCTAGGTTTATATAAACCTAGCCAGCCCACACATTTTTTTTTAAAAAAAGCTTAAAAACTTGATAAATGAAATTTTGTTTTTAGCAAACGGGAGCACATAAAAAGCACTTAATTTTCGCATATAAATATTATACAAATATTGATTATTTCTGTATGGGCTTGCTAGGTTTATATAAACCTAGCCAGCCCACACATTTTCTTAAAAAAAAAGGTTAAAAACTTGATAAATGGAATTTTGTTTTTAGCAAACGGGAGCACATAAAAAGCACTTAATTTTCGCATATAAATATTATAAAAATATTGATTATTTCTATATGGGCTTGCTAGGTTTATATAAACCTAGCCAGCCCACACATTTAAAAAAAAAAAAAAGCTTAAAAGCTTGATAAATGAAATTTTGTTTTTAGCAAACGGGAGCACATAAAAAGCACTTAATTTTCGCATATAAATATTATAAAAATATTGATTATTTCTGTATGGGCTTGCTAGGTTTATATAAACCTAGCCAGCCCACACATTTTCTTTAAAAAAAAAGGTTAAAAACTTGATAAATGGAATTTTGTTTTTAGCAAACGGGAGCACATAAAAAGCACTTAATTTTCGCATATAAATATTATAAAAATATTGATTATTTCTGTATGGGCTTGCTAGCTTTATATAAAGCTAGCACGCCAATCATTTTTTTAAATTTCCGTGGAAACCAAAGAAGCACAAAAATTTTAAAAAGTGGACGAAATTAGCACATAAAGAGCACATAATTCTGGAATGTATTTTATTTATTTTTATTGAGGTTTATTGAGGTGGGCTTGCTAGGTTTATATAAACCTAGCCAGCCCACACATTTTCTTTAAAAAAAAAGGTTAAAAACTTGATAAATGGAATTTTGTTTTTAGCAAACGGGAGCACATAAAAAGCACTTAATTTTCGCATATAAATATTATAAAAATATTGATTATTTCTGTATGGGCTTGCTAGCTTTATATAAAGCTAGCACGCCAATCATTTTTTTAAATTTCCGTGGAAACCAAAGGAGCACAAAAATTTTAAAAAGTGGACGAAATTAGCACATAAAAAGCACATAATTCTGGAATACATTTTTTAAATTTTTATTGAGGTGGGCTTGCTAGGTTTATGGAGGTAAATAACATGTTGCCATGGAAAAATGTTCAAATTTTACAATATTTTCTGTTTTTTTGGCCATTTTTTAATTTTTCCATATCAGGTTACTGATGCACTTCACAGGTAACTGATAACCACTAATAAACTTCACAAATCTTGGGATAAAATATAGAACTAACCTTTAATATTTGATTTCGTTTAAAAATAAGTATATTTTTTATTTTTTCATTCAAAATTAATAGCTTTTGCAGTACAGGTAACTGACAACTATAACAGGTAACTGATTATAAGAACAAACAAAATTATTTTTAAAAATGTTTTAATTTAAAAAAATGCTAAAATTTGTATCTAAAAGGCACAAACGCATTTTTTTATGAAAGGGGGTGGGAGGACATTTTTTTATTATTCTTGTATTGTCATCGAACCACTATATATGTATACCAAATTTCATCCAAATCAGATAATGGGAAGTGTGTCAAAAACGCATTTTTCTATGAAAAGGGTGGGGTAGGAGTGGGACGATATTTTTTTCTTAATATTGTATTGTCATCGGATCACTATATGTATACCAAATTTTATCCAAATTGGATAACAGGAAGTATGTCAAAAACAAATTTTTATATGGAAGGGGGTGGGGGTAGGAGTGGGAGGTTATTTTTTTCTTATTGTTGTATTATCATCAGATCACTATGTGTATACCAAATTTTATCCAAATCGGATGACGGGAAGTGTGTCAAAAACACATTTTTCTATAGAAGGGGTGGGTATAGGGGTGGGAGGGTATTTTTTTCTTAATGTTGTATTGTCATGTTTCATCCAAATCGGATAATGGAAAATGTGTCAAAAACGCTTCACAATATTTGATAGATAGTTAGACAGAACATGTGAAGATAAATAAAAGCTTGTAAAAAACGAGTCAGTTACTTGTAGAGCAGATCAGTAACCTGTAAGTATTCTAACAGGTAACTGATGCACAGGTAACTGACGATTTTGTCACGTTTTGTCAGATATTATTAATACTACTAAAATTGAGTATAATAAACAAGAAAACTCAAAAAGTGTATCCTATTGTAATTAGATTTAGGGAATGAAAGGTTTGTAATCTTAAGTATTTATCGTATTCCGAACTTAAACAATGAGGAAAAAAACACATTTTTTAATAGAACAGAGCAAATAATGTCAATTTTATTTAAGGAGGGTTGTCGGATAGTAATGGCGGGTGATTTCAATGTTGATCTCATTAGCGCAAGCAGATTCTCAATTGATTATGTCCAGATGCTGGAATCTTTCAATGTTTATCCATCCTTTTTGGATCCCACAAGAGTCACACTTTCTAGAAGTAGCTGCATAGATAACATTTACACTAACCTTGAAAATCTGACAACTGAAATGATTAAATGTCACATTTCTGATCACCAGGAGTTATTATTGGTGGAATTTGGACAGGAAAGCCTTATGATCAGACAGGAAACAAAAAGGTCTTTAAATGGATTCAATAAAGAAATTTTCAGATTAACACTGCATCAAGTAAACTGGGAACTACTACTAGACACTAATGACAATATAAATATTAAATGGCTAAAGTTTATGAGAGTCTTATCACCAGCTTTTGAAAACGCTTTTCCCGAGAGGACACAGATCAGAAAAAAACAAAAACCAGCTAATTTCTATTGCAGTGATGAAATTTCCGATGCAAAGCATATCTTGGATATATGTTATACAATGTCACAAAAAGATGATAAGTATAAACAGGCTTATAGAGATGCAAAACAAAAATATAATAAATTGCTCCCAGAGGGAAGGAGAAACTATTATAAGGAAAAAGTCACAAACAGTGACGACAAGGTAAAAACAACCTGGAGCATAGTAAGAGAACTAACGGGTAAAGAAACAGATGTAGCAGGGATACAAGTACCTGGAGAAGGAGTGGATATTGCTAATAATTTTAATGAAATGTTGATTAAGGCAGTAGAAGAGCTGACTCATAAGCTTCCATCTAGAGAATATAACAACAAAATAGCCATTAACAGTCACTCTATTTTCCTTGAACCTGTCACTGAAGAAGAAATAATTAATGTAGTAAAAAAACTAAAGAATAAACATAGCTCGGGAAATGGTGGATTTTCAAACAATTTAATTAAATACTGCATGGAGCAATTCATAGCACCCTTAATGTATCTTGTAAATACCTCATTTGAACAGGGTACATTTCCAGAAGAACTGAAATATTCAATCATTAAACCTCTATACAAGAAAGGAGATCGAGAGGATCTTAATAACTACAGGCCTATCAGTCTTATTTCTGTTTTTTCAAAAATATTTGAAACAGCGATGTGTACAAGACTGATTTCGTTTTTTAATAAACACAATCTTTTCAGCTACTCACAACACGGATACCTAAAAAACAGAAATACAAGCACAGCAATATTTGACTTCTTGGACTTTATCGAGCAGAGTCTTGAGGAGAGGAACATAGCAATGGGAATCTTCCTTGACCTCTCAAAAGCATTCGACAGCTTGGACCATAAAATCCTTCGTAACAAATTGGAAAGTTATGGCATTAGAGGTTCCGCCTTGACCTGGATAGAATCATATCTTACCGATAGGAAACAAAGAGTAATAGTTGAAAAAGAAGGAAGAAAACATAGCTCTAATGAAGTCCACACCATAAGAGGCATACCACAGGGAAGCTGCATAGGATCCCTGCTATTCCTTTTTTATATAAATGATATTGAATCAGAAGTAAAAGATATAGACACCAGGCTTATAAACTTTTCGGATGACACAAACATAGCAGTAAGAGGCCATACATTAAACTCTGTACTAGAAAAAACAGAATTAGTCCTAGAAAGTTCACAGGAATGGTTTATGAAAAACAAACTAATTCTAAATGAAGAAAAAACACACTATATATGCTTCAGAACAAAACAAAGAAATATCACTTCAAATAGAGTCACCATCAGGGACAGGGAGATAATGCTAGAAGACACTAACAAATTTTTAGGTATAATCATAGATCAGAACTTGAACTGGAGGGGACATACAGAGGCACTCAATACAAAACTTAATAAAGCAATATACTCATTCAGAGTGGTAAAAGACTATCTAAATCAGCATACATTGACAGTAATATATCATGCATACTTTGAGTCACTCCTTAGATATGGCATAATCTTCTGGGGTGGCTCAAGTGAAATCGAATCAGTCTTCATAATTCAAAAACGAGCTATTAGAACAATCATAAAAATGAAATTTACTGAGTCTTGTAGAGGGAAATTTAAAGAGATAAATATACTTACTGTCCCAGGGTTGTATATATATGAATGTCTTTTGTTTTTGTTTAAAAATAAGAATGTTTTTCAGGAATACAAATCGAGCCACAATCATAACACAAGAAGTGAAGATTATATATTCCCGTCACATAGGCTAACTTTAACAGAAAAATTACCAAAATATTCAGCCATTAAATTTTTTAATAAGCTACCTGTGCAGTTACAGACAGAAACAAGTGTTTTAAAATTTAAAAAATATATATTTAACATTATTATAAAGCTTGAACCATACAATGTAAGAGATTTCATTGAACACAGAGATATTTCGCTTCTGCTAATGGGGGAGACCTCCTAGGATTCCTAGGATTTCTGGTGCCTGCTTCTGATTGCTTTAGATTTCAGTAAATTTGATGGCTTTGATTACATTAAATTCATATACCCAAAAAGATAATATAAGAAAGTAAAATAAAATGGAACATAAGTAAATACTTGAGAATACACATCACTGAAGTTTTTAGTATTTTTTTTTAGTATTTTAGTGAGTTTCCATAAACTGTGGGGACATTCTGCAATGGTTTTGATGTTTGTTTTTTTAATTTTTAATTTTGTTTGTTTAATAGTCCTAATATCCTAGAAAAGGATTAATATCCTAGAAAAGGATGTCTTTTATTAAAGTGTGTTTAGCTTAGGAAAAACTTTTTTAGGAAAAACTTTTTTTAAACTTTTTTATGTCTTTTTAGAGTTTATTTTGTGTGTAACTTTTTTGTTTTAAAGTCGACATAGATAGATAGATAGATAAGTGGGTAGGGTTTGAAATTTGAAATTTGAAAAAAAAAACTAACAATACTTAAACTTAAAATTTGCTTTTCTGACACAATTCTTTTAACTTGAGACTGATTTGCAGGTATTGTAATTTAGGCTTAGGTTCATTTGAATAAAGAAGTTTTGAATTTGAATTTGAATTTGAATTATGTTTCACCATTTTTTAAATTGGTTTTTTGTTGTTCTACCTTTTAAAAACTTACCAGGTTACTGATCAAACTGAACGTTACACACGTGAGTATGGATCAGTTAAAGGACACACCCTTGTCTTAGACGTGTGACATCGAATTAAACCATTCGCGCGTTTTCCGAATCACAGAGCTCTTTCTCACTTAGCAACTGAAGGTCAAGAATGATCCGATAGATAAAAAATCTGAGGGTACAGGTAACTGATGCAATTTTTGGTGACAAAGTTGAAATTTGAATATTTAAAAACAAGTTACTTTAAAACAATTCCGGTTTTGACTATTTATATAACTAAAGGTTGTTTTTTAATGTTTACTAAGAAATTACTCTAATAAATAATTATAAGAACATAATTTAATTAATATATAGTAAAATTCTAATGGTGACACTCCAGGTTACTGACGATTCTTACAAAAAACCTCTGTTATATAAACGAAATATTTTTTATAATCTTCCAAAAATGAACTTGCTTGTTAGTTATTTAATAGAACTATAAAAATAAAATTAGTTTTATATAAAAAAAAAATGTTTTAACATGTTTTTGTGTAGGTCACATCAAAATCCGTCACTTTCCAGATATTCACCCTCATATTTTTCCCAATGAAGAAACTTCAGTCATAGAATAAGTGTGGAAATTTTCAATATTTTTCCTAGTCTTGTATTTTGAGTTCCTTTTAGTTTATTATTAGGTTGTTGACTCTGAGAAAGTCTGAATAAACTAGGGCTTTTTTGCCTTTTGTTTTATTATTCTTATGTTTGTTGCATTTTTATGTTAATCAGTTGTTTTGGTCATCTGTGGTTAGTTCTGAAAAAGTCTAATTGAGCAGGGCTTTTTCATAAATTTGATTCATTTACTCTGTAATGTTAATGTTTGAGCTCGGAATAGTATACCAAGTATATCATCGAGTATACCTAAGTTTTCTGTGTTACTAGATGTACAGGGTATTTTGGTATATTTCCACAAAGGTCTACTGCACTTATTTCAAGAGATAGAAAATAGGGTACCTATTTTCAAGAAATGTCGAGTAGGTCACAAATCGCTAGAAATTGTAGATGCTAATATTTTACCAAATGGCAGTTTATCATATATTTTTGAGTTTAGAAAGAAAATATCAATTTTTTTTAAGTTAAATAATTACCATATTAATTTGTAGGATGTTCCGTAAGAGATTTACAATGTTTCGGTTATTTTATACCTTTTCTTGATGGTATAGGATTAAGCCTACAACTTTTGCATTTATAATTTTTTCTATTTACCCCATCCCGGGCTAATTCAACTTATAAATGTTTGTTAATACTTTTCTTAGTAAATAAAATTAAGAAATATATATTTTTGCTTAGTAAATGAGTTTTCCGAAAACAAAGTTGGGTTTGACATAACAAGCCATTTGGTAGAGGACCCAAAAAAACTTAATTTTTTAGTCATATTTTAGATATTGATAGGTTGTAGGGGAGGTCATTTTAGATAAAAAAGTTTACATAATGCATGAGTCAAAACTCTTTCTGTTTCAAGATACAGAGTAAAAATATGAAATTTGGTAAAGTAGTGTCTTAGAACAAGAGCAATAATTTGAAATAAAAATAATTTTTACAATAACATGTGGTCAATTTCTTTTAGAAAAAATCTTTTTTTGGTATAAACTTTTATAATTGCCATATTAAACGCAATGTTTTTCTTGGTATTTTTTGTTATTAAAAATATGTTTCTCAGGAGACATAATAATAAAATATCATCCATATTTTTTTAAAGAATAAAGAAGCAAAAATATTTTTTTTTGTAAATTATTACTTTTTATACATTTTTGGAGGTTATTTTGACAGCCTGTATTTCCTCAACTTGTAATTTTATTTTAAAAAAGAATACTACACTTTTGGATCATGATTAGCTTGATATTCATTTAGCTGTGACAGATATTCTTTTTTGAAAAACCCTGTTTCCTCCCACTCCTCTAACTTTAAAAATCCTATCTTAAAAACAGATGATTGTTGACCCCCATGTTATTTAACCTTTTTTATCAGAAATAACCTATGTGTTTACATACCAAATTTCTCAAAAGAGAGGAGATTTTTCGAAAATCTTTATTTCCCTCTATCCCAAGAGTAAAGATGTTTAGGACATATCGCACCCCCAAAAACTACAAAGACTCAAAAAATTGGGAAATCGAGTTTTACTTAAAATCTGACCTAAAGGAGAGCTAACTATCGATTGCAGAAAAATTGCTTTATTTAGTCACTCAGGCTAAACTTTTTTTCTTCAAAAAAATCCCCACCAATTTTTAATATAGTAGTTAGAAAATAGTATTTGGAATTTTTTTTGGAACAAACATTTCCTAAAAATATCTCAAAAATAAATGTTCAAACATATTTGAAACTAGATGTATATATAAAAAACAAAAGCTACAAAAAAACCTATCATCAGTTGTTTGTGTTTCCTGACAAGTTGGATTCTTTGAGTTAGGTCTTTGTAGTTTTGGGGTGCAAATTATGTTCATATAAAGTTTTTGGACCAAAATGGACCCACTAATTTTCTCCATTATTAGAATATTATTCAATAACAAACACCCTGTTAAGGGATATTTTCGGTACAGTTAAAAGACTTAATAATTATTGTAATAAAACCATAAATAAAACACCCTGTATCAGCAAAATTATCAATCCTAATTGAAAAAGCTGATTGATCTTTCTAAAATTACTCATTAAAAAAATGGAAGTAGATAAGCGAATTATCTCTCAAACTGTTTTAGGTATTTAAGTCTATTGTATACTGACAAAATTTAGTAGTGTTTATAATTCAGCTAAAAATTGTTTTTTTGGGGCTGCTTTTTTGAAAGTTGAACGTTTTTTGAAAGTTCCTCTTGGAAATTTACAAAATGGCTGGTTCTGTGCAAAAGGCTGTAGGTTTCTAATTAATTAATTAATTAAATTTTTTATGCGGTTTCAGTACCCAAAAAATTGATTTTAAAGAATTTTTATTCTATATTTACAAAAAAAAATTGTGCACATCTAATTGTACTAGCAGAAAAATCCACCTTCATACAGCGTGTTCCAAAATATAGTGTACATATAGTGACTTATTTTATTTCTTGACTAAAAGTTCATATAATCATAGGGGTAAACGCTTTGTTACCAATATACAGGGTTTTACAGTTTTTCCTCTGAATTAAATTGATTTTTTTTGTAATTTTGGTTGGATCTGATACCTTTCTAGCCCATTACCACGCTATATCAGCCTTAAAAACAGTTTTTGTAAATATCTTAGAAACAAAAGCTTCCATGAAGTTTTTGGTTTAAACCCAAATTGTTAAGAAAAATGTGTTTTACTAGATTCCGAAAACCGCAGATTAGGAGGACTTATTGCAATAAAGCCAGGTAGTAATAGTGGCAGGCAGTATTTAGACAGTTTTACATTATAAGAACACCTGTCTTCAGGGTTCGAAAATATCATGATATTTATATAAATATCATATCACATGATATATATCGGATATATATCAGATATATATCTGATATCTATATACAGTGAAACCTCCCATAAGCGGACACTCACGGTTCCGTCGATTTTGTCCGCTTATTGGAGGTGTCCGCTTATGAGAGGGAACTGCGAAATTTCAATATATATTTATTAACAATTTCCGCTGCTTGAGTATTTTCGATATTAAATTTTTCAGCGACCTTTCGTGCTGATAGATGTTCCTTCTGCGAAACGTTACAACTTCCATTTTTTCACATAAACTAAGAAGTTTTTTACTAGGCACTATTTCAAAGAGATTTATTGCTACCGAATTGAACAATAAAAATAAAACACAGCAGTCCCGCCCCCGCCGAATGAAATATGTTGTAAATACGAGAGTATTTAGTCTCCGTCTCATTAAAACGGAAAGAGGTAATTCCCCGCTTGCAAAGTGCGTTGTTGCCAACATACTACATAATATTTGTGCCCATGTTGTGCAGCGCTCCGTCCCGTTATTAGAGGTTTGCGTCCGGTTATGGGAGGTTTCAACGAGGGGTGGCTCGGTATTTCCTTTTGGTGTACAGGCTAGGGGAAATACCAGGAAATACTTGGGAAGTACTGGGAAATACTAGGAAGTACAAGGAAATACTAGGGAATACTAGGAAATACCGGGAAATACTTGGGAAATACAGGAAATACAACAAACTGCGCAAGCGCGTCAATGCTGTGTTTCTTCACTTTGTGTGCGAATATTAGTGACAGTGCAATGTTAGAAACAAAACATATGGTAAGTTAGATGACAATTACTTAATATTGCTAATTTCAGAAACTATTTAACCCATTTTAATAAAATTTGGCATATATGTTCTTTAAGCTATTCTGTCTAGTTAAAAGGCAATTAGTTTTACGCTACCACTAGTGCAGGCGCTGGAGGTAGTTCAGTATGCAAAATATGAGGACCGCAGTTTGACAAAGGATTCAAAGAATAGGTCACGGTAACGATCTGGTTGTTGCCAACCCAGTTTTTGGTCCCATTTTTATTATCCCCCCTTCTCTTATAGTAGTATTTAATTTTTTTATAATTTAACGAAGTTAAAGCCCTAAAGCTACGATGACACATAAATGCATCAAAAATGTGTAAAATTTAACCTTAAAACAATTTTTTTTTAAATTTTAGCTGCAAAAAGCCCCGAAAATCCCCAGACCCTCCAAAAGTTAACACTTTTAGGTTTTTTTCTCAAAAACTAAGTTTCTTAGGAAAAAATATGTAATTATCTTTAATGTAGAAAATAAATTAACTTTTAATAACATATAAAACAGTGACGCGCAGCAGCTTCCGTTTATTGAGGTAATGTAAAAAAATAAACATTTTCTTAAAAACCAAGCTCAATATCAAAAAATGTTGTCAATCTGTTATTTTAGAGAATAAAATTTCCTTTTAAACGATATGTAACAATGCAAGATTAGTTTTTTCTGTAACAAAGGAGGGACGTCCGTAAATTAAATTAATTTTGAAATAACACTAAACTTACCAATTTTTTTACAAGTTTTATGGGGTTTTTGGGAAAAAATTATTTCACACTTTATTATAGAAAATAAAATTCCCTTTTTAACAGTGTATAGGTCAGTGAGGTCAGGCTAATTACAAACTCTCCAGCGGCGTCCATTTATTGAGAAAATATAAAAAAACACATCTTTCTCACAGATTTTACCCGATTATCTAAAAAACCAAGCCTCAAAATCATCATCAAAAGTTGTATTTTATAGTCCAATGTAGACAATTAATTTTTTTTAAAACGCTGTATAATAATGTAATAGATATATATCTGATATATATCATTACCAAACTGAATGCTTTGGTTATGGCATATTAAATAAAAATCACTACTTCCTAATAAATCAAAAGTACACACAGATGGAAAACACAGTAACTGCTCTAACCTGGGAAAATAGAAAACAAAAGAAATCGTCGCGTCGGGGATCTACCAGATGTGAAACAGGGGATTCCCAGTCAGCTCCGCTATGCCTATGCGGTAGCCGAATCGATCGATACTACACCTTCAGAGATGCTTATACTTTTGTACAGGGGCGTACTGACAAATTTTCTGATATTTAGAATGGTAGAAAACATTTCTAGTTTAATAAGTAAAATTATTGAATATATCGGATATATATCAAGCTGTATATATATCGTGATATATATCACTTGATATATATCCGCGGAACCTTGCCTGTCTTCTTTCAAAATTAGGCCTTTGTGTATTATAAGAACCAGATTTAATACTGCCCGACACTATTACTGTCTGGCTTTATTGCAATAAGTCCCTATTGAAGTAGAAGTAGAATATATTTCATTGAAAAACATTTACAGTTTCATAACAGCGTCAAAATTATGAAAACATTGTGTAAAAAATACTTAAATAAAATAAAACATATTACAATACAGGTAGTTTTAAAATTTACAGTACAGGTCTATCAAAGATCCCCATCAGAGATGTCATAATTTAGGAATTCTTCAATTGAATAAAAGGACTTATTTAATAGGAACTGTTTAATTTTAAATTTAAAAGGTTTTTGAGGTAAATTTCTTATCAAAAGTGGCAACCTGTTAAAAAACGCTGGTGCATAATAGATGTGATGCTCCATTAAAAGTTAGCATTTTTAAACTTACTTACACTTAACTGTGGCATGAAAATTAGTCCAGCGGTTTTGGAGCTATCGTGTTCCGGACAGACACACACACACACACACACGCTGACAGACGAGATTGCTAAGATAGGTCCAAATGCACTCAAATTACAAATTTTTGACGTTATCTCATTTTTTTTCATCAACAATATGCAATTTCTGCGCGAGCTAAGAAGGTAGAAGTTTGACAAAGTTTGCAATAAGCACACAATTGCTTCAGGTAAATATTTTTAATCAAATTTGTTCTTAAAAAGCTAGGTTTTGAGGGAAAACTTTTACTTTTTCTTTGAATTTTCCTTTCTTAATTTTTACCTTTGTTATGATATGCAGGTCAAAAAGTCAAAGGAAGGACTTTTTCCTACACCATTTTGCATTAAACCACTTTGTTTTTTGGATAGAGTGTGTCAAATTTAACAATTGTTTACTATAATTTCCTTAAAAGTTACGTCATTGAAATTTTGTGAATTAGAATTAAAGTAATAATTATTTAAAATACTCTGCCAATATAAGGGCCCCTAAGCTCACACTAGGTACTATAGTTATAGTGTACGTGTGAGCTAATATAACTAAAAACTGAAATATATTTTATTCAACTCCAGACTAAATAACCTTTCGTTTGATACCACACAAGCTATGTTTTGACTTAAACTTAAATTTTTGAAATATAGCCCCACCCTTAAAAAAACAAAAACTAAAATGTATTTTCTTTAACTCCGGACTCAATTACCTTTCGTTTGATATCACACACGCCATATTTTTACGTAAACTCTAATTTTTGAAATCTACCCTCACCCTTTTTTTAAAACTAAAATGTATTTTGTTTTTAAGGAAAAATCAAAAAATGAAATGTCAATTTTGCCACCTTGTCTTTAAAACAATTGACCAACCGTTTTTTTAAATGTTGTTGACCTTCCCTTAATCCATAAAACATTTTTTAAACTAGTATTTTTTTAAATACTTAGTTTTGTTTTTGGGTTTTAGAATGAACAAAAATACCAGTGTTTTTTTTATTTCTTGGCTACCAACTTCTAGAAATCCAAAATGACGGCAAAATGGTTGATATCATAGCTCGAAAAATATTAGCCTGACAAAAAAAAAGCAAATTAACATTTTTGTAGGAAGTTTTGTTGGCTATAATGTTTGTTTAAAACTTTATTGTACAACCTACAAAAAACAGGTTATTTAAAAAAAATGAATTTGGGCATATCACTCGGGGTCTCAAACTAAAAAAATACTGAAATATTAGAGTACGTATACACCAAACTGTATGTGCGCCGCTCGCGCGCTGCTCAACACCCGCGCGCGGATTCGTCCTGTTTTCGTGTTTTCAAGTTGCGCGCGCGCCGCTTGCAAGCCTTTTGCCGAAAACCAGCTTTCTTCGGCTCCTCTTTGTGTGTTTGCAGATCCTTTGGGTCAGCATCGGCAGTTTGTTGTCGAGTTTTCATTTCAATGCTTGTTTGCTGTTTTTCCGTGGATCGTAGAAAGTTCGTTAAAACGAATTCGTCGAACGGCGCATTCGCGGAGCAGTTTGGTGTATACGCACTTTTACCCATAGATCTTATAATCGTGCCAAGTTTCAACACTTTCGGACCTGTTGCACCAAAACTTTTCTAATGATTGAAGTCAATGGCCCGGGCCTCCCCGAAGCTAAGATTTTTTTAGATATTTTCCACATATTTTATGAATACAAACATAAAATACGGCCTCATGAGATCTCGGCCCCCCCCCCCGAAACTGTCTCGGGCCCCCCCGAAACTGTCTCGCCCCCCCCCTCCGAAACTTTTTTTTTATATACGCCCCTGATTGAACTACTGGTGTTATTCGTCAACTTCAAGGACATCACACATCTGTTAGGATCTTTTAAAATTTTATTTTTATTTGTGTTACAGCATTGCAAAGTGTGCCACATTGATGAAGACAATGACGAGGATTTCGGGTATCACATCTTAAGTGAAGAACACCGGACAAACTATGCTCTGTTCGAGTATAACAACAGAAAGTAAGTTTTTCTAGATTTATAATGTAATAATCAAATACGTTCTAACGTGTTTGGTAATAGGCACTAATGCCACGGCACGTATCTTGACGTAACGTAGGTTTTGGTCAAGTGCGCATGTGCAGTGCCTTTGGGTCGTACGATACGCATTACACGCGGTGTATCCTTACACCAGCTAGCGTAAAACGTAACCACAGATCAAAATTCGTTTGAATTTCAACCAAATTTGATTCTAAGTGTCTGTTTTGGTCAATATAACCATTTTTACCCAACTGCAGCACGGCGAAGGAAGGGTAATGTTTTTCGATTCTTGTATGTATGTAAATATGTATGTTTGTGTCACGCTAGAGGCTAAACGACAACCGATTTTGACAAAAAAGGTGTCGTGGAATTGCTACTGATCCCGAAGGTGCTATAGGCCATATTTTTTTAAACAAGAATCAACATGGCGGTCTTCAGACGCCATTTTGTCACTACAAATTATCTAAATATCAGGCGATTTTATTGAAATTCCTTTGATTACCCATTGCAAATGTCCTCTAAGTTGCTGTACTTACTTTGTAGTCCTCCCTGCTCCCACCCATCTCCCCTCCTGTCATTCCCCCCACCCTATTCAAAAACCATATTCACATAATTTTATCAAATATAGAGCGATTTCAAAAATTCTTTCAGCATACGCTTTCAGATTTTTTTCCATCACGATGTTACTAGTGCCCCCCCCCCCGCCTTGCCCTCTTTCCTCCCCGCCATCCTTATTCATAATAGTTATAGCTATAACTTTCACACATATAAAGCGATTTCAAAAGTTTTTTTCTACACACGTTTGAAGACTTTTCCAACATCATTTTACGAGTTTCCTCCTTCCTCTCTCTCTCTCTTCTTCCTACCCTCCTTATTAGTAATAGTTGTAGCTATACCTTTCACAAATTTAGAGCGATTTCAAAAATTCTTTCGGCACACGCTTAAGATTTTTTTCGACACCATTTTACTAGTTCCCTCCTGCCTCCTCCACCTCCACTCAATGGAAGGTAACGCTGCTCGCGCCCCTAGAAAATCTACACGTACTTTTTGGGTAAAGCTAAATTAATTGTACAGCATATACAGGGTGTCCCATAACTTAGGGGCCATAGTGCAGCAGGAGATAGAGGAGGTTATTTCCCAGAAAAATGTTTATATAACATTGGGGTCAACACGCATCTGTTTTTAAGATATAGGATTTTTAAAGTTGGAGGAGTGGGGGGAAAAGGGTTTTACAAAAAAAAGAAAATCTGTCACAGCCAGCTAAATACTCAGCTAATTGTGATTCAGGAATGTGGTATTTCTTTTTTTGATAAAATTACAAGTTAAGGCGATACAGGCTGTCAAAGTAACCTCCAAAAATGTATAAAAAATAATTTTTTTTTAAATTAATTTTTGCTTACTTATTCTATTAAAAAATATCAATTTTATTATTATGTCTCGCTAGAGACTTTTTTTCTCACCAAAAAATATTTTAAAAAAAACATTGCGTTTAATATGGCATTCATGAAAGTTAACATCAAAATAGTTTTTTCTAAAAAAAATTGACCGACTAATTTCCCATTATTTCTGTTTCAATTTATTGCTCTTGTTATAATACATGACTTTTCCCAATTTCATATTTTTACTGCGTTTTTTTTAAAAGTTATTATCAAAAAAGTTTCAAAAATCGCCAATTTTGATGCTCTGTATCTCGACAAAGAAAGAGTTGCATGCATTATAGGAACTTTTTTATCAGACATGACCTCCTCTATCACCTGTTGAGCTATGGCCCCTAAGTTATGGGACACCCTGTATAAATACATTAAAAATGCAAGTAATTGATAATTTTGGCAAGATAGCTCTGATATCAGAGGTTTGCAATCTTCACAGATTTACGCTTAAACAAAGATATATTTGCACTTTTATACAGGGTTCCGCGGATATATATCATGATATAGATCACGATATATATCATGATATTTATAGCTTGATATATATCCGATATATTCAATAATTTTACTTATTAAACTAAAAATGTTTTCTACCATTCTAAATATCAGAAAGTTTGTCAGTACGCCCCTGTACAAGTATAAGCATCTGTAAACGTGTAGTATCGATCGATTCGGCTGCCGCATAGGCATCGCGAAGCTGACTGGGAATCCCCTGTTTCACATCTGGTAGATCCCCGAGGCGACGATTTCTTTTGTTTTCCGTCTGTGTGTACTTTTGATTTATTAGTTGGTAGTGATTTTTATTTAATATGCCAACACCAAAAGCATTCAGTTTGGCATTATTTTGACTGGATAATTAAGACAAAACATAGTACTGGAAAATGGAGGAAATGTGGAGAGTGTTCAAAGGAAATGCAGGGTATACCATCACGAATTTGTGTTTAGAATATAATAGTCTAAGAACCCAGTAGGATTTTGGGCTTGAATTGCAAACCGATACTCACATATATTAGTCGATTCGTCATAAGACCATGTCAAAAAAAAAAATGAAGATACCTGCGAAAATCCTGCGTAAACAACCCGCCATCTTTGTTTAAAGATGGCGAAAATGAGTTTGAATCAAATGTACGTAACTTTCTTATTATTTCATCGATTTTACTCAAACAAATTGTGATTAGCTTCTACTATAATGGTCTTTCGAAAACACTATCAATACTTTGATTTTTATTGGTCTCTATACTGTAAATTCTGTAATTTCCTCAAATACACTGTTTTTTTTTTAGGTTTTTTGATTTTTTAAAGAAAACTATTGGTTTTACAAAAAAAACAAAAAGTAGAAAATATGCAGATTGTTCAGATGTATTCATGGTGGGTCTAATATTTCCCGTAGGTTAAGCGGTTTTTGAGTTACACTCAAAAAACCACGAAATTGGCCTATACCTACTCCTGGGTACAAAATTTTCAGGTTTTCACCAAAGTCATGAAAGTTACTAAAAAACTATACGGATCGAAAAAGGATGTGAAGCTACATAAGAAACGGCTATTAGTTTTAAACAGAAACTGATACTGAGGTCGATATGGCGGCTTAAACATGGCCGAAGCGTAATTTACAGTTTAATTTTTGACAGTAATTTTTTTATGTAAAACGAACCCGTATGGGGTCAAAATGTACTCCCGCTAAAAGACCATTTAATTATCTTCAAAAAAGGATAGTACACTTTTTGTCGTAAAGTTAATAGTTTTCCTGAAAAAAAACAAAAAATATGCGGCATACATAATTCGATGTTTTCGTTCCATATAAGTACCACAAGGGCATAAGTCCATTAAGGGAAAAAATAATTTATGCACAGATAAAAGAACTGTTAATAATAATAATAATTTTCTGTTAAATTGACAGGTGGTCACGTGATTTTGACAACTTCTTAACGGTTTGAGCTAGAGACTTGGTTCTTTTTTTGAATTGTAGACAAAAATATCCGATCAAAATTAATCACCACTGGGATCTTTTTAAATTGCAAAAATATATACAGGGTACCCCAAAACTCCGGGTCCACCCAAATAAACTATTGAAGATAACTGAACAATATTTGACAATGATCGATGAGATTGAGAGATATATTTTTGTGAAGGGAAAATCTGTAAAAAACTTTTTCAGTGTTTGTCAAAATTGACAAGTTTGTTGTTTAAACAAAAAGGTCTTAGAAAAACCAAAATTGTGTCAAAATCTCTCGACTGTCAAACTTATTGTTTTACCATTTTTGACAAATTTTATAAGTTTTATCTAACAATATAGCTTAATCGATAAGTGACAATTACGTCAACATGTTAGTTTTTGAAAGACCCCTCGAATAGGCCATAAGCCGCAAATAGTGACAATTACGTCAACATGTTAGTTTTTGAAAGACCCCTCGAATAGGCCATAAGCCGCAAATATGAAACATTCCCCCATCGTGGGAATTTTCGAGACATATTTCATTTTATTGATATTGTCATCTTCTAAGGAAGAAAAAGAAGAACCGTGGAAATATTGGTAAAATAACTTACACAGACTCTGTGTCTCTAAAAGGGTCTATAACTACAATAGCCTACGAAATATTCCTGAGGTCAAAGTAAGCCGATTTAAAGTCACTTACCTTAGTCCGAAATTGCTCCGTTTTCGAGATCAGGGTGCTAAAGTTAAAAAATAGAAATGGAATTTTTCATATATTTTGAACATTTTTCAATAGAAGTCTTTTGGGATTCGAAACTCGACTATTGACACCTTTTTACTATAGCTGCTAGAGGGCGCTTCACACTGGACTTCTGATCGTTTAAAATAGCCATTACTTTTTCTCAGTGTACCTTGTTGGTTTAAAGTTACTAAATTATAGATTATTTGTTTAAAAAGTCAAGGTGGCTCAATTAAAAAATTTGACTAGATGCGCTTTTCCCAAAGATCCATACTTTGAGCAATACTTGGCAGCATTGCGACCGCTCTCATAGTCAAATTTCAGAGCAAACCCCACGCATGCAAAACAAATGCTAGGTTGCCAAGGTTCAGCCCCAAATAGTTTTAGATCATGATTCGCAAATCATTGGCATTTTTAAATAGCCACCCTGTCATACTGGTGTCCTCAGCGAATGACCGTAATTGCTTTATACGCAAAACTGAAATAATCGCGTTTAAAGTATTTATGTTACATAATAACTCAATTCAATAATTCAATAAATAAAATAAAACTATGTGGTTTTTGACTTTGGAGGAAATAGTTCGATCACTTAGAAGTCCAAATATACCAAAATTTTATATTTTTCCATAGTTACGGTCATGTCGCTGTGTTTGCCAGCAACATGTAAGTTTACTTACTATTAGATAGACAAGCCTTTATAAGTTAGTTACATTCAAAAATTTAAAATTAATAAATTAATTTTGAACAAAAGTTTTTTTTCCAAAAATTACAGAGCTATTCATGATTGTTTAGTCAATGCGGGTGTGTAATATGTAAACTTGCCTTACTCTACCAACACGAATTAAAAAATTAGCAATACATTCTCGTCGTCACTTTTAGTTTAGGACAATTATTTTTATTCAAAACAAGATATTGAATCAGTTAACCTTTAAGTGGTGCAACGCGGTATCACATACCGCTACGAACTTTTAAATCAATGTAACTATTGAGATAAATGCCCCCAGTAACTGAGTGTCTCAGTACCTTATAAGGGTGTGTCGGTGCGTGCCTTTAGTCTATTGAGAGTACTCGAGGCTTACACCATAAGTGTTACAAAGTTTTAATTTGTTGCTTTTTTAAGTTTTCTCATTTTTGCGTCTGTAAACAAATTGCAATCTTGTATGCATACATATGACCCAAAATTTAAATTTTGGTGTCTTCAGCAGTTAAAAGAACAAGATGTCTAATTCAGCGATAATAAAGGGAGTCATATCTCAGAAATAGAGTACGAAACTAAAACAAAACAATGTGCCGAACAAGAAAAAATCTAGTTCCGAAGATAAAAATTGCGACCCAGCCTAAAATGACAACAAGGTGGCATGACATTTCGTTACATTATTGACGGGGAAAAAGTAATCGCACGCCACTGTAAAGTATGTGTATTCAATAGTTTAGCAGATATTTGGGTGGACCCGGAATTTTGGGGCACCCTGTATATATTTTTGCAAATTTAAAAACATGCCAGTGGTGATTAATTTTGATCGGATATTTTTGTCTACAAAAGAAGTCTTTAGCTCAAACCGTTAAGAAGTTGTCAAAATCACGTGACCACCTGTCAATTTAACAGAAAATTATCAAATATGGTTTTAGTAAGATTTTTGATGCTGAGTTTTAATATGTAACTGCGGTTTCTTTTTCTGTGCATAAATTATTTTTTCCCTTAATGGACCCATGCCCTTGTCTTACTTATATGGAACGAAAACATCGAATTATGTATGCCGCATATTTTTTGTTTTTTTCAGGAAAACTATTAACTTTACGACAAAAAGTGTACTATCCTTTATTGAAGATAATTAAATGGTCTTTTAGCGGGGGTACATTTTGACCCCATAGGGGTTCGTCTTACATAAAAAAATTACTCTCAAAAATTAAACTGTAAAATACGGTTCGGCCATGTTTAAGCTGCCATATCTACCTCAGTATCAGTTTCTGTTTAAAACTAATAGCCGTTTCTTATTCAGCTTGACATGCTTTTTCGATCCATATGGTTTTTTAGTAACTTTCATGACTTTGGTGAAAACCTGAAAATTTTGTACCCAGGGGTAGTAGGTATAGGCCAATTTCGTGGTTTTTTGAGTGTAACTCAAAAACCGCTCAACCTACGGGAAATATTAGATCCACCATAAATACATCTTAACATTCTGCATGTTTTTTACTGTTTATGTTTTTTTTGTAAAACCAATAGTTTTCTTTAAAAAATCAAAAAACCTAAAAAAAAATTGTATGTATTTGAGGAAATTACAGAATTTACAGTCTAGAGACCAATAAAAAACAAAGTATTGATAGTGTTTTGGAGAGGCCATTACAGTAGAAGCTAATCACAATTTGTTTGAGTAAAATCGATGTAATAATAAAAAAATTACGTACATTTGATTCAAACTCCTTGTCGCCATCTTTAAACAAAGATGGCGGGTTGTTTATGCAGGATTTTCGCAGGTATCTTCATTTTTTTTGGGACACGGTCTTATGACGAATCGACTAATATATGTGAGTATCGGTTTGCAATTCAAGCCCAAAATCCTACTGGGCTCTTATACTATAAGATTTTGTTGACGTGTTTGTGTTAAAATAAAGTTTATGCATAGGAACGATGTTTCTCTTTTATTAAATATTAAAATTTTGATAATGATTTATATCAGATATATATCTGATATATATCCGATATATATCATGTGATATTATATTTATATAAATATCATGATATTTTCGAACCCTGCTTTTATATCAAGAAATCTTTTTATTTATTTTGCTATTCTTTATACATATTATCAACTAAGTTAAAGTACTGATAATAATTATTGATAATCATACTGCATCATAAACGTTGGTTATTTAGATTTCTTTGTTCTTTGGGAACTACAGGTATGTTATCAGTTCCAAAAATATATTTTCCCTTTGTATTTTAATCTTTATAGATAAGCATCGACAATGCACAACTAAGTACACCGATTCATTACTTTTTTAGAGTAAGAATAAACGAATAGATTTGCCGTAATATTCCACGTAGTTTGATGAACTTTGTTGTTTGATTGAATAAAATTATTTTCTGTATAGTTCCTAAATACTAAACTATTTTTGACGAAACGCTGTGATTAACATACACAAATTATATCATATTCATATTCCTTGATAAATTGTATATAATTTCGATATACAGGGTCATTGGTCAAATTTGCGTGGCCTTTATCATGGGTTGCATGGTTTTTTCCATGATGTCTCTTGGGCTATGTCAGAGTTGCCAGACGTCATTCCTTATGTCAAATTTTCAAAGCAACTTGAGTTAAATTTCACCCTTTATATTATGTATCAGAACTAAAGATATATTTGCCCTGATTTTAAAAATATATTGGTTGTTGCCATTTGGGTAGGCCGTTTTTGAGTTATATAGATAAATCGACTTGGCCTAGTAGTCCAGTCATTATAAAATTTTTGCTTGCAAAACGTGGTCTGGTCGCGATTTTCACATACGTTGTTGACATTGGAATCCTAAAAACAAATATGAGTTTTCGACCTTGGGGGGGGGGGGGAGCGGCTCCCCCCCGCCATTTTGGATTTAGTGTACACAAAAAGGTTTTTCTTTAAATACTTGATTACTGTAGGTTCTAGAAAAAAAAGTTTTAAACAAAAGTTCAAGACAATAAAATTTTCTAATAAACCGTTTTGTACGTTTTTTTGTCAGATAATGGTTTTCGAGTTAAACATTTTGTCACCATTTTGGATTTTGACCAATTTTTTTTAGTGGCCTTTAACTTTGAAACTGCTTGTTTTGGAGAAAATCTGTAATAACATAAAATGAAGACCAACTAATAGCATATAAAATGAGACATTACTAAGTTCTCTGGGTAGTACCCTTGCTGAGATACTCGCAAGTGGCAGACATTTTTATACTACTACTACTATGTCGGTTTAGAACGTTTTTCTACGTTGTCCGACGCCTATTACCCACCTTCTTCAATCCTGACAATCATCTTCTGTCAGGTTTTTTTGACCCATTGATCTTTGGATTGACTGTTGCCATTCTAGTTTAGGACGCTTTGCGTTTCTGCGCCCTATTGGTTGCCATTCCAGGATCCGCTTTTGTAATCTTTTGTCATTCATCCGTTGTACATGGCCGTACCATATCAGTTGTCTTTTAGTGATGTCATTCGTTATGCTTCCCTGGATTCCCATTATTTTTTTTTATGATCTCATTTCTTATATGATTTGTTCTAGATATTCTCATTGATCTTCTTATTGCATCCATTTTGACACTTTCCATTTTTGTTTTGTATTTTTTTTACTATTCTTTTTTCCAGTTCTTTACAGTCTGTTCCTGTGTTATCAAATTGAGATATTGTTTGTCCATTGTTTAGTTCCAACTCACTTGATTCGTTTCCAATACATAAGTACTGTGTCTTGTCCACGTTCACTGTTAACCCCCACTTCTGGTATTCTGCCGTTAACTTTCTCATCATAATCCATGTGTTCTTTTACATTAGCTATAACAACTTGGTACTCAGCAAACTGTAGTGCCCATTCCCATGCCATGTACTTTAAATTTCCAGTTTTTTAGAGCTACTGCGATATATATTTTGAAAAGAGTTGGAGAGATACAACATCCCTGTCTCAAGCCTTTCGTCTCCAGGAATTCTTTTGAAAGTCGATTTCCAATTTTAATTTTAGATTTTGACACATTGTATAGTTCTTTTATCGCTTTAATGTATGTATTGATCGAGGGGTGAACAGCTAACCCAAAATGTGTACACCGATTGTGAAAATCTACAATCTTTTGCTAAGATTGTGCGGGATTGTGGAAATATTGTGAGGGATTGTGGCAAGATTGTGAGGGATTGTGGAGGACTGTGCAGCGGCGTAGAGTACCTGAAGGGGGGGCCGTCCCATCAAAAATTCTGGCGACCAAAAAAAAAGGTCATCATGTAACCCCAAAATGTGTACGCGGATTGTGAAAATCCACAATCTTTTGCTAAGATTGTGAGGGATTGTGTAAAGATTGTGAGGGATTGTGGTAAGATTGTGAGGGATTGTGAAGGATTGTGGTAAGATTGTGAAGGATTGTGAGAGATTGTGACAGATTGTGGGTGATTGGGAGGGATTGTGTAAAGATTGTGAAGGATTGTGAACAGATTGTGAGAAATGTGTACACCGATTGTGAGAGCTGTTCACCCCTCGGTATTGATATTAGTTTACTTTAACACTGTCTATAATTTTTCTACTACTACTTTTTTTGGAACGGTATCATATGCTTTTTGTAGGTCCACAGAGGTAACATGAGTCGCTATATTTTTGGCACTCCTTTTTTCAATTATTGTTTAAGACAAAAAACATTATCACTACAAGATCTGCCTGCACAAAACCCACTCTGCTCTTTATCTTCTTGTTCATGAAAATCATTATTAGATCTCTAAGAATCCTACCGTACAATCTACTTAGAGTACTGGTTACTGAAATTCCTCTGTAATTGTTGCGATCCAGCTTGTTTCCTTTTTTATTATGTATTGAGGATATGATTTTCTAGTAGTTCGGCGTATATTCGGAACTTTAATAAATTTATTAAAAAACCCGAACTTTCTATAGGTCCGAAAACCTGGTTATACCTTAACTTCATCGACTTAATAAAGTTACTTTTTAGGGAATCCATTTGCAAAGATAGACATGGAGTCTCCGTTACGGTTCAAGTTAAACCAAGAAACAATGTCAGCTACAATTTTAAAGGCGAGCCCGATAAGGAGGGCAGTTATACACTAACCGTAAGTTATTGGTACCAAAAAAAATTATCCGATTCAAAAATCTAGATTTGTTTTGAAACTTTATCCAAAATAAAATTGATGAGTTAGAAAAGGAGGTTTCGTTTTGGTTTTATTCTGTTTTGGCATCGTAAAGCAAGCTTTACAGGTAGCGAAGAAAAAAAAGTCTTTACAACATAGGTCGAAAAATGCTTCGTTAGGAAAATAGTGTGTTAAAGTTTTCTTAAAAAAAAAACGAAAAAAATTATTATCTAGAAAACTACTTGGGACAATAAAGCTAAATTTAGTACAGAATAAAGGTTAATTTAGCTGTATACTTTTCTTCATAAAGCAACAATTTTGGTTTGCCAGGGGCGTGCGCACGGGCGGTGACTGTCAGATTTTTAAAGAAGAAATGATACGCCAATGGATTTTTTTTGCTTTCAATTTTTTTTTGAAATCACAGTCTAATTTCAGTTAAAAAATGTATCTTGACTTTTTTTTCTACAATGCGTCGTTTTTAACTAAAAAATAAAAATTATTTTATCTCTACATAAAGATTTTACCAATAAAAGTAAAAAAAAAACAGCTTTTTGTTAATAAAAAGTCAAAATATTATAAACTAACTTTGCAACCTCGGTTTGCTAGCTGCTGTTTTCGATGGGATTAAATGGGAAGCTCGGTTATTATTAAAGATATTGATTTTCTGATTGCACCTTACTGTGCTATTTTTTTGAGCCCTTAAAAATGGTGTTAACAGATTTTTGTTATACCTCGTAGTTTCGCTAATACAGGGAGTTTTTGAAAAAATTGCATTTTTAATAATTCCTTATATCTCGCTTATTTTGCGCGATATTTTTATTCTGTCAGTTTTTTTAAAATATTGTTTAATTTTTGACATATGTTAGTTACCATAAAAAAATTAAAAACGAACCTGGATTTTTTTATTACTATTTTGATTGGTTTTATGCTATTATTATCCCAAAATAATAAAAGTTGAATATTTTTTTGTTTTAAGATTAAAAAAAATATATTTAATATTAAAAAGAAAATAGTCCAAACCTGGAAATATCCAACATAAATATAAATTAAAATTGCTAGTTTAACTGTTTTGATACTTAGCAAACTAAAATGGCTTTACGTTTATTTACAGATTTATTTGAAACAAAGTCTACGACAAATACAAAAAAATAACGAATTCTTACCTTAAATCAAAAAAAATATTAAAGTTTTATCATTTTAAGATCAAAATAGTAATAAATAAAATAAAAAACATTCACATCCGTATTTAATTTTTTTATGATAAATAATATATCTCAAAAATGAAACAATATTTAAAAAAATTGACAACGTCATTATTTTGCTCTAAAGAAGTTGGTTTTTACAGAATAAAAATATCTTGCAAAATAAGCGAGATACAAGGAATTAATGAAAATGCAATTTTTTCAAAAACTCCCTATATTAGCGAAACCACGGGGTATAGGAAAAATCTGATTACACCATTTTTAAGGGCTCAAAAAAAGAGCACGGTAAGGTGCAATCAGAAAATCAATATCTTTAATAATAACCGAGCTTCCCATTTAATCCCATCGAAAACAGCAGCTAGCAAACCGAGGTTGCTAATGGAGTTATTTTTTCTTGTTTTCTTAGATGACTCCAGAAGAAATGCAGAAACATGACAACACCGTCGAATTTCTAGTAAACATTAAAAACGTTCGTAACGAGAGCTCAATCCTGTTGACAGGCCAGAGAATTTTGCATCCGTACGATGTATTTTCTTTGCACGATCCCAACAATAACTTGGGCAAACTTCTGGAACTGAAAGCAGGTACAGCGCCCACATTTGAAAATTGTACCTATTTGCGAGCGAAATACGGCCTACGGGCTCCAGGGTCTCTATTCTCGTACTTAAACGATATGGCCGTCCACATCACACGCTCTGGTAAAGAGCAAACTCTGAGTGGTCGCGTGTTGTGCAAATCAACTAATGGCATAGTCGCCTGCTCTTCACAGTTAGTGAATTTTACGCGTTTGATGTAAAATCTGTTCTCCTGCCCCATACCGACTGAACGTTTCTCGATCGGATCGTAGGAGAAGTTTGCGCAATGGAGCTGTTTTTGCTTAGCACGTGACAGCTAATTTAAAGCTTGCCATTGGTCAAAGCATGTAATGAGAACCATCATATCGTTGAAGTACGAGAATAGGTATCCAGCATTCCTCGCAAAACGAATGAAAGCAATTATAAATTGATTAAAAAAATTGAAAATAAAAATCTCCTCAATAACTATGTATCTCTTTTAAATTAAATTATGTAACGCTGAATGAAATTTTTTACCCAAGGAATTTACAGCTTTACTGTAATTAGCTTTCGGACACCCTGTGTAGTAAGATAAAGCGTTTCGGTAATTTCTCTGGCAGTGTTTTTCTATGGAATTTTTAGGCAGCAGCTACCAGTTGGTTGTCAAATTTCACACTAAGCAAAGCACTGGAAGCAGGTACAAAATTCCACTAAGTTTGACTTTCCAACCCGTCAATGTTTCTCAGACAGGCGCAGTTAAATCTTTTTCCATAGTTAGGGCTATAGTAAGTATCTGTGACCTTACAAAAGGGAGATTATTATTACTATAAATTGGGCCCAGTTTTGCAGAAAGCGACCAACCCACATAATAGTAAAATTAGAGCTAACGTTATTTTTCGATTTGTTTTGACCCATTCTTCATTTTGCATAAAACGACCAAATGCTATTTTAGCGATTTAAGGTCAAAATCTACTGTTAACAGAAATACCTATTTATTAATCTTGAATTATTTTTCTGCAGAAACAATTCAAACCACTTGGCCGACAAATAATAATTTTTTTTTTCAAAAATCATTTTTGTTTTGCAGTTGATTACAAAATTTCTGTTTTGCAGAAAGCATCCAAGCCCCAAAAAATCAATGCCACACATAAAAAAGCAAGTTTTTTCAAAAATACTTGTTTTTTGTAAGTACTCAAACAAAAAAAGGGTTTAAATATAGCGGTTTATCAATATCTTGGCTAAAACAATTAATTTATTTAAAAAATATATTTTCTAATTTTCTGCAAAACACACTTTGTGTGGGTTGGATGCTTTTTACAAAACTGGGTCCAATTGACAGTCACCTTTATATACAACACTGGATAGGCCTTTGCATAAAGACAAATGAGACAAAATATTGAATGATCTTTGTAGATAGAGCACGCTGCACTAAATTTGCTGCCTTTTTTTAAAGCTATAGCCATGCCATGCAAAATTTGAGCTAAATATTTAAAAAACTGTAAGAGCTATAAAAAAAACATTTTAACACCCTGTATCTCCAAAACTAAGCATTTGTTAACCTCTGTTTATATAAACTGTTTGTCTTGAAATCACTCGAGGAAATGAACATTTTATGTTATTGAATTTGAAAATACCCTATATGTTTATTTCATGTTAAAGTCACAAAAGTGTAACTGCCTATGGCAAGGGCTATAGCTAATACATTACCGTGGTATCTCCACTTACTTTGTATAAAATTCATTGTAAATTGATTGACCCTAAGTATGCCTTAAAAAAAATCTTAAAACTACTAATTTAGCTTAAAAGAAGTTATTTGAAGAAAAAAAAGCTCTATTTAAAACTGTCTTAAATGTTTTGTTCCACACTTTCTAGTTGTATTTCTGTCATTCGGTCAAAATGATAGTCGGAAAATGTTGAAAGTTAATTGAAGCATAATTTAGAACAATTTTTATATTTAAAACGATATTGAAAGGGATATTGCGAGGACATAGTCAAAATACCAAAAGAAAAAATAAGTTTGTGGTCAAATCCTCAATAGGGGGGTTTCGGCCTTGTTCAGCACTTTTCGGTACGAGCGTAACCAGTGTTCAGGGACGATAAATTGTGATGATGATATCTGAAAAAGGAAATATGGAACGTTAACATTTACTGAAAACAGACGAACTGCCGAATTGCAATCAGTCACGGTAGCCTCGGGTTTGAAGCAAAATTTGACGTCACTACTAAGACAGATATCTTTATCAGTCTCAGCTAATATCTCTAGCCCAGAGTTATAAAAAAATATTGAAAGGGATATTGCGAGGACATAGTCAAAAGCCAAAAAAAAAATATGTTTGTGGGCGAATCCTCAATAGGGGGATATTAGTAGCTCGTATACTACCCGGGGAGTTTCGACATGTTGAACACTCTTCGGTGCGATCATAACCAGTGTTAAGGGACGATAAATGGTGATGATGATGTCTGAATAAATTGGTAAAAATTTGATACGGATATCTTATCGTGCTAACATCGTCAAAATTTCCATCAGTCCGCCATCGTTTTTATTATTATGATAATATTAGAATGTTAGAAAATTATTTTTTAATTTTTAGTGCATTTTATAAAAGCTTGTGACTTAAAAAATTTTTTTTACCAATTTATTTTCTACTTTTTAGTCTCAGCTATCTACTCCTATTAAATGAAAATATTTGTTCAATAACAGAACAGAAGAGTTTATTCTAGGTTATAATGCAAAAATACGCATTTTTCTATAGATGGGGTGGGGGTAGGAGAGGTAGGATTTTTTTTTCAATGTTGTATTGTCATCGGACCACTATATGTATACCAAATTTCATCCAAATTGGATAATGGGAAGGGTGTCAAAAACGCATTTTCTATGGAAGGGGGTGGGGGTAGGGGTGAGAGGATATTTTTTTAAAATGTTGTATTGTCATCGGACCACTATGTGAATACCAAATTTCATCCAAATCGGATAATGGGAAGTGTGTCAAAAACTCATTTTTCTAAAAAAGGGGGTGGGGGTAGGGGTGGGAGGATATTTTTTCCTTAATATTGTATTGTCGTCGGATCACTATATGTATACCAAATTTCATCCAAATCGGATAAAGGGTAGTGTGTCAAAAACAAATTTTTTTATGGAAGGGGGTAGGGGTGGGAGGATATCTTTTTCTTAATGTTGTATTATCATCGGACCACTATGTGTATACCAAATTTTGTCCAAATCGGATAACGGGAAGTGTGTCAAAAACACATTTTTCTATAGAAGGGGTGGGGGTAGGGGTGGGAGGATATTTTTTTCTTAATGTTGTATTGTCATGGGACCACTATGTGTGTACCAAATTTCATCCAAATCGGATAATGGGAAGTGTGTCAAAAACGCTTCACAAGATTTGATAGATAGTTAGTTATATAGTTAGACAGAACATCTGAAGCTAAATAAAAGCTTGTAAAAAGGAAATTTTTTAGATTGTGGGGATCCATTACACATACGAAAAAGAAGAAGATATAGGAAAAAGTCCGTTTACCCACGTGGCTTGGGAGATAGACCGTAATGACCTCAAAATTATCAGGCCTGTAAAAAAGTAAGTTTTTTAAAATATGTTATCTGATTCTTAAAAGTAGATAGAATTTATAAGATCTTACTTAATGTTTAGCATTTTTAAAATGGACCTTCCGTAGTTTGAAGTCTAAATGGTACCGGAATATAAATTTATTTAAAGAATACGACTCTACTTTAGAATCATTTGAGATTCGTATAATTTTTTATAATTTTTTTTTAGCTATCGACCTTTTACTGACCAGTATAGAATACCCAAGAACTATTGGCAGGTTCTGAAATCAGGCTTAAAAGAGAGTTCGGACAATATTGAAGTTCTACAGGAGATAAGGTAATCGTCGATTAAAACCCAACGAAAAAGTTTATGCATGAAAATATGCCTCTTTATAGAAATAACATTTCGGACTTCCATTGTCTTTATTTATTTTAAACACGACGTTTCGGTTAATAAGTATCTCTAACCGTTTTCAAGTGTAAACTAAAAAAAAAACAAAGATTTTTAGATAAGGTAATATTTGTCTCTATTAATTAGCACACAATTCGATTTTTTATTAAAAGAATGTTTATATTACTAGTCTTCAAGTGGTGGACTGACGAATCCCCATGGTATCCATTTGGAATTCAGCTGCGTACTCGTCGTAAAGCTATCTATTCCCCGTACATGTCTCTGGTTCAGACAAATAAGGTAACTTTTTTAAGGGTTGTACGAGGGTACAACTGAATGAAAACTTGTACAACGTCCAACATTACTTTCGCTACTGCCCAAGTACTGCCCGTATTCTTGTCCATGGTCTGCCTAGTATTGTCCATAGTACTGCCTCTAGTTATTTAATCCTCCAGCAATTAAAAATATTTACAATTTTAAAGCACAAAAGATATCGTGTTTCCAAAACTCGCTAACATGATTTTTATCCTCAAAACTTTGTGAAAACTAACTATGTTGCCAGAGCTTTATTTCCAAAGATGTTTTTAAAAAATTTAAATATTTTGTAAAAATCGTAAAAAAATATTTAAAAAATTTGATTCTTAAACAATGCCTTTTTTTAGAAATATGATTGAACCCGAGCGAGTTACCCAACATAATTATGTAGGATTTTTTTCGATTATGCTATGGTTAGAAGAAGTGGCCTGCGTCCTGGGCCTCAGCTCTTACAATATGGAGAATGTAAGTGTAGGGTCAAATAGGACATTTAAAGCTTTTTTAAAGCAAGTTTCCTTATTTTTTACCTTGTATAATTAGTTGAAGTAGGATTTATATCTAAATATTTAGCCGTCGAATGTGGTTTAAAATGATCTTTAGAAGGTGCTTTAATATGTGAGACATAAAGCGATTTGGTTTTAGGTTACTCTTCTATACAGAAAGCCATACCTGGTCCTAGAAGTACCCGGTTTAGCCGAGAAGCGTCCATCTGTCATTGTGGGTGACATGATTGAACTGCGTGTCCACGACGACCATACCATATACCAAGGTGTCATAAAGAATGTCACTGATGGAACAGTTGAAATTGCAGATGTCCATCCACAGTAAGTCAAATTCTGCGGTCTGTTATTAGTGCTCAAATTCGAAAAATGTTCAGTAAATTATATCACCTTAGACAGACAGATTGAAAATCCTGGAAAATCAGGGAATGGGAATCAGACATTCTTTCTGAGTCATTGCCAGTCATTTTCTCATAATAAGTTGGTTAAAACTATTACAAATTCTGATAAATCAGTTTTCACAACCTTTACACATACGCAAACGAAAGATACACAAGCAATCATAGCAAATGTTCCTGTTTCAAAAGAAACAGCAAACACTTCGTCATTATCAAAATTCTTTAGTTCTGACGCTGATGTTTTAAGAGCTGAAATATTATGGACAATACACTTAGTCACGTCTTTTAGGGGACATAGTTTTCTGCATAGCGTGAACAAAAGATTGCCACTTTTTAAAACATAAATGTATTTTGGGGGAAATTTTTCATTGATGTCTGGGAAATTTTTCATTGATGTCAGGGAATTTTAAATTAAAATTTTGTTGCGAACCCTGTACATCAGTATTTACTAAAGAGTTTAAAGTCCTAGATTCTAAAGTTCTAGATCTAAAAGTCTAGATTTTGGTTGAAGGTTTAACTCACTTGTTCCTTTGGATGCAATACTTCTTAATATTTATATAATTTGTTTATAAATACTTGCAAAATAGGCTATCTTTTTTTGTTGTAGCAATGACATTATATCCACACAAAACTTAAAAATAAATTAAAAAAATATAATATTTTGAAAATCAAACAAGTTTCGTGGCTAATCGGGCAAAAAGGAGTTTTTTGTTTCCCTTATATTTTTCCGTGGGTAGCCTGAAAGCTTAACCTTACGGGGGTCCAAGATCTAATGGACACCTAATAAGTGTTGACAGTTAACCGTTTCGTCCTTATGGGACTCCTCAGAACACTGCTGGTCAATGTGACAAATCTTGCGAAGTTAATCAGACGGTTTTGTCTCTAATTAAATGTAATTAGTGAGAGAACTATATCAAGAAGCGCCATCTACCGAGCTACGAGAGAAACAAAAAACCAAAAGCAGGCGAAAACACTGCTATAAAATATCGATCAATGAAAAGATCGAATGCAAATAAAAGAAAACAACTATAGTCCGTGACCTACGACAGCTCTTTGTCTTTCAGGCCGGATCAACACAGATTGCATTTTTACCCGTCTTCAAGACAGTGAGCGTCAATCAACGGAATTTTTAAGCCAAATAATACTAACAAACGTGGAATTTCGTACCCGTGAATTTAAAAATCAAACAAGTTTCGTGGCTAATCGGGCAAAAAGGAGTTTTTTGTTTCCCTTATATTTTTCCGTGGGTAGCCTGAAAGCTTAACCTCACGGGGGTCCAAGACCTAATGGACACCTAATAAGTGTTGACAGTTAACCGTTTCGTCCTTATGGGACTCCTCAGACCACTGCTGGTCAATGTGACAAATCTTGCGAAGTTAATCAGACGGTTTTGTCTCTAATTAAATGTAATTAGTGAGAGAACTATAGCAAGAAGCGCCATCTACCGAGATACGAGAGAAACAAAAAACCAAAAGCAGGCAAAAACACTGCTATAAAATATCGATCAATGAAAAGATCGAATGCAAATAAAAGAAAACAACTATAGTCCATGACCTACGACAGCTCTTTGTCTTTCAGGTCGGATCAACACAGATTGCATTTTTACCCGTCTTCAAGACAGTGAGCGTCAATCAACGGAATTTTTAAGCCAAATAATACTAACAAACGTGGAATTTCGTACCCGTGAATTTAAAAATCAAACAAGTTTCGTGGCTAATCGGGCAAAAAGGAGTTTTTTGTTTCCCTTATATTTTTCCGTGGGTAGCCTGAAAGCTTAAGCTCACGGGGGTCCAAGATCTAATGGACACCTAATAAGTGTTGACAGTTAACCGTTTCGTCCTTATGGGACTCCTCAGAACACTGCTGGTCAATGTGACAAATCTTGCGAAGTTAATCAGACGGTTTTGTCTCTAATTAAATGTAATTAGTGAGAGAACTATAGCAAGAAGCGCCATCTACCTAGATACGAGAGAAACAAAAAACCAAAAGCAGGCGAAAACACTGCTATAAAATATCGATCAATGAAAAGATCGAATGCAAATAAAAAAAACAACTGTAGTCCGTGACCTACGACAGCTCTTTGTCTTTCAGGCCGGATCAACACAGATTGCATTTTTACCCGTCTTCAAGACAGTGAGCGTCAATCAACGGAATTTTTAAGCCAAATAATACTAACAAACGTGGAATTTCGGTAGATGGCGCTTCTTGATATAGTTCTCTCACTAATTACATTTAATTAGAGACAAAACCGTCTGATTAACTTCGCAAGATTTGTCACATTGACCAGCAGTGTTCTGAGGAGTCCCATAAGGACGAAACGGTTAACTGTCAACACTTATTAGGTGTCCATTAGATCTTGGACCCCCGTGAGGTTAAGCTTTCAGGCTACCCACGGAAAAATATAAGGGAAACAAAAAACTCCTTTTTGCCCGATTAGCCACGAAACTTGTTTGATTTTTAAATTCACGGGTACGAAATTCCACGTTTGTTAATAATATTTTGGTTTAAAAATGGCAGCCATTACAATGAGTATAATTTTTAACTCACACTGCAAAAGGGATGGAAAGGCTCATTTTGAGTGGTATGTTACGGCTTAAGCATGACCACAATTAGTGAGATGCAACCACGGACTTCTTAACCTTTGCATTTGGCGTTGTAGATCTTATTTTGGTGGCAACACCGATTTTAGTGTTACCGTACTTAGAGATTTACTTGAGATTGAGTGAGAAATTGTTGAACTTTCCTCTATGGCTGATATAATTTGGCACACAAACAAACAGAACTTTTGGTAAAATTCGTAAAAACTACAGTTAAAAAACGAAAATTTCAACGGTGGCTTGAGTGCGGAAAAACGAGGTTCTAAAGTGGCGCTGCGCCGCGTAATTTAGTCAAACTTGTCGAAAAACGACACGCCTGCCTCTATTTCAGTGATGCAAACAGCGCGAACCCAAAATAAATAGTGCTACCATCAGAAGTGGGGCCAGAACAAACACATCTGCAGTGATTTTTTAGGCTTTTCAGCGATATAGTATTAGTAGTAGTAGTGGTTGGGAGACCGTTTTTGGTCTAGCGACTAGGCACACGGCGCGCCCTTTTCGCAAACCCCGATTTGTCCGTACATCATATATCAAACTGATGCACGTGCCCCATAGGATGGAAGTTTTCTTTCTCTAAGAGGACTTAATTTTGCCTGACACCTCTTTGTCAAGGGCAGGGATCTTTATACTGCGTAACAGGTATACACAGTGGACCCACGCTTTTAAACCCCTTCCGAAAGGTGGTCCTGCTACATGTTAGACTTGCATCTATCTAACATGGCTACCGTCCCAGCAGAACTTGGTTATAGACGTTAGACTTCTTTCCTTTTCAGCGCAACAGTCGTGGTCGTCGTGAGTTGACTAGGAGATTTATGCTGGCGCCGTCCTGGTTCCGACTATTATAGCAGGCTCCTGGGTTATTATCCCTGGTTCCTCGGCTGGCTCCTGGACTACACCTGCGTATATTCTCGATGTTCAATGTCGACTTATATTTTTGGCGTGCGTCGCATTGCATGTTTATTCGATAACGGCTGTTGAACGCTGAAAAGGAAGTCGGCGACAGGGCGAAAGATTTTTTGTTTTTGCATCGATCGAGAAGCGGGCCTGGTACCTTCTGCATGTGAAGCCGACGACCATACCACGGCACTACCCTGCCGCCTTCAGCGATATATGTCAGCAATCCATTTTGAGGTTAAGAAGTCCGTGGATGCAACTTATCATACAATAATTACTCTAGGAGCCAAGAATCAATACAGAACATCATCACTTGCGCTAGCTCTGTATCATTATAAATCTACTATGACATGTCATAACACAAAACATGTTAACCCCATAGAAATTGAAAAATAAATAGAACGCTGGCCGAACCTGCGCAAACTGGAGAAAATGGGAAGAAATGAAAATCCGCCATTTTTTCACAGATTGAGCCAGTTAACTCTATATACTACCTAGAACGGATCCGCCTTGCGCCCAAAGTGAGGCAAGTAGAGATGGAGAGTGGTTACGGCTATCTTTCTCTTTTTATCTCATTGTCTTATATGAAGAAATGGTGCAATGTACGAAGTTTTTTAACTTTTTTAGAGTTAATTAGGCAATAATCAAATTTTATCTTTGAACATAATCAAGTTTGAACCATATCCGAACATATTCCGTTCACAAAAAATTATAATTAGTATTTAGAAATGGGGAGCAGACAGAGAAAAACTAAGGATCATTGGTGTATCGTGCCTTTATGTGCTTATTTATTTTTGCAAAATCCAGTGGCGTATATAGAAAAAGTTTCGGGGGGGCCGAGACAGTTCCGGGGGGGGGGGGGAGTGACCTCATGAGGCCGTATTTTATGCTATTTTATGTATTTATTCATGAAATGTGTGGAACATATCTAAAAAAAATCTTAGTTTTGGGTGGGGGGGGGGGGGGGGGCGGGCCCCCCGTATATACGCCACTGGTAAAATTCATATTTGTGATCAAATAATTTTTTTTGTAAATACTTAAAGTAGAATTAAGAGACTATATTTCAATCGATAGGCAGTTTTTTTAAAACATTTTTGACTGATTTCTGGTCAATGGCGTATATAAGGGGGGCCTGAGGGGCCGGGCCCTTTCAAAGCTAAGATTTTTTTAGATGTTTTTCACATATTTCATGAACACAAACATAAAATGGCATAAAATACGACCTCATGAGGTCTTGCCCCCCCCCCCCCCCCCGAAACTTTTTTCTATATCCGCCACTGTCTGTTGAATTAAATGCAATGTTTGAACGTTTTGAATTTTGGTATAATTTCTCAGTATAAGATTTTATTTTTATTTTTCAGTGTAAGTGAAGTTGAATAGCGACGAATTCCCCCCCCCCCCCCCGAAGCTACGATTTTTTAGATATTTTCCACATTTTTCCTGAATACAAACATAAAATAGCATAAAATACGACCTCATGAGGTCTCGGCCCCCTCCGAAACTTTTTTTCTATATACGCCACTAGATTTGGCAAAAGTAAATAAGCACTTAAAGGCACGATACACCAATGATCCGTAGTTTTTTCTCTTTCTGCAACCCCATTTCTAAATACTATTATAATTTTTTGTGAACGGAATATGTTCGGATATGGGTCAAATTTGATTATGTTCAGAGATAAAATTTGATTATTGCTACTCTAAAAAAGTTAAAAAAACTTCGTACATTGCACCATTTCTCCATATAAGACAATGAGATAAAACGAGATAGATAGCCGTAACCACTCTCCATCTCTACTTGCCTCACTTTTGCAGCTGGTCGGCTATGGGCGGGTCCGTTCCAGGTAGTATATAGAGTTCACTGGATTGAGCAATACCGACTTTGACAGACACGATTTGAAAGGCTGCGGCACTGAACTAAATTCGCGTGGAAAAACATCATATGGAGCCACTGATCTCATTTAAATATATTTGACAGAGCGTTACTGCCTATTTTCCGCGGCGACCTCTAGGGGTGGTCGCTTGTAAGGTGACTGCGTTGTGAAGCCTGGCGACGCAGTTTTCTTGATTCAGTGACCCTATATGCTTCATCGCCCTAATGACCTCTAGGGGTAACCGCTTTTACTTAAAATCTATGAAAAATGGGGCCAGCGATCCGTCATTTAATTTTTTCTATATCAATTGTTAACCGTAGCATTAACGGAAACACCTCATTTTAATTAATAAATACTATAATCACATTTTAATTTTAGTTGCATTGAACAAGTCAAGGAGAATATGGAAATGGACGTGAGATTTATCCTAAGTCGTGTAAGCTTTGAGAGGATGCATCAAGGGATTCGTATGGTTGAGAACAACGAACTAAAAGCAAACTTATTCCCCGACGAGAGTCGCGCTCAAATGAGGATTGTGGAGAGTTTTAACTTGTCAGAATCTGCGTAAGAATTATTATATTATTTAAACTTAAATTGATAAATACCAAACAGATATTAAGAGTCGCAATTCTTGGATATACGAATTGTTTTTAGACGTCATCTGATGAATAGAAGGTTTAACAGTTTTAACCATAACCTTCTTTAAAATATTTTCTTGTTTGAGCGTGATTTATGTTCTTTAAATTGCCTTGGAATTTGAGTCTCTCTCTGTTTCATTACGATAATCGACATGGAATATCAAGTCGAGATTGCTTCGATCAACTTACTTTTACAACCTTTAGCTAGAAAACGCCATCTTTTGCACCAATAAAACGTTGGCATAATGATTTTAATGGTGACTGAGCTGTTTATTTACTGACGAAAGTCGTAAAGGTCATTCAAAATGTTATTTTTCTAATTTGATTAGAAAAAAAAACATTTATTCGAACCTCAAACATTGTGTTGGTCAAATAGTATTTTAGAGATTCAGGTGCTCTTTTTTAAAGATTTTTATGATCCAGAAAAAAAATTGCAAGCGCCCTCAGCTTTTTTCTTCTTGTAAAATCCTATTAAACATAAATGCATATTTTAGTACCCGTAAATTAAAAATCTAAAATATTTCGTGGCTAATTGGGTAAATAAACGATTTGTTTCTCTTGCGTTTTAGCTCACACTACTACTATACTATAGTAGTGTGAGCTATGGTGATCTTAATTTTTTCAAAAAAAAAAGTTGCTCCGATTTTAAAAATTTTGATATATCTTTGCGTTTCAGATGATTTTGAAACTTTTTTGTTGCGCCGTCTCTGTCTGTAACGACCAACGCGCATAACTCAAAAACAGCTTGCCCGATTTTAATGAAATTTGGTACCTAGACTGGGTTTTGGGTCGAGATCGTCCCACTTAAAAATGAACAAAATCGACCAAACACAAGCCAAATAAAAGGGTGGGGGAAGATTTCAAAAATTAGAGTTTATGTAAAAATTTGGTGTGTGTGATATCAAACGAAAGGTAATTGAGTCTGGAGTTAAACAAAATACATGTTAGTTTATTTAAAAAAAAAGGTGGGGGTAAATTTCAAAAATTAGAGTTTAAGTCAAAACATGACTTGTGTGGTATCATACCAAAGGAAATTGAGTCTGGAATTGAATCAAATATATTTCAGTTTTTAGTAATACTCGTATTAGCTCACACGTACACTATAACTATAGTACCTCGTGTGAGCTTAAGTGCCCATAAATTGGCAGAGTATTTTTTCCGTGATTCAAGATTGGACGCCAATTAAGTTTTGACAGATAACTGTTTCGCCCTAAACTGAGTCATCAGAACACTTTATATTGGTGTCCAACTTTTTAAAATACCCTTAATTAAATTTAATACTTTCCATCACATTCTAACGACCAGTTTTTAGTAAAGATGTAATTGGTTTTTAAAATGGGCCATTTTGTATCTTAAACTTTATATTTTAATTAGAAAAATAGTGTGAACACCATGACAGTAACTTTGACGACTCACTATTTTTACTAATAATTTTACATTCAGAAAATATCTTAAGAATAAAATTAGTTTTTATTAAAAAGTTAATAGCGAATTCTTTTGAGAAAGAGAGTGCGCCACTCGTGTTTCAGTAACAATGTTTTGGTGCTGTCAAAAAATTGCACCAGAGTAGTTTCAATTAAATATGGTCCACAGTACACCAGTCCAATTTTTAAGTGATGAGTAACAAGCTCAATTTTCGTGAGTAGCTTCATTCTGCCGAGTCGCCAAACTCATGTCAATTTGGTGGCTGTAAAGTCGAGTTTGTTTTGTTTACAAAAAACATCGCGCGCGAGATACCTGTGTTGAGAATCTATATACAATGTGTATTATAAATAATATATCATGTTTAAAAGCAAAAAAAGTGTGAAACATGTTTTAAAAATTAGCGAAAAGCCCAAACAAAATCAAGAAAAAATGGATAATGCCGAATTATTTCAGGATAGCCATGCTAGAACACAAAATGAAGAAGTTTTATATAGCGAATGGAAAAAATCCCAAAACGAAAAAAATTCACTTAGTGTACAAGTGGATTATCTCCGAAGTCAACTGGAAAGTATGCAAAGAAAATTTGCAGATTTAGAGACAAAAGTCACTAAAAAAGAAGAGTCTGACATGGACTACATTACTGATGAGGACGATCTGGCAAGAGAAACTGAGTGGATCAGACAAAAAGGAAAAGGTTGGAAAAAACGTCGAATGGATACTTCACTCTCACCACCACAACAAAGCTCGGGCACTGGAGAGCCCTCCAATAAAACACAAAATGAAGAACCCCCAACTAAGGTTAAAAAAGCTCCATTACCTCCACCGATTATGGTAAATGGCGTAAATAATTTTAATGATATTTATGAAAAGTTAAATATCATACAACGAGTTAAAATAAAAGTTTTAAATAACGAAAATATTAAAATAAATGTACAAGACGCAGACAGCTATCGGCTGGTTACTAAAATGCTTAATGAAATAAAGCATCAATGGCACTCATACGAAAACAAACAAATAAGGCCAATTAGAGTAATAGCGAATAGGCTACACTTCTCATGTGACCCACAAAAAATTGTAGCTGATCTACAAAAAAAAGGTTTTAAGGCACTGGAGGCCAGCAACAAACTTAAATGGAGAACAAGACAACCTCTTAACATGTTTATGCTCACATTCAGCCACGATGAAGATATCAACAAAATTTTTGAAATTTCCAGTATCCTTGGGATTGAAGTGGAAATAAAAGCACTAAAAACCTCAAAGTTAGTCCCTCAATGCAAAAGATGCCAATCTTATGGACACACGCAAAAATATTGCGCTAAAGAACCACGTTGCGTAAAATGCACGGGGAAACATCTTACTGTAGAATGCCCCAAACCAAAAGAATCTGAGCCAAAATGCATCCACTGTGGAGGCAAGCATCCTGCTAACTACAGAGGATGCCTTGTTGCTAAGGAAATACAAAAATTGAAAAATAAACCTAAGAAACCGAATCTCATACCAAACGTGAGTACAAATAGACAAAACCAACAGACAAGAAACACAGTCACACAAAACTCTGTGACAAGGACATACAGCCAAGTAGCAGCAACAGCTACTATACCTGATATTAATATCAGTAGTCAAAATACTATGGAACAAACACTACAATTAATTTTGGAGAAATTGAACAAACTTGATGAGCGATTAACTAAACTAGAAAGTAGCAATAACGGAGCTACCAATATGCCTCAAAATGGTCAGTAATCTTAGAATCCTAGCTTGGAATGCCAATGGTCTCTTGCAACATCAGCAAGACTTGCAAGTTATTCTAGACATAGAAAAAATTGACGTCTGTCTTGTGTCAGAAACGCATTTCACTAACCAGTCTCACATTAAATTTAAAGGTTATAAAGTGTATCATACAACTCACCCTAGCAATACTGCACATGGGGGAAGTGCTGTAATAATTAAAGAAAATATATCACACTATGAGGAGATGGGATATAAAGCCATAGAGATTCAAGCTACATTAGTAAGTGTAAAAACCAAAACATATACATTAGTCATAAGTGCTGTCTATATACCACCAAGGCACTTACTAAAGAAAAATCAATATCTTAATTTTCTCAGAAAATTAGGAAACCGTTTTATAATTGGAGGTGACTTTAATGCAAAAAATACCTACTGGGGATCTAGACTGACGAACTCTAAAGGAAAAGAACTTTTGCAAGCTATTAGTGAATATCAATGTGAGCCGATATCAACTGGTAAGCCCACATACTATCCAACAGATCCAGGAAAAATTCCAGATCTAATTGATTTTTTTATAGTAAAAAATATATCTTTAAGTTTTGTAGATATAGAAGAAAGTTTTGATTTACACTCAGATCATTCACCTATTATTCTAACTCTTAGTAAAAACATAATAAAGAAAGAAGCAAATATCTCACTAGTTAATAAACTGACTGACTGGATTAGTTTTAAACAAAGTCTGTCAGAAAAAATAAACCTATCAGTACCATTGCAAACGCCAGAACAAATCGATAAAGAAGTTGATTATTTTGTTACAAATATTCAACAAGCAGCTTGGGAAAACAGTCCAAAACCAAAGAGAATTTTTAAGGGAAAAAACTATCCAAAGGAAATTAGAGACCTTATATTGGAAAAAAGGAAACTAAGAAGAAAGTGGCAGCAAAGCCGTGATCCTCGGGACAAAACAAATCTCAACAACATGACGCAGCGCATTAGGCGAGAAATTCTAGTAATAAAAAATGAATCTATTAACCATTTTCTTAATGAGCTTACAGATGATAAAAATACCGACTATTCCCTTTGGAAAGCAACCAAAGATTTTAAAAGACCAATTATCCAAATTCCACCCATACGAAAACCTAACAACCAGTGGGCAAGGAGTAACGAAGAAAAAGCAGATATTTTTGCAAGTCATTTAGAAAAAACATTTCAGCCCCACGAAGCACCAGATGAACACTTTCATTTAAATGAACCCCATCAAATCGAGGACCATATTAAGCTTACATCACCAAAAGAAATATTAACAGAAATCAAAAATATTAATTCGAAAAAAGCCCCAGGGTATGATCTTATTAACGGGGTAGTCATAAAACAACTCCCCAGAAAAGCTATCGTAAAACTATGCAACCTAATTAATGCGTCTTTTAGGCTTAGGTACGTACCTAAACTGTGGAAAGTTGCAGAAGTTATCATGATTCCAAAACCGGGAAAACCACTCCATGACGTGTCATCTTACAGGCCAATATCTTTGCTGCCAATTATATCCAAGCTCTATGAAAAATTATTGCTTAAAAGAATAAAACCCATCATAGAAAGACAAGAAATTATTCCATCTCATCAATTTGGTTTTCGAGACAAGCATTCCACGATAGATCAAGTACACAGAATTACTAATATAATAGAAAAAGCACTAGAAGAGGGAAACGTTTGTTCTGCAGTTTTTCTAGATGTAGCACAAGCATTTGACAAAGTGTGGCATGAAGGCCTTAATTTTAAACTAAAAGGTTTCTGCCAAAACAGTATTCGGATATTTTGGAATCATACATATCTGATAGACATTTTAGAGTAAAACAGGAAGACTCATACTCAAATTTAAGAGAAATTCAAGCAGGCGTGCCCCAGGGTAGCGTACTAGGCCCTTATCTATACTTATTATTTACTTGTGATATCCCAAAGCCAGAAAATTGTCACTTAGCAACATTTGCCGATGATACTGGTTTATTGACGGTAGAAAAATCTATTGAAAAATGCATAGAGAAACTTCAGGATGCAGTCACCCAAATTCACAGTTGGACCACAAAGTGGCGAATAAAATTAAATGAAACCAAATCAATTCATGTTGATTTTACAAACAAAAATATAAATCACATACAAATAACAATTAACAACATTCCAGTACCATATTCGAATCAGGCAAAATATCTAGGTATGACACTTGATACCAAATTGCGCTGGAAAGCACATGTTAAGAAAAAAAAAGAAGAACTTGAGATAAGGTATAGAAAAATGAACTGGCTAATTGGAAGGAAGTCCAATTTAACAATTCATAATAAGTTACTGCTTTATAGACAAATACTGAAACCAGTATGGACATATGGTATTCAACTATGGGGTTGTGCTAAAGAGAGTAACATTCTAGTTGTACAGAGATTTCAAAATAAAGTATTAAGAAACATTGTGAATGCACCTTGGTACGTTCGAAATAGTGACCTTCATCGAGATCTAAAAATCGAAACTGTAGCAGAGACTATAAAAAAGTACGCAAAAAGCCATGAAGATAGACTCCATCGGCATGTGAATGTGGAAGCAATTCAGCTTCTAGACAATACTATGCTAGTTCGACGACTAAAAAGAGTGAAGCCGTTTGAGCTAGTAAACTAAGTGAATTACACATAAAACAAAATAATGCTATAAACACAACACAATTGTGAGTTACAGACTAATCAAAGCGGGGAGAACTGTTGAGTGAACCCTGTGAAGTTTAAATCTGACTTTTTCTAGTAAATTAAGTTAAAACAAAATTGCTAATTAGTCTTACTGACTAGATTGTAATAAAAAAAAACACAGTGTGTTTGACAAATAAAAAAAAAAAAAAAAAAAAATTTGGTGGCTGTAATAAACTCCTTAGTAACAACGACTTTTTTGCTTAATAAATTTTATAACAAACGGAAAAAAGTTTCTCCCCAAAATTAGATGATTCTACGGCCGTGTCCCCCACCACATGTCAAAATAACCATAAGAAAAGTGATTAATAACCGCCAAATTTTTTTCTGTGGCTTAAAAAATGTGTTGAAGAGTAAATGGCAACATTGTCCCCAAAATCTGGTGATTAGTTTAGTCAGTCCGAAAGATGTTGCTTTTACGAAAAAAAATTCATGAGTAACAATCTTATTTTTGCTTTGTTCTTTTTTAATGTCCCCGAAAAAAGTGATTCCAACTTATATAATATTAATAACGAAAATAGTCCAATCACTATATGCATTTCAGGTTACAAAAAGTCCGAAAGTTTTGAAACTTGGCACGATTATAGGGTTACTAGTCCTTAATATTCCAGGGAGCTTGCAACCTTAAACAACCCCCGCACGTTCCGCCATCTTAAAGAAATGGCGCCTAAAGTTGTTTCTTTAACCAAAAGGCCAAGTACGCAAAAATAGTATTTCGTAAAAACGATTGAGATCAAAGTATAGCCAAGTTTTTCAATAGACATTTTAAAATAAAAGGTTATTACTAATTTGGAAATGTTTAAAAAACGGGGCTATACCTTGATTTCAATCCTTTTTACGGAATACCATTTCGCGTGCTTGGCCTTTTTTTACATGAAATGTTTTTGTTATGATTTTAAAGGATTTGGATAATATTGAGTTTTAAAGTAGAAAAATCTGTAGAATAATGTTTAGAACTGCCTTTCGCGATGCCCATTCCCGATCGCTTTACATATTTTACCTTTTTAGTTTTCTTTTTGAAATGAATATATTTTTTTAAATAGTATATTATAAATTTTATCAGTCTGCCAAATCTCAGCTCTCTAGCGTTTCTCAAAGTGGGCAATATTAATTCTACATAACTTTATAGAGGAGGGAAGTAAATTAAACTTTTGGGTTTTTTATTTGTTTCTACTAGAGACCAACTAGCCTTCATGTAGTATTTTTGTTCCCATGTTACTAATATTTTTTTTATAATAAAATCTTTTCAGCTGGGGACTGACTAAACGAATCACACGATTTGGGGGACAATGTTACCATTTATTTTCAAAAACATTTTTTTAAGCCACAGAAAATAAAATTTGCCGGTTACTAATCACTTTTTTTATCTGGTTTATTTGACATGTTTGTAATTTTTAATTGTTTTACGTTTGTTATCATAAGATCTTTAGATTTAAGCAAAAACGGAATTGTTACTGATAAGTTTATTACAGCCACTCCCTTAAGAATTACTTTCAAGACCTTTTACAGAGGAAACAGTTTGGCGGCTCAACAAAATAAAGCTAGTCACGAAAAAAATTCAGCCTGTTACTTATCATCCTTGTAGGTTATATATAAAAATGGCTTTTTCATTTCCATTTTTATATATCTGGTGACTAGTAACTATAAAGTTTAATCCAATAGTTTTTTTAAGAAAATGTTATGATTTCGTTATACAAGTTATATAAATACACATTTATAAAGTTAGTTAGGAGAATATATGGCAAAATAATAAGAAATAAAGTGGAGAGCGAATATAAAGATATGGAGGCAGAAGAACAAGCTGGTTTCAGGGCGGGTAGATCGACTTCAGATCATCTCTTTTGTATAACCCAAGTTATTGAAAAGAAAATGGCATACGGACAAGAGCTCCATCTGCTTTACGTAGATTTGCAGAAGGCATATGATAGTATACCACTAAATCTACTTTGGAAAGCGTTGGAAAAGACAAACATAAGCGTACAACTAATTAAGGCCATCAAAGAGTTATACCGCAATAGTAAGGCAAAAGTTAAAATAAAAGGAAAACTAACCAAAGGCTTTCAAGTAAATAAAGGTCTTAAACAAGGTTGCTGTATCTCGCCTACGCTCTTCAAGATATATTTGGAGCAGGTCCTTAAAGTCTGGAAGAGAAAATGCCAAAACATGGGAATTCCTTTGGATGAAACCACCTTGTATACTTTATGTTTCGCCGATGATCAGATAGTGGTGGCTCAGGATTATGACGACCTCGAATATATGACACGAAAACTAATAGAAGAGTACAATAAGTGGGGACTAGAGGTTAATATCAATAAGACAGAGTATATGTGTATTGGTGGAACGAAACAGGATCTAATCTTAAATACTGGGCAGCGAATTCAGTCCTGTGATGAGTATAAATACTTGGGTCTAAAAATTACAGCTGACGGAACACTAGACAAAGCTATAAAAGATAGAAACGTACAAGGAAGAAAAGCAATAACTTTATTAAATGGAATAATTTGGGACCAGAGTATATCAAAACATAACAAAAAGCTTATATATAACACCATTGTTAACAGTATTATTACATACGGCTCAGAAGTATGGCCAATCAAAGATAGAACAGAAAAAATGCTTTCCGCTACGGAGATGGACTATTGGAGAAGAGCAGCAGGGAAATCAAAAAGAGAAAGAGTTACCAATCAAAGAATAAGAGAAATTATGACAGTGGGTGAACGTACTCTAGTGGATGATATAAGAACAAAACAATTGGTGTGGTACGGACATGTACAAAGAATGGATGATGGAAGACTACCTAAACAAATATTACAATGGAAACCAACTGGCCGAAGAAAACGAGGAAGGCCGAGGAGAAGTTAGTTCTACATATGCTTATAATTTTTTGCTAACACATTTATAAAGTTAGTTCTACATATGCTTATAATTTTTTGTTTTAGATTTTTAAACAAGGACATCTATAGGAACAACGAACAAAGAACCGCTGTTTTAAAAATATTGAACAATACCTCCAAGAATGTGCCTTATATTGTATATGGACCACCAGGAACAGGTATATATATTGACATGTATACCCCCACTGGCTAGACTAGAATATTTCCTTTATAAATCTATATTTGTTTTCGTTTTATTCTGTTTTAGCGTTGTTGCTTCCCTTGTTGTTTCTTTATACAAAACATCAAGTTTATTTTATACCGAACCATTATCTCGGTTTGCGAAATTAGTTTTTATAGTCTTAAAAAAATATAAAAAATTTTCTTTATTTTTTTAAAACTATCACATCATACAGCGTGCCTGTCGTCGTCTTTTTTTCCTTTGTCATTTATTTAATTGGACTTTGGCCAATTGTTTTTCTTTTGTTTACAGGGAAAACCATGACCATCGTGGAAGCTATTATGCAAATCAAAATACACACCAAAAAGAGAATTATAGTTTGCGCACCCGCCAACGCTGCGTGTAACATGATTTTGCAAAGACTGGCGAAGCACTGCACAACGAAGGAACTGAAAAGAGTTATGTCTATCAACGCAGAAACGTAAGTTCCATTTTATTGGTCTTATCAGTTCGGAAAGTGGAATTAAAGAGAAAAAAACTAATAGATATTAAGCATTCATGCACTTTTGTAAGCAACATAAACACGGATCGGAGCAGGAACCGAGTATGTAATGATGAGTGCAGTGCGCGCGTAACATTATAAATGGTATCTTACTTTTTCTCTTGTTCATTTTCAGAGATAGCATTCAAAACGAATATATGAAATATACAAACGTCGACATTGACCAAGAAGGTGGTCGAACGGTTACCCCAGTACCTGCCGAGAAACTGAAACAATTCAGGATCATTGTTACCACCTTGATCTTAGCGGGAAAATACACTGGGCAATATCGTCCGGATGTCGTATTTATAGGTAAGTTTTCTCTTCAACTCACTCTCTACCTTGTTCTTTTTCTCTGTCTTCCTCTTCTCTTCTTCTCTTTCTCCCCTATTTTTTTTCTCTCCTTGTTTTTTTCTTACCACTCGTTCTTGTTTTTATCTGTTTTAATCTTTGTTGTTTTATCGTTCGCAGTCTTTTTGTCCCTCTAGTCTCCTTTTCTTTATACTTTTTCTGCGTGTTCCTCGTTTACCTTTTTCGCATTCAAGTACCTATCTTCATATCTATTTATCTTTCTTTATCTTCCACTCTTCTCTGTCTGTCGCCGTGTTCAATCATTTAGATCATACTTTTTATTTTCCCAAGTTTACCAGTTTACAATAGATTTGTTCTATCGATCGTCTTTTTTTGTGATATTATGTACTTTTGTTTTATTGCTTATCCATTTATTCCCTTTTCTATCTGTTAGCTTTACATGTAACATAATTTGTCTTTCCATCGATCTTTGGGCTTTTGTTGCCTTATCCATGTTTAATTTTATAAATGTCCTGATCTACGATCCATAGGTGAGCATGGGAAGGATAAATTGGTTATACACTTTTGTTTTGAGGTACTGAGGATATTTTTTAATATCTTGCATACAAGTGCCATTTTGTGTTTAGTAAAAAAACGTAATCTTAGAGACCCTGTATATAAGAAAAATTTTAAGGAAAAGGTGACAAACTTTTCAAGGTCAACTATATTTAAATCAAAATCAAAGGAAGTAACTATCGGTCCGTAACTTCATAACTTCCGTCCTTGTTAATTCGCAAGCGTCGGAAAATAAAAATAAACGATTTTTGACAAAATATATACCGGGGTGACGGACAAACGTATTTGTTTAGATGGTACACCCCTGAAACCTTTTTAGTAAAATGCCAGTGAATGTGAGTGTCAGTGACTTTAATTGGTTTGTCGCGTCTTTATTTCTTTAAAATATGTTATGTATACAGTTAAAGTATGTCATACATACAAGGTGTCTAACGTTAGTTTAAAAGTTGTTATTATCCGAGTTACATGGGGTTCTTATTGAACTTATTTACAAAACCAGTATTTGCACATTAAATTTTATAATAATATTTTTGGGGGGAAAATTTGACTGTGCTAAAAATGACAATCATACATTTAGCTAGGTATATTTGTCCCTTATCTGGTAAAAGTTCACGTTGTCATGACATTATATACAGCAGAAACTTCAAAGTCAACAAATCTCAAGTGTTTTTACGTAATCAATCAATTTTGGAATATGACAGAATAAGAAGTATATTTACATTACATTTAACTATACACAAAATACGTAAAAGTAAACAAAAAAGAGTAGCAGTTTTTTTTATTCCAGAAACAAACCAAACCTTAAAAATTAACTGGATAATGTTTATTCAAGCCTAATTTATTTCACTTGTTCTTCGTTTACGAGTGAAATTGTTAACATCAAGCTTCTATAACAATTATCGGTAATTTTTAAGGACTCGTTCGTGGTATAGTCCTTTGCATAGGCAGTTACACTGTTGTGACTTTGACATGATATAAACATATTTCCTAACCAGAAATGTATTAAAAATTAAGTATGTCAATTAAAGACAAAACTCACTGTCTCTGGATGAAAAGATGCTGACTGTATGTTGAAAAAAAAACGCACAGGTAAAAACAACTCAAAGACATTTTTTAGATTTTTTTGTTACTCTTACTATGCGTATGATAAATAGCGAGGTTGGAAACGTCACAAAAGTGTAACTGCCTATGGCAAGACACGGTTACTCCTAAATAATTTGGCTGTTTCTTTTATTATCCGGGAAATATTCAAATAAATTACACTTGTGCACGTGCATCAAGACCAACCAGATCATTTTTGTACACAACGTGTGTTTTTCTACAAATTGTAAAGCTCTTACACGATATTGTTAAGCTTTATTTTCGCATAAATTGCCTTTAAAAAGTGCCGTTGCCGTGCTGTACCAACTGGAAAGAACCTTTTTTTTTTACAGTTTTACATTTAAACAAATGTATCTTTCTCTGTGTCGTCCTTTTTCTTTAGTTTTCGTTTTAATTTTCCTGCTTTTTCAATTAACTATCTCTTCTCCCTCCCTATCAGTTAAGCAGTTAATCTAATGTTTGTTTTGGTAATTTAGATGAAGCTGCGCAAGCGCGCGAGCCCGAGTCAGCATGTGCCATTGGCCTACTAAGTACCAGTGGTCAAGTAGTCTTGGCTGGTGATCCTCAACAATTGGGACCTAGTGTAAGCTCGAAGATTTGTCAGAAATATTTGTATGGTAAGTATACACGGTTCCTAAACAAAGCCTTAGGGTACAATAACAGGGTAGATATACAGACTGCAATGAAATAAGAAAAAAAGATACGGACATAGGCCGTATTTTGTCTGTTTCTGTATTTTTTACATTTAGGTTTAGACAATGATTTATATACATATAATTGGATAGCCCTTTACATATATACAAAGTAAGGCAAAAATATTGGATATTGGTTTTTACTCTTCGATGAAATTCTGTGGTTTTGAAAGTTCGCAGTACTGCGATTAAGTACTAATAGAGCTGTTTAAATAATCAAAGCTACTTACGTCAAAAAGGAAACCGGCTTTTCACTCTTATAAAACTCGTTTGTACATGCAACGCATCGTGTTCTCATTTTTTATTTTTGTTTACCAAAAACAATATCAAAAAAATACTGACAAATCACAATCTCTTCACACAATACCACCGGTGGATAGAACTAGAGAGAGAAAGGTTGCAATAGTTACCATTTATGTATGTTCTCACTCTAAAAAAAGTCTTTAAATTTTTGCCTCAGTGTCCTATAATATACGTAATGTAGGCCAGTTACTTTGTATATAATTCATTGGGTTTAGATTTTAAAAAATATATTTTTGATGTCTTTTTTTCTAAACAATTTTCACCAATTGCTCTCGCCAGTACTCTCTAATTATAAGTGGTTTTGATACAAAACTAGGGAAGATTGTCCGAAAATTACATACTCTGATAAAATGACATACACTGGTGGCCAAAAGTAGATTGACAAAATGCAATTTTTATTAATGTATATTATTAAAAGTACAAAAAAAAACAAAGTAGCTTGTTAGTGTATAGGTATGAAAACACAATGCTTTAAGTAAACAATATGCATAGTTTTTTTCTTTAATGTTTTTATCTTATTTTTTTAATTAAATAAATTCCAATGTTTTAATCAATATCAGCTGGCCAAAAGTAGATGTACAGTTGAAGTTTTTATTAAGTCTTTGAGCTTCTTGCTTTCGATTATATTTGTTTATTATCTGTATAACAAAAGATTCATAATGCCACGTGGTATTGTTTTATCGACTGATATAAAAACACGAATAATCGATGATTACCGAAAAGGAGTTACGCAGGCGAATATTGCTCGAAAATATTCCCTCTTAAGCGCAACAGTTGGTCAAATTATAAAAAGATTTGATTTTCGTGGAAATGTCGTTCCTCTGAAAAAAACCGGCGGGTCAAAAAAGACCTCTAGTGATGTAGATAAATTAATTTTGAAAAATACCAAACTTGACCCATTTGCTACTTCCAAGGATTTGGAAGAACATGGTGTTGGTTCAGTAAGTTGTACCATTAGAAGGAGACTTAACAAGACAGTAATTTAAAAACAAGACGCCCTGCAAAACACCACTGCTTAGTTTGAAAAATGTAAGGGCGCGACTAGCCTTCGCTCGAAAATATGGTCACTGGACGGCTTCTCAGTGGAAAAAAAAATATTTTCAGTGATAAATCAAAATTCAACTTGATTAATTCGGATGGCAAAAGATATGTTAGGCGTCCCGTAAATAAAAGGTATGATCCCAAGTATACCATATCCACGGTAAAGCATGGAGGTGGCTCTGTGATGGTGTAGGGGTGCTTTTCGGGATATGGAATGGGTCCGCTACACCTGATAGAAGGCATCATGGATCGCTATATGTGCAAAGAAAGACATATTGCAAGATGTTTTGTCGCCTTACGCTGATGAAGTCATGCCCTTAGATCACTACTTCCAACACGATAATGAACCAAAACATGCATCCAAAGTTGTTAAGGATTGGTTAGCACAGGAAAAAATTAACATACTGACTTGGCGTTCACAGTCACCAGACCTAAACCCGATTGAAAATATTTGGGACTACATTGACCGTCAAATCAGAACCAAAAATTACAAAAATAAACAGGAACTTTTCGAAGCTTTAAGAATGGTTTGGGGATCGATTGATGAAGCCTACATTGATAAATTAATAAAGTCTATGCCCAAGCGATTAATGGAAGTTGTAAGGAATACAGGCTATGCAACACACTACTGAATTAAAACATTTATTTTTGCTTTTGTTAATTATTTCGTTTAAAATATGAAATTGTCAATCTACTTTTGTCCACTGGAAAATGATTTAAGTTTTTAAATAAATTTGTAAAAAATATTATTTTTGTGTAATAACACTAGAAGTATGTCTACAAAGAGTAGATGTTCTGTCATTTTTTTATCTAAGTAACAGCACACCTAGTTTATCATTTCCTATCCGTTAAGGGGGAGACAATTTAAAAATTGTGGTTTGTCAATCTACTTTTGCCCACCAGTGTAGGAGGCATTTCAATGTTGAACGTAATTTTACGGACTATTTGACACCATATATGAAACAATTAAGTAACTTGCAGCTCACTAACTTAATTTTCTCTGAGACCTATAATTAAGTATCAAGAACGAAAAACACGTTTTTTGTGGAAAGATTTGACAGTGTCGTTCTATAGAGAATATATTATTATTGTTCTATATAGTGGATAGTATTTTAATAAAACAAGTTTATTTTTAGTTTCACTATTATAAAACGTAGGTATATTCTTATGTCATATATGTCAAAGTTTAAATATGACACATTATACATAAAAAGCTCAAATTTTTCACTTATATTATTGAGATTTTTAAAATAAGAAGAACTTTTTACATTCTTACACGCGATTCTTGTAGCCAGGACCCTCTTTAATTCTTAATGTTCCTTATAAATAGGTTTGGTGGTTTTGGGACATACTTCGTTACGTCGCTACATTATTTGACAATTGTCAAAAATTTAAGGTTATGTCTATTAATTTTTTTGTAAAAAATAGTTGATCAGGCGAAAACTTATCAATGTTTATTGTGGACACCATTGTGGCATCTATAAACCACTCTTAACTTTATTAACAAATTATAAAGAAAAATACAATTATTTACCTATGGAATAGCACAGGAACTATTTCTTATATTTCACAGAAAAAACAACGCAAAATGTAAATAAAAAACGAAGATGGCATCCACACAGCCGCTGTGTCTACTTGACGAAATACACGCATGAGCGCTTGAACATTTGTGTCTGCGAATTTAAATTTGCCATTGTTTCCAACGCAAGCTATGATTGTGTCACTTTTTGGTTTTTGAGAACAGTATTTATACCCTAGCAGTGGCGGATCCAGGGGGGCCAGAGGGACCCGGCACCCCCCCTCCAGACATAAAACTTTTTTTAGTTGAACGGATGAAAATGCCAATGAATTAACCGCGAGTTTAACCAAAATTTACCCCAAACATCACTTTTTTATTTTTTTTCTAAAAAACACTGAGTATTTCAAAAATGTTCGCCTGCGGCGCATTTTGCCACCTATGATTTTAAATTTTAGACCTAAGAATTATTAAAAACGCACGCAAACTAAGGAATATTTTGGGTTTTGCTTCCTTCTGGGATCCTCCCCTCTGGAAATCCTGGATCCGCCACTGTACCCTAGGGAATTTCTGGCCCACGATAGCTTCTAAATCGATAAACCGAATTTCACGAGATTTTCACAAAAAATAGTGTTCGACACTGTAACGAGCCGATTAGATTTTGATCAAAATCCATAAATGCTAAGGACAGTTAAAAAATTGAAAAAATGCTCATTTTTTTTTTCGTAGAAGCTTTTGTTTCTGAGATATTTACAAAAAATTGTTTTCAAGGCTGAGGCATTGGAGTGTGCTAATGGGCTAGGAAATGGATTCTTGATAGATCTGATCCATCATGCATCCATTCATTTTTTACTTTGTTACAGATGTTTCAATTCTGGAAAGGCTGTGGAAGTTACCATTGTATCAAAACGATACAAGAGATATGAAGAACAACTTTATCACGATGCTCAAGTTAAACTTCAGGTCACATCCTGGCATTCTGGAGTTGCCTAACGAATTATTTTATGAAAATGAGTTGCAGGTAAGTCTTATGCGACGGTTATACAGATATTTTTTGGAGGTTATTTTGACAGTCTCCTTGACTTGTCATTTTATCAAAAGAAGGAATACCACATTTTTGGGTCATAATTATGTGGAAGATTTTCTTATTTTTCATTTCATTTCATAGATCAGTCAAAAATTTTAAAATATACAGGATGTTAAATTTTAAAAAATTTATTTACTCAATATAAAAGGAATTTTTGGAGGTGAAGTCAAAGACTAAAAATAAATTTTCGGGCTAATCCTCGAAAAATTCCTTCTATATTTAATATCTAACCTTAGGCTACTACGATTGACTTTAGCTGTCTCCGTAGTGATTTTAGATTTTTGTCTCAGATCCGAGACTACCCTAGCTGATGGATTTCTAAAGTGGGTGTTAACATTTAATTTTTCCATTTCAGTTTTCAGCAGTATCTTCTTTAATTTAATCTTCTTTGTTTTTCTTTCTTTAATTTCACTTGTTTATAGATTTAGGTCCTTGCATTATTTGCAACTTTACGTCTAATTTGAGTTTTCATACCTTCGGCAGTGGGAAGGAAGAATTATAGAGATCAGTTTGATGACTTGGTCGGGTTAATACCCTGAGAGTTTCTCGTTCTTGTATTGAGACACCGCATACCTGCATAGATGAAAGTTTTCCGAAAATTTATGTATGGCTTCGGTGGTTCAATGTTTAGAGCGTTTGCGTACAGAGTAAGAAATTCCGGGTTCTAGTCCCGGCCGAAGCAGAAAAACTTTTTTCTTGTGTTTCTTTCTTTAATTTTACTTGTGGTTTATAGTTTTAGGTCCTTGCATTATTTGCAATTTGATATTTAAAAACGTAGAGCGCTAAATTAGACGCTCACGTGTAATTTTACGCACAAGTACGTACCAAATAATTATCGTATAAATTATTATCTTTTAGGCGATGTCGCTACGTGCTAAATCCGATCCTTTGGCCACAATCTTGTTGCATTCCCTCTTAAAAAAGAAGAATTCCGCCACTTTGCAAAACGGACAAGACTATTCGCTTGAGTTTTCTGCGATTTTGTCCAAAGAAAGAAGGGAAGGAAGATCTCCGAGGTAACAAAAAATATATTAACATAAACAATTTGACGTGAAATGTGTGAAAGACGCGATCAACATAAACCATTGTGCAACGTTTTGACGTATATTTTCGTCTTCATCGGGCTAAAAAACAACTTCGATTATAAACAACGACATTTTTGAAAACATAAAAATATTGTAACATACTTATAACTAAATACGTGAAGGATCAAAGGTACAAACAATTGTCACATAAATAATTTAAAATATTTAAAAAGTATAAAAAAACAAATAAATATAATAAAGACAGTTTTAAAACCTTTAAAATATTATTTATTTATTATTTTTTAGAAAAACTAATTTGAGAAAGATTCAAAAAATCTTAATTTTGTTTATATTTCCCTTTTTCTAAATATTTAGTTTATCGACGATACCTATTTCTGTTCCCTGTCTTTGTTTTTTAAATAGATGTTACTAGTAATTTCTAAGACAATAATTTAACAAAACTGTTTTTTTCAGGTTTTAGAACATTGTTGTTTGTCATATGATGATGATATCATACCTGTTTTTTTTTCTAATCATTTTTTTTATTTATTTCAATAGTATTTACAGCAAAAAGCCAATTACAGATACTTCTTACATTAAAAAAAAAGATTCTATAAAATACTTACACTACACAGGATAAATACCAAACAAATCAAATTTTATAATTACTTATTGATTAACTGCTGGGCACTTTTAGATTTATAATTTTTTTAAAATTCTGATAGCTAACATTGTCAATATCAACATCAGGGGGGCCAGATAACACTTCCATATTTCAGTATTGGCAATACTAGAGAGTCAAATAAGTATATGCTGACGTGATGTTGACACTTTTAGGATTTCTACAAATAAACCGAACCGAACCCAGCAATTTTCTGAGCACTCTCAATTTTAGAAATAATATGTGATAAAAATGAAAGATTAGCATCGAAGGTTACACCCAGGTCTTTTAGTTCAGATACATGCTCTAGGTTCTCATTATTTATTGTATAATCAAATTCAATTAAGTTTTTGTTACGACTAAATGACAAACAAAAGCATTTACCAAAATTTAAGTTAAAACCATTCTCCTGGCAATATAGGGCTGTGTCCTTCTCTTTGGAGTTTTCCACAATCCTCCAATGAGAAAACTTCAACAAACAATTTAAAATCATCGGCAAATGCCAATGATTCCACATTTTTTACCTAAGAAATAATTTTGTTGAAGGCATTAATAAAAAGAAGTGGTCCGAGATTTGACCCTTTGGGCGTACAAGAAGAACTTACATAAGTAGTAGATCTGCTACCTTTTAATTCCACGAACTGATATCCTTTACTTGTACTAGTTTCCGATTGTTTTAAATTAGTTAGGTATAGAGAAACATCCATTCCAGTTACAAACAACAAAATTTAAAAAAAATAAAACTAAAATTTGTTCTGTCTCTTAGTGATATATTAAGACTTTTAAAAAAGTTTTAAAAAAATCCGTTCTAACGAGAGCCATGCAAAATTTTTTTATTTTTGACTTTGTTGTGTACCCTGTCACTAAATTTGATAGAGAGTAATAAAAAAAATTAATCGCCAGTAATTTACAATCGAACTTGGATCAAATTATGGGCTCACTTGAATTGTTAAGTAGCTTACTTTATAAAATTCAATTTTTTCAAAGATATAAAAACATTGTTTAGATATCAATATTTACATTTTAGTTATTTCAATCCTAACGAAGTGCAAATGGTGGTCAAGTATGTTGAGGCCCTCACATCTTTAAGCGGAGACCTAGATGGTACTCTGCCAGTAAAACCGTGTGACATTGGTGTAGTCACACCTTACATTAGGCAGGTAAGAAATTCAAGAAGCAAGCACAGTTCGGAAAAATAATAAAGCAGACCTGGAAAAAAATCAACATTGTAGAAATCAGAAACAAATTAAATTTTCTGGCTTGTACAAGCCTACGTAGGAATAAAAGGCACGTATGTTTTATAACACAACCATTTTTCAAACTAGGTCTTATTTTTCTTTGTTTAATGGTATGAATTAAACCGAGATGAAAATCTCTAAAGCCATCTACACTTATTTTCTAATTTACTATTACATACGATTATTCGTGCAGATACCAGGCGCGCAATTTTTTTACCACGCCAGAAAGCAAAAATTGCTGAAGTGTCAAAATATGAAATTGGAAAAAATTGATAAGAGAAAATTTAGACCAGAAATCTAATAATTATTTATGTCCATCCATACTGCATATTTTCAAGAAATTATTTTTAAAAATAACCTGGAATTTTTTTAAAAATTGTGAGTTAAAAAAACCCTGAGAACTCGGACAATTTTTTTATTTTCATGAATAAGTTAAAAAACTACTGATCAGAAAAATTGAAATTTCTGATTCTTTATCCCCTTTACCAGTAGAATGAATGTACCAAAAATCATTAAAATCGGAAAGCCAAAGCTCTTTTGTTTTGTTGATTTCATATTGACCACCTGGTGAAAATTCAGACGTCTAGGGACTTATCTTGACCGGAGATTCGAAAACTACATAGGAATATCAAGATCTGTCTTCCGGATCTCAATTTTTTTTATAATTCTCAATCTATTCAATTTTAGGTATACAAAGTGAGAGAAGCACTAAGATCGAAATATGAAGACATTGAAGTTGGAACGACTGAAGCATTCCAGGGTAGAGAAAAAAGAGTGATGATTATTTCGACGGTCAGAGCCCAGGAGGATCTAATGCTCTATGACAAGCGGTACAAGCTAGGTTTTGTGAGCAATGTCAAGGTAATGTCATGCTTAATTTTTATCCTCAACGCAAAAAAGTATTATATGAATGAAAAAAAAATTGTTCGTATAACCAAGCCAACGCCATCAAAAGAATACAGGCCTCCACACTGAATAGATCAGCTGATATTCCAAGACCAATTTTTACATTGGGTCTTATGTCATCTACATTGGTTAATTTCAATTCCAATGTTAATTTTAATCTTCCGTTATTTTGTGTTTAACATCTCGAATTCTTCCATTTCTCACTCTTTCCAGTTTTGATTTTCCGGCAGCGCGTCTCCAATAATCTATTTGAGTGGCTTCAAGAGACTTGCGAGCTTTTTCTTTTAGGGTCCATACTTCAGTACCGTAACTGATGACACTTTTCACTTTGCTGCCTTATCCCAAAGAATACTGTTAAATTGTTTAATTGCTTGTCTTCTTTGGTTATTTCTGTGTTTGATTTATTCATTCCCAGATAGTTGTAATCGTCGTAATCTTGAGCCAGGACTATTTGATCATTAGCGAAGCAGAGAGTATACAGTACATAATTGTTCAGTGGTATTCCCATTTGTTCGCACTTTCTTTTCCATGTTTTTAAAGCTGGTTCTAAATAGATCTTAAACAATGTTGGTGACAAACAACAACCCTGCTTAAGACCCTTGTTGATGTTAAATCGTTTTGATAATGTCTGCCCTTTCTATATTTTGCTTGTGTTGTCTTTATAGAGTTTTAGTAATTTTTAGTAATTTATTTATGTAGTTTTACAATAACATTTTAACTTAATTTTACTGTAAGTCTATTTCATAAGGCTTGTGCGTGAAAGTTCTGTCCTATTACGCTTGTCTATACACAAAATAATGATCTTAAAAACAATATAATTTTAATTACTAAAAAATATTTTTTAATTTTTGAAAGATTGTGATATTTTCCCTAACTTTGTTTATATATTTTACACATTATAATGGCAACTTAAAATCTAAGATCTTAAATCTAAAATCTAAAATGCTTTAACTTATAAATTTGTGGACCCAAATATATTGTTCGTTGTCCTTTTCCTTTTTTTTGTTTTTATTGTTCTTGAACAGCTTTTATTAGCTGGGGTACACTGTCGTACGCTTTCTTGAGATCCACGTAGAGGAGGTGTATTTCTTGATTACGTGCCGTATTTTCCTCAATTATCTGTGTGATTGTAAATATATAGTGGATCTACCAGCTCTAAATCTAGCTTGTTCTTCGGCCTCAATATCACAGTATTCGTCTTCAATTCTCTTTTTCACTAGCTTACCATATAGACTCTTGAAATAGTACTAAGCACAGCGATTTCTCTTTAATTATCACATACGTCTCTACTTCCCTTTTTATGTATCGTTGTTATGTATGACGTTTTCCATTCTTCTGGCTAACTTTCTCCCTTAATGCATTTCTGGAATAGGCTGGTTGCTAGTGCCGTGTTTAATTTATACTGGAGGGATGTTAACGGGGCCTGGAGATTTTCTGTTTATTTAATTAAATCAAAATATTTTTAGATTTTTTACAATAAAATTAATTAAGAATTATATACTTTAAATCTTTAATGTAGCTGATGATACAAAGCAAAATGGAACTGAGATTTGGAAATGTAATTTCAAGTATGTTTAGTAAATAGTAAAAATAAATAAATGCATTTCCAAATTGGACTTTCGTTTGGCCTTGGCATTTAAACCAATTAATTTGTCTGCACTTTGGTGCTTCAGAAAATTCCTTTTTAAGTAAGTCTTCTGTATTGTTTTGTAATCACAGTGCATTCAAACTTATGGCGCAGCAAAGGCATTTGCAAACAGGCCTTCTGTTTGGTCATCATACAACCGTGGTTAGGTTGCCTTGTGTCTTTAAGTGAGCCTTCCGTATTGTTTTGTAATCACACTGATTGCGTTAAACCAACCAGAAACTTACTTAAAAAAGCATTTGCTGCATCAACAAAGTGTCCCATTTGGAAATGCATTTGCTGCGCCATAAGGGGGCAGGTGCAATCAATTGGCTTGAATGCAGCCAATGTGATTACAAAACATTTCAGAAGTCTTACTTTAAAAAGCATTTGCTGCAGCTCCAAAGTGCAGATGAAATCAATTATTGGTTTAAATGTAGCCACTGTGATTACAACACCAAACGAAAATCCTATTTGAATTTCATTTGCTGTACCATAAGGGGCCTGTTGTTATCGATTGGTATAAATACAATCAATGTGATTACAAAACCTGTCAGGAGACTTATTTGAAAAAGCATTTCCTGCAGCACCAAAGTGCAGCTGAAGTCATTTGGTTTAAATGCAGCCACTGTGATTACAACGCCAAACGGAAATCCTATGAAATGCATTTGCTGTACCATAAGGGGTCTGTTGTAATTGATTGGTATAAATGCAATCAATGTGATTACAAAACCTGTCAGAAGACTTATTTGAAAAAGCATTTCCGGTAGCACCAAAGTGCAGATAAAATCAATTGGTTTAAATGCAGCCACTGTGATTACAACGCCAAATGGAACTCATTTGAAATGCATTTGCTGTGTCATAAGGGGACCGATTCAATCGATTAGTTTAAATGCAACCAATGTGATTACAAAACATGTCAGAAGACTTATTTGAAATAGCATTTCCTACAGTACCAAAGTGCAGATGAAATCAATTGGTTTAAACGCAGCCACTGTGATTACAACGCCAAACGTAAGTCCCATTTGGAATGCATTTGATGCGCCATAAAGGGCAAATGCAATCGATTTATTTGAATGCAACCAATTTGATTACATAACAATACCGAAGACGTAGTTCAAGTTCAAAAACATCTTTATTAATGTAAAAATATTTTACAAAAATGGTGTCAAAATGTATGAATCTTATAGAAAACATTATATAAAGAGCAAAGAAAAACTTTTGACTAAAAATTTAACTAAACTGCAAATAAATTTTTACATTTAGAAAATTTCTTAAAACTACGTAACACATAAAATCTTAGTAGAAGTTAATTTAACTTAAATTTGCACACATAAATTATTTAAAACTATATGGTTCGAGTTTAAGTTAAAAAGGCATTTGCTGTAGCACCAAAGTGCAGACGAAATTAATTCGTTTAAATCCAGCTATTACGATTAGAAGGGCTTACGGAAGTCCCATTTGCAAATTTATTTGCTATGCCATAAGGGGATAAATGCAATCGATTGGTTTCAATGCAACCAATGTGATTACAAAACAATACAGAATACTTAGGAGGAGGGCTATTTTACAAAATATGAAAATAACCGAATGTTGTTTAAAGGAAATACGCTTGAATGCAAAATTATCTGACAATTTTTAGTGTGAGTGTACTTTAAGAAGAAAATTACTCGAATAACGATTAAATAAAAAAAAATTATTACAAATTTTTGATCAACAACAAAAAATTTAGTTTTAAATAATAATGCAATTGGAATAATAATTAATATTTGAGTTTGTAGTTGAAGAATCGTTTGAGCTTGGTTTCGGTGCTAGTTCGGAGGAGCTAGTGAAGTCCTCACCATTTCATTTGATATAATTTTATGAATTTCCTCATCCATTTGAAGGTCTAAGAGATTGATTTTGAGTTTGTGTGACCCGTTATTTTTATGAGCTGTTGCTCTCCAACTCTTTTTTTTTTCGCCAGTTTTGAAACTGGTGTTACCCGTAATAACAAAATTACACTACAAAAACAATAATTTTTTAATGGCACATTTTGAGGTTATATTGCTGTGACGTGACCATCAAAAAAAATCAGGCCTTGGTATTTCAACATTTTTGTTTTATATGTTTATATTGGTCATCATTTCTCCATCATGAAATTTGGGGAGAATCTCAAGCAATTCTCAAGATAACTTAATTTTTTTAAAATAAATGTTTAAGCTAAGTTGGTAGTTTTTAATATTTTTAAAATTTATTTAAAAAAACTACTATTTATTAGATTTTGGAAAAATCCATCGCATCAATATGCGGTTTTCGGAATATAGTAAAACACATTTTTCTCAATAATTTATGTTCTAACCAAAAACTTCGTGCGTAGAAGCTTTCGTGTCTCTGAGATATTTTAAAAGGTTTTATGTTTTCAAGTTTGATATAGCGTGGAGTGTGCTAATAGGCTAGGAAAGTATCAGTCAAGGATCCATTTGTTTTTATTTTTCAGAGGTTCAACGTGGCAATTACAAGAGCTAAGTCGAAACTGATTGTGATCGGCAACCCGCAGTGTCTGGTCACAGACAAAAACTGGACTAAGATGATGCAAATGTGCAGCAGGAAAGGTAAACAATTTACACGTTACACTTACATGAATATTGCGTTCCTAGAAGTTTGCTGCTTTAATCTCTCAAAGGAACTACATGACTAAGGCGTAAAATTTCTTGTTTTGTTAAACTTGTGGCAGTTTTATAAAACGCTCATAAGCCCTAAATTTTTCGTGGCTAAGCGGACATAGAAAGATTTTGTTTCTCCTGTATCTTTCCGTGGGCAGCTCGAAAGCTGTACACCCACGGGGGTCCAAGATCTAATGGGCACCTATTAAGTGTTGACAGTTAAATGTTTCGTCCTTAAGGGACTCTTCAGAACACTGCATGGTCAATGTGACACTTTTGTAAAGCCACAGAGACGGTATATGAATCTCATCTTACGATATTGGTAAGAGAAATGGAAAAATAATACCTACGATACCGTATGCTTTCACATAAGTGGCGACATCTACAAATACAAAAGAAACTACCAGAGTAAAAACAAGAGGCAGGCAGATGAAACGAAAAACAGTACCCATGATCGTGACATAATTTGTCCCTTAGGTCGGATCAATGCATATTGCATTTTTTCCGCCTTCGCGTCGTTTTATGTCGAGTCAGCGGAGTGTGAGCCAAAAATATTACAAACGTAGTACCCTAAGCCAAGCTGGCATAGAAAAATTTTGTTTTTCTTTTATTTTTCCATGTGCAGCTGGAAAGCTGTACACCCACGGGGGTCCCAAATCTAATGTACACCTATTAAGTTTTTACAGTTAACTGTTTCGTCCTTAAGAAACTCTTCAGAACACTGCATGGTCAATGTGCTACTTGTAAAGCTACAGATATGGTGCATAAATCTCATATTACGATATTGATAAGAAAAATGGAAAATAACGCCTGCGATACTCTATGCTTTCACATGCATAAGTGGCGACATCTACAAATACAAAAGAAACTACCAGAGTAAAAACAAAAGGCAGGCAGATAAAACGAAAAACAGTACACATGAACGTGACATAATTTGTCCCTCACGTCGGGACAATGCATGTTGCATTTTTTTTTTTTGACAATACAAGAGAAACAAAATCTTTCTGTGCCCGCTTAGCCAATTATGGTTGTCTTTATTCACGTGGCGACATGAGGAAATATTAAATTGCAAAAGGTTGTTTTAATTTGTAACATAGACAGTTACAGAACTCTTTTATAATGGTTTTCGACCGCTTTTTTCTAATGCAACATTAATGTAAGAAAATATTAAAACATTTTGAAGTCTAATAGACGATACACTAACACACGGTAACTCCGCAACTTAGACCAAACCTCATTTCCGCTGCGCATTACGAAATTAACATCAACAGTTTGCACAAATGTACGGTTGCGTATGCTTAAGATATTTGGTATATTTTGTATAACTGAGCCAGATCAGAACAATACCTCATTTTGGAGCATTTCTAAGCTCATGAGAGCCCCATTTACAGCAATGTTTATGTATGTTTTAAGTCATTACTTTAAAGCAAGTCAATAGATTTAAACCAAATTTTGAACAATTATAGGCCAAAACGTTTTCTGAGTATGGTTTTTGAGTTTTTGACGATTTTGCGAGCAAAATTGTTCCCTTTTCACGTTTGTAAAATTGCTAAACGGCATTTCAGCACGCACATCACATGGATAATAATAGCTGAGAGCAGGAAACAACATTTCCTTTTACACTTCAGAGACGAAAAACAAATTTCAGCCCCCCCCCCTTTCAGAGACTTAAATAAATCCGCGGACTAAAATGAAATTTGGGCCATAAAATAAAAACTGAGTGACTAAAATACCTTTTTAGTCCCTACAGTGTAAGAGATGGTATAAGTATCTACCACGTAACTTTGTATGCCTCGGCGTATTATAGCTTTCACTTGGCTCAAGCTAAAAAAACTTTGCCTCGAGATAGAAAAGTGCCATTTTAATTCCTTTAGTACTATTTCGCACTTAAGAGATAACAAGTGCACTTTTTATCCCTCATTTTAGGGATAAAAGTGTCACTTTTTATCCCTGGAATGAAAAGTGACGAATAAAGGATAAAAAGTAAAAATTGGGGACAAAAAGTGACAGATCACGGTTAAAAAGTAAAATTGGGATAAAAAGAAAGAGATCAATCAAATGGGATACATTTATTTAAAAAATTAGCCGAACGGACACAGGCTCAAGCTTACTGATTCGTCAATAATTCCTTACGGAGTAGTTTTATGTTTAACAAGTACTTACATTAGATTGCGAGGCTTAAATCGTAGGATTAATATTAAAAATTGTAAAAAGCGTTAAAAAAAAATACAAATTTACAAATAAAAAAAAGGAGGAGCTTTTGTTGTGCATTTGTACATTTTGCGTATTTTTTTTCTCTTTGTTAAAATAAAGCTACTACAGTTTAAAACATTTTTGAAAAATTCCTTTGATTTTTTTTTCGTAAATATCATCAAAACTTAAAAACAAATATTAAACCGAACCGAACTAAGCGAACGTTAGGGCCTATAATTGTTTATAATTTGGTCTTAATCGATTGGCTAGTTTTAAAGTCATGATTTGACACATTTTTGAAGATGGGGCACCGCGTGAGTTCAGAAAAGCACCAAAATAACCCAAGTAACATTTTTAATTACCTAAGGTTTTATAAATGTTCCCAGTTCTTATAAGGGTGTTCAGATGTTATAACAAGCTCTCCTGGTTTTATACAATCGCTGAAAGTTACGATAAGTTATATAAAGATAATTGGGGGAACCTGGAGTGGTTTTAAAGTTAATAATACTAATACATGCGTAAGAACAGGATCCCTTTAGCTGTATTATATAACCACCGTGCGTTTTTATAAAAGGCCCCTTATAAAACCTTAAGTTGTTGATATTTATAAGAGTGTCATTATATATTTTGTAGTCATCATCAGCATCTTACATCATCGGAAGTAGAAACACGGAAGTTGCAGTGTCTAGATCTATTAATTTTCTACTTTTGTGGTAGCAGATTTTTACGTTTTATCAGAAAATTTTGGTAGGCACATTTTCCGTCTCTGTAACGAAATAGTGCACATCAAACTAGCGCGTATCAAAACGGCGCTTTTAAAAACAGCGCGTGTTCGAAATAGCGGGAATCAAAACAGCGCATCTTTAAAATAGCGTGTACTAAAATAGCTCGTATCAAAATAGCGCGTATCAAGATAGTGCATATCAAATTAACGCGTCTTCAATACAGGGTGTCCTAAAAATAGCGCGTGTTTTCATAATAGCGTGTATCAAAATGACGCGTGTTTAAAATGACTTGTATCAAAATACCACGTGTATCAAAATGTTGCTATTACTAAACGTCGCTGTTAAAACACGCAAGGCACCCGCCACCCGACCAATTACCAATAAAACCATATCACCAGAATACTTTATTTGGTTTTATAAGGGTTATATAACGGTTGCCGCCACCACAACGCAAATCTTTTAGGTTTTATTAGAGGTTTATAAATAGGTTGTTGCCACCCTTATATGATTATTTAATTAACCGTTAAGAGTGGCCTAAGGGTTCCAAGAACGTTCTCGCCACCTCACTATAAAACTTAAGGTTTTGTAATTTGGTAGCCGCAAACTTCTAGCAACCCTTATAAAACATGAAATGTTACTTGGGAAGGCACTTGCATTCTTCTAATCTGGCCCAATTTTACCAAATGGCTTAAGCATACTCAGGCATACATTTGTACAAAATTTCAAGTTAGTATGTTGATTGCTTAATTGGACACTTATCGCTGATCCCGGAAGCAATAATTTAAATTTGCTTAATGCCACTTTAGTTCTGTCATATACCGTCATAGAGTTATTAAAATAATCGAAATTGCTTGGTGCCCGATTTGAGATTTCAAAATGTCTGTTGCGTGACGTGACTATAGTTCAACAATAATTTAACTGACGTTATTCCTAAACAGGTACCTACAGTGGGCCAGATTTCCGTAAACTTAAGAGAACTCCAGAAATACGTAAAGAGATCGGCAATCGCATCAGTGATGTACAACTGCCGGAGAGCAACAAGGAGAAAACTGATAAGAAGAAGGCAACATCCAGGAGGGGGTAAAGTGATGCATGCAAATATACAATATTTGACAAATTATATTATTCAATAGTTTAAAGGTAAACTTAGGGACGAAACTCTTGAAATTTGGGCTTTTATAAAATCATGACATTTTATTTTATCAAGAGACTGGTATCTTAATAAAATAAAGAAGTCGACAGTGGTGTCTCGTTTAAATCAAGAAATATTTTTAAAAGATTTAAAAAGTTTAAACTCTAATAATTAAAACTTTTTTATAGCATGCAAGATAAAAGCACAGATGACCCAACAAACAGATAAATAACTGCCTGTCATTCAGTGAAACCAATTATGGCTGCCTGTTTGTCGTAAACCTCAGGGCCGGATTAGAATATTATTAATATAAAACGTGATATAATTTATATTGTTTTTCAGGAAAAAATATTTGTTTTGCCAAAAAAAAATAAAAACCTTTAGGTAGTGAAAAAACTTTATATAACGAAGAAAATATATTTAACATTTTGTCGGATTTAACTTTTTTTAAGCTTAAAATACGGGTAAAGTTTTTAATTGTTACAATTTTGTGTGTTTTAGAAACGGTGTTACATAATTATATATCAATATTTTTGATTGGTGACTCTGGTCATTATTTTAAGGTCAAAAGAAAAAAACTAAAAAACAAAAGCACGCGTTTGAAAACCTAAGTTTATAGAAACCTCTTATACTAAAAATACAGATTTACTTACTGTATAGGTATAGTAAGTTTTCAAAAATATTTCTTATCCTAGTGATAAAAAATGCCAAAGATAAAATACTGTATAAACATACTTACCCCCTGTGAAAATCGAAAATAACTACTATTAAGGATGTAGTAAATCTAACCAAACCTATACTTCTTTTTATACTGGGACTTTCCATCCATAGCTAGGATCAATCGCCCAATCTGTCAAGCCAAAGTTTTGCCAAGATATGCCTTGGTGGGGCGTTACAAAAAAAACCATATGCCGAGGAGGGACTCGAACCCATATATCTATTAAAGGACTATATATGCCCAATAATAAAAAAAGTGTAAGCAACACAGGGGGCTGTGAGATTTTTCCCTTGATCCATTTGTCTCTTCTGCGTCTTGGCAACCGCGCCTGTTGAATGATGACGGGAGTCTATTTATGACGCCATTTTATCGTTCTTGTTTTGGTGATTGTTTGTCTTTAAATTCTAAATGTTTTTTGTGATTTTTGTGCAAAGATCTAACACGTGATTTATAAACGCAGTTCGCGGCCGCAGTTGAGAGTTCGCTAATGCTTAAAATACTACTCAAGACCTTCTGGGGCCAATAGAAAGCTAAATAACATAATACCTATATTATAAATGCCTGCATTGTAGTTAAATGGACACGAACTACCAACTTAAATATAAAATTTGGTTATCTCTGAACTGCGATCTCAGAAGAAGCAACTTCATTAAAAGTTTGCTGTGTCTGTAGGTCAGACAGCCAAGCAGAAAATGTGTTAATGTATAGGTAAGTAGGTACCTAACTATTGTTTTATGGGGTGAATAGCTGTCACAATCGGTGTACACATTTTTCACAATCTTGTTACAATCCTTAAACAATATCTTACACACACAATCCCTCACAATCTGGGAACAGATTCTGGATTTTCACAATTAGTGTACAGACTTTGGGTTAGCTATTCAGCCCTCGGTTTTATGTTTATCATAGATATGTTTAGATTGGTATAAGGGTGGTTTATACAAATCTTAAGGAAATATTTGAAAGGCTGTGCCGAAAGCTGGGCAGTAATGCTTTCAAAGTGCTTCAAAAAGTGAATGGATCACAATAGTACTTGGGGCACAGTGCTCTCAAAAGGCCCAAGTTTTTTTCTCAGTAAGTAGTTGGTAATTGCAATCACTTATAGTAAATTCTTTTGGGAAAAAATGCAGCACTGGTGTGCCACTAGTGCAACTTTTTGTATTCTTTTGAGCAACTGACAAACTCCGTGTGACACTCCGTGAAAATTTTTTGCTATGGACTCTCCAAGCTCATGTATGTATGTATTCGAAAGTGGTCGCAGGCCCTACTGGACCTCCATGCACTGCGACCACATATGGATCTATTGTGCCCACATACCTACATACTGAGTTTGACTAAAGTGGCACATTTTTTTTTCCACCCAGCACATAAAAAAACTCTGCAGATTACAACAATAAATGATTTAGGCTTAACACTGTGGCTCAAAGATATACCACTAAGGCCTCTGCACTCATGTTACCCTGGTGCACTTTTGTATTCTTTTGAAACTGCACAGGAGCAATTTTTTAGTAGCACCAAAATAGTCTCAGTGGACTACAAGTACCACACTAATATTCACTAAACTAAACCAGCTTCTCTTGCAAAATAAATTACATATATTTTTTTGATATTTACAGTCTTTTTATTTTAATTAATTTTAAATACTTTTTTGTAGATTCATAGGGCACATGACTAGGCCTATAGTAAGAACTAAAAAATGATCTACCATTAGAGATCCGTGTGAAACTGTAGCCAGTTGCCCGCAGCCAAAGTGTGAAGTTAGCAGCCAGTTACCTGCAGCCAAAGTGTGAAGTTAGCAGCCAGTTTCCCGCAGATTTATTGACGTTTTATGGAAATTATCCAATCAAGTATTATTTACAAACAAATTCTTAGTAAAATGCACAAGGATATCTTGCTCTTGTCTTGCAAGACAAGGTTTTTTGTGCATCACTAGGATAATTCAGCTCACCAAAAAAGACATTGTAGGGTATCAAAATGTCACCAATTATCTCTGGATTATAAATTTCAGGTGACACAAGGACTCATACCACTGAAGCATGCAGTATGGCAGAAATTACAAAGAAAGCTGCTCAGCTAATTTTGACACAAGCAGGAATATGGCATGTAGTTGATGAGTGTGGATAAAGCATGGATACAGTTCATTGCATCTGGCTGCTGAACATGGGGAGCTTGACCCCCATGAATGTGTTATACCAGGTATAGTTGGTAGGTACTTGTAGGCTTTTTCCTTTTTTTAAAATAATTTTGTTTATGTAATTATACTTAAATTATGATCAATTTTTTTTTAATGTAGGAAAAATGGGGATATAAGAAACAGAGGATACCAAGATCCTTCTAGTACACAAACCAGGTGTATTCAATACTTCAAAAGCTCAAAGTTTCAGATAATATATTTTTTTTGTTGTAAGAAAAAAAATTATTTGCACCTCTTATACTTGCGTGTGTGGTCAAATATCATCTCTTACTGAACACCCTATAAGTATGTTAAACCCCAAATGTATATATCTTTTCTTTCTGAATTAAAAGTATATGATATGTTGACATTTGGTCCAGTCGTTTTTGAAATATTTGGATTTTAAAAACATGAATAAACAATAAGAACATTGAAATCAGTTGTTTGTTTATCACAATCAATATAATTAGATTTTTAAAATGCCAATATTTCAACAATGGGTGGACCAAATGTAAACAGCATATATTTTTAAATTTAGAAGAAAAATATTTATTAATTTTTGTTAATATATAGGGTGTTCCAAAAGAGATTTACCATGTTTATAACTTTGCGACATTCATTTGTTTTGTTAGATAACAGACAGATCATTTTGAGAAATTACATTTTAAGAAAATCGATATTTTTTTAATTTTTAAAATCTATATTTTTTTGTGTTGTATTAAAAGTTAAACTTTTTAAAAAACAAATCATTGATTTATTGACGTTTTGTGGAAATTATCCAATCAAGTATTATTTACAAACAAATTCTTAGTAAAATGCACAAGGATATGAACTTGCTCTTGTCTTGCAAGACAAGGTTTTTTGTGCATCACTAGGATAATTCAGCTCACCGAAAAAGACATTGTAGGGTATCAAAATGTCACCAATTATCTCTAGATTATAAATTTCAGGTGACACAAGGACTCATACAGCTCAGCTAATTTTGACACAAGCAGGAATTTGGCATGTAGTTGATGAGTGTGGATAAAGCATGGATACAGTTCATTGCATCTGGCTGCTGAACATGGGGAGCTTGACCCCCATGAATGTGTTATACCAGGTATAGTTGGTAGGTACTTGTAGACTTTTTCCTTTTCCTTTTTTTAAAATAATTGTTTATGTAATTATACTTAAATTATGATAAATTTTTTTTCATGTAGGAAAAAGATGGGGATATATGAAACAAAGGATACCAAGATCCTTCTAGTACGCAAACCAGGTGTATTCAATACTTCAAAAGCTCAAAGTTTCAGATAATATATTTTTTTTTTGTAAGAAAAAAAATTATTTGCACCTCTTATACTTGCGTTTGTGGTCAAATATCATCTCTTACTGAATACCCTATAAGTATGTTAAACCCCAAATGTATATATCTTTTCTTTCTGAATTAAAAGTATATGATATGTTGACATTTGGTCCAGTCGTTTTTGAAATATTTGGATTTTAAAAACATGAATAAACAATAAGAACATTGAAATCAGTTGTTTGTTTATCACAATCAATATAATTAGATTTTTAAAATGCCAATATTTCAACAATGGGTGGACGAAATGTAAACAGCATATATTTTTAAATTTAGAAGAAAAATATTTATTAATTTTTGTTAATTTATAGGGTGTTCCAAAAGAGATTTACCATGTTTATAACTTTGCGACATTCATTTGTTTTGTTAGATAACAGACAGATCATTTTGAGAAATTACATTTTAAGAAAATCGATATTTTAAAAAAATTTTAAATCTATATTTTTTGTGTTGTATTAAAAGTTAAACTTTTTAAAAAACAAATCATTGATTTATTGACGTTTTATGGAAATTATCCATTCAAGTATTATTTACAAACAAATTCTTAGTAAAATGCACAAGGATATGAACTTGCTCTTGTCTTGCAAGACAAGGTTTTTTGTGCATCACTAGGATAATTCAGCTCACCGAAAAAGACATTGTAGTGTATCAAAATGTCAGCAATTATCTCTGGATTATACATTTCAGGTGACGCAAGGACTCATACCACTGAAGCATGCAGTATGGCAGAAATTACAAAGCTGCTCAACTAATTTTGACACAAGCAGGAATATGGCATGTAGTTGATGAGTGTGGATAAAGCATAGATACAGTCCATTGCATCTGGCTGCTGAACATGGGGAGCTTGACCCCCATGAATGTGTTATACCAGGTATAGTTAGTAGGTACTTGTAGACTTTTTCCTTTTCCTTTTTTTAAAGTAATTTTGTTTATGTAATTATACTTAAATTATGATAATTTTTTTTTATTGTAGGAAAAAGATGGGGATATAAGAAACAGAGGATACCAAGATCCTTCTAGTACGCAAACCTCAAAGTTTCAGATAATATATTTTTTTTTGTTGAAAAAAAATTATTTGCACCTCTTATACTTGCGTTTGTGGTCAAATAGGTATAAAACCTTCGTATGTTTTATGCTTGTCATAAACAAGGAGTTTAGAGTGTAAATTTAATTTAATTAAAAAAAAACACCTCATATACATTACAAATTAGCATATGTTTCTTATTACCCCTTTTCTTTTACTTTTGTTTTAGGAACATAATAATAATATAAGTTACTTGAAAAATAATGTACATAAAGTTAGCAGAACCACCCTGGAAATTTAAAAAATCTATATGCGCATAATTTGCCGTCAATTATCCGTAAATTAGTTGTAAAAACAAAAAATTTGCCGTGCCCGTTTTAAAAGAAAATTATGTTCTGCTAACTTTATATAAAGTTGTCAAAAAAACAAAATTTGTTAAATGGTGTTTTGCTAACTTTATATGAATTGAACACCCATAGAAACAATGGATTTATCTAAAAAATGTTTAGTGCTCAATTTGACGTTAATTATCCGTAAATTAGATGTAAAAACAATGATTTGCCATTCCTGTCTTGAATGCATTGTTAACACAAGACATATGTTTAGATAACACCTTAAATTTAGCAGAACACTATTTTTTTACAGGTATGGCAAATTTTCTTTGGATAATTAACGATAAATTGTTCATTAATTTTTTTTTTAAATCCATTATTTTTATAGGTGTTGTACACAGATTTCAAGAAGTCTGTGGTGTTGTACTACCATTATATAAAGTTAGCAGAACACAATTTTTTTTTTTTAAAATGGGCATGGCAAATTTTTTGTTTTTACAACTTATTTACGGCAACGGCAAATAATAAGCATATAATTTTTTTAAATTTACAAAGTTCTGCTAACTTTATATATATTGAAAAATATGTTATATCATTATCATATATATATTTTATATTTAATAGGAAGGGCGAAAAAATATCGAAACACAAAATATCAAAAACACAAAATATCGAAAATACAAAATATCAAAAACATACAAAATATCGAAACTACAAATTATCGAACCACAAAATATCGAAACTACATTTTATCGAATTACAAAATATCGAAACTACAAAATATCGAAACCACAAAATATCGAAACTACAAAATATTGAATCACAAAATATCGAAAATACAAAATGTCGAATCACAAAATATCGAAATTACCAAATATCGAAATTCAAAAATAGAAAATTTCGAAACTTTACCCTAACCTGACCCTAGCTTAATCTAACTCAACCTAATCTGACGTAACCACACGAAAACAGATAGTTTCAAAAAGCTAAATTAACGAAACCTAATCAAATCTAACCGAACCTAAGCAAACTGAACCAACAATTTTTTTCAAAAAAAAACTTTCCTGACTTTTTTCCCGGAATCCTAGAGGATGTGAACCAAACCGAACCGAATCAAATCGAACCAAACCTAACCAAACTAAACCACAACACTGCTAATTAGGTTAGGTTGGGTATTGTTAGGTATGGATAGGTTCGGTTCACACCCTCTATTATCCCGGGAAAGAAGTCAGGAAAGTTTTTTTTTTAAATTTTTGGTTCAGTTTGCTTTGGTTCGGTTCGGTTAGGTTAGATTTAATTAGGTTTCGTTAGGTTAGCTTTTTGAAACTATCTATTTTCGTGTGGTTAAGTCAGATTAGGTTGAGTTAGATTAAGCCAGGGTTAGGTTAAGGTTCCGAAATTTTCTATTTTTGATTTTCGATATTTAGTTTTTTCGATATATTGTATTTTCGATATTTTGTATTTTCGATATTTTGTGTTTTCGATATTTTGTATTTTTGATATTTTGTTGTTTCAATATTTTGTATTTTCGATATTTTGTAGTTTCGATATTTTGTGTTTTCGATATTTTGTAGTTTCGATATTTTGTAGTTTCGATATTATGTATATTTGATATTTTTATTCGATATTTTTTCGCCCTTCCGTTTTCTTGATCATCAAGTTTTTATTTAGAAAAAAGTACAAAAAAATGGGTAATAAAACACAGACATTTAATCATGTTTTCTATTACCCCAGTTCAGTTTAAAGACTTCGTATGTGTTGAGTTTATATTTTATTGATTTTTAACCTGTTGTATTTAATATAACCTTTTAATCTTTTTAACTATTGTAATATTTTAAACTTTTGTGAGATGTTGTTAGTTGTACAGTCGGGGACTTTTTAAATTGCCGTTGTATTTTTTTCTGTCAAAATTAATCATTTAAAGAAATTAATTTTTTTTTAAATATGTGTGTACAGACAGAGGTAAGTTTCACAATTTTTTTGTTTTGGTTCAAACTAATTTTTCGAATTTCAAATAGGAATATTTTTTATTTTCGAGGGCGGCAATTTAAAAAGCCCCCGACTGTACAATCAATTTTTTTATTTATTTTATCTATTTTGTTTTTAATATTGTTGTTTATTTTTAAATTTTTAAGGTTAAGATGTTTGGTAGTTTTTATTTTTTGATTTGTATCCTTGATTTAGGCCTTAAAAGAAGGACTTTTATTTTCTCTCTGGAAGTTTTGTTACTTTTCTGTTTTATTAACGAAGATACTTTTTTATTTTACTTACAGATCACACTTGATGATATTTATATATCAAAACGCGTAGTGTGTTTCAAGAAATAAAAAAATTGTGAAGCATTTCGGACTTTCCCTTCAATCCTTTCATTATGGTATATTATAATCTATAATCTTTGATTATGGATCTACTTCTCCTAGAGAAATCTACGATTCTACAAACTCTTGGTAAACCTAAGAAAATTTTAGGCGCGCAAAAACGTAGTAATTCACTTTCAAACACATTTTTTAAACCACAGAAAAAAAATAGCCGGTTACTAATTCTGTTATATTTTTAATCTTACACAGCAATTAAAGCATCTAATTTGTAGGATAAACGATTTTTCATGTTGATATCATAAAATCTTTGGCTTTAAGCACAAAATTAATGGTTGCCACTTAAATAACATTTATTTAACTTTTTCCATCCGCTAATTGTCACAATTTTTCATACATATTAGATAAGAACAAATCAGTAACCTACCAAGTGTAACTTAAAGTCTGGTACATACATACACTTCTGTTCATAAAAAACGATGTCATCGCAAAGATGTATTTGCATTTTTCAGTATCACCCAAATTTTTGGTGGATTAACCACCATTTCAGGACACAACATTGTTTTCTCTAAATAACTAAAAATTGAATAATTTAGGGTGTCACATTTTTATGAACAGAACTGTACATACCTTGAACAAATTACTGAGTTGTACATACAGAACCATCCCAGCAAACATTGACCTGCTGGTACTTTACTAATATTGTACTTTAACTGCTGGCATCGGCAACGATATGCATTATTTTTGTATTGTCTAATTTGCATATTATTTAAAAGTACAAAAAACGCAACATTTTAGTACTTTATTTTTAATACAGCGAAATAATGGCCAAAAACACTTTAAAAGTATATTTACGCAGTTGCTTTGAAAGCACTTTATTTTAGTACAAAACAATTAAATATTTTACTGTGGAAATAAAATACTCAAAAAAAACATTTTAATAACATTTTGAAGAAGGTACCCTTAAAGTACATTTAATTTATTCTTAAAAGTTTTACTGCAAAATTAATATAACAGTGAAAAAAACATTTTAAAAGTATTTTTAAACAGTTGCTTTTAAAGCACTTTATTTTAGGACAAAAATATTAAATATTTTACTGTGAAAATAAAATATTTACAAAAAAACTGACAAGTTGATGTTTGCCGTCGTTGCCACTAGATGACAAACACTAGTCAACATTTTTAGGGTCACTGCATCCTGGAAGCCTGGCTAAGAAGACACTACGTCTTCGTGATGCAGTGACCCTAAACATTTTACTGGTAAACTAAGGAATGTCAAGCTTAAGAATGTGAATGATTTTATTTATTTTTAAATTGATGTGGAATGTTCCATAATCTTTGGAAATATTCTCATCTGAAATGAAAAGGAAAATATTAAAGATCCTTATATAATGATTAATTAATATTTCATTTTTTAAATATGAGACGTGTGTGACGTAATGTCCTTACAATATTTACAATAAAAGTAGTTTCTTTGTACTACTAAAAAAATTAATAAAATACAATGCTTTAAAAGTACAGGCTTTTTTAAAAAGTGTAAAAAAAATCAGTTTTTTTGTATTTACTAAAAATACGAAGAAAATACATTGCTTGAAAAGTACATGCTTTTGTGTACAAAGAAGTTTAAAAAAATACTTTAAAAGTACAGTGTTTTTTGTACTAAAATATATACATGCTGGCCTGATGCAGGCCGTTGTTCCAAATCAATACGAATTAAGTACTTTGCCGTTATGGGCAGCAGTGAAAGCCAGTACTTGAAAAGTACTTTTTTTGTAATTCATGTTTGCTGGGATGTTTGTGTTCTTATCCCCCCCATCTTCCCTTTGGTGGTATATTTAAGGGATCATTCTTCTCTTCAAATCTTAAAATATTGGCATTCAATAATTATGTATATAAAAAGTTTATATTATAAGGTTTATAATAAAGTTCTAAAACAAAATTTTTCTGAACCCAGCTACATAACAAATACAACACAAGGGACTTATTGCAATAAGGCCAGGCAATAATAGTGACGGGCACTATTCTGACAGTTTTCCACTGAAAACTGACAGATGATCTTTCAAAATTGACATACGAAAGTCCAATTTATTAATCCAGTCGTTTATTTTTCATTAATAATGCCGACACTATTCATTCCGGCTCTTATAATACACAAAGGCCTTATTTTGAAAGAAGGCAGCTGTTCTTATAATGCGATACTGTCATAATAGTGCCTGGCACTATTGCAAGTCCCTAATTAATATGTGTTCTACAAATTCATATAGTATTAACTTTCACACCACCTTTAGGGACTTTTCCATTTTCCAAAAGGTAAAAATTATGTAGACTTCTATCTGCAGTTAGCCTACTCTAATTGTGCCACTTATTCAATTGACAGTACAGCAGGATTATTCCTTTGGCTTTAAAAGAAGCTGATAAAGTTCTAAAACAAATGATAACAATAAGTATAAAAAATTGTCTTTAATACTAAGTAATGTACAGGGTGATTACTAGTATTTTACTTAATACCTATCTTCATGAATATTGATTACACTTAAAGTGTAAGGGGTAAAGTTGTAGAACAATACCTAAATATGTTAATCCCGTGTCAAAACTTTGACATTATTTTTAACATTTTTAGATGCTTCTTTTCTTTTTGATTATAGTTATTTGAAACAATTATATATGGTGTTTCAACGAAAAGGTAACAGAGCTCCCCTTTGAGGGATAAAATTAACCCCTATATTTTGGATAGGGAAAGTGGGTTGAGTGATACCTTGTTTTGAAGGTCTCTTCAATGTCTTTGCAACCGTGTATTTTAAAAATCTAACTAGTTTTTGAGACATTTGCCTCCAAAGTTACTATAATGCGATAAAAAAAAAATATTTTTATGTACATTTCTGAGATAAAATTAAAAAATTCCGATACACGTCGACTTATTTTTTATCGAAGGGATTTCTTATTGTTGTATTTTTCTTTTATTATCGCTCCATCGTAAACATAGAGATAAATATTGCAAATACAAATAAATAGATATTTAAATTTTTACACGGTTCTGACACAGTTGTAGAGACCTTCAAAATGAGGTATCACTTTCCCGATTCAAAATATAGGGGCAGGGCCGCGCTCGCAGTAATGCCGTCCCGGGCAAAAAGGTAAAATGCCGCCCTTTCGTAACAAAAATTAAAAGCGATAAGGTAAACCATTTCCACAGCGGCGTGGCGTGAGCTGAGGGGTAAAAGGCTAAAAAGGGCGCCCTTAAAAAAATTTTGGACAAAAAAAAGTCATCCATAGGTGAGTGCTTAAGGTAGTTCTTTGTGTTACACATTACCCTTATGTGTAAATCAAAATTTTTTATGGTGTATGAAGGGGTTTAGTTTAATTGATTTCTATATAGCAGATTTACTTCTTTTTATTTTTATAAATTATACAGCCGATTTGCCGCTGCCTCAATGTGCCGCCCCCTCAACTTGCCGCCCGTGCAGAGGCCCGGTTCGCCTGGGCCTGGCGTACCTTTTAGTTGAAACACTTTGTATGAAGTGTATGGGCTCATAATGGAGAAATAATGTGTTAAATTTTAAAAAGAAATTATGACAGTATATTATTAGATATATTATTTCTAAAAATTTAGAAGAAATCTTCCAACTTTGCCCATTTAAACTTTATTGTGTAGGAATATTCATGAAAGTAACTATCGAATAAAATTCACCTGTACAGTGATTTTTTATAACCTGGCACCCCCTGGCCCGCGCAGCAATGGCTAGAGAAGGTATTATTTTCGACGAAAAAATGTTTTATGAGATAACGTCGAAAATGTGTTATTTGGGTCTATTTTGACCTATCTTAACAATATCGTCGTCATGTCTTTCTGTGTGTCTGTCCGTAGCACGATAGCTCCTAAATTGCTGCACCGATTTTCATAAGATTTTAAGGTAAAATAGTGTTCGACACTCTAACGAGCTGATTTTGGTCAAAATCCATTAATGCTAATAATGACAGTTTTTTGACAATTAATTTTTTTTTAAATGCTCAAACTTTTTAACCTAGCATCGCATCCATATGCGATTTTCGGAATATAGGAGACTTTAAGCTAGAAAATTTGTATTATAATCAAAAACTTTGTAGGAGCTTTAGTTTCTGAAATATTTACAAAAAACTTTTTTCATGGCTTTACTTAAAGGGTGCTAATATGCGAGCTAGGAAGGTATCAGATCCGTCATGGATCCATTTATTTACTATTAAATAATAAAATTTCAAATAAAAAGCAGTCAATAAATAAAAAAATTTCCGTTGTTTTTAACCGCAATTGTCAAATTTTACTTGTGTACTGTTCAAACTATGTCAATTTTATGTATGTGTACACCCTATTTTTTTATGAAATCTGCTCTTATATAACTATTTAGTTTTAGTTTTGTTTAATAAGTATTTAAGATATTTAGTTGTGAAATTTTTAAATTTTAATATTTATTTACTGCACTATGGAAATAATTTATGTATGATTTTATTAATGTCCCTGTAGTAGCAAAATACATAAAACTTTTCAGTTTCATTATCATTTTAAAATGTCGTTTCAGAATGTCAATAATCCAGTAAAATTAAAAAAAAAATAAAGATCTTTATCAACGAATACCTCATAAACTAATTTACCAAAACGAAAACAAAAAAATTACTTAAAAGTAGATATTAATGCACATTTTAATAAATAAATAAAAAAATTGTCAGTATTGGTTTAAAATAATGTAAAAAATTTCCTCTAATGCCTGCTTTTTATTTAAAAGGTTTATACTCAATGGTAAAAAAAGTAAAGGGGGTGTCTGGTTATAAAAAATCACACTATACACTCTCCACCAACATGTAACAGGTTATATTTAATTAATTAGGAATTTATCATATACAATTTTCATGATTTAATCAAGTTTCAAAATCAAAAAATCTTGGAGCTTATTTAATAGGATTTTGATAGATCTTGCAAGCAGTTTTTACGTTATATAATTTTTAACTATTGTTTTTTAGTTTTTTTTTTCAAAAAATTTCAGTATTTTTTAATTATTTTGTTTATAAATTTTTTTTATTTTCCATGTAAAAGCAAATGGATTAACATTGAAATCCAATGTATTGCATAGAAAGTCCACTCTACATACAAAAAAGTTTCATATCTGGTTATTTAAAAAACTACTGAAAGTTACAAATAAAACAACATTCTTAATTAGAAATATTTTTTTAAATAGCCTGTTAAGGTATCTACAGGCACTTTCAGAATATGGATATTAGGGGTTATTTGCAGTTGCACACCCAGGAATATGTCGTGGAGGGGGGGCATGATATTGTATTTTATACTATTTTTTTGTGTTTATTCATGAAATATGTGGAAAATATCTAAAAATCAAAGGCTTGGGAGGGGCCCGGGCCCCGAGTCCCCCCCCTGGGTGCGCCCATGTTATCTGTGGCAAAATTGTCAACATTAAAAATAGGAAATTCCTTTAAAAACATCACCCTTTACAAAAAAAAATTAAGTTGGCCCCCAAAAAAAACCCTAATGCTGACAGATGCGTCAATGTCACGCTTAAATAGAATAAATGCAATCTTAACTCTTTAATTTGAAACATTTTTTCAAATAACTCATAGTTATCAAGATATTTAGGGGTCCCGGTACTTTTTCCTCACCCTATATTCATTGGAAAAATGCACAATACCTAACACCAAACTAAAAAGCTTTTTAAAAATATATTTTGATGGGCTTTAATAATTCAGTATTTTTTTAAAACTTCCTTTCCCAGAAGAGGTCTTGAAAAATAGAACAACTTTAGTAACATTTGGATCCAAATTGTGCAACATGTGAAGGGCCAATATTTGCAATTTTTTTCAAAAATTTGAATATGATGAATAAGATTTTGTTTTGCCAAAAAAATTAATGGATCCATGACGGATCTGATACCTTCCTAGCTAGTCTATTAGCACACTTCAAGTGCAGCCATGATATATCAGCCTAAAAAACAGTTTTTTGTGAATAAACTAAAGCTCCTACAGAGTTTTTGGTTATAACACAAATTATTGAGCACAATGTAGTCTAGTATATTCCGAAAACCGCATATTGTTGCGATACTCGGTTAAAAAGTTATCATTTTTTAAATAAGCATTAATGGATTTTGGCCAAAATCTAATCAGCTCATTAGTGTCGAAAACTATTTTATTTAAATATTTGATTAAAATCGGTTTCGCGGTTTAGCAGCTGTCGTGTTACGGACAGATATACACACACAGACACCCAAATAACACATTTTCGGCGTTGCACAAATTCGTTGAAAAAAATACCTTCTCTAGCCATTGCTGCGTGGGCTAGGAAGGTAAAAGGGAATTTTTCCAGTCAGGAAATGTGATTGCTGCACCGTATGTTGAGTGACCTGTTGTATCCCCCTAGATAATTGTGGAAGATATTTTTAAATTATCCTAGATAGATACCAATCTAGGGGAGTAAACCAAATAAATCACACAATTTTAAGTTACCGGCTTTAGTCTGTCTCCAATTTTAGTAGGAGGGCCGGTGTGACGGCATAAATCCAAGGAAACAAAATCCAACAAACTTTGGATTATAACTTATTTTATAAATTAGTTTCACAGAAAAACTGTTAATACCTATGCTTTTTGTTTGCAATAGAACACGAAGTAAGATGGTAAAGAAATGAGTTTCTTATCTTAAAAACCAACAGCGATATTAATTTTATAAAAATTACTAAAAAATATCAACTTTTTATACCCAAAAAAAGAAAATTGAGGAAGAAAGTTTTTAGACTACCCCAAATCGATTGGTGATGGATCACTCAATGGAAAGTCGCCTGGTGTTTGCCTCAAATTTGAGGAAGAGCGCCTTTGTGACGCCATAAATCCAAGATTGCAATTTTTTCCATCCCTTTCACAAACTTTTGCCATATAACTTTTACAGAAAAATTGTATAGGTTATGATTTGTTTGCAATAGCACAGCAATTGAACTATCGTTTTAGTAAGCTTTATATCTCAAGAACTATAAAAGATATTGATATTTTCTTTAATATAAAAGAAAATTTTAAATGTAAGATTGAGCAAAAAAGTTTAGACTACCCTTGATCGATTAGTGATAGATCCATCAATGTTAATTCGCCAGGTGTTTACCTAAAATTTGAGTAGGAAGGCCTATATGACGTCATAAATCCAAAATGGCGGTATTTTCAATTTTTTTTACAAACTTTGCCTAATAACTTTTGCTAAATTGGTTTTACAGAAAACTGTAAATAAGGTTTCTGTTTGCAAGAGAACGACGATGAATATAGTAAAGAAATTAGCTTTATATGTATGTAGTAAACTAACAAATATATTTAAAAAATTTTAATAATAAAATATAGTAACATTTTTTAGCCAAAAAAAAGTATCTTATCATTGTTAGTTTTTAATGTATAAAGCGAAGTTCTTTACTACATTAATTATTGCTCTCTTGCGAACAAAAAACGTATTTACAGTTGTTAGCTCGCGCTAAAATTCGCGGTTTTTAAAAAAATTTAAAACCACACAATTGGACTAGAAGCAAGGTATATTTTTCTGCGCTTGGGACATGCGCAACAGGAATCAGAGAGATTCCTTCACGACCGCCTCGAGAAAATGGCGTGTTAATTACTTTCTCCAATTTATTACAATTTTCTATACCTGAAAGTGCTCGGTTTGTGGACTAAAAACCATAGAACTGGTATCTTCAGCCCTTCAGCTATGTGGTGTTATCATTTGATCCTGACAGGGGCCCCTGAGACGTGAAGAAACTGGCTGCATATCGGTGAGTGCTCTTGTTTTTGACTTTCAGTTGTTCAGTTGATTACCGCGATTTTCTTATGGACCCTTAATTTTCGTGATTCTGTATCAATTATTATGTTTGTGCGCGATTTCGTTTAATAAAAATATATCCAGTCCATTGCAGTTATCGTTTTTCTTACTGCGGGCAAACAACAGTTTTTCTGTAAACATTTAGCGAAAGTTATAAGCCAAAGTTTGTGAAAAAATATGAAAAAAGCGCCATATTGGATTTATGATGTCACACAGGCTTTTTTGCTCAAATTGGAGGCAAACACTCAGCGATCGGGGTATAGTCTAAAACTTTCTTGCTCCATCTAAACTTTTTATACCGTTTTTAATGTTTAAAAAAATAACAATATCTTTCTTAGTTCTGGAGATATAAAGCTTGTTAACTAGTCAATTAAATTGCAGTTCTACTGTGAACACATTACAATTTTTCTCTAAGTTGTAATGGCAAAAGTAAAAAGAAAAATTTTGTTAAAAAACATGGAAAAAATCGCATTTTTGAATTTGACTTCACGCAGGCGCTCTTGCTCAAATCTGAAGCAAATACCCGGTGACTTAAAATCGAGTGATCCATAGCCAATCGATTTGAGAGTCTTAAACTTCCTTTTAAATTAATTTAAATAAAGTAAATATTTTTTTGTGTAAAAAACAGTTACTATTATTTTGTTTTTTTTTTAAATTAATATCTTTGTGAGTTTTTAAGATATAAAGCTAATTTCCTCACTATATTAATTGATGTTCTCTTGCAAACAAAAAACGTATTGACAGTTTTTCTGTCAAACTAATTTAATGAAAGTTATTAGCCAAAATTTGTAAAAAAAACATTAGAAAAGCCGCCATCTATTTATAACCTCACACAGGCCCTCTCACTCAAATTAGAGTTTTAAAAAATCTTCCACAACTATCCCACGAGACACGCTTTATGATGATAAGCCTCTCAACTACTAGCAGGGAGCCACAAAAATGGATTTACATGAATTCACAAAGGCCTGGTTTTGTCATAGATATTTTTTTGCTAGACAAGACCGTAAGTTTCTGAGATAAATCCAGAAGTCATCCTTAATAGGACATCTTGTATTTGTAACTTTTTCTAATTTTAAATAAAAAAGCGCCAAAAATAAGTTCATACCGATGGGCCATCCTTTCCTCCTAATTTTCAAAGCATCCTTAAAAATTCCTTGGATTACTGTACTATTCAAATGAGAATTAATTTGACAAAAGCAGCGATAGTCTTCTGAAAAAAAAAATAATTTATATAGTGACATCTGCAAAAATACTATTTTGTAAAAAAAAGTCTGACAACTTACAACCACCAAACTGATGTTGGATGAAATTTGTCAGCTTTTTTCTGTATTTTGTATTTATTTTAACACTAGAAGTACTTCAAAAAAGTCGTTTAAATATTGTTAATCAGGAAACTAAATCCTGTAGGCAAAATAAATCTTTCTCATGATCCCATCTAAATCAAAATCTTTTACTATAATTTTAAGGGTTTAAATAAGTAAAGCTCATTGTTGAACTGTCAAGTTAATGAAGGAAGGGTTTTGTTTAAAGTCCTATTGACTTGACCCATAAAAAAAACTGTGGCATTATGGCAAAACTGGCAATACATGTACCCCCTGGAGATTACCATGTTTGTGTTTTTTATAATTCTTTGATAATTATTTGTTTTGTTAGATAAAACTGTCCACTTTTTTCTATCTCTAATAAGTGCAGTAGCCCTTGGTTGAAATCAGTGGCATATATAAGGGGGGACTAGCCCCCCCCCCCCAAGCTAAGATGTTATCTTATTTATATTATTATATCTTTGTTAGTTTTTAAGATATAAAGCTAATTTCTTCACTATATTAATTGGTGTTCTCTTACAAACAAAAATGTATTGACAGTTCTTCTGTCAAACTAATTTACTGAAGGTTATAAGCCAAAATTTACAGATTTACATGAATTCACAAAGGCCTGAATATGTCATAAATATTTTTTTGCTAAATAGAAGACTGTAATAGTTTCTGAGATAAATCCAGAAGTCATCCTAAATAGGACACCTTGTATTTGTAACCTTTTCTAATTTTAAATAAAAACGTACCAAAAATAAGTTCATAACGATGGGCCATCCTCTTCCATAACAAAAAAATTCATGGTTCATCATTCTGAAATGTTATCTAATTTTCAAAGCATTCTCCAAAATTCCTTGGATTACTGTACTATCCAAAATAAAATCAATTTGACAAAAGCAGCGATAGTCTTCTGAAAACAAAATACAATAATTTATTGTATGTTGACATCTGCAAAAATACTGTTTTGTAAAAAAAAGTCTGACAACTTACAACCAACCAAACTGGTCTTGGCTGGCATTTGTCAGCTTTTTTCTGTATTTTGTATTTATTTTAACACTAGAAGTACTTCATCAGTTCATTTAATTTGGAAAAGTCTTTTAAATATTGTCAAAAAACTAAATCTTGTAGGCAAAATAAATCTTTCTTGTGATCCCATCTAAATCAAAATCTTTGAATATAATTTTAAGGGTTTAAATAAGTAAAGCTGACCCAGAAAAAAAATCTTTGGCATTATGGCAATAAATTTACAAATTTCTTGGCAGTACCCCAAGGTTTACATGGCAAAACTGGCAATACATGTACAAATTTTGGGTCAGCTGTTACCCCCTTGTATTGTTTTGTTAGATAAAACTGTACACTTTTTTCTATCTCTAAGGAGTGCAGGAGCCCTTGGTTGAATAAATCACTGGCATATATAAGGGGGGACTGGTCCCCCCCGAAGCTAAGATTTTTTTTAGATATTCTCCACACAGTTCATGAATAAAAACATAAAATAGCATAAAATATGGCATTATGGGGCATCAGGCCCCCCAAAACTGTCTCACCCCCAAAAAGCTTTTTTCTAAATATGCCACTGCTAGAATATCAGATATACCTAGACCAAGGGGGTAACAACTGACCCAAAATTTGTGAATGTATTGCCAGTAATGCCATGTAAATCTTGGGGTAATGCCAGAAAATTAATACATGTAGTGCTGTAATGCCATGCTAATTTATATGAGTAATCCTGTAAGTTGTTTCCCCCTCAACCTAGACTTACTTACCTGGAAAAAGCAACTAAATATGGGACATGTATATTCATAATTAGTTAAAATGTGAAATCTAGGTATTATTTAATGTTTATTTATTTACTTACAGAATTTTTTTTAATAGTTTTGATACATGTTAAGTATTCTGAATGTAGTCAACACATATTATACAGTGAGTTTTGTAGTAGTTAAGCCTACAAAAATTTGCACAAAAATGTGAATAAATCTTCTCCATGTCCCCATTTTTTATGAACAGAAGTGATAAGTAATGAGACATATAAATAATAATAAAAAAAAAAACATAAAAAGGGAAAGGGTCTATTCTCTACTTCCAATATTGTACCAATATGGTAGAATGAGGAGTATGACTTAGAAAACTTAAAAAATGTGCACCTACCTGTAGAAAGAAAGTACATCTCCATGACCAAACATTGTTCGATCATAGGCTTGCACGGAGCCCAGTAAAGTGGCCAACATTCATGGGATTTATACCATCCATCAATTTCCATTCTATTTCATAGACATACATGGTAGGTAAAATTAATTGAATGGTCAGTTCTATGGTTCACAACAGGTGATTTATTTTCAGCTTTAGCAGTGGTGAATGAACTTATTCCAACAAAAAACTGAAAAACATCATCAATCTGAGTTAGATTTCCAATTGCCTGTATTTTTTACCACTTTTAAAGGTAATTTTTTTTTTGGAGCCTAGTTTTTGTGTGCCTGAGGGTATGCCCAACATGGTTCTAGCAGCCAAAAATACACAATAATCAAAAAACAAAAATTGACCCAACAACTTTAAGTCCAAAAAGAAACTAAAGCTGGGTTTATACAGAAACATAGCATGACATAACACAACATTACAGAAGGAAAATGGGTTTTTATACAAAAAATATAACATGACATAACATAAAAGCTTGGTCCAATCACAGTTTGACTTTTGTATACAAGATTTTGAAACTTTGAGCTTAATTGATTGAACAGGTGCAGAGCTTCCCTGCTCTGTACAACAAGAAAGACAAGGATTCTTCATCCATCCAAAAGAAAGAAATAACACCACCTATGAAATTAACCAAAGAGTCATGTATTAGGGCTGAGCTTCAATTAATTGCAATATTAACGAACAGCCAACCTTCTATATTTTCCTAAATATGCCTAATTAGCTTTTGTTAAACAAAAAAAAATATCAAAACCATCCAAACCGAGGGGTGATCAGCTGAATCAAATTTGTACACTGTCCTACAGGACTTTAATAAATTTTTGGTCCTGTATAGTCCTTTACATGTCCTGTATAGTCCTGTACAAGTCCTGTATAGTCCTGCCTGTGGGTTCCTGTATAGTCCTGTGGCTGAAAAAGCGCCCATAAAAAAATTTGTGGCCAAAAAAAAAGGTCATCATGTCTTAACTCACAGTTTTGTTAGAGAGCTTATTTGCCTAGTACTTAATCATGCGTAGGGCACCCCTTAGGCGCCAGTACCCTTGTGGTCCTGTATAGTCCTGTGGAGTCGTAAACATAGTTATGGTGAAAGATAAAAGTTGGGTAACTTTTATGTCTCATCTTATGTTATGCCATGCTATTTTTCTGCATAAAGCTCAACTCTGTTATGTTAAGTCATGATATGTTCCTGTATAAACCCAGCTTCATTATTGACCATAGAAAACCCAGCATAAACATAAATCCTAGTGTCTAGGTTTAAATGAAAATGCAACTAGATGCTTGAAAATATACTTAGCTTCATTTTAGAAAGAAAAAGGTATCCAAACTTACCCCTTTTTTAAGCAAATAAATTATCCAAAACAGGTCGACGACCCAATTTGTACTGCCCCAATACAATGAAAGGAAATGAAAGCTCGCATTGAGCCCATAAAAGCACTAATCGCAGATTTCGGCCATTGTTTCTAAACTTCTGCAATATTTTTGCACTTAATTTTTTGGGTTTTTTTTAACAAAATTAAAAGAGTCTAGTAACATTTTGGTAAAAAACATGTTTGAAACTACTACCTTAGATCACTTTCCGCCATTTTTCGGGGCACGTCATTTGAGGCTTGCGCGACGCAAGCGCAAAACACACGATTGTGTCGTGATATCAATGCCACTTTTGCAAACTCTAGTATATCGATTTAAAGTTATGGCATTTTTGAAACCAGCGGAAAAAACTGCATTTAATATATTTTTTTTATGTTTTAATCTCTTACGGTTTCGCGATAACAGAATACACATTTCTGTCATTTTTAATTAGTTAAATGGTAAAGAATTTTAGAAAAAACGCTCTCCTGAAAAGTTGCCAAAAGCGTAGTTACTGTGTTTTGCAAAAGTCGGCTAATTCTCAATGTTTCTTACACTTCTCCGTTCATAAGGTAAATGGGACGGGCCTATATAGTCCTTTAATAGATATATGCTCGAACCCACAAGATATGTAGCGCGCCCAGCCTACGCGCGGTTGGTCCAGTCATATATGCAAACCTAAACTTAGTTTTACAGTATTAATGCCCACACAGTTTCAATTGTATACTTGTTTTTAATTATTAATTAAACAAAAAAGCACACCTGTATAAAACAACTGCTCAACATGTACTAACTTTAAAATAAAAGTGATATTTAGAGTGCGGCTCTGCATCACAAGTTATTTATCTGTTTGCTTGGTTATTCGAAAAGGATGACATTTATCTGACATCCGTGTATAGTCGTCATACGATAAAATGCTTCGGGCATCTGTGATAAAATGAAATAGATACAATGTCAAAAAAAGTATCTATATAGAATATTTCACAGTACACCTCGCACCGGTCTATTTTTTAAGAAATCAGTAATAGGCAGAACTTTCGTAGCTTCTTTTTGGCGAGACTGAGAAAAAAGCATTAAGTAGTAACAATTAATATTTTCTCTCAAACATGAAAAATCTTTTGCCCTACAAATTAGATGCTTTGACGGCCGTGGCACCCACCTCAAACATGTCGAAATAACGAGATGAAAAAAGTAACCAGATACTTTTTTGTGGCTTAAGAGGGCTCGAGATAGCGAGCTGCGAATGGTATAATATAAAGAGGATCTCTAAAATAATTAAAATTTCCTGAAGCCGTTGTCTGTGGAGGCGGGGCAGTTATATCGGAATAAAAATATTAAATATTGTAGGCAAAAATCTAATTATAAGGGTTTTAAAGTAACACTTTTTTGGGCAAAGTTTTGCAAATTTTGAAAAAATCTTGCGCGCGTTTAAAACCCCATTGCATTAAGTAAAACGGTTCTAGACAAAATAATGTATCAAAAAATTACTAAAAAATTAGGTAATTTAGGCACGTTTTTTGAAGGGTTGATGTTTATTTCTTTTTATTGAGGATTTAAATGCGCGCTAAGAAATTATTTTCCTTACTAATTGTCAAATTTTACCAAAAAATATTAAATACTTTTCCCATAAAAACTCTTATACGTTTGTTACATTTGTATGAAAGTAAATGGCAACATTGTCATACAAATCGTATGCTTGGTTCGTTCGTAGCAGTCCAACGCTCAAAAGATGTCAATTCGGTTTGGCGCCTGCGCACTCTGTTAGAAATAACTTTCAAGAATTTTCGCAGAGAAAATTAAGCTATTTACAAAACTTAGCCTGTTACTCATCACTTAGAAAATAGACCGGTGTGCTGTAGACTAAAACTAAAGTTATGTTATCACAGTTCATTTGGGATGATAATTTCGCATGAATTCCCAGCGTGACTACTTTTAAGACTTTCTTTTTGTAATAAGAGGTTAGTTAACACGTTCGTGACGACGGGTACTTTGCGTCACAAGTGCCAGGGACGATTTTTTTTTAAATAATGATTTTTTATTGTCAATGAATAAAAAAAATTTTATTATTATTTTGAACTTTTTTTTGTGTACCACTTTAACCATTAGCACACGATTATTTTAGTATACCTACTTTTTATTCATAATCTACAGTATATTGCACATTCCGTAATTTTTATTATTGTCTTTTTATAAAAACAGTTACCAATTTTATACATGCTTTTAGGATACATATTTTTGCTTTTGCAAGAAAAAGAGAAAATAAACTATTTGTAATTGCATAACATCTTTCTACATAGAATGTTACGTTGTTTTTAAGTCTATAATAAAATAAAAATATTTTATACTTTAGAAATATTTTGATGTTTATTTCCAGTTTTATTGTTTGTTGCAGTAATCTCTACCGGCTTTTCCAAAAGGATTCTTAAAAGCCAAAGTTGTACCCCGCCTTTAATAGATTCTATTGCATACAGAGCCTCGCTTCGTAAAGTAAAGCAAGCAAATGGGCACGAGGTCCAGCGCCGAGCCTTTTAAAGGCGACGCGCGACGATGCAAGCCATCCCCGATTTCGACGACTTTTGGTAGGGATAATAGAGACCACTTTAAAAGGCGAAAAAAAAGAACTCGGGCTATCTTTATTGGATACATCTATAGTTCGAATTCCTTTCTCGCAATTCAATAGAAGCTTTAACGAATTACTTTGGGACAGGCGGTATATAGTATGTCCGTGGATAGAAGCCGCAAGAAGACAAATGTACTAAAAATTTTATTTTTCGTCAAAAAGTCACCTTTTATAAAAAATTTTGAAAAGTCTATTTCCATACATTTGAAAATATCAAAGAACAAGAAAACGTAAAATACTAATATTTACAAAGTGGTAAATAAAAAAACATTTAAAATACTATCCAAAGACTAATTCTAAAATTTCAACTCTGTATTCTATATTTTATTTGTCTGTAAAGATTTAAAATTTAATTTCTAATTTATACCTTTTTACGTCATTTTACGTATCCTTTACCGATGTATGAAAAAAAAATGTCACAGTGACATATACTCTTAGATATTAATTTTTATTTTCTATAAATAAATTTAAAAACTTTTAAAAAAAATTAAATTTTGAAAATTTGGAATACCTACTAAGTAAATTAAAATTTTAGAATTTAGTCTTTGAAGTTTAACTTTACTCTTAATAGTATTTCATGTTTTCTTGTTTTTCGACCCCCTGTATAGTCCGTGGATTTACTGACAAACGCCATAAACATATTTCACTTCCGGTTGGTTACCCGTTTGAACCTTGCACGATACTCGATCAGAGTTACTAAATCATTGGAAGCTTTCAAAAACTTCTACAAATAAATTCCTATTAACTTTTTTTTGGACAGGTTTCCCCTCTCCTGCAGGGCCGTACCCAGAAAAAAAATTCGGGAGGGTGCATTTTTTTTTCTATTTTTGTTACTGAGAAATCTTAAAACACACGTTTTTCAATATTTCGGGGGAGATCGATCCCCCTAGGTACAGCCTTGCTCCCCTGATGACGTCATTATTTTACAAACGGTATAAATATAATTACGGGTGGCCAATCCGCGAAAATTGCTAGAACAGGATTTGTTGCATTTTTTGAGAGCTCCAACATCCATAATATTAACCCATAATAGAGATAGTTTGTAGTTTTCTTAATAGATACCGTTTATACATTGATGCGTTAATTAGGAGGGACGAGAGGGGGACTTGTCTGAGAAAAAAGTTGTAAGAACATTATTTTTGAAGAGCTTTCCAACGATGTATTACAACATTAATTTATGTTACCCGCAATAGGGAGGATATTTCAATTTTACTACTACTCTGTGCACATGTTAAACTATAACAAAATTTGACATTGCTTTATCTAGTCAATTCAATCCTCTAAGGTCCTACCCACATACATCTTAAATATATCTGTACCGCTAAAGCGTATTAAAACCATTAATAGAAAATGACTGTGACTATATTGGAAAAACGTATGGCTTGGATAAAAAAGTAGACGCTTTTAATTAAATTTGAAAGGGACTGCTTTTAAATGATATTGAAAATTTGTGAATGCGGTGAATTGACTTCAAAATTGGGGTAAATTTTTATTTTTAATTAAAATTTAAGAAAATTCTTTCGATTTTGGATCTTTTGGAAGACAAAGCCATTATCTTAAGGTGGTAGCCGCTTACTTGGCATTTTTTTAAAGAAATTAAAAGGTATTTATCCTAAGGTAACTGAAAATGGTTTTTAAGCCTTGAAAAAAGATGGCGCTAAGAGTGCAGCCCCCATTATCAGTAGCTTAATTTATCCAAGCCATAATTTGGGTTCATTTGAGATCCAACATTTTTTTAGAAGCCCTTTGCCAGTACAGATATATTTAAGACGTACGTGGTCCTACCGCATGCAACAGCATTGCTCTTTTCCGTTTTGCAGACTTTTCAAAAATAGTAGTGAAGAGGTGGGCGCTAGTGAAGCTTATACAAGTCTCATGAATCTTAAGTTATTTTATGGTGCATGGAAATGTTAGGAATTGAAAGAAACAATTTTTTTTAACGATAAACCAATTTATTAGTTACTCTTAAAATAAAAAATACGCCTATTTAAGTATATCTTACATTTTACATTATTGATTATTTATATTTTAGATTCAAACTTTTTAAGGTTTACCCACAAGCCTACGTTTGATTTTCAAATTCCTCGATTTCTTTTACATTTTGTTTATATATATTGTATAATTTAAAAACCAAACAACAGTTTTCACTTTTGCCATATTTTAAGTATCATCACTGATCATGGTGGGGACAATTGTTCAAATCGGGTATAATATAATAATCGACCGAGTAGAATAAAAGTTTATAATTTTATTTTTTAAAACTGTGGTTTAAGGAAAACCCTAAAGATCGACTCATTTAAAGCAATTTGGCCAATTATTTTTCCTTTTATTGCGCAAAAAAATAAATCAATTTAAGAGTAAAACGTAGGTTATGTTGATAAGCCTTAAAAATAAGAATTTATTTAATAGACCATTCTACATTATTTGAATCAAGTGTCACTTCTTGGAGAGAACAAAAAAGCAAACACCTGACCTACTAATGATGACGACACCGTAAATGATCAAGAATTAATAATAATTATGAGAAAAAAGTTGGCAAAAACTAAAATCACAATAATTTTTCTTTAATCAAGATAAACAAAAAATGTTTACTTGGCTATAGAACGGTAATATCAATTTTACAAAAAAAAATAAATAAAGATTTATAATGAAAGCTACCATTAAAGCCCACGTTTCAGAAACATTCCCTTAATAAAAATCCGATTTTAGCCTCTGAACATGCGCACTGCGGAAAAAACCAGAATCGGATCTTTTTATTAAGGGTATGGTTTAAATGTGGTTATATATATATAAGTCCCTAGTAAACCAGAGCAGTTAATAGGATTAGTATTTACAAGGTTTCCGACATTCGACGGGTTAGTTTTTGAGACACAAGTAAACCCAAAGTAGGAATTTTTATCCCAAATGATGCTTTTAATTTTTCACACACATTTTTTAGTTTTTCTCAAAAGCACATCGCACAAATTACATGGGCGATGGGCTTCGGTGGAATGCGGTAAGGCTCACGTTGTTATAGACGTGATACTCTCATACATATCATAAATTGGACAATACTTTTTTTGCAATTTGACAGTGTTTTGAGATTAAAAATAAGCAAACATGTAAAGTCATTTCGACGATTTCTGTAAAATATTCTTGACTTACTTAATAAAGGTTAAAGTTAGGTTCGGTAATAACAAATTATCAAAATGTTTTGCTTATTTTAAATTTAAAATATTATCAAATTGAAACCTTTGGATGGGAATTCCAAAGCTTCTGGAGCCTAACCATAGATCTGTCCATTTAAATGTTGTATGAGAGAATCTTACTTACGAGGGTCTTAAAGAATTCCACTAAAGCCCAACGCCCATGTAATTTGTGCGATATCCTTTGTTTTATGATTAGTGTCCTTATGAAAGACGAAGCCTCGTAGTCCCTTGCATGTAATTAGACTAAACGTGAACTAGTGAAAAGTTTGCGCATACAAAAGCCCGGTGGCAACGCCGGGAATCGAACACAGATCGGCTTGTAGCAAGCGGCATTATTAGAGACCCACAATTTTGTGACAATTTGAGTTTGATTTCATCTTTACTCCAACCTTTAACCAACCTCTCACTCTAGCACATTTAGGCTAAATACAAAATGTCTGAGATAGAGAGAGGCATTTGTGTCATTGTCACTGGAACTAAACTAAATATACGCACATAAATATTTAACAGCCTAATTTAGTCTCGATTGGATAGGCTTCTTCCTGCGTCTCCTACCCCCACCTCCGGCGCCCTGTGTGGCCAGCCAGTGTTCATAGTGACGTTCGTTGGCCAGCCAGTCTTGGTATTTGTACCACCACTCTTCCCATTTCATATAGTCGTCGATTGACAGGTCCCTGTAGACAAAATTGACCTTTAGATAAACACGTTTTGTTTTTACCCATTAGCTCTGTCCGCAGCTCAATTCGGTGGACACCAAGATAATCTGACTTGTCACTTGGTACCCGGGCCAATCACAACTCGTTTACTCTCACACTACATACATACAAGCGAAGCCTGACATTGATTCTCTATTTTTGGTAATCATTTTTGACATTTGTTTGCTTATTTTAAAGATGTGGTTACAACAAAGTCTAAAGATCTTTTTAATAATAGTGCATTTTTAAGTTAACTAAATACATACATATATAGTTTAGATATCTTCAGACTGTGGAAAAACAACATATTTATAATAAAAACGAGCCGCCAATGTCAAACCGAGGAAAACATGTCAAATACAATAACCAAAAAATAGAAAATCAATGTCAGGGTTCGCTTCCTATAGAGCTTGCTCTAACGATAAGTGTCCTTAGACCTAACGGGTCGACCAGCCAAGCACCTCCCCGGTGGGCAATTTTCTTTTCTCAAGAAGTATTTAATTTACAAATAAGGTAACTAGATTCACGAAGTTCAATACAAAGGGGTCTTTATCGTGCTTGCGCCATCCACGCTCTTAACACGGGACCATCCGCTTAACGTGACTCCCGAACCATGGCCTTGTATTGAGCATCAACTTTAGGTCACTATAAGTACTCCGCAAAAACAGAGACGAAGTGACGTAGCGCACGCACACGAATAGTCTTATGATTTCGAATTTATACACGAATTTTTTTGTTCTTGTTGGTTTTTTAAGTTATGCTGGTCATTTAGCCAAGGACCCTTTTACATTTTTTTCATTAAATTTATCATTTTATTTAAAAATTGACCAGGTGCGTTGTAAAAAAATATAATGAAGTAATAAAGAAAATAAATAAAATTGTAGGAGACACAAAAAACAAAATATTTTACCTAAGGTAGCCCAAGTCCTTGTAGTACTGATATCGAACTCTGACGTCATCCCAAGAAGCGAGATTTGAAGGCCCGGAAGCCAGTAGTTCCTCTGGGAAGCGACCAGCCGGTCCCGGAGACATACTGTATCTTCTGGGAGGTGTACCGTAAAGGTAGTCTTCTTCCTCCACCATGACCTTCATGTTGCTTCCCGTTTTTGTGATGCGCATGTTCTCCATATCCCTTCTTTCCCTGGAAACAAAAAACCTGGAAGTGAGGCAACTTGACATATGTAGGAACCAAGAAAAAAATATGTCGGGCTACCATTTTAAAAATCAATTTGCTCTAAATCAATCTACTTAATTTAATACAAAAAGGCTTGCCAGGTGGGCCCCAACCAACGATACTAAACACACAGGATTGCCTATTAGCTCGAATCTTTCAGCGGTAGGCGGCGCCTTGCTTACGTCACTAGTGGACCTCTGCTCAGCGCGCTTCTTTTAATACACATTGCAATCGTGAGTTTTTCCCGCTTTTTTCTTGCTTATTTGCAAACAAATTTTTTATTCGTGTTAGTAAATATAATTAATAATTTCATTCATTCAAAACAAATGATTTGGTAAATCAAGAGTTTGCTCTGAGAGCTGAATTTTCCTACCAAACGATATGTTGGAGTTTCTTTTTTAAATAGTTGAAAGTTTTAGAATAGAAGTAGGATTTTCTCTAAAAGTTTAATCAATTTAAATCATTAGATGTATAATGTATTGTTTTTGTTGCGGATATAATAAAATACACTTATATTATGTAGTAACAAAAAGGTATATATTTGATATTACAGATCTAAAACTAGAAGGTATTTTATCATACAATTTAAAGAAAATACAAATTTTTTCAAATTACGGTCATCTCCAGTCCTACCTACACTCTCTCTTCAAACATTTTTTTTTCTGGGATTATTAGTTATTATAATTCATTCTCATTATAGTACTTAACTTACAAAATAGAAAAATTATACCATAAGGAAAATTAGGTTCTCTTTTTTTATTTTTCGTGCTAATTAAGAAACAATTTTCAAAGGGCAACGGACGTTTACGCACGATGATGATGGCCGACTTCAACTAAAACACACATTCCTCCCGCCCCCGCTTAAAAACATCCACCCATACCCCGCTGAAAAACGGGTGAAATTGAAACCTTGCCCCGCGCGCCGCTGTCAGCTTGTAATTATTTACGCTAAAAAAGTTCATTAAACATACTTTTTGTTGTCTAAGGGCACTACCCCGTTGCCCTCCCTGTAGCAGCTGCCACTGGTAAAACCCCCTCCCCCTTAAGCGTTCCGTTATTTAAAAACAATCCCTGAAAATACCAATCGTTGGGACAAACGCATAATAGATTTGATATTATTCCAAATGTAAAGATTTTAAGGTGCTGCTCATGACAGGGACGGACTTATAAGCCAAAAGTAGCGAAATTTTTCACTTAATTCACATTTCTAAAGGTTTATTTACCTCCTAAATAGTCAACCACACCGTCAAATTAATGACAAAACGCAAAAAAAAAAACGGAGATAAAAACGTCAAAAACACCTTAAAATCACACGAAATCTCAATACAAACACAGCAAATGGTCGGCTGGTAACGTAAGCAGGCAGTGTTCGTCAACGCTAACATAGAGAGCAAAATTATTTAAGAAAAGCCGGACCTGTCCCTCACCCCCTCCGATTTTCTTTATTTTTTGTGGGAATATTACCTACCTGGAGAATAGACAAAAGCCAAACTATTGGCTTTCAAAAAAATTTATTGGCTAGGATATAGCCATTTTTCTGTTTTTCATAAATTTTTGACATGATTTTTGGTATTTTCTATAATTCAGAAGTTTTTTGCAGTAAAATGTTGAAAATTGGTACATTGATGTAGAAGTGATCAGAGAACAAGAATGTGGTCAATAATTTGACGTACGACAAATTTCCACAAAAATGGGGGCCAAAACCCCTAAAATTTACAGAAAAATACCCATTTCTTGGGGAAACGTTTAAAAAAAACATTTTTGAAATTTTTTTAATGCGTCTTACAGAAAAAGAATTAACGAATCTAATGAGCCCGTACTCATATTTTTCGGATTAATCGTTTAGGAAATACATGGTTTCAAAATTGGAAGTTGTTTTTGTAGACGGCAAATATTGAGATTTTTGACCAAATAAGACAATCTTCGACTTATAGATCTATTTTGTGTGAGCGAGACATGTAGCTACCTAAGAAAAAGTAAAAAACTGCAAACCCGTCAAACGCGCTGGGTGATTTAGCTATATTACGCCAGTCATTAAAGCGAAAAAAGACCCCCAGCTTGCAAAAAGTGGTAGTCACGATTTTGACTTATTATGTTGTTCACATTGGAGTTCTAAAAGAAAATTTAAGTTTTCGACTTGGGGGGGGCGATTCCCCCCACCGTCTTGGATTTAGTGTGCACAAAAACCTTTTTTTTTTTTAATTACTTGGTCCCTGCACATTTTAGAAAATAAAGTTTTAGACAAAAGACAATAAAATTTCTTGCAAAAACGCTATTGTAAAGTTTTTTCTCAGACGAATGGTTTTCGAGTTATGACGCTAAACATTTCTTCGCCTTTTTGGATTTTAAACAGTTTTTTATTTAGTGGCCTTTAACTTGAAAACTGCTTATTTTTGGGAAAATCTGTTATAACATAAAATAATGAACTAATAGCCTATAAAATGGCCTATGGATGCCAATTGGTTCGTCCCGCCTTCCTTTTTGTAAATATGTTCTTTTTACTATAATTTACCAAATTGGTTCGAATTAGGCTATTTGGTGATTCACTAGAGCATTTTCTATTTTTTGTTTATTTAGTATTAATTAACTAATTAAGTACTTAAAATTACTGGGTTATTTGCATTTGAAACTCCCGCGGTTTTAAAGGCAAATATTACAATTTGCTATAATTAATTTACTTTACATAAAATGCATTTTGAATTACTAAGGTTCCTAGTTCCTTTAATATGGACCTTCGTAATCTCATTCCTTCCTACTTATTCCTTTTCTCCTACGCCTATGGATTAACGACGCCACTGGGCGACATGTGGGAGAATGAACGCAGCAGCGATACCTGCTGCCGCATCACAGAGAACCGTTTCGCCTTCGAACGATAATACACGCGTGTTAGCGACTCTCCTACCACATTCATGTGGGGTGCAAAAAATACGGTTGAACAGCACGTCCTCCCATGAGTTCCACTTCCTGTATAAAAATGGTAAGTGAAAATGCATTATTTTTACCTTACATACATTTGTTTATTGCTACACTAACCTAGAAGGTAAACTAGACCATTTCAGAATCCCTTGTACCAGCTTAGCCTATGACCTTATTCCCTTAAAATTACAGTCCACATCTGACACCGTTAAATTCCAGACAACTCTCCTATCTGGACCACCAGGGAGCCCCATTTTTGATCCTTAGCGACCCGGATTTCTGGAATCGTTTTTTTGCCTTTTTAGGTTAGTTTTTTTTACTGGTTTCAAATGCAAGAAAAACCCTTGTTTTTCCTAAATGCCTTTTTTACTGGTTTCAAATGCAAGAAAAACCCTTGTTTTTCTTACATGCCTACTTTAGAAAACCCCTAGGTTTCTAAAATACATTTTGCGATTTTTTTTTGTGTAAAAACAAATGCAAGAAAAACCCTTGTTTTTCTTACATGCCTACTTTAGAAAACCCCTAGGTTTCTAAAATACATTTTGCGATTTTTTTTTGTGTAAAAACAAATGCAAGAAAAACCCTTGTTTTTCTTACATGCCTACTTTAGAAAACCCCTAGGTTTCTAAAATACATTTTGCGATTTTTTTTGTGTAAAAATTAAATATTTTTAACAATAAATTTAGCCTTTTCATGCGAAAAACCAAACACAGATAAAATCTGTAAACTACTATGCTTTTTTTGTTTCGAATAAATCAAGTTTTTTCGTTTCTTTTTTGTAAAAAAAAACCGTATAGAATTTGGGTGTTTTTTTGTTTGTCACTGGAAATAGTTTAAAATAGTGTCTGCAAAGTGCTATTATTTTAGCCGTTGTGCCTTCACATTTGTGGATTGCTATAATTATATCCAATTTGCTCGAAAAAAATCTCCAAATTGCCATATTCATTTTTGCTTATTGCAAATTGCTATGACTATATCCGATTGCGGATGCTTTACTATATTCGTTTTTGCGTAAAAATTGCTATGAATATATCTATTTCTAATTTACTATTATAATATCTGTCTGCAAATGGCTATGATTGTATCCATTTTTTGCGTGCATAATAAATTTTGAAGGAAATTTAATTCTTAACTTGAGAATTTGTTTTCGTGTAAAGGCAGATAAATAGTTTTACCAAATTAAATGCTTTTGATTTGTAGGTATTTATTTTTAAATTTAATACATAGTAGGTACCTACTTATTTGAATTCGCCAGGCGAAGATAAAAAAACTTATACACAAGTTTTTTTGTTATCATTAGTTTGCATCGGGTATTTTCTTTACTTTTGTGCGCTTATAGTTTGATTATTGTAATTAAACGTAGGACATTAATATTTATACAGGGTGTCCAAATTTTGATTTTTTTTTCAGTTTACCTAATTTTTGTCAATTATTTTTTGGATTTTTTTTTAAATCATGTCTAGTTCGGATAAAATTTTAAAGGCTAAAGCCTTGCGCTATAGTGCGATTTCACAGCTAAATTTGATCATTGAATCCGCGACCCTCGCAAAAAATGACCCTGCCTATCACAGCGGCTTTAAAGTCAAATTTCGGACATTGTCAAAAATCAAAAAAGATTTTGAAAAGCACCATAATACTTTGTTGACGTTGGTAGCCTCTGATGAGGATCGCTTAGTAGTAGAAAACAAAGTGTTTATGGACTTTTGCAAACGCTGTGACGAGATTTCCACTATATTTTACGAACTTTTCGAACTACCCTTTGAAGATGGAGGGCTTTTGAGCAGTACGATAAATCCCATGGGCAGTCCCTGTGCCTCCACAGACCAGCATGGTTTACTGCCTAGGATAAAAATACCTCTTTTTCAAGGGGAATTTAAGGAGTTTCCAACCTTTTTGCAAGCCTTTAATGCTACCGTGCACAATAATAGGTCGCTGGGAAACTTTGAAAAATTCAATTTGCTTTTTTCTAATTTAAAGGGCCCTGCCCTGGATGTCATTTCTGACATTCCTATCCTTGCTGAAAATTATTTAAATGCCTACCACACCTTGGTGGATAGGTATACAAATAAACGATTACAAGCTTACCTTCACTGGAAGGCAATTGAAGGCTTCTCTCCTCTTACTAAAGAGAATGCTACGAATTTGAGGAATTTGCTTGATTGTTTTTCGAAAAACTTAAGTGCTTTAAAAGTCATGGGTTTTAAAACGGAGTTTTGGGATTATATTATGGCACAAATGCTCTTGGATAGGTTGGACCTAACCACGCGCAAGGCATTTGAGCAAAATTATTGCTCCAATGAGATCCCCTCTTATGATAAAATTCGTGCTTTTGTTTCTAGCCATTGCATTGCGTTGGAACAAATACAACAAACTCAAGATTACTTAAAAAATAAAGATTTGTCAATTTCAAGTCAGAAAAATCAAGCAAAGTTTCAAAATCGATCTGCTTTGTTTGCTAATACTCAGAGAGCCTCCAAAAATGCCTCCCAGTCTCCAAATGGCCAAAGTGGCTTAAATAATACTCCAAACCCTCAAAAATTTTGTTTTCTCTGTAAAAGTGGCGATCATATAATATACAGATGTCCTAATTTTTTGGCGAAAACTCCCCAGCAACGTTTTGAGATTGTTAAACAACATAAAGCGTGTGTCAACTGTTTGGCCTCAAAGCATAATTTACCCCAGCAATGCAAATCAGAAAAAAGATGTTTACATTGTGGCCAATTTCATCACAGTCTCTTACATTTTTTTCCTATTAATTCTACACCTAGTCCTGCGAGTAGCCCCTCTACTTCTGCAGTGCAACCCCCGAGGAGCCCCGTGGCTACCGAATTTAATAGAACCACTAACACCATTGTTACTGGTATGTCTTTAAATGATCGCGAAATACTTCTCTGTACCGCTTTAATACAAATACAGGATGTTTTTCAAAATTGGCACACAGTGCGCGCCATCTGTGACTCTGGTGCTCAATCTTCATTTATATCTAAGTCATGTGCTGATAGTTTGGGCCTTCCTAAATTTAATATCGCCATGACTCTACAAAGCTTAGATCGAATGACAACTTCGGCAAAATCTGGAATTAATTGCAATATATCCTCTTTGCGTGATAATAATTTTGTTTTTAATTTTGATGCGATAATACTCGATAAAATTTGTAGTGATTTACCTCATTCCTCATTTTCGATTAAAAGTTTTCCTTTTCTCGCCAACTTAGAACTAGCTGACCCAGGCTTTAATAAAAGCGATAAAATTGATTTATTGTTGGGCGGCGATGTGTACCCTTACATTTTGCTAGACGGTCGTTTGTCTACGGGACCCAACAACCCCGTCTGCATTAATACTATTTTTGGTTGGGGAATAATGGGCAATCTTTCACTTTCACCTTCAACTACAAATCAAATTAAAACATTTTTTACTACGTCAATGAACGATTCTTTTGTCAATTTAGATAAAAATCTACAACGATTTTGGCAAATAGATGACATACCTAATGTCAAGGCCATTGACCCCGAAGATGAGTTTTGCGAAAATTATTTTTTGAAAACTACCTCAAAAAATGAGGAGGGGAGATATATTGTATCTTTACCATTTAAAGTTACTGCTCCAGATTTTGGCGACACTCGATCCATTGCCGTACGTCGTTTTTTCTCCCTTGAGAAGAAATTGCTACAAAACCCTGATTTTTATGCTGCCTACAGCTCTGTTTTACAAGATTATTTAGATAATAATCATATGCAACCGGTTTCTGCACCTTTGCCGACCGAAATTTCAAATCATTTTTATATTGCACACCATGCGGTGTTTAAAAAAGATTCTACTAGCACCCCCCTGAGGGTGGTTTTTGATGCGAGCATGCACGCCCCTGGCAAAATCTCGCTCAACAACGCTGTTTATACTGGGCCCCCTTTACAAAGGGACTTACAAAAAATTTTATTACTTTATCGTTTGCATAAATTTTGCTTTTGTTGCGACATCCGTCAAATGTACAGGATGATTTTAGTTGACCCTAGTCAAACTAATTTTCAAAGAATAGTTTGGAGGTTTGATCCTAACCAGCCTATTCAAGACTTCGAAATAAATAGAGTTTTATTCGGGGTCTCTTGTAGCCCCTTTTTGGCTATCAGAACTTTGCTGCAACTTGCTAGAGAGCATGAGGACCTTCCTCTTGCCTCAAAAATCATTGAGGAGGCAGTTTTTGTCGATGATGTGATTTCGGGAAGTGATGACTTTTTTAAGGCCACTGAGATGAAAAATCAATTAATCGAGCTACTTAGCCGAGGTGGATTCGAATTGCGTAAATGGGCGAGCAATTGTCCCGAGTTACTATCCGATCTTCCTGAGTCACACATTTCGATGAAGGCTCTTTCTCTCGATTTAGATGCTGAAAATTCAACTTTGAAAATTCTCGGTTTAAATTGGAACCCTCATACTGATGAATTTTTTTATACTTTCGACTGTTCTCTCCAAACATGCACTAAAAGAACAATTTTAAGTAATTTGGCCCGCATTTACGACCCTCTGTCTTTTTTGGCGCCAATAGTTTTAATTTTAAAATTAATTGTTCAATACTGCTGGGCAGAAGACTTAAACTGGGACGACCCTGTCAGTCCGGAAATTGTTTTTAAATGGGAAAAATTTAAAAATGAATTAAAGTTTTTGCATTCTGTTAAAATTCCTCGTCAAATAATTTTGCCTAATGCTAGTCAAATCCAGCTAGTAGGATTTTGCGATAGTTCAGAACGGGCCTATTGTGCTGTCGCTTATATTCGAATTTTTTATTCTGATGGAAACATTAAAGTTTTTTTTGTTTGTAGTAAATCTAGAGTCGCACCGTTGCGTCGTAAACTAACTTTACCAAGACTAGAGCTTTTAGGAGCTGTTTTGTTGGCTAAATTAATGGATTTTTTACTAGAAACGTTCTCGGAAAAAATTAAATTTGATAAAATTCTTGCTTTTACTGATAGCACAGTGACCTTATCTTGGATTCAGGGATCTCCTCACAAATTTAAAACATTTGTTTCGAATAGAACTGCCTATATACAAGGAAGAATTAGCCCTGAGTTTTGGCATTATGTTCCTACTGAACAAAATCCTGCTGACTGCGGTACTAGGGAAATGTATCCCTCTGATTTACAAAGATTTTATTTTTGGTTAGAAGGGCCTTCTTTTCTAAACCAACCTACAAATACTTGGGATTTTATGACAGTTACTTACGATGGGAATGCAGTTTTGGAAGAACAGCGAAAAAATATTTTTAACGTTTTTACTTGCGAACAAACAGTTGAATATTATGTAAACAACTTGTTTGAAAAATACAGTTCTCTTTTTAAAATTAAGAGAATAGTTGCTTACTTTTTGCGAGGGTTACAAAAGTTTAAAAATCCCTCATACAATTTTGCTACTGATTACCTTACAAATCAGGATTACTACAAAAGCTTACTTTTTATTTCGAAATGCGTACAATCTTTTTCTTTCCAAAAAGAAATTGAATTACTAAAAGATAAGAAACAGCTTCCAAAAGCTTTTCAAAAATTATGTCCATTTTTGCATAATGAAAGCTACGATTTGCTTCGTGTTGGAGGCCGTTTATGCCATTCAAATTTATCATACGATAAAAAATTTCCAATTCTTTTGCCTTCTAGTGCAAAATTCACTGAATTACTGATTTTAGATTTGCATCGCAGCAATCTTCATTGTGGTATACAGACCACAACTTTTTTACTAATGCAAAACTTCTGGGTATTGTCTGCTAAAAAGGTAGTGAGAAAAGTTTTAAGTTCTTGCCATACTTGCTGGAAAACTAAACCTAACTCCCTTCAACCCCCTATGGGTAACCTACCGAAATTTAGAGTTTCCGAAGCAAAGGTGTTCGAAAATGTAGGTATAGATTTTTGTGGTCCGTTCACGATTACTCTTGGTCGGACCAGAGGTGCAAAAACCATGAAAGCATATGTCTGTTTATTTATCTGTTGCGCTGTTAAAGCCGTGCATTTAGAGTTAGTCTCTGATATGACATCAGAAGCCTTTCTGGCTGCTCTGCGCCGCTTCATAGCTAGAAGAGGACTATGCTCAAAGATCTCTTCAGACTGCGGGACCAACTTCGTGGCCTCTGAAAAATACTTGCGACAAATTTTTTCTGATTGCGTGAAGGGGGAAGGTATAGTTTGGTCTTTTAACCCACCTGCTGCTCCCCACATGGGAGGCATTTGGGAATCAAACATTAAATCTTTAAAGACTCATCTTCACAGGGTAGTTGGAAATCAAATACTCACCTATGAGGAATTAAATACGGTTTTAACCCAAGTTGAAGCCATAATGAACTCACGTCCTTTATGTGCCTTAAGCACCGATCCTACTGATCTGGCGGTCTTGACTCCTAATAATTTTTTAAATTTGAGGCCTCCAGGTACAATACCCGATCCAAACTACTGCGATATTGCGTTAAACAGGCTGTCCAGGTGGCAACTGTTGCAAAGAATGCACCGCGATTTTTGGATTCGCTGGCATCGCGAATATTTGCACACTTTGCAACAGCGAGCCAAATGGCACCAACCTCTTGCTTCCATTGATATTGGTACTATGGTACTGATCAAAGATGAAAATTCCACTCCATTGGATTGGCCCCTAGGCCGCATTGAAGACCTTATTAAAGGTTCTGATAATGTTCCACGGGTTGCTATTGTAAAGACTACTAAAGGTACCTACAAACGGCCTTTGGTAAAACTATGCGCCCTGCCTACAAATTAAACTCTCTGAAATGCCCCTGGGCATTCTCAGGGGGGTGGGAAATGGTTCGTCCCGCCTTCCTTTTTGTAAATATGTTCTTTTTACTATAATTTACCAAATTGGTTCGAATTAGGCTATTTGGTGATTCACTAGAGCATTTTCTATTTTTTGTTTATTTAGTATTAATTAACTAATTAAGTACTTAAAATTACTGGGTTATTTGCATTTGAAACTCCCGCGGTTTTAAAGGCAAATATTACAATTTGCTATAATTAATTTACTTTACATAAAATGCATTTTGAATTACTAAGGTTCCTAGTTCCTTTAATATGGACCTTCGTAATCTCATTCCTTCCTACTTATTCCTTTTCTCCTACGCCTATGGATTAACGACGCCACTGGGCGACATGTGGGAGAATGAACGCAGCAGCGATACCTGCTGCCGCATCACAGAGAACCGTTTCGCCTTCGAACGATAATACACGCGTGTTAGCGACTCTCCTACCACATTCATGTGGGGTGCAAAAAATACGGTTGAACAGCACGTCCTCCCATGAGTTCCACTTCCTGTATAAAAATGGTAAGTGAAAATGCATTATTTTTACCTTACATACATTTGTTTATTGCTACACTAACCTAGAAGGTAAACTAGACCATTTCAGAATCCCTTGTACCAGCTTAGCCTATGACCTTATTCCCTTAAAATTACAGTCCACATCTGACACCGTTAAATTCCAGACAACTCTCCTATCTGGACCACCAGGGAGCCCCACCAATTAAGTGCTGCCGTGGACTTGGCCCACTTAGGTGATACATCGTTTAAAATATAATTTAATTTTTTACAATAAAGTTCATTACATACTTTCTGTAAAATGCTTACCTTTTTAGAAAATTACATAAAACTGAATAATTTCGATTTATTTTGCATATAATATGGAAATACATAGGAAACGGGTGTACTGCTAACAGCAAGGGTACTACCCAGATGAACTCAGTGATATATTATTTTATAGGCTATTAGTTGGTCTTTATTTTACGTTATTACAGATTTTCTCAAAAATAAGCAGTTTCGAAGTTAAAGGCCACCAAAAAAAAATTGGTCAAAATCCAAAGTAGAGGCGAAATATTTAGCGTCATAAACCATTCGTCGGACAAAAAAATGTAAAAAGCGTTTTTGTAGGGAATTTTAACGTCTTCAACTTTTGTTCAAAACTTTCTTTTCTTAAACGTACAGTAACCAAGTAATTTTAAAAAAAACCCTGTTTGTGCACACTAAATCCAAGATGGCGGGGGGGGGGGGGGGGCCCACAAGGTCGAAAATTCAAATTTGTTTTTAGGACTCCAATGTCAATGTCATATGTCAAAATCGGGACGACAACACCTTTTGCAAGCTGGGGGTCTTTTTTTCGCTTTAATGACTGGCCTAATATAGCTAAATCACCCGGTGCGTTTGACTGGTTTGCATTTTTTACTTTTTTTTTAAATAGCTACCTGTGTCGCTCACACAAAATTAGTCGAAGTTTGTCTTATTGGGTCAAAAATCTCAATTTTTACCGCGAACAAAAAAAACTTCCAATTTTGAAACAATATATTTCCTAAACGATTTATCCGAAAAATATGAGTAAACGCTCATTAGATTGGCTAATTCTTTATCTGTAAGACGCATTTAAAAAATTTAAAGAAAATTTTTCCCAAGAAATGGGTATTTTTCTGTAAATTTTAGGGGTTTTGGCCACCATTTTTGTGCAAATTTGTCCTAGGTCAAATTATTGACCACATTCTTGTTCTCTGATCATTTCTACATCAATGTACCAATTTTCAAAATTTTACTGCAAAAAACTTTTGAATCATAGAAAATACCCAAAATCATGTCAAAAATTTCTGAAAAACAGAAAAATAGCTATATCCTAGCCAATAAATTTTTTTCAAAGTTAATATTTTGGCCTTTGTCTATTCTCCAGGTAGGTAATATTCGCACAAAAAATCAAGAAAATCGGAGGGCGTGAGGGACAGGTCCGCCTTTTCTTAAATAATTTTGCTCAGAGTTAAATGGAAATAAGCAATCCTGTGTGTCTAGGATCGTTGGGCCCCAACCAGATATAGAAAAATAATTAGATAGCGGTTCGACTGGGCAACCTCCAATAGAAACGACGGAAGTTGGCCGCCACCCCTAGAGGTCACAACCCCTAGAGGTCGTCATGTTGAACAAGCATATTAGGGTCACTGCATCACGAAGACATAGTGCCAGGCTTCCAGGATGCAGTGACCCTACAAGCATATAGGGTCACTGTATCACGAAAACTGCGTCGCTAGGCTTCAGAAGGCAGTGTCCTTACCAGGTCGACGTGGAAAATAAACAGTGACGCTCTGTCAAATATCTTTAATGAATTAATTCAATTTATTTCCCAACAAACTTAATGGCTGTGTGAACCATTGAATTATACTGATGGTTAGATGCTTTCGTTGGGAACTTGTTAAAACTATGCGGTTTTCACTTTCTCTAACGTCGATTACAAGGAAAGGATATCAATGAAAGCTAACCATCAGTATAATTCAATGCCGGTAGGGGTGTTGTTTAAGGACACTCATCGTAAAGGCAAGCTTTATGCTTGACGATGAGTGACCTTAGTGCTGTTTCCCTCGGAGTAGTTGTTTCTGTTGGCATCACACAGCTTATGCTCTACACGGAGCTATCGCCTGCATTCTCCTGAGGATGGCTCAAGAAGGCCAAAACCAGTCGTGGATTGGTTTGGATCACTGTTCCTGCAGCTTGTTAGGACGTGTTCCAAACAAGGATGATTCATATCCTTTTAATCGACGCTGGAGAAAGCGAAAACCATATAAATTTAATAAGTTCCCAACGAAAGCATCTAACCATCAGTATAATTCGATGCCGGTAGGGGTATTTTCCCTCGGAGTAGTAGTTTTTGTTGGTTTCAGACAGCTTATGCTCTACACGAAGCTATCGCCTGCATTCACCTGAGGATGGCCCAAGAAGGCATAAACCGGTTGTGAATTGGCAAATGATCACTGTCCTGCAGCTTGTGAGGACGTGTTCCAAACAAGAATGATTTATATCCTTGTAATCGACGTTGGAGAAAGTAAAAACCACATAGTTTTAACAAGTTTCCAACCAAAGCTTCTAACCATGCCGGGAGAGGTATTATTTTCTCTCGGAATAGTTGTTTCTGTTGGTTTCACACAGCTTATGCTCTACATGGAGCTATCGCCTGCATTCTCCTGAGGATGGCCCAAGAAGGCCGAAACCGGTCGTGGATTGGCATGGATCACTGTTCCTGCAGCTTGTCAGGACGTGTTCCAAATAAGGATGATTCATATCCTTGTAATCGATGTTGGAGAAAGTGAAAACCACATAGTTTTAACAAGTTCCCAACGAACACATCTAACCATCAGTATACTCTAATGCCCGTAGGGGTATTTTCCCTCGGAGTAGTTGTTTCTGTTGGTTTCACACAGCTATGCTCTACATGGAGCTATCGCCTGCATTCTCCTGAGGATGGCCCCAGAAGGCTGAAACCGGTCGTGGATTGGCATGGATCACTGTTCCTGCAGCGTGTGAGGACGTATTCCAAACAAGGATAATTCATATCCCTGTAATCGACGTGGAAAAAGTGAAAACCACATAGTTTTAAACTGAATGTCCATTACAGGGAAAATACTACACAAACTCATAATGAAAATCATAATAAAAAAATATAAATAAAAATAATTTCATAATAAAAATAATACAAACAATTCATTCCAAATAAAACCCAGTGGTCAAACTATCATTTGATTTTATTTTAATTTAAGAAAATATTGTATTGTATATTTTTTCAATAAATGAAGAGGTTTAATGTCTTCGATGCTTTATGGTAGATTATTGTAACTAGTAATACCCAAATATAATAAACATTTTTGCCAGTATTAGTTTTAAACTGTATTAATTTCAAGTTTTAATTTTGGCGAGTTGTATGATCATGACAATCATTTCTTTCAATTAATATTTTTAAATTATAGAATTTATATAAGTTTAAATAACCAAGTCGTTCATACAAATTAACTGTTGGTTCTAAAAATGGAAGTCTGTGAGCACATTTATTAATTTTATTTTGTAACTTTTTTAATGGCTTTAATATTGAGTTAATTGCAGATCCTCAAATTAAAATTAAATATTGAATTTTTAAGTGACATAATGCGTAATAAATATTTTTTAAATATTTTAATGAAATGCAATATCTTGCCTTATATAGTACACCCACTAAACAACATGAACTTGGTATCATATTATTTATGTTGTGGGTATGTAATGTGGAAATGTTCTTTCCGCGTTAAATTTTCATCTATGTGATGTGCTAAAAATTTTATTGAATTTTTATATACCCTAGTATTGTTTTAAAATTTGATTGTATTTTTTTGTTCATTTGAAATTTTGGTTTTATCAATAAAAATATAAAATGATTTTTTAAAATGAATGGTTAATTTGTTTGTATGAAGCCAATTTTGTAAGATTTTTAAATCCATTGAAATATTCATTTTTATTTCACTAAAATTTTTTCCTTTGTGTATGAGTGTTGTATCATCTGCAAATAATCTAATATTTACATTTAATTTGAGTTTTTCTATTGAATTAATGTTAATTAAAAATAAAATTGGATCCAGTGTTTTACCACGAGCCACCTGTCATTGGCCTTGCGCCAAGATCTGTAGAGGATAGGTTACCTGGTAACTTTCTGGCCAATCAGAGCCAGTTGTTAAAACTAAGGTCACTTGTAAAGCTTGCCTTTACGATTAGTTTCCTTAGTTGAAACACGGGAAATGATGTCACCCGGAGTGCCCATTTAAATAAAAAGCATTTAATATAGTAGGAAATCTCCAAGTTTCTTGTGTTCCTTTATTGATTTAAATGTAAATATGTTTTGTTATTTTTCTTAAAGTGTCTCCAATAACAATATTCATAAAATACATCAAATAATTCAAATATAAAACTTACCTTATACCAAAAACCCCAAAGGCACAATGTCTTGGGAAGCTTTTACTCCGTTGAAATAACTACAAGTAGAAACTATAAGTAAACTAGAACAAAGATTTACAGCTTTTAAATAAATATAGTCCGAAAAAACACCAGAAATGAAAAAATAATCCATTGAAGATTAAAAATACTTAAAAAGACATGTAAACAAAGCGCTCTAATCAAATCGTGGCACTCCAAATGACGCGCTGTCACCTCTCACGCCGCTTCAACCATAGAGTTACCAGGCAACCTATCCTCTAAAAACCTTGGCCTTGCTCAATTTGTGAAAAAATGGCAGATATCAATTTCTTCCCATTTCCTCCAGGTTTGACAAGCGTGTTATTTATTTTTCTATTTCTATGACCCCAACCAGACATTCTAGAACTAAAGATTGACATTACCATTAAAAACGGGAGTAGAAGGGCACCGGTAGGCAACCAGTTAGGCAGCCCAACTAAACTTACTGAAATTCGTGGTACCAACGCGGATTTAATCGATTGACAATTCTTACCTATCAGCTGTCCACTGTGCAATCTTGCCGAACCTCTCTGACAACATAACACCAGTAGTAGCCACGATCGGTACCACTATGACCGGCGCCGGCGGCAGTTCTTCTGAGCCTGATGAATCGCCGGCGGTTTCACGTATCAGTTTGGCTTTCTTTTCGCGGGGGCCTTCTTGTTTTATTTTCATCATTTTCTAAAAATTAAAAAATATTTTACAAACTAAAGTTCTAGCAAAAGCTTTTAGAAGAAATAACCAATCTTAAAGACCCTGACAGCCAGATACCGACTATATTTGGTCTAAAAGCACCCCCGATTTATTTCGAGTGTCATCTCAAAAAACTATTATACATCTGACTTATACAATTTTGATGACTGAAACATGGTCGGTTTTCTGACGTAAGGGTCTATGTCAGTTTTGATAATTTCTCAGGAGAGCGATTTTAAATATTTTGCGTAGTTTCATATAATGATTATTTTGAGATACGACCATTAAAATTTATGAGAAATAGCCATAGTATAAAATATACGCCCATTTGTGAGATGGAAATATGAGGCTTAAGCTGTGAAGTTGAGTCTTAACTCAAGACCGACGATATGTAACACTACTGTGACCTTTTTAAACCTTCAAATATAAGATAACTTACAGGTTGTCCAGGTTTTTGATTGGGTTTGACTCCTTTAATGCTGATTAACTCTCCAGTGGCGCCCCTTGGACGTGGCGGAGGCGGTTGCCTTCGCGGATCCGTGGGCCTATCTGAAGCGCTCAGTTTTGGGATTTTCTTGGCCACTGTAAAAACAATTGATGCTCAGTCACAAGAACTATATCAGATATCTCGTGCTATACGGCTCGTTACTAGATGTTGGTGATATCTGACAAGAATGTGTGATATACACAGATGACAAAACTGCTAAAGTGCACAAAAATTCTGTCCCCTAAAGATTAAAAATGGTTTAAAGCAGACTGGAATCGTGTTAAAGATCAATTATAGGTTAAAAATGCCAAAACGGCCAAAACCGGTATGGACAGGCCATAATTGAAGCTGGAACTTGAAACTACCACTAATCGTACTCAATAGTAATATAGTAAAAATTAAACATCTTAGCCCTACAATTCTAAATATTTGAATAAATATTTTAAAAAAGTCGAAAGCTTTTTCTAATACCATGCTTCGGGTGAATTAAAGCTAGACACCAAAATTTACTTAAGATCATAAAACTTAGCACTTAGACCAAGGTCTTAGACTATAGACTTCACCTCGACTGGTTTAAGTGTATTTTTTATACTTACAGGTCAAATAACTGCAAAGATTTGGTTCACGCTAACGTGAAATAGCATAGTAAGCATTTCTTATTGAGTTTGATCTCACAATAATTCAAATTAACTTTAAAAATAAATAAAAACCAAATAAAAAATTTTAATGGTATGTCATTTTTTGGATATCTAGTCTGTACAGTCAGAGTCTCAAGTTGTAGTACCACCCCTGAGAAGTCGTCTAAAGTTAAAAAACTATAGAAATAATCCATAATCGATAAAAAAAAATATATAAAAATGTTCAAATAAATAATACATAAATAACTTAAAACTATCTTGCATTACCGTATTAAATACGTATCAATATTTAAATATTGTAAAAAGCGCAAGATATATTAGATTCATTTTTCAGTTAGACTCTACCAAAACAATTAAAAATCGGTTTAATCATCTCTAACTTGTCCAAATACTTAACATGTAAAATATAGCTGACACTGACTTACTCCGTTTTTATTTGACATCTAGTAACCTTTGGAGGTTTAAATACGGCTGCCATTTTTAACCAAAATATCTATGTTGCTAGGTATCTAAATATTAAAATCTATTGCACCCAGGCGAAAAAAGAGTTAAACCTTTCACCAAAATCTAGCCTTATAGATCTAGAATTTTAGAATATAGGACTTTAGACCCTTTAGTAAATACTGGTAAGGTTTTCAAAGGGGTGAAAACCCGGTATACACACCTGGAGGCGTCATTGGTCGTGGCATTCTTCTGGGTGGTGGGGGAGAAGGTGAAGGACTGGGTGGACGTCTTCTCACCGGGGTTTTGGGCGATGGAGGCCGCTTGACGTGTCTTTTACTGCTGGCCATCATCTTTGGTGGTGGTGATACAGACCTCGATCTATAAAAAATTGCTTTGTCATTAGTTGGTTCTACAAAACTTGCTTATCAAACTGTCTTTCTTGTAGCCACAGCTGAAGGGCTCGAGAGGATTGCTGGAATATATGAAAAATATAACACGCAGCTAAATAATGAAAAAATAAATAAAACAAACGATATAAATCTACAATTTCAGACCAGAAACTTCTATTGGAACAGTGTCATTCACCAATAATCGCATAAAATATCTTTTGTACAAAATGAAAGTCACCTGCAACTCCGAACTTAATTAATATAATGTTACATTTGGTTGCTGGTGTGTGTAAAATGACTTGGTCTTTGGAACCACCAAAAATATTGTAAATGTCTTGTCAACAACATGATCAGTGTCAGCCCCTGTTTCACTGAATACTAAAAAGGAACAAAAGTACCGCTTCTGTGTAGACTACAGGAAGCTTAATAATGCAACCGAATAATATGGTATCCTCTACCCAGACTCTACGACACATTAACTATAGGGTGTGTCATAATGGTTTACTGTTTTTAAACTGAAATAAAACAAATTGCTGCATAAAAATATTTCGTTTTTTGTGAACATATTAAAAATGAAAGCAGATTTTTTTTTAATGTCAAGATGTCTCCTTCCCGTTCCACGCACTCTTTAAGTCTGGACCTTAAATTGTCAAAAATAGCTCGTATCATTTCCTCTGGAATAGCATTTATTTTAGCCTGGATTCGCAATCTTAAAGCCTTTAGAGTATGTAGTGTCTTGTACAACTTGAATTTTAGATAGCCCCAAAATAGTCCAAGGCGAGTGCTTTAAAATTGCGAATCCAGGCTGAAATAAGCGCCATTCCAGAGGAAATGATACGAGCTGCTTTTGACAAATTATGGTCATAACGTCAAAAATGAGTGGCACGGAAAGAAAGACATCTTGACAGCATTAGTCAATCCGCGTTGTTTTTTTACAATAAATTAAATATCTTTAGCATTCAGTTAACATAAACCTTCCTGAGGCTTGATTTTATTTTATGTAGGCCTTATAGTGTCAATTGGGTTTTGAGTAAAAAACTGACCGACAAGGACGCCAGATGTAGGCCTTATAGTGTCATTTCGGTTGCCATTCAAGAACTGAACAAGGCGCTATTTACAGTTGCTAATTAAAGTCGCCCTCATTGCAGACATCTTCTTACCTGGGAGACCGGGGTGACCTAGGTCGTCTCGTCTTCGGTGAACACACTGAGCACGATTCGTCCGAGCAACTACTCAGACTGCTTCCAGAAGGGGAACGTCTCCTAACTGGAGGCGAGTTGGGAGCTCTTCTGGGAGGAGGAGACCTTGGGCGACCCCTCATAATAGGGGATCGCGTACGTACTGGAGATCTGTAGTGCGACGATGGGGATCTGATGCTGTAATAATTCGTAGATAAATTAAATGAAACAAACTAAAATAAACTATTTTATTAACTAGATTTATAAATGTGCGAATTATTTCATTGTGGAGGCCTTATAATAAGTTCTGAAATTTGAGGCTCGCAGATAAAAGTCACTTTTTCTATCTCATCTGTAAGTACCCGACGCACGGAGGTCAGCTTGTCTAATTTAGAAGATCAAAACCTCAAACTATTTTCTATGATAACCACTAAGTCTTAAAAAAGTGCCCAATTACCTTATTAGTAGACCCTCAATGCAGAAAATCGATTAACTAACTCGTTGTCCCTTGTTACGACGACAAGTCATAGGCCGTTTGATAGCCTGCACTTATTCTGCGCGGAAAGGCGATTTCCAAAAGTGCTTCAAATTGGTAAACTGGAGATTATATGGTGATTTCTTCACGTATATTTAAAATATGGGTTAGTATCTTTCATTTTTACTATACCATTTGCAAAATTTCAATTTGCTTATTAAAAAAATTAGATAAAAGTTGTGTACTGATTTATTATAATTTTTCAAATATGCATTATATATATTGGACTGAAAAGGTCTGGATCGTTACGTATCCATTGCGTTTGTGACTTTATTATTTCAATCATGTATCAAGGGTTGTATGGGTGCTACATTCAGCTGCCGCTTCTTGCCACTGTATTAGCTATGATTTATTGTTTCAGGGTTGGCGCATGGGATTGGCCGACGTAATTTATTTATAATGTGGCACTAAACACCGGTTTCACAGGATAAAAATCAATCCGTTTTGAACTATGTATATGAAAATAGTGAATATAAAGACTACGATAAAGAATACCAGTGCGTGGTAAAAAATTGATATATAGTATAGCAAGATTAATAAATTTAGTTAAATGTTTATAAAAAAGCTATGTTAAATAAAAAAAGCTATAAGCAGTTTCATACACACACTCTCAAAGTATCAATTTTTCAACCATCTCCAGAATGCACAGTATATTAAAATCACATTTTTAAACGCTAGTTGACATTTCCTAACTTTCAGCATCAATTTGTCAAAATTAAAACCATAAAATAATTTCGATCGTTCAGAACCGACAAGCTGACCACCGTGCGACGCCCCCAAAAGTGACCAATTTGGGACACCCCGTACACTTAATATGTTAATGTACTAGTAATTGTAACTGTTTTATATAAATTTCGTATATCAAAAAAAATTCTAGAAGTTTAGGATTTTATTAAGTATCTAATGATAACGATTCTCATTTTAATAGATTTTTAGCTGTCCTGGAAATAGAGACCCTGTATGTATGACATATTTTTGTATGTATGACATATTTTTACAAAAGAGAGACGCGACAAACCCATCAAAGTCACTGATATGATATATGATTTTTTGGTTATGTTATTTTCTTGCCAAGTTCATCGGCGTTTCATTAAAATAATTTATATTGTCAGCGATGAGTGACATCAATCATCACGAAACATATAAACAGAAACGTTTGTCCGCACACCCTGTATAGGATTTGTTAAAAATCGTTTATTTTTGCTTTCCCACGCTTATGAATTAACAAGGACAGAAGGTGCGTCTCTCTCTAAACATGGCTAGAGTATAGAGGACCGATATTTTCATCCTTTGATTTTGACTCAAATAAATTTGACTTTGAAGAGTTTCATACATACAGATATGTAATACATACAGGGTCTCTAGTTTTAGCCTAGTTCAAAAAAGGCAATAAAAATGTTTAATTAGTTTTATTGAGGAAGTGAGAAAGCAATACAAAGAGAAACATATAAATAATATATTTTTAGAGATATAAAAACTTATTATTATAGATTTAGGCCAAGCGTTGGGTACAAAATATGGTGTTCTATTTACAAAAGGTCGAACAGAAATGAAATTTGGTGGGATGGTAGACATAGGTCCCCTGATACATCTAAGTTTGCGACCTCGGGGGGTTGCCGCTCGAGGGGGGAAAGGGATGAAAACTCTGCATCGCGGCGCTTGGAGGAAAATAGCACCGTTGGAGTAGGTGCTATAAAAAAAAGTTCAAATAAAATATGTAGACGCTAACTTAGATGTACTATCAGGGGACCTATGTCTACCATCACACCAAATTTCATTTTTGTTTGACATTTTGCAAATAGAAACTCTTTGACACTTGGCCTAATTGGAAAAGGAAGATATATTTTTACAAAAAAGGGCTGCCAAATGTACATTTTTTAAGTAGTTTTGTCTCCACACTAGATACCTTTTTCGTGAATTATTTATCTCATTTATAAGGCTAACCTAACCTAGCCTAACTATACTTTCATACATCTTTTAAGTTTGATGGCCTAAATTCACACATAAAATTAAAACAAAAATTGCGAAAAGTGACTGAATAGAAGTGTTAAACGCCCTGTGAATGAATTCTTTAAATCGGTGAGAATAAGAATGAGCATCAACCCATCACAGGACCAATCGAGATGCAGATGCAGTTCGACTTTCACCCGAAATCGAGGAAGACTTTCACCCGAAATCGAGGAACTACTCCTTCTCACCAATACAAGAATTCACACGCTGGATACAATTGACTGATGTCTGGTGTAAAACAACTGGCAAAATATATTGAGAGCCTTTTATCAACGTTAAACTTCTGTATTTAGTTGCTTGTATATTGAATTGTGCCTTCAGCCTTACCAATTGTTTTTATATAAACTGTCAAGAGAGTTGCAGTAAAACTGTGAAAACGTCAAAATTTATCGAGGATCCCTAATGAGAGGAACAAAACTGTTTACCATATCTTAATGAAGACATTAATGATAATGCTTTAGTTTTTTATAACACTAATGATAACTTTAACAAAAATAAATCGAAATGTGTAGGCAGCCATAATTTTTAAGAAAGTAAAGTTGTGAAACTTACCCACTTCTCCTAGGCGGCGATCTCAACCCGCGCGGAGCGGGCGGCGGCGACCGGCGTCCGCCGCCCATCGCGAGCGGTGTCGAACGGCGACGCGACGACATGGCGAGCGGCGGCGAAGGCGAGCGAGCGGTTGCGAGCGGGCCGCGACGATGCAACGAACGACTGCGGCTGCGACGAACGGGCGGCGATTGCGACGAAGGCGACGAGTCGCCGTCAATGTACAACGATTTGTAGCCTGAGTGAGTCCACCTATAAACAAAAATTATTATAAGTCTTTCGTAGATAGGCGGTTAAACCGGTAGACAGCATTGCTTTTAGTCTGTGTGTGTCTGTCTAATTTGTTCTTAAATTAATTTACACTAATCGCATTAACTGTTGCTTCAGATAATAGGAACTTATTATTTATTACAATAATATTGTCAGACCGTATTTTGACAGTTTTGCATTGGAATATGACAGCTAATCTTTCAACATAAAGATTTTGTTTACTAAACAAACCGAAATGAATACTGTCGACGTAAATTATAGATAAATAAACGACTTTGGTATGTCAATTGTGAAAGATCACATGTCAGCCAGCAATGTAAATCTGTCAAAATAGTGCCTGACACTATTATTGCATGGCTTTATTCCACAGGTGCACCACTCTGTGTTTTCAAAAAGTTAGCCCGAGAAAGTTTGTGACACTTTTCTGTTTTATCTTTCTAGAGTATCTCCTGATGGTAGGATTTCTGTTTCTGTGAAAGATATTGAGTTCACAGGAATAGAGCCAATGTAGTATTTTTACGTTTCTATAAGAGGAGGAGGAAGAATCTTCTTTCTTAAAGTGTTGGCAAATTAAAATATGGTCTAATTTTTAGCCAGTTTAAAGTCCAATTTTCGCACAAAACAAGAAAACTGTCAATAGAGTGTCAAATCGGAAAATAGGAGGAAAATTTCGTTTGGGTTTTGGTTTATTTTAAAGAACATTTTAATCATAGTATTTATTTTCGTACATGTGTGAGTTGATTTTCAAAAATTAATTATTATTATAAAAAACTACCGATTAGAATAATTTGAGCTTCTTCATCGCGTTGACTGGTAGAATGACTGTAAGTACCAAAAATCACTAAAATCAGAAAGATGATCTGCCAAACCTTTTTTTTTTGTTGATTTCATATGAATTCACAAAGTGTAGGGAAAATTCTTCACTGCCAAACCTGTTTTTTGTTGATTTCATATAAAGACGTCTAGGGACCTTTTTGATCTAGGATTCAGATGCAGGGTCAAAGAAAATATAGGAATATTTACGTCTGTCTTAAGGACACTAAAAAATGTTTTTCTTGTGATGGTGTTAATTTTATTCAATTAAAAAGTAGAGATAAGAACTGGCTCATGACCCCTTCTGTCTTTCTTACTAGCGTGACTGTTAGCCTTGAATTCTGCCTTAAATACAAAATCCTTAACACCAGTATTTACTAAAGACCATGCGAGACTCTCAGAAACCAGACTCTCGCGGGCACCACTAATATACACAAGGCCACATAAAATGCATACGTCGATTTAACGTGGCAAAATTTTATTATTTTCCAAAAACATAACATTGTCGGTTCTTGTTGTTTGTGCAAGTTTTCCAAAATGCCTCCATAAATTTTCGAATTTGATAAAGCTCAAATTTTGGCCAAATTAAATGCCGGTTGGTCGGTGCGTCGAATAGCCGCACACTATAGACGAAACACGTCAACGATTGTGCGAATCAAAAGATAATATGAAGAAGAGGGAAATGTTCGGCGAAAGCGAGGTACTGGAGATGAGCAACTACTAGAATTTTTAGAAGAACACCTTTTTAAACGCCTGTGAAGCAAGAATTGCCTCTAATTCTCCAGGTTCACTTACAAGGAGTCGAAGGCGTTCCACGTCTTTTAATTGCAGAAAAAAAATAGGGCCGACTAATTTTTGCTTTAACTTATTCTCTGGTGTGGTGTTTACAGATGAAAAGATATTTCAATCACACGGTGATCGAAAACAAATTTTAGTTTATCGGCCACCAAAAACGCGCTACCCAGATTTTGGCAAGAGGACATGGGGCTCTTTTTAGAATCATTGGTAGGTTTAATGCTCAGGCTTATGTTACCATCATGAGAGACGTCCTGCTTCCTCAAGTCAGGATTCTTTAAACAGATGGTTTTGTTTACCAGCAAGACAACTGCCCTGTCCACACAGCGCAAATATCACAACAGTGGTTTCCAGAAAACAATGTCGAGGTTTTGTTATGGCCAGCGCAAACTCCCGATGCCAATCCCATCGAAAAAGTGTGGTGCCTTACTTCAAGAAAATGAACAAAAATAAATATTACTCCTAGAAACTCAAACCACCTTATGGAACTTATTATACAAGCATACGAAAACTTCATTCAGACAAACCCAATTTTATTTTTTTTATATTAGAAATTTAAATTTTCTATTAGTACAGTACTATGATTTCTCATAATCGAAATTGTGTTTTTGAAGTTCTATCGAAATAGCGTTACCGGAAATCACTCGACCAAAAGCTTATATAAAATTATATTTTTTGTTCTGTTATCTTTTTATGCAATACATACATATAAACTTAGTTTAAACTTATTGGATCTTTTTTTTTCTGTCATATTTTGAGTATATATACATAATATGTATGTAACATGTAATAAATGAATGTTCGGATTATCCGTGCTTTTCCCTTATCCGTGCCTTGTCCTCTACTGTACTTAGCACTAATTAGTGGCCTTATAGAACCGGTAGAAACTCAGATAACTGTAGGAGAAGTTTTCTTATTATTTTATTAATTTGGCAAAAATTAACCTTTTTTGAAAAAATCAGTCAGTTAGAGTTACAATAAGCCCTGCAAACAGCAAATTTTCAAAAACCCATAACTGCGGCTAACTTCTGCTGTATGCATTTTATGTAGCGTTTTCTGTAAGTTTACAAGGAGTCTTTTATGTTTATAACATTTACCTGTTGGGATCCTTAGCCTCAACTTCGAGCAATTTCTTGTTCCAAACAGCTCCAGAATTTGGCGATCTTTGCGCGGCACGAGCCTTTTTCATAACATTGTCGATCTCTTTTCTTCTGCCCACAGGGTTGCTTGGATCTGCAATAGAAGTCGTAACACACTTCGTTTTTACTGTCTATGTACCTACAAGTACTCTAGAAACTGATGATAATTTTATTTTATTTATTTTTACAATTATTTTAGAAAAAGATACTTAGAACATGTCCTCAAAGTAGCACCGCAAGGATTATCAAGCCTTAAAATGTTTCAAAATAAAGATTAAGAGGAAAACTTGACAATAAAACATATGTATCCTCTACTATCCCCCATTGTTTAAATACACCACACCTTTTACTAGAAAGGCCTAAATAAATTACTTTTAACAAAAGTAAAACTGGCTTGGTACCACTCTGAAAATATATTTTTATATACCAACCACAGAAAATGAGGTTTTGCTCACGGCAAACTCGATTTGAAAACGGTGTTTTGCACACGCTTCAAAACTTGTTGTTTAATATACTATTTTCTACTTGTGTTTGCAACGTTGAAAGTTTCTCCAGAAAATATTGTACAAAATTTAAGTACCTACATTATTTATTACATTTCAGTGTGTAAAGGTTTATTCTTTATATTTTTGTGCCCTACAAAGGTTAATGTTGGTTGGTTGTTGGTTAAGTTTTGGAAGAAAATACATTTAGCTTAAGAAAGTTGCAGTCAAAATTTGACAAAAAGAATGAAATTTGGTGGCCCTTATTAGGGGCTAATGTGATAGAAAAAAACTTTAAATACAGAAGTTGCATAATTTTTTCCATATTATTTTTTGGGCTAGTTCAGAAGTGGCAGATGTTATTCCTTATGTCAAATTTTGCCAACAATTTTCTTAAGTTAAGTATATTTTCTATCAGAAGGATAGCTGTATTTTCCCTGATTTTAAAAACATATGGTGTGTTAATATCTAGTTAAGCCGTTTTTGAATTATTTAAGTTACAAGTTAACCTTGGGCCAAGTGGCCAATTATCATTAGTGCACTTTAACAGTAATTTAAAAATAATATAACTCCAAAACTGCTTATCCAAATGTAACAACCTATATATTTTTGAAATCAGGGCAAAGATATGTTCAGTTTTGACAAATAATATACAGGGTGTTCCCTTTAACTTAAGAAAGTTGCTCTCAACATTTGACACAAGGAATGACATTTGTGACTTCTAATATAGTCCAAAAGATAATAAATATGGAAAAAAATTATGCAACTTTTATACAGGGTGTCTCTGTACAAAATCTTAGCACATATTCCTGAGGTCAAAATAAGTCGATTTAAAGCAACTTAGTCCGAAATTGCTCCATTTCAGTGAATTTAAAAATAAAAAATCGATTTTATTAAAATTTATGAACATTTCTTAACGCATTACTTTAAAAAATTTGGCCGGCAAAGTTTTCAAAGTTTGTTGCTTTCGGCAATTTCGCGAATGACATTTTTGACAGAATCCCTAGCCGTGAGACGAGTGATTTTTTCAAAAATATCGTGAGCGAAATTGCCGAAAAGTAACAAACTTGAATAAAGCTTTGAGAACAATAGTCAGTAGAAAACTGGCCGTTGCTATGACATTTTGCCAGTGTAAAACACTCTAGTGAAATAGTCATTCAAAATAATTTCAGTATTCCGTTGCGGCATCGAACAGTAAAAATGGAAATATCTCGAAAACGACTTACTTTAGCGCATGTTAACAAGAGTACCTTTTTGACTTAGAAAGATTCAGGAAAATATTTTCTTAACAAAAAAGTTAAAAGTTACACTGAGAAAAAAGTTATAGTAATTTTAAACTATAAAAAGAGCATTGTAAAGCGCCCTCTAACGGCTACAGTGAAAAGGTATCCATATTTAGGTTTCGCATCCCAAAAAACCCCCGAGTACCAATTTTTAAAGTAATGCATTGAGAAATGTTCATAAATTTTAATAAAATCGATTTTTAATTTTTAAATTCACCACCCTGTATCTCTGAAACGGAGCAATTTCGGACTAAGGTAAGTTGCTTTAAATCGACTTATTTTGACCTTAGGAATATGTGCTAAGATTTTGTAGAGATCTTTTAGAAACACCCTGTATTTGAAGCTTTTTTCCGCTTTTTTCTATCACCTACATTAACCCCTGAAAAAGGCCACACAAATATACTACATCTCTACATTAATCCAAGCACTAATTCCTTTAGGTTAGGTTTTCACAAAAATATAAGAGACCCCATCTCATGGGCAGTTTTACTTTTTTTTAAAGTAATTTATTATTGGCAATATATAACTTTTAATGTGGGGGTGCATTTCCAACTTTTGTTTTGTTTACACTGTAGACAAGTACTTATATAGATGTACTACTACAAGCGTTCTGGCATATTGGATTCAAATGAACCCCAATGTGTGGCTTGGAGTAAAAAATGACATTGACAATTTGTCAATGCCGACGGGTGATCAGCTGAAACAAATTTGTACACCGTCCTACAGGACTTTAATAAATTCTTGGTCCTGTAGCGTCCTGTATAGTCCTGTACATGTCCTGTCCTGTATAGTCCTGTACAAGTCCTGTATAGTCCCGCCTGTGGGATTCTGTATAGCCCTGGTCATCAGGTCTTAACTCTTGTTTTTCTTAGAGAGCCGATTTGCCTTTGTCGGCCTTCGTACTTAATCATGCTTAGGGCACCCCTTACGCGCCTGTATAGTCCTGTGGAAGTCCTGTGGGGTCCTGTAGAGTCCTGTGGGGTCCTGTGGAGTTATGTGGAAGTCCTGTAGAAAAATTTGTACAACTTCTATTGGCAGCTGATCACCCCTCGGTCAATGCAGTGATTTGATGTTGTCAAAATAGGGGTTAATACTTATTTTTGATTTCAATTTAAGAAAATTCTTTGGATTTTAGAAGTTTTGGAAGACAAAGCCATTATCTTGAGTTGATGATAGCCACATAGCCCATCCTTAAAATATGTAACACCCAAGGGGGGAGGGGGAGGGTTTGGCTTTGCATTACACTCAATTATCATTATCTTTTTTAATGTGTATTTTCTTGAAGATGTGTTACAAAGGGGTGAGGGGGGGTGGGTCAAAAATCTGGAATTTTTTAGAAAAGAGTTTTAAACTTAGAAATTAGTTTTAAAGCTTAGAAAATAGTTTTTAAGCTTAGAAAAGTTTTTAAGCTTAGAAAAGTTTTTTGGATTAGAAACGGGTTTTTAAGCTTAGAAAAGAGTTTTTAAGCTTAGAAAACGAGTTATTAAGCTTAGAGGAGAGATTTTTTGAGCTTAGAAAAGAGTTTTTAAGCTTAGGAAATAGTTTTTGGGCTTAGAAAAGTTTTTAAGTTTAGAAAAGAGTTTTTAGGCTTAGAAAAGAGTTCTTAAGCTTAGAAAAAAGTTTTTAAGCTTAGAAAAGGGGTTTTAAGCTTAGAAAGGTTTTTTAAGCTTACTGTTAGAAGCCACCCTATTTTTGTGTGTTTTGATTATGTCATGTCAATGGAATATTATAATTTAATTGTCTCTCAAAGTTGATAATAAAAATATGTCACTTTTCTGCGTAAAATAAAAAGTATTTTTTGAAGTAGTATCGGCTCTAGTTTATTTGGTATAGCTATACTTCATAGTAGTAGACCTCCCGATTAGAACAGCATCAGCAGTTTTAACATTTTGGTGACCGTGACAGGACACTTCTATTGCAAGTATGGAGAAAACCAAGAAAGCCCTAGCACTACAACAGACAGATTTTACAAAGATTTGTGATCAATTGGAAGCTGAGATGTCTAAAGAAAGGTATGATCTAGTTGATATACAGAGTAGTATCAGAGTTTTGGATGATATAATGCTTCAGATAAATGAACTGAATCAACTTGTGTTAGATTTGATGTTAGATTCAGTAGACGAAGAGATAACTATGAATTCTGAAGTCGAATTGATGTATAACTTGAGTTCTAAATACCATAAGATAAAATTTAACTTTGAAAAAATGAATAAGCAAGACACAAGCTCTCAGAAATCAGAATCTAAAAGTAAGCTTAAGTTTCCAAAAATTGAATTGAGACAGTTTGGAGGTGATATCAAAAGTTGGCTTAGTTTTTGGAATCAATTCAGTAGAATTGATGAAGATTCTGATATAGAAGAAGAAGATAAACTACAGTATTTAGTCCAGGCTACAACTCCAGGATCTCGAACAAGACAGTTAGTTGAGAGTTACCCTGCTACCAAAGGTAACTATGCAAAAGCAATTGACAGCTTAAAACAAAGATTCGGAAGAAACGATTTGTTGATAGAAGTGTATGTTAGAGAACTTCTTAAGTTAGTTATAACAAATCTTAACACAAAGAATAAATTGTCATCATTTTTTGACAAAACCGAATCTCAGTTAAGAGCATTAGAAAGTTTGGATATAAAATCAGATGATTGTGCAGCAATGCTCTATCCTTTAGTTGAATCCTGTATAGGAGAAGATTTAATTCGAGCTTGGCACAGAAGTCAGTTTTATTCTAATTTAAAGAAACGTCTTGACACGTTAATGGATTTTTTGAGAAAAGAAGTGATGAATGAAGACAGAATTTCTATTGCTGTATCCTGTTTTAAAGATCGACGCCGACCCGAAGATAAAACTATAAATAGTAACCCTGTACCAACAGCGTCCGAACTTTTTAACAAAGAAGCAGCACGTTGTGTTTTTTGCAAAGGACCACATTTTTCAGATCAATGCAAAGAAGCCTTAAAGCTTTCTTTTACAGAAAGAAAACAAAAGTTAACAGAAGCTGCTTGCTGTCACTTATGCACCCGTTTTGGTCATATTTCCCGAAGGTGCCGCCTGAGAGAAAAATGCCCCAGTTGTCATGGGAAACATTGTAGAGTCATGTGCTTTAAAGAAGATGTTAAGTCCTCCAATTCCAATGAAACGATTACGAAAGAGCAAAGCCCTAATATTAATGAACAAAATCTCACTAATCATACATACCCTGAAGTTTTCTACAAACCATGGTGGTTGAACTAAAAGGAGAAATAGAATCACGAAGAGTGAGACTTCTTATTGATACTGGTTCGCACAAGTCATATATAATCAAAAAGTTAGCTAAAGAAGTAGGTTACACACCAATTAGAGAACAACAGTTAGTTCATTCACTGTTTGGAGGAAGTCAAACTGAAACTGTGAATCATGTTTGCTATAAGGTTCGCCTTTTCAGCCTTACTGAAAACTACTGTTGTAATTTTGAAGTTTTAGATCAGCCACTGATTTGTAACTCTGTGAGTTCCGTTACAAAAGGTCCCTGGTTAGATCAACTCAAAGAAATGGGAATCGAGATGACAGACACCAGGGATGGACCCATTGATGTTTTGATAGGGGCTGACGTAGCAGGAAAGCTATTTTCGGGGCGTAAACATGATTTAGAATGTGGATTGGTGGCAGTTCATACATTATTAGGTTGGACACTTATGGGTAAACTGAAACCAGCTTACAAAATAAAGAACTCATTACTTGTAACTTTGTTGTTTTCAAAAGATGTTGATTTACCTACACTATGGAATTTAGATGTTCTTGGGATTCAAGACCCCGTAAAAATCAAATCACAAAAAGAACAAGAAGCATTGGTTATGGAACATTTTTTGTCAACAGTCAAGCAAAGAGACGACAAGTGATATGAAGTAAGCATGCCATGGCTTGAAGGTCACTCTCCTTTACCTTCTAATTTTGATTAATCTTATAAAAGACTTCTTAATACAACGAAAAAGTTAAAAAAAGATCATTTTTATAACATTTATGATGAAGTCTTTGATAATTGGTTAGCAGAAGGAGTCATAGAACCATTACCGGACAATAATAAAGCTTTTGACATGTTATGTCAGTCTGGTCATTTTTTACCACACCATCCAGTATATAAAGCTAGTAGTACCACAACTCCTATACGCCCGGTTTTTGATGCGTCATCGAAAGAAAAAATCAACCATCTCTAAACCAATGCTTGGAAAAGGGCGTCAACCTTATTGAATTGATCCCTTCTATGATTTTACGTTTTCGCACAGAGAAGATTGGAGTAACTGCCAATATTAAAAAGGCATTTCTTCAAATCAGCTTACAAGAAAGAGATAGAGATTTTTTAAAGTTTTTGTGGTATGGCAAAGATGAAAACTTGAAAATATTCAGACACACGCGAGTGGTATTTGGAGTATCATGCAGTCCTTTTCTATTAGGAGCAGTTTTAGACCACCACCTTAACGAAACTTTTAAAAGGTTAGAATGCGAAGAAGTCCCATACAGTTTTAATGTGATTTCCAAATTAATGAAGTCTTTTTATGTTGACAACGTTCAAGTGTACCAGATAAAGACGCCTTACACCAATTCATTGAACAGTCAACATCAATTTTGACTGATGGTAAATTTGAACTAAGAGGGTGGGAGTTTTCTTTATCAGAAAATGTTGAAGCAGAAGCAAAAAGTAACATTCTTGGACTTGTTTGGAACCGAAATTTAGGAAGTGTCATTAGAATTTTTTGATAAACTTGAAACACAGAACATAACCAAAAGAACTATTTTATCAATGGCTCATAAGTTATTTGATCCTATTGGCTTTACTTGTCCATTGGCGTTGGTTCCAAAGCTTTTGCTTCAAAAGACATGGTGTTTGAAATTAGGATGGGACATTGAAGTCACAGAAATTAGAAAAATATTTTTGAAATGGCTACAAGATTTGCCTTACTTGACATATGTTAAGGTACCTCGATGGATTACTTCAGATTTTGAATCACCGACCAGTCTTTACATGTTTTTTATGATGCAAGTGCTGACGCATATGCAGCTTGTCTTTTTTTGAGAACAGCAATAAATGATGAAGTAGTTTTGAGACTGATTGAATCAAGTCTAGAGTAGCACCTGTAAAGAAACTAACTATACCCTGGCTTGAGGTCTTAGCTGCCACCATTGAAGTACAGCTATTTCAGAATTTCCACATAAATTATGACGTGAAACTTGAAGTTTTCTTTTGGTCAGATTCATCAATAGTTTTGTCCTGGATTAAGAGAGAAGACCATTGGAAACCATTTATTTGGAATCGTGTTGAAGAAATAAAACGTTTTACTAAACCTGAAGACTGGTACCATGTTCCTGGTCATTTAAATCCAGCAGATCTTCCATCACGAGGTTGTTCTGCAAAAGTACTAGCTAATGGAAGATGGTGGGAGGGACCTCGATGGCTACTTGATCCAGTTTCAGAGTGGCCAAGCCAAAATTTTGAGTGCCACAAAGAAGAAGTTAGTAAAGAAAAATGAAAAACTGTTGTTTTCTCCTTGAGTGTGACTAAAGATTTTTTATGGTATTACCAATATTTCTTAAAATTTAGTAAGATAGTCAATATGATTGCATGGATAATGCAATTTGTGAATAACTGCAGAAAAAAAAATGAGAAATTTTTAACACCAAAGGAATTAGAAGTATCAAGGAAAATAGTCATTCGTTTTGTACAAGAAGAATGTTATTCGGACTGAAAATGATTCCAAACTTTCATCTTTGTGTCCTTTCATTGATGAAGAAGGGTTAATTCGAGTGTGTACTAAGATATCAGATAGAATTGATACAGAAAATTTTCGTATGCCATATGTTTTACCCTCAAACCATGAAGTTGTGAAATGCCTTATTCTTGAACAATAAAAATAATCATGTTGGTGTACAGGGATTGATGAGCATTTTACGAGAAAACTATTGGATCTTACAGTGTAGACGCACCATTAAATCAGTTATTAATGGATGTACTACATGCAAAAGATTTAAAGGCAAACTCATAGAAACACCTGCTATATGTTTACCAGATAACAGAGTGTGTGATGCTGCAGTGTTCAAGATCATGGGTATAGATTTAGCAGGTCCTCTATACCTCAAATCAAATCAAAAAGTGTGGATTGTATTGTACACTTGCGCCATCTACTGTGCTGTTCACCTTGAATTGACCTCATCCTTATCCAGTAATGCATTTCTACAGACGCTACGAAGATTTATTGCTCATAGAGGAAGGCCCTTAACAATTTATAGTGACTGTGCAAAGAATTTCATTGGATTTGTCAATGCTTTTTAAAACATAGATTGGTCAGAAGTCACAGAAAATTGTAGTAATATACATAAAATGGAAAATGAATCCTCCAACAGCTGCCTGGTGGGGCGGTTGGTGGGAGCGACTTATGAGACTAATGAAAGATTTGTTACGTAAAACACTTGGAAAAACAAGTCTTGACATTGAAGGACTGCAAACTGTACTTTGTGATTGTGAGACAGTTCTAAAGAAAAGAGTTTTTAAGCTAAGAAAAGAGGTTTTTAAGCCTTGAAAAGAGTTTTTAAGCTTAGAAAAGAGTTTTTAAGCTTAGAAAAGAGATGGCGCCTGAGAGTGTGGCACCAATTATCAGTAGCCTTAATTTATCAAAGACATTCATTTGAAATCCAACATGCAGACACGCTTGTAGCATCCATTTTTAGAGGCCCTTTCCTGGTACAGATGTACATAAGTACATGGTGGGGGTGCATTTTCAACTTTTGTTTTATTTCCACTGTAGGTTATATGGGAAAAACAAAAGATACAGGCAGATCATAATTTTGTGAAGTCTGTACCTGAAATGCGCATTGTTTGAGGTTTAGTATCCATTCTAAGCTTTGGATTGGCATTTTTCTTGTCCCTGCTCCGACTGCGTCTTCTTGAGGACATTTTTGAGAAAACTATAAAATTTTTAATTTTTTTTTAACAATCATCCCTTTTTAGAGTTTAAAAACCTTGAATGTTGATGGATGTACAGGATGGGATATCTCTGAAACTCCCTAAATGACAAACATGACTGTTTTCGAAATCACACTTGACTTTCTGAAAAAAGTTCTTAAAGATGTTCTTCAGTTTGATTTATTTTTGTTCAACAGTTAAAATCTTTTTACCCAAAATAGTAAATAACTAACCTTAAAATTTTGTGTGGGAATCACTTAAGAATACATGGGAATCACCTTAAAATCTTTGGGAATCATCAAAATCACTGGAAACCATATTTGAATAATTGGTAATACCCTCAAAAACACTTTAAAAATGGCAATCAATGTATGTTTTAGGGGCTGGTAAGTGTTTATTAGTCCTGAGTCCCAATTTAGTTTTTTTTACCTCTCCTTAATTAAAAAAAATATACCAGAAGGCCTCGGAAGAAAGCATGCATATTGTGCTCAAAGGAATACCCTATTGTACACCCATCAACCTATTAAAAAAAACAATTTTAACTGGTCTAAAGAAATCCATAAAAAATATTAAAAAAATTTGTGTATGATGACATTTTTTTAAATCAAAATAATTTTTGTATAAATATCTATGGAGGCAGCAACTCCAAATGTCAACTCCTATAAATACTTAATGAGATTTGTGTCAAAGGGGCAACTAACTGATGACTTTCAAGATGATTGCAAGGTCAAGTCAAATTTGTATAGCAACACATATCTTTGATCACCAAAATGGAAAAAGCAGAAAATTGTACACTTTAATTGACCATTTACGTTTTAATTTTTAAAATTAAAAATAGCACTCAGTAGCATCAACTTTGAACTCCCCCTTTCCAATTTTAAAATTTAAATTTAAAATTAGTTGCAAGAAAATTGATGTGATCAAGGTTACAATAATCCTTTCTATTCTCTTGAAGGTCAAGTCAAAGGGCAAGGTTAACTAGAACATAGAATTTTGCTCATTCCATATCCAAAGTAGAAAATATGGGTTCTAATTTGAAAAAATAGACTTTAATTGACCTTGAAGGACAAGGGCATAGTAAAATTATTAAAGGTCCCCACTCAGTTGCCCCTTTGAAACACTTTGAGATACTTAGATGTCTCAAGATAAATGCCCCTGTACTATTAGAACAAACTATAAAAAAAAAAAATTGAATTTGACATTTGTGATCATTAAAAAGTAAATCATTATGGATCAACTATTCTGACATAAGTGAACATGATAGCTTAATGAAATAAAAAATATAAAATTAAAACTCACTTCTCTTCAGGGGCAAGGAGGGACTTCTTATACAGTCTCCAATTTTGCCAAATTACCTGTACCACGCGATAGAAACGTGATTGTCGAAATATCAGCCAAACCGAAAATGGCAAATACATACCCGCCGAGTTGCCAAATAAATGATAATTTTATCCAGATAATCGCGGATAATTGTTGCCGAGTCTAAAATTGTGAGTCTCTGTGGTCACGACGCCGAAAGCCGCGCGGTCGGTCGCTTCATGTTCGATTCTGAGTCTTGCCACTAGGTGTTTTTTCACTACTTTACTCGGTCACCACCTGACTAATTGGTTGATGGATGGAAGTCCCAGTAACAGCTCTTGGTTAACTACTAAATATTGTTCAAAAAATACAGTTACACAATTAATATAACATCACATAAAAAATGCCAGCCGAGTTGTACCTATAAATTTTCTTAATTATCATCTTATTTTTTTGTATAGACCAGCTTTAAATTATTTCTTTTTAAATTTCCCATTTCTTTTAAAATAAACCACATAAGCAGGTATTTTCATAATTCTTTATTATGTTTGTTCTTTTATTTTTTTATCATTACCATTTAAGTATGTTCATAGCACAAAATCCTTCTTAGGTTAAAATACTTAGATTTGTTCCCTTTCTTCTATTTTTGAGATGAGCTTCTGCTATCTTAGCAAAAGCTTCCCTTTGCAAAAGTCGATAACCAGTAGCCAAATATCTAAGAGTTGTGGAATTTAAGCTGTCAATTCCATATGCCAAGATATCCAGTCCCAATTCTATGCTAGTTCCAAAATCACACTCATCTGTAGCTATGCTGACTCCTGTTAAGATGCCATGAAGTTCTGACAAGTGCTTTTTTTGCTGTTCAGGGAGTGCTACCTTTATTTTAGTTAAAAGTTTTGAGAATTCTTTATTGGAAACCCCAAGATCTCTGTAACCTACTTGGGTTTTTTTGTTATAAGGCACAACAATACCCATCTTATTAAAACTTCTTGTTACAATCTTTGATTCCCTTTGTCTAATTTTTTGGGTTTTCAGGCCTAAGTCTAACTTCAATTCTTCAGCCTTATCTTTTAACTTCTTCAGAATTTTTTCCATAGATATTTTTTTAAATGGGTCTAAAGTTGATTTTAGTCTTTCTAAATGTGTGTTTACAGCACCAAAAATGTTATCCCCAACAATTGATAACTCCCCATTTTCTTTACTAGAATTACTAACTAAAAAAATAGGCATTTCATCTGGGGAGTCCCTAAAATATCCAATATGAAATCCTGTCTTATCACTTCCTTTAAGGACAGTTTGCAACTCTGGAGGATCATAATAATATCTCCAATGGAGAAGAAATTCTTCTGGTCTTTTATCTGAAATGTGATCAAACTTTCCAGCAAGGGCATCATAAGGACCAACCAAAGTTAGATCAAACTCCTTGAAAGCATATTCAGGAATTTTCTCATTTAAAGATTTGCAAAATTCCCAGAACTGATAAAAATCTGAAGGCATATCTACTAAAAAGTTTTCTTTAATAAATTGTTTTCGATCATAGTCTACAGAAGTACTACATTTAGGCTTTGGTATAGCTTTATCACAAATATCACTAGGATTTGATTCCTTATTTTTATTAATGTCTTTTAAAAGATCAATGTTTTTCAAATTATCTGTTGCAGAATTATCATTGAATACTGTTTTTTTATCATTTTTAGTACTTTCAATTTCAGAATGACTTGCTGCCATACCAGCATCTTCCAATTTGTTATTTTTATGATTCTTAATACTTTCAATTTCAGAATTGCTTGTTGCCATACCAGCATCTTCTAACCTGCTCTGTGTATTGTCTTTTGGATCTATTTTCTTTCTTTTAGCTCCTTCATCTGAAGAATTACTATCTGTATTATTGTCAAAAGTATTTTCATCTTGTTTGGGAGACATTGATCTTCTGCGCTTAGCTTGATCAATTTTTTTAAGATCAAACCTATTTGGTTTCTTAGGAGGATGCTTGTATTTTTGTAGATGCAAGGGATTCTTTTGGTAACACTTTGTGCCATACTTGCAGGCTATCCTTGTGTCTTTTACATATTTCTGGCGATCAGTTTCTGTGTCTGACATTTTTCTACTATAAAAAACTTAAATTTCTTGTATTGACAGGAGGTCTGACAGGAGTTGTTGAGACAATTTATTTCTAGTATCTACTTAAATCAAACTAAATTTTTAAATAAACAGCAAGAGAAATTTCACAACTTAAAAAAAAAAAGAGAAAAAGTGCTGTTTTGAATAAGAACAGCTTGGAGTGAATAAGGAGTTACTTTTGTGATCACCTTTGTTTAGCAACAATGAACATAAATTATGTACCACAAAACTTTGCTATGGCAACCACCAAAAAACAGTGTACCACAAAACGGACAAACTAAGAAAATGTCTGACTATGAAAATGACCCACTACAAAAACGACTGACTTTGAACACATTTGACTACGAAATACCTTATGTAAACACAAGGATAACTATAAGTTTCTACAGAAGTTGCTGTAAAATGCAAAAAAATCACTTCAATGTCCGACTACGAACAACGTTTGTTAACATAACGGGTTGCTACGGCAATAGCTCGACAAATTTTTTTAACAAAAAAAAGTTTTAAATTGCTTTGTGAGCAAGCAGATTGCTATGACAACCTCTTTAGTACCACGACCAACTTGTTTAGTAATTAAACAAAAGAACAACGCATCACCGACTACGAAACACGTTACGTAAACACAACCGGTAGCTACGGCGGCCGTCCGAGTACCGTTGTTACAGTTCGTTTCTTCGCGGAAGTACCGTTACCAAATTATAGCGGCATGCACGACCAATAAAACTACCGAGAAATAAATGTTCCATGTAAATAAAATTGTTATAAAGCGTCCAAAATTTACAAACATGCGATTTATTCACGGCGGTCAGTAGAAAAATCAATAAAGAGAGAAAGGGACCAAATAAACTACAACTGCACCATTTTCCTGAATTTGGGACCACTTACATTGGAGAGACGGCGACGAAAGAGCACTTTTCCGGCGGCGAAAATCTGCAGAAACGGATCGCCGAGAAAATCACTAGATTTTCTGCACTTTTTTGCAAGGAAATCGACGAAAAACGAAACGACGAGAACCAACTTTCAGGAGTTCGACATATTTGATTTTTCAAACGTCAAAACAAAAATAGAAGCCCGTGTACACCGTGTGTTCACAAATTACACTCCTTGTTTTTTGGGTGTCTATTTTCGATATAACCAGTAGCAAACGAATCTTGTTCGCTGACCGCGGTGCACTTCGGTACGCGAGTCGTCACGAATTTGGGCATTTCCTTAAGCCTAGTTTCCACCTATGGGTGTCCACCTCCCAACGATTATAAACACACAGGATTGCTTATTTACATTTAACTAATGTTAGCGTCGCTCAGCGAGACGAACAGTGTCTGCTTACGTCACCAGCGGACCAGTTGCTTTGTTTGTATTCAGAGTTCGTGTGATTTTAAGGTGTTTTTGACGTTTTTACATCCGTTTTTTTGCGTTTTTTCATTTATTTGACGGTGTGGTTGACTATTTAGGAGGTAAATCTGAGGGCACAGCCGTGCCTCGCCAAGTTCACGCGCCGTACCATCTTTTCTTGAAACATTACTTGACCTATCTAAAACTCTACTTCGGAATGAGCTACGAATCTCAAACTTTGCACAGTCGTAGATCTCCATGGAGTTAACAATCCCTTCATGTTTAGTTTCATTGAACTCCCAAAAGTACTGAAGTAGTTACGAAATTTCAAAAAACGTCGAAATTTTCACTCGCTCACTTACTCATGTATAGATCATCAAAATTCTACTGTACTTCCAGACATGCTACAAAGCTGAAATTTGGCAGACACAAGTCTGCCAAACCCTTGGAAAAAATGAAAAAACCCCAAAATTCTAATTTACTTCCCTCCCCTATACATGTAAAGTTATGTAAAAGTAACATTGCCCACTTCCAGAAATGGCAGAATGATAGGAACTATGATAAAACTATAGAAAAAAATTTAAAAACCCCAAAATTATAATTTACTTTCCTCCCCTATAAATGTAAAGTAATGTAAAAGTAACATTGCCCACTTCTGGACACGCTAGAGAGCTGAGCTTTGGAAGGCCGATAGTAACTATGATAGAACTATAGAAAAAAATTAAAACACTTCAAAATTCTAATTTACTTCCCTTCCCTATAAATGTAAAATTGTGTAAAAGTAACATTGTCCACTTCCAGAAACGCTCGAGAGCTGAGATTTGGAAGGCCGATAGGAACTATGATAAAACTATAAAAGAAAATTAAAAACCCCAAAGTTTAATTAACTTCTCTCCCCTATAAATGTAAAGTTATGTAAATTAGCATTGTCCACTTCCAGAAACGCTAGAAAGCTGAGCTTTTGAAGAAAACGCTAAGATTTTAATTTACTTTCCTTCCCTATAAATGTAAAGTTATGTAAAATTAACATTGCCTACTTCCAGGAACACTAGAGAGCTGAGCTTTAGAAGGCTGATAAGAACTATAATAAAACCATAGCAAAATATAAAAAAACTCAACATTTTTAATAAGGCATTGCAAAAGTTTTGAACAATATCCCGTATATTTTACTATTTTAAAACTTAAATATCTAAATCCTTTAAAAAAGCAGTGAAATCATAACAAAAACCTATCATGTAAAAAAAGCCAAGTACGCGAAAATGGCATTCCGTAAAAAGAATTGAGAGAAAAGTAAAGCCAAATTCTACAATACAAATTTCAAAATGAATGGTTCTTACTAGCTTGGAAATGTTTTTCTAAACTTGGCTATTATTATTAACCCTTTATAAATGTGAATTAAGTGAATTGATATAAAGACAGCACAATTTTTTGTTGAAATAAAAGCTTTGTGTTCCCTCTTTCAGTGTAGAAATATAAATATATATACTTTTATATTATTATATTTATATAAACTTTTAATTTTTTTTTGATTTTTGGAAACTCCTTGCTCATTAAATTATTCACATAAAAGAAAATTGGTAATTATGCCGCAAACGTACTTTTTTTTATTAAACTGATTATTGGAAAGTTTATTTTGTAGATAGTTTCTCCAAGTTTAGTTTCAGTATTTTTCTTAAGTTTTTTAGTCTCTTTATAGAAGTTTTCAGAAACATGTTACAGAAGAAGGAGTGAAAACGGGCGCTGGGTGGGATAAAAACAACTCATAACACAAACAATGTAAATCATTTGAAAAAAAACTTATGAAAATCTATTGATTTAAAGCATAAGAAGTTGAAAAACACATCTTATTTGGCTGTTTTCTCCAAAAACTGACTGGTTGTTGATATAATAATATAATAAATATTGCAATTTTAGATCTGAAATATCAAATAAATACCTTTTTGTTACTGCATAATATAAGTTTATTTTATTATATCGGCAACAAAAACAATAAATTATACATCTAATGATTTAAATTGATTAAACTTTTAAAAAAAATCCTATTCCATTCTAAAACTTTCAACTATTTAAAAAACAAACTCCAACATATCGTCTGGTAGGAAAATTCAGCTCTCAGAGCAAACTCTTGATTTATCAAATCATTTGTTTTGAATAAATGAAATTAGTAATTATATTTACTAACACGAATAAAAAATTTGTTTGCAAATAAGCAAGAAAAAAACGGGAAAAACTCACGATTGCAATGTGTATTATATGAAGCGCGCTGAGCAGAGGTCATTAACGTATTAACCGGAGGAGACCAGGAACCGCGGCAAAAATTCATTCATCAAAACAATTCGATTTGACCCCTAGATGCTTCAATGAGTTGGAAAAGAATGGAAATATTTTTTGGAAAGTCGATAGCAACGCTGTGCGACACACAGCAGACGTATGTTTATTCTTTATGGTCCATCGATTTACCAGTGACGGCGGCAAAATATTTATTTATTAAAAGTAAATACCTAACTTATTAAAACAAGCAATTTAATTTAGTTTACAGCTGAATAAATACCCATTGACAATAAAAATTTACATTAATAGCATTGTTGAGATTATGTTCTCAAATACAGAGGTCGAACATTAAAAATAGGAGTCAGGCTCTAATAAAAACTTGAGAGCCCACTTGATTTTCGAACCGGGGCACTCACCGAGAATTGTGAAGTCGTCTTCAGCAGCCGAAAACGGTATTAAAGGTTCTCTTTTTCCTAGCGACAATTTGATCACCCCCAAATATTACAATTTTAAAGCTAGATACTATGTGTAGTGCCTACTTTTCTTTTGTATATAAAAAAGTAAATATAATTTTAGTTCCTTTTTTATGAAAAATTGGTAGTAATATTGTAAAAAAGTAACAGAGCTCTATTTGGATAAGGATATTTTGGACTTTTTTAAAAAAAGCCCTCGATTTATTGCTTTGATGGAGAGACAATTTGCTTACTTTGGGGATTTATTAAGATGTACCCCATCAGTGGGGTTACTTTTACCCATTTGTTTTAATTAGGATAGTAACCATGGCCAGAACTAAAATAGTTTTTTTGATTATGATACTCTACATTTTTCAATTTTCCCTGAATTTAAAATTTGTTGCAAATATATTTGTATTTACTGCCTCCTACGACGGTGGTTTTGTCCCTTTTAGTAAGATTAAAGGTGTGTCTACAAAAACCTACAAAAAATATGTGCCTAAAAAACAACTCTTTTTTATAGCGAGTTATTTTGAGAAAAGTTAATGCGACACTTATTCCGACGTACTGCCATCTCGGTTTTCATCAGCAGTTTCATTAGAAAAGAAACTGGAAAAAATGCAACATATCAATTTCTGTTCTGTGGTAATTGCTTTATTATAGTTTTTTCAAAAACACATGATGTTTTGTTCAATTGACATTTTTTTAAAACAATTTGTTCAAACACATCTTTTTTGAATGACATTTTGTTTGAATAACGTTTGGTTCAAAAACATTTTCTTGAAACAGAAAACTCTTCGAAAAACTAGCTGATTTTGGGAGGTCGCAATCGGTGGTACCTTTATCAATTGATCCTAACCTGTTAACCTAACCACACTGAACTCTAATCAATTGATCGCAAACGTATCCATTTCAAGAAATTAAAAATGTTTTCAAAAAAGGGATCATTTGAACATAATATCGATCACAATGTTTCCGAAAAAAATGCCAATCAATCACACTGCTTTCAAACAAAATTGAAAAAAGATATTTTTGAACAAAACAATTTGACAAAATGTCATATGAATTTAAGCAATTTTTGCACAAAACGTTTTCAAAAAAAATGCAACTCGAACAAAATGTCACTTAAAAAAGGTGTTTTCAAACAAAATGGTTTCGGTCAGATTATCAGTGGAACAAAATGTTTTAAAAACACAGTTGAACATGTTTTTGAACAGATTCTCATTTAAAAATGTTTTTCAAAAAAATATAATATAAAAAAGATATTTTCATAAAAAATGTACCATCAGATCGTCATTGGAACAAAATATTTTTGAAACTAAAAAATTTGACATTCAAACAAAATGTTTGAATAAAAAGTCATTCGAAAATAATATGTTTTTAAAAAAATGTTTTCGAAAGAAAATCCCATTTGACAAAATGTCATTCCAAAAACTAATTTTTCAACAAACCAAAAGTTTTTTATCAGGTGGATGTTTGAACAAAATGTTTTTGAAAAAGATGTTTTAAAACAAACTGTTTTCAACCAAAACGCCATTTGAACAAAACGTCATTTAAAAAAGTAATTTTTGAAAAAAATGTCAAATCAAATTTTCTTTTAAACAGAATATTTTTGCAATGCAATTTGAACAAAATATCATTTTCGTTTAAAAAATTAATTTTATTTGCCAGTTTTATTTTTTGACACATCACTTAATACTGAAGGGTTATTTTGAAAAATAACTTTTTTTATTTAACATTTAAAATGAGCTAAATAAAAAAACATATATTTATATCGTCTCGCTTATAGTTAAAAATAATGAACAAAAAATATTTTATAAATGATGTAAAAAATAGGAATCAAACAAGGTTCGTGGCTAATCGGGCAAAAAGGAGTTTTTTGTTTCCCTTATATTTTTCCGTGGGTAGCCTGAAAGCTTAACCTCACGGGGGTCCAAGATCTAATGGACACCTAATAAATGTTGACAGTTAACCGTTTCGTCCTTATGGGACTCCTCAGAACACTGCTGGTCAATGTGACAAATCTTGCGAAGTTAATCAGACGGTTTTGTCTCTAATTAAATGTAATTAGTGAGAGAACTATAGCAAGAAGCGCCATCTACCGAAATTCCACGTTTGTTAGTATTATTTGGCTTAAAAATTCCGTTGATTGACGCTCACTGTCTTGAAGACGGGTAAAAATGCAATCTGTGTTGATCCGGCCTGAAAGACAAAGTGCTGTCGTAGGTCACGGACTATAGTTGTTTTCTTTTATTTGCATTCGATCTTTTCATTGATCGATATTGTATAGCAGTGTTTTCTTTCGCCTGCTTTTGGTTTTTTTGTTTCTCTCGTATCTCGGTAGATGGCGCCTCTTGCTATAGTTCGCTCACTAATTACATTTAATTAGAGACAAAACCGTCTGATTAACTTCTCAAGATTTGTCACATCGACCAGTTATTCTAACTCAAATATCGCAGATAAATAACGACCTGGAGATAATAGAGGACTGGGGCAACAAAAACCTTGTACAGTTTAACGCGCAGAAAACCCAAGCAGCCCTGTTTTCAAAAAAGACCAGCACCGGTGAGCCAAACATCATGCTACCTGGAAGTGATGTCACATTGCAGAGCCAGTTGAACATCTTAGGAGTCACTGCAGAGACCAACATGTCTTGGCACAGTCACGTGGCAGATATAGCTAAAAGGGCGTCCCAAAAGCTTGGGGTGCTATTTCGTACAAGACATCTGTATACACCAAGTCAACTGCTGACACTCTACAAAGCCCAGATTCGACCAACTATGGAGTACTGCTCACATATATGGAGTGCGGCACCCAAACATACCTTAATGCTTTTGAACACCGTGCAAAAGCGAGCTATCAAGCTGATCAATGACCCCGCACTTACCCGTAGCTTGGATAGTCTCGAACATCGAAGAACTGTGGGCGATCTCTCTCTCTTCTACAGGTATTATCACGGAAAATGCTCTAAAGAGTTGGCACGTATGATCCCCCCGGGAGTAGCACCTACTAGGCGAACACGTCAAACAGACGGTAAACATCAATTTACTGTCAAAATAGAGGCACCAAGAACCTCATTATATCAGAATTCATATCTCTGGAGAACAGCATCGCTGTGGAATAAACTCCCTGCGACAGTTTTCCCTGCAGGTTACAACCTGAACCGTTTCAAAACCAACACACACCAACATTTCCGCGCACTTGCCGCTTGTCGAGCGTGATAGGGATCTCCTTGCGAGTGTGCATACCCGTAAAAAAAAAAACTGTATATTGATACGATGCTCCGTTAAAAAGATAGATTTTTTTTTTATTTTAATTGTCAAAAAACTGTCATTAGTATTAATAGATTTTGACCAAAATCTAATCAGCTCCTAAGAGTGTCGAGCACTATTTTACCTAAAAATTGTATAAAAATCGGTTTAGCGGTTTAGGAGCTATCGTGTTACGGACAGAAATACTATACACACACACACACACAGACAGACATCACGACGATATTGCTAGGATAGGTCAAAATACACCCAAATAACACATTTTCGGCGTTATTTTAAAACAAAAATTTTCGTCGAAAATAATACCTATTAATAATACCCTTGCTATGCGGGCTAGGAAGGCAAAAACTAAAAATTGTGATTTTGAAAAAAATTAAGTCCTAAAAAAATTGTTAACGTCATTTTATTGGCCTAGTCACATTTATATAGTTTTATTCAATTTGTTTAAAAGAAGGCGACAATATTTTAATTTTTCGAATAACACAATTTAAGTTTTTAAGCATTATTTTGAAACCCCCTGTAGATATTTTTAACTTCAACACTGCATCCGATTAAGCTCGCAATAGCGCCACTTTTTCCTTTTGAACGAATATCGTAAGTGTTACCGTTTCTGAATATCCCACAAAGCCCTATGTACTTTATCTTTTTATCTGGACACCCTGTAGACAAACAGACACATTGACTCATCGTGATATAGAAAAATGCACGAAGATTGACTAATTTAGGTTAGAAAATCCCCAAAGGGCACATTTGTGAAGGTATCAAAAAGAAAATGTCATTAAACACAAATAATACGTTTTCTATTTTTAGAGTTGCAACAAAATAATTAAGTAAAAGTTTACCGCAAAAAAAGGACAATATTTCAATACTGCGTCAGAAAGTAGACATTTCGGTTAATTAGAAAATAATAAAACTAACATCAACAAATTCTAACAAACTAAAGTTTCAGTCCAACAAAAACTATATAAAAATAAAATTTTCCTTACCAAAACACCAGCGAATTCATAAAATCATAGCAAGTAAAACACTGCAACAATGACAGTCAAAATGCTTCCCTAGTCTTAAGGACATGTCACTCTAAAAATGCCTGGCACTTGTTTTACTCCAGCGCCTACTACGAGGGAAAAAACAATATTGTTTTAAATATACATACATAAGATTAAAATGTCTAAGCAGAAAATTTTTAAGATGCAACTTTCAATGCAAATATCATCATATCATTATAGTACTTAACTATGTCCACCTAGATTAGTCAAACGTTCCACTGTGCTTGGGTGCAAAGCCTTTCTTTTGGAGACTTAACTGAGCCTTCACCATCATGGAAAGAAAATGTTAACAAAATGGACAAAACAAAGAGTGATAATAAGAATCAAATTTATAAATACCAAAAAGCAAAATGAATCCACAATGAATCGAAACCTTGATGAGAGTCGAAAAACAGTAAAAAAGTTAAAGAAAATTATTTTGTAACTATTTTATAATTAGATAGGTATAGTTTTTCTTACTTGCAATATGATTTAAAAACAAAACTGATGAGGGCCATTCTTAAATTATATACTGAGTGTTCCAAGTTAAAAGTCCACCATTGCTAACTTTGTTATTATTAAAAATAGAAAAAATTTTAATTAGCAAACTGGTAGAATTTTTGAAAATTATGAAATGCAGGATGTTTAAATTAAAATTGGTTTTATGTTTTTTGAAAAAACTCGTAAACTCAATGTTCGATTTTTTTTATTTGGGCATCTTAAAGAAAATTCTACTAGTTTGCCAATTCAAACTTTTTCTATTTTTAATAATAACAAAGTTAGCATGGTGGACTTTTAACTTGGAACACTCAGTATATAATTTAAAAATGGTCTTCATCAGTTTTGTTTTTAAATCATATTGCAAGTAACAAAAACTATACCTATCTAATTATAAAATAGTTACAAAATAATTTTCTTTAACTTTTTTACTGTTTTTCGACTCTCATCAAGCTTTCGATTCATTGTGGATTCATTTTGCTTTTCATTAATAATAAAAAATTTAGCAATGGTTGACACTCAACTGGGAACACCCTGTATATTGCTGAAGCAGGAGGGAAGGAATATTAGCGTTACAGTCAATGTATTTTTATTATAATTTTTCTTGAAATGCGTTAAGAAGGTGGGATCAAAAATCCTGAATCTTTGCGTTATGTAATTTATGAATTTTCCCTTACTGCCTCAATTTTCTTTCCTTTAATTTATTTGAAAAAATTTTTCAAAAAAAACTAATTTTAATTACCTCCTATCCACAAAAAAAATCAATATTGCTTTAGTGTTTGGCGAAAAAAGGTAAATTAATATAAACAAGAGAGTCGAATTAACTTAGGAAAAGTATTTATAATCGTGTCTTGAATCTGATATTTATAAAACTGTTGGAATTTTTCTCAGAAATTTTTTAAGTATTTAATTTTTTAATAAATTTTGGTATTTTTACGGCATCTATCTGTATTTCTCTCATAATATAACGTTGAGGTATCTCTTTCTTGATCGTGGAGCAGGCATATTGCCGCGTCATAGGCTGCCGAGTTCTTATTGGCTGGGAGTTACCAGACAACCGGTTTATTTACGGACCGTGGACTTTGCACCGGTTTTAAATGCAGAATCATCTGCTGCGTTTTTTGAATCAAGGTGGGCACGCATAGGTTGAAACCGGGTGTCAGAGTAAGAAAATCTCTAATCAAGTCGCGTTGCGGGTATGTTTACAGAAACACTTAAATATTTTTCGAAGTTTTTGTGGTATGTTATATTAATAATAGAACTTACTGTCGAATAATATAATTCACCAATTCTTGCCACATTGTGTCTACTATGAATTGTAAGCCTTTTTATGACAAAAATGACATGATATGTAAACACGTCGGCATTTAAAATGGCTACATTGATTTATGAATAGATTACAAATGCAGCATAAGTGGCTTATCACAGAAACGAACGCTTTCTTGTTTTCCTATTGGCGAATTCTTTTGGGAAAAAAGTGCAGCACTGGTGGGCCACTAGTGCAATTTTCGTTTTCTATTGGGCAAACTAGTGCAATTTCTTGTATTCGTTTTAGTATAACTGACATTAAGCCTTTATAGTGTAGCACTCAGTGCATATTTTTTGGCACGGGGCTCTCTTAACAAACGCTAAGGGAGAGATAATTTCATGGTGCTTCTGTGGCTAGCCGTTTTTTTCGTAAGGGTGCCTCAAGTACGCGGCATTCTTTGAAAATAATTAAGATAAAAGTATAGTCAAGTTCTCCAATAAACAGTTCAAAATGAAAGGTTTTTATTAGTTTGGAAAAGTTTGGTTAAATTTTTCCACATAGCATTGAAAGAACATTCACATGATAAGTATATGCCTTTAAGCAACTTTATACAAACGATATTTTTTAAGCATAAGCATAGCATATTTTTAAAAGAATATTCAGATCCGAAGTATATAATTATAGTATATATATATATATATATATATATATATATATATATATATATACTTCAAGATATATTCATTAGGAATAGGCATGTATCCATTAAAGGAAATAGTTATTTTACATTTGTTGCCATTCTTTCGTATTTATTTCTAGACAAAATTACTTTTAAAGTTAAATGTCTATATTTTGAGCTGTCATGGACACTGTGAGTGCTAAATAAAGATTGCCTAATCAGCAACGCAACACTTTAGAAGCTGCTTAAAAGTGAAACAGCATACAGCTGCAACAGCTATTTTGTTACTGTTTTGACACGGTTAAATACCTAGGCACCTACAATGACAAGAAGCTAAACTGAAAGATGCATATAAATAATCTAATAAAAAGATTATCATGTTTTACTGGAATACTCTCCAAAAGTGCCAAATATTTAAGCAAAAAATCAAAACAAATGATCTAAAACATGCATATATTAACTTTGTTATTACATACATGGCTCCTATCTATGGTACTGCAAGCTTAACAACACTGAATATGTTACAAAGAACTCAAAATAAAGTTCTAAACCCTCTTAATGGAATGGACTTATACATACTGTACTGTGATATCCACAAAAAAACCAACTTTTTAAATATTTCAGAAACACTTAAATTCGAACATTGCAAGCTCATTTTTAAAATAGAGAATAATATAATATGAAGATACCAATAAATTTATCAACGAACAAACTGATACATAATTACCACACTCGAAATTACTCCAAGATTCATATTATAACAAACAGAAGAAGCTGCGGTAAAAAGCGCTTGTCATACACAGCAGTAAAAAATTATAATGCACTACCAACAGCTTTAAAACAATCAAAAACTCTAAAAATTTTCACATTTAAATGTAGGAATCCCTTATTAGCTCTTAGATAGATAAGAAGTGTTTTGTAATATTAATTAGGTAGTGTTAAACTTATGTGCCTGAAGATTTACTTCATTGCAAATTTAATTACTTTAAATTTACCAAAGTTACCACATAAGCATCAAGATATAATTAAGAAAAGAACATGTAGTCTATGACCCTATGTAGATTTGTTTGTCCTTTTGGGTTCTAATAAATTAAATAAATAATAAAATACTTGGGGTACTGGGACAGCTCATAGCTGCTTTCCAAAATATGAATCACACGCTTAAAATTGCTTATGTGGCGCAGAAAATTTGAACTTTTTCAACGAGCCATGTTTTAGGAAAAAAGTGGTTGGCCACACTCCAAAGCTAACTTTTTCAAAAGATTTCACTATCAATTGCCCGACTCTCCCCTACTATCGGACTTCACTGCACTGGGGCATTTTAGATTTCAATGTACTGGATTTGTGAACGCTCTCTGCTCATCCTTAGTTGAAATCACCAAACCATCTTTCAAACTTTGGTAACGCCAAAAAACCCAAACATTCACCATTTTGAATTTTTAATTATTTAATCAACATTTAAATTTAAAGGTCCACCGAATAGTAGTGGGGAGGTACTCGTCATTTTATTTAGTAGCGTGCTGTGTACTGGATAAATTTCCATTTAGCATTTTCTCATTTATTTCGGCACAAGTTTACCTAGCGTGCGCATCAAAATTCAAAGGTTACTCACGTGCCTCCTCAATCTAGAGTGTTTGAACTTTTGTTTAGTGGTTCCTTGTTTTTTGTTTTGGTAGAGTACCCAGTGGTTTGCTTGACAACCCGTATTTTTGGTTCTCTATACTTGATGTGTTCTTAATTTGGTCTTTATCCTGTATTTTGTGTAACCAACATTGATTGATCCCTTGTTTGTACACAGGTAATATATTTGATATTTATTAAATCTTTTAATGCATAAATTGAACTGAACTGAACCTCAGGGCTACTAATCTTGTAAATTTTAAAATAAATCTTTAGACCTAGTTTCTGTTAATATACACACCACACCATTGTCTATCCTGAGGTCTATCCACTAAAAACAGAAATTACAGTGGAGGTTATGAATGAAATAATTGAAAACTTGAATTAAGACTGAGAGGAGTATGAACAATACTTAAACCTGGGTATCTTAGAAATTAAAATGTTATTTCAATATCTTTAAATCCCTTAACGGCTGAATAGGTATCATTTATATTATCTGTGTGCTTATATGTTATTTTAATTTATACAGGATGCTACTAAATAGCAGTTTAAAGCAAACGATGTGAAATAAAAAATTCAAAAGTGACTTTTGAACTGTTTATGTTTACCATGTCATTTACATAGAAAAAAGGTGAAATTATATACACTTTTTATACAAACAGAACTTATTATTGTGCTTTTTATACAATACAAGAAACTGAAAGTCTTCCTTTGAATTATTAGGAAAAGTTGAAATTCTAAATAAAAATGTCGGGTGAGGGCAGTGATAGAGTGTTTAGGCAGATGAAGTTGAGTGTGGCCAGGAATTTGTTTAATGCAGAATCACCAATAGGAAATTATGACAGGTAAGACCAATGAACTGTTACTAATTCCCCACCAATTTTTCTGATTTCTTAATAATTGTTTTATTTCGTCACTAATTCCCCTTATTTCCATTAGTTGATTAGGATTAGCTCAAGAATGGCTTAATCCAGTGTTGTTTTAAATCAAATCAGCCAGAGGTTTGGCAGACCTCTTCAATTTTGACAATTTTTGGTACAATTATTCAACTCATAAAGGAGATGAAAAATCCAAAATTTAAAATTTTTATGATAACTAGTTTTTTTTAAATTAAATTTTGAAAATCAAAAAAACTGAGAGTTTGGCTCAAACATGTAGTAATAAATATTTAGATATATTGAGAACTAGATATACCAGGATGGTGATATAGGAATTTGAAAGGGCTTTAAACTACCTTTTGAATGAGAAAAAATACTTGAAAAAATATTAAAATTTTTGTATTTTTTTTAATATATTTTTTTCTTTAATGTTTTAGCGACCCTCCAAATTTCAGGATGGAAAAAATATGAGTTTATGTTGAAAAAAAATGTTATTAAAAATACATAAAAATAGTGAGAAAAGCATCAGTTTCTTAATAAAATACACAAAATAGACATTTTAAAGAAAAAATAACAGTGTTAGATTTACCAGTAATACCTATTTTTTTTTATTTTTTTAAGAATATTGTTATGCTTCCATGTAGGTTAATATGTGCTATCTCATTTGAAAGTTAATTTAAATACCATTCAAATAAGCCCTCTATATCATTATCCTGGTGTAAGTTGTTCTTGAGATAACTGTATGTTTGTTAGTACATGTTTGAGCCAAATTGGCAGTTTTTTTTGATTTTTAAAATTTAATTTATTCAATTCAATTCAATTCAATCCTTTATTGTTTATAATGTAAATTTACATATAACAAGAAGTGTGTATCTTACATACAGAATATACCCAGTACAAATGAGAAAAGTATTATTTAAAAAATGAAAAAAAAATAAATTATAAGGCAACAATGTGGCAAAAAAATCAAACAAAAAGAAAAAAACACTTGTTTTTTTTTATATTTAATTTATAGAAAACTTGAGAGGTGATCAGCTGCCCACAGTAGGTGTACAAAAATTGTCTACAGTACTATACTGCCGCCCTAATTTAAATTTTCCTAGTTTTGATTAAATAACCCAGAGAATATTAACAAATTATGCTCCTTGATAATGTTAAGTTATTTGTTTCTTGAAAACCATAAAAGCTAAAGAAAATGTATGTAGAATAATGCTGTGATTAACATGGCACCAAAAAGTTATCCAAAAGTTGGATAACAGCATTGTAGCTTATTCACGGCAGTATACAGGACGCTACAATACACTACAGGACCTAGAATTTATAAAAAGTCCTGTAGAAAGAAAACTAGTCATCAGAAAAGTTTAGAAGTAGAATAAATCATTGAGATGGTCTGCCAATCCTCCATTTTTTTTTTAAATGACTACCAAGAGGAAGAGCTGAAAAGATTTTGGGGGTGAGACTTTTAAGTAAAGGGGTGAGGGATAGGGTTAATTTTATACTCAGTTTTATAGTTAATCACCACTTTGTTTATAAATTTAGAACATATTGATTTACTACCTAGTTGGACACCTATAATATTTATGCATTATTAAAAATTATTACATATATTATGGTTTAAAAAATCCAAATTAAAGAAAAAATAATGAATCCAGCTAGCCTATTATCACACTTCAAGTGAAGCCATGATAATATATTAGCCTTGAAAACAGTTTTTTGTAAATATCTTAGAAACTAAAGCTCCTACGAAGTTTTTGGTTATAACACGAATTATTGACCAAAATATAGTCTACTATATTCCAAAAACAGTGTATTGATATGATGCTATGTTAAAAAGTTAGCTTTTTTTAAAGTTTTTAATTGTCAAAAAACTGTCATTAGCATTAATGGATTTTAACCAAAATATAATCAGCTCGTAAGAGTGTCAAGCACTGTTTTACCTGAAAATTTTATGAAAATCGGTTCAGCGGTTTAGGAGGTATCATGTTATGGACAGAAATAATACACACACACACACACAGACAGACATCACGACAATATTGCTAGGATAGGTCAAAATACATCAAAATAACACATTTTTGGCGTTATCTCTATCTCTAGCTATTGCTATGCAGGCTAGGAAGGTAAAAATATGCATGTTTCTTTCTTTTATGTAGATTTATTCCTTGTCGAACAAACAACAATTGGGAAACCAGCTTTGCCACTCTACCTGACCCACAAAAGTCAATGAATACAACAAAGAAAGCAGGCAGAGAAAATGGAGACTCTAGTAAAGATAGCAGTGTCTATAATATTTTATTAAGGTAAGTCCAAGAGTCCCCCTCTTTTTAATTTTAGTAGATTTTATGGCCACCAATTCACCTTCCAATTTAGGTTCATTTCATATAGTATATGACTTATTTGAAAGGTGTTTAAAATATCTTTAAATTAGATATTACAAGAAGTATTTTTTGGTAATAAACAAAATTGAAATAAAAAAAAGTACATTTCTGAAAGTATTTTTTTAAACTTTTTTTAAAAAAATATATTTTTTTTCTTAAATGTTTTAGCAAGATGCTCCCCAAATTTCATGATGGAAAAATGATGAATACATGTTGAAAAAATAATTACATTAAAAATAAGTACGTGAAAATGTGTGGGAAAAGGATCCTTTTCTTAATAAAATACACAAAACAGATATTTATGGAAAAAACAACTTAATTATTTCAATCATTGTGACATTTGCCTGAATAAATACACAAAAACAAGAGAAATAAAAAAAAATGTAAAATAAAAATGATACTTTTCACAATTTTATATTTTTCATTAAAATGATAGGTAACACTAGTAAACTTAACACTGTAAGTTTTTCTCCAAAATGTCTGTTTTTTTTATTGTTAAAATTTTTAAAAAGTATCAACCCATCATCATTTCCTTATATTGTATAAGAATCTTGCTAAAACTAAAAATATTTGGTTTGCAAAAAATTAAAAAATACTTTTTTCAGAAATTAAAAAAAAAACTTTTTCTTTTTAAAGTTCAATTTTGTTTTTAATAAAAAATACACCATGTAATACCTAAGTCAATGGACAGGTAAAAAGGTCAAACATTTTTTTATGAGACTTCTCATTTGTCCTAGGAATGAAATTCTTGGTGAACAAATAGAAGATGTCAAATCACAGTGTGATGACAGGCAGGTCCTGACACCAGTGAAAAGTCGGAATTTGTTCCGATATGGTACTCCTTCAAAGGTAAGTTTATTTTGAAAAAGGGGAAAATATGGGAAAATAATTGTTGGTAATAATATGAGTATGGCAGAGTGTCCCATATTCAATGTTGTTGGGTAATTTTAGGTGTTTCATGACCCCTATATGGCAGGTCATTTTTAAGTTTAAGCTACAGTTATGTTTTGAAAAGTCTGCATGTAGGGACTGGGCCTTTACCTTTCTTTTTAAAAAAGATTCATTTTGGTGTAAATTGTTTTCTTATAGAATTTTTGATAAAGAATCCAATTGTCAAATTGAATTTGATCTGTTTTTTTTTGATATATAAAAAAAAATATATTTCTTTATATCTCTTTATTTCTTCATATTCTTCTATTTTAATATTTGTTTTATTTTATATTTTAATTTATACAGGGTGTTTCCTAATTGAATGTCAATATTTATGTGGGTGATTTTTGGGCCCATTTTAAGAAAAAAACTTCATATGAACATATGTCCTAAACATCTTACCTTTTGAGATACAGGGTGGTAAAGTTTTCAAAAATAATTCATTTATTAGTAATATCTACAACACCAAGGGAAGTGTACTTTTTAAATCTGTATTCAAATATGAGCAAATTTGATCTCTTGCATTTTTCTAGTCCGACGCACGAGTTTCATCTAAAAAAATAAAATCTATGTGTCTCTGCATGATGATATTGTCATATTAACGATATTGTTATGATCATGCAGAGAAACGGTTTTTATTTTTTTAAGCAAAAACCGTGCATTGGATTAAAAAAAATCAATTGATCAACTTTGTTTAGAAATGATTGGGGATTACAAAAATAATTTTTATTTCAGGAAAAATCAGTGGCGTGCCATCAATGTCTGCCAAAATAGGCAGGTCAAATTACGGACGAACGCCACTGATGGAAATTAAAAAAAAAGTTTTTTTTTTTTTAATTTGTCAAACACACTGTGTTTTTTTTATTACAATCTAGTCAGTAAGACTAATTAGCAATTTTGTTTTAACTTAATTTACTAGAAAAAGTCAGATTTAAACTTAGGGTTCACTCAACAGTTCTCCCCGCTTTGTTTAGTCTGTAACTCACAATTGTGTTGTGTTTATAGCATTATTTTGTTTTATGTGTAATTCACTTAGTTTACTAGCTCAAACGGCTTCACTCTTTTTAGTCGTCGAACTAGCATAGTATTGTCTAGAAGCTGAATTGCTTCCACATTCACATGCCGATGGAGTCTATCTTCATGGCTTTTTGCGTACTTTTTTATATTCTCTGCTACAGTTTCGATTTTTAGATCTCGATGAAGGTCACTATTTCGAACGTACCAAGGTGCATTCACAATGTTTCTTAATACTTTATTTTGAAATCTCTGTACAACTAGAATGTTACTCTCTTTAGCACAACCCCATAGTTGAATACCATATGTCCATACTGGTTTCAGTATTTGTCTATAAAGCAGTAACTTATTATGAATTGTTAAATTGGACTTCCTTCCAATTAGCCAGTTCATTTTTCTATACCTTATCTCAAGTTCTTCTTTTTTTTTCTTAACATGTGCTTTCCAGCGCAATTTGGTATCAAGTGTCATACCTAGATATTTTGCCTGATTCGAATATGGTACTGGAATGTTGTTAATTGTTATTTGTATGTGATTTATATTTTTGTTTGTAAAATCAACATGAATTGATTTGGTTTCATTTAATTTTATTCGCCACTTTGTGGTCCAACTGTGAATTTGGGTGACTGCATCCTGAAGTTTCTCTATGCATTTTTCAATAGATTTTTCTACCGTCAATAAACCAGTATCATCGGCAAATGTTGCTAAGTGACAATTTTCTGGCTTTGGGATATCACAAGTGAATAATAAGTATAGATAAGGGCCTAGTACGCTACCCTGGGGCACGCCTGCTTGAATTTCTCTTAAATTTGAGTATGAGTCTTCCTGTTTTACTCTAAAATGTCTATCAGATATGTATGATTCCAAAATATCCGAATACTGTTTTGGCAGAAACCTTTTTAGTTTAAAATTAAGGCCTTCATGCCACACTTTGTCAAATGCTTGTGCTACATCTAGAAAAACTGCAGAACAAACTTTTCCCTCTTCTAGTGCTTTTTCTATTATATTAGTAATTCTGTGTACTTGGCAGCAAAGATATTGGCCTGTAAGATGACACGTCATGGAGTGGTTTTCCCAGTTTTGGAATCATGATAACTTCTGCAACTTTCCACAGTTTAGGTACGTACCTAAGCCTAAAAGACGCATTAATTAGGTTGCATAGTTTTACGATAGCTTTTCTGGGGAGTTGTTTTATGACTACCCCGTTAATAAGATCATACCCTGGGGCTTTTTTCGAATTAATATTTTTGATTTCTGTTAATATTTCTTTTGGTGATGTAAGCTTAATATGGTCCTCGATTTGATGGGGTTCATTTAAATGAAAGTGTTCATCTGGTGCTTCGTGGGGCTGAAATGTTTTTTCTAAATGACTTGCAAAAATATCTGCTTTTTCTTCGTTACTCCTTGCCCACTGGTTGTTAGATTTTCGTATGGGTGGAATTTGGATAATTGGTCTTTTAAAATCTTTGGTTGCTTTCCAAAGGGAATAGTCGGTATTTTTATCATCTGTAAGTTCATTAAGAAAATGGTTAATAGATTCATTTTTTATTACTAGAATTTCTCGCCTAATGCGCTGCGTCATGTTGTTGAGATTTGTTTTGTCCCGAGGATCACGGCTTTGTTGCCACTTTCTTCTTAGTTTCCTTTTTTCCAATATAAGGTCTCTAATTTCCTTTGGATAGTTTTTTCCCTTAAAAATTCTCTTTGGTTTTGGACTGTTTTCCCAAGCTGCTTGTTGAATATTTGTAACAAAATAATCAACTTCTTTATCGATTTGTTCTGGCGTTTGCAATGGTACTGATAGGTTTATTTTTTCTGACAGACTTTGTTTAAAACTAATCCAGTCAGTCAGTTTATTAACTAGTGAGATATTTGCTTCTTTCTTTATTATGTTTTTACTAAGAGTTAGAATAATAGGTGAATGATCTGAGTGTAAATCAAAACTTTCTTCTATATCTACAAAACTTAAAGATATATTTTTTACTATAAAAAAATCAATTAGATCTGGAATTTTTCCTGGATCTGTTGGATAGTATGTGGGCTTACCAGTTGATATCGGCTCACATTGATATTCACTAATAGCTTGCAAAAGTTCTTTTCCTTTAGAGTTCGTCAGTCTAGATCCCCAGTAGGTATTTTTTGCATTAAAGTCACCTCCAATTATAAAACGGTTTCCTAATTTTCTGAGAAAATTAAGATATTGATTTTTCTTTAGTAAGTGCCTTGGTGGTATATAGACAGCACTTATGACTAATGTATATGTTTTGGTTTTGACACTTACTAATGTAGCTTGAATCTCTATGGTTTTATATCCCATCTCCTCATAGTGTGATATATTTTCTTTAATTATTACAGCACTTCCCCCATGTGCAGTATTGCTAGGGTGAGTTGTATGATACACTTTATAACCTTTAAATTTAATGTGAGACTGGTTAGTGAAATGCGTTTCTGACACAAGACAGACGTCAATTTTTTCTATGTCTAGAATAACTTGCAAGTCTTGCTGATGTTGCAAGAGACCATTGGCATTCCAAGCTAGGATTCTAAGATTACTGACCATTTTGAGGCATATTGGTAGCTCCGTTATTGCTACTTTCTAGTTTAGTTAATCGCTCATCAAGTTTGTTCAATTTCTCCAAAATTAATTGTAGTGTTTGTTCCATAGTATTTTGACTACTGATATTAATATCAGGTATAGTAGCTGTTGCTGCTACTTGGCTGTATGTAATAAAAAAAAAGTGATACATTAAAAAATGCCTCTTGATTCATAGTACATGTATGACAAATTTCATTAAAATATCTGAAGTGGTATTGTAGATATTAATAATAAATTATTTATTTTTGAAAACTTTTCCACCCTGTCTCTCAAAAGGTAAGACGTTTAGGACATATGTTCATATGAAGTTTTTTTCTTAAAATGGTCCCAAAAATCACCCACATAAATATTGACATTCAATTAGGAAACACTCTGTATAAATTAAAATATAAAATAAAACAAATATTAAAATAGAAGAATATGAAGTAATAAAGAGATATAAAGAAATTTTTTTTAATAGTGTGCCCAAAAAATTTATGAAAATCTAATCCTGTTTGAACAATAAAAAAACTAGAGGTATACTTTAAAACTTTAATCTGTTTCGTAGTTCACGAGTTATGGCGATCTTTCACATAAAATATTTTTTTGCACATTTTAAAATACTCTGCCATTATATTATGGGCTTCTTTAAGCTCACACTAGATTCTATACTTATATTGTATGTGTGAGCTAATATAACTAAAAAGTGAAATATATTTTATTCAACTCCGGACTCAGTTACGTTTCGTTTGATACCACACAAGCCATGTTTTAACTTAAACTCTAATTTTTGAAATCTACCCTCACCCCTTTTTTTTCAAAACTAAAATGTATTTTGTTTAATCCAGACTCAATTACCTTTCGTTTGCTATCACACACACTATATTTTCACTTACCCTCTAATTTTTGAACTCTACCCCCACCCTTTTATTTGGCTTGCGTTCGGTGGATGTTGTTGTCTCGAGCCAAGACCCAGCCTAGTTACCAAATTTCATTCAAATCGGGCAAGTGGTTTTTGAGTTAAGCGCGTTTGGTCGTTACAGACAGAAAGTTTTAAAATCATCGGAAACGTAAAGATATATAAAAAATTTTGAAATCGGACTAACTTTTTTTTTCTCGAAAAAATTAAGATCGCCATAGCTCACACTACTATAGTGTAGTAGTAGTGTGAACTTAAAAAGCTGAAAAAAACTTTTCTCTGCGTAGTTTTAGGCAAAAGCGACTAGTACTATTCGAAAGAGAGGTAAAAGTGAAAGAGAGGTAAAAGTGATATAACTACCAAAACTTTCATAATGATAGATCCTTTGTTCAATGATGATGAAATTTTCAGGAGTTATATACCCTTTATTCCTCTTTCGAATAGTACTAGTCACTTTTTCCTGAATCTATAGAGAAAAAAAAATTGTAGCAACATCGAATTTGGTACACCCTGTACAGCATTATCCAAAGCTTATGAAGAAAACCTTTTTACCTCACTTTGTACTATAGTCCTACATTTAACAGAAGGAGAAAAAACACTGGTCAAATATTATGTTTATCTTACTTAATTTTTGACAAAGAATTAATCTTCGTTTATCTGGAAATATACTCTACCAATTTATGGAAGCCTAACCTTACACGATTCTATCCCCAACCTAGGTACCAAAATCATTAAAATCTGGCAAGCACTTTTTGAGTTATGCGCGTTGGTCAGACAGACAGACGGTGGGAAAAAATGTTTCAAAATCATCTGAAACGCAAAGATATATAGATAAAAAAAATTTGTTTTTGTTTTACATGATCACCATACCCCACCGTATTGCCGTGAAACCCCGAAGAACCACCTAGCAGTATAGGTGAATCCCAGACGCGTTTCGTATAATGCGAATTTTTTCGGTTAATCGGGATTTTTGTTTTTAAAGTTTGTTTCGGATAAACCGGATTTCGGAAAATCGCGAATCGGATAATCGGGATTGTACTGTATTTTTATTTTTGATCTCAAACACCCTGTATATTTCGTAACTCCACAGGCATCTAAAAATAAATGAATATGAAAATAAATCTCTATTTCATAAAAACTGGCCATAGTTTTGCATTCATTTGTGTAATGATTTAACTAGGCTTGTCTAGCCCAGATATGTTTATTCGCAAATAATATAGATACATATTAGAATCAACTAGATAAATAACTTAACATCAAATTTTTGGGGTCCAGATTTTCTGTTATGTTAAATTTCTTTTTAAGTATCTATTTACTATTTCTAAACCCAAACAATACCTAATTGATTTGAGGATGCCACCAGTCACAACTTTTACATAATTTCAAAAAGTTTTGTACGAAAAAAAGTTTTTTTCAACAACCCTTAAAATATATCTTTTTACTTTTCGAGAAATAATTAAAATTCGTTTATCCGCCTGCTTCTGGAAAAATAAAGTTAATTAATTTCCTTACTAAAATTTCATTTCAATTTCAAAATAGTTAATTCAAAAAATATTTTAACTATTTGAATAACTCCAACAATAAAAACAATTCTGCTTCTATTTCACTAAAGCTCCACAACATACAAGTTTTTAGGTACTTTTATTTTTGATCTTTCGTAACTCCACAGTCATCTAAAAATAAATGAATATGAAAATAAATCTCTGTCTCATAAAAACTGGCCATAGTTTTGCATTCATTTGTTTAATGATTTAACTAGGCTTGTCTAGCCCAGATATGTTTATTCGTAAATAATATAGGTAAATATTAGAATCAGCTAGATAATTGACTTAACAGTTACATCAAATTTTTGGTGTCTGTCCAGATTTTCTGTTATGTTCATTTATTTTTTAGTACTATTTTTAAACCCCAGCGATACCTAATTTATTTGAGGATGTCACCAGTTACAACTTTTACATATTTTATTTCAAAAATTTTTGTAGGAAAAAAGTTTTTTTTAACAACCCTTAAAATATATCTTTTTACTTTACGAGAAATAATTAAAATTCGTTTATCCGCCCGCTTCTGGAAAAATTAAGTTAATTAATTTCCTTACTAAAATTTCATTTCAATTTCAAAATAATTAATTCAAAAAATATTTTACCTATTTGAATAAGTCCAACAATAAAAACAATTTTGCTTCTATTACAAAAGCTCCAGAACAAGCAATTTTTTAGGTACTTTTATTTTTAATCTCATTCACCCTGTATATTTCGTAACTCCACAGTCCAGCGGCGTAGTGAGGGCAGGGCGACCGGGGCACTTGCCCCGGGCGCCAAATTCAGGGGGCGCCGAAAGGCGCCTCTTACATTGATATTAAAACATGTTTGTATGGGGGGGGCGCCAAACTTTAACCTTGCCCCGGGCGCATGAAACCCTCACTACGCCGCTGCACAGTCATCTAAAAATAAATGAATATGAAAATAAATCTCTTTCTCATAAAAACTGGCCATAGTTTTGCATTCATTTGTTTAATGATTTAACTAGGCTTGTCTAGCCCAGATATGTTTATTCGTAAATAATATAGATAAATATTAGAATCAGCTAGATAATTAAGTTAACAGTTACATCAAATTTTTGGTGTCTGTCCAGATTTTCTGTTATGTTCAATTTCTTTTTAAGTATCTACTCACTAATCTATTACTAATTTTAAACCCAAACAATACCTAATTGATTTCAGGATGTCACCAGTTACAATTTTTACAAATTGTGACCTTATCTTCAACCGATTTTGATAAAAGCAGTCCAATAAATTTTGCGTTTTTAATGAACATCTCAAAAACTAAAGCTATGACAAATTTTAAAAAACTTGGATTTCATGACATAATGACGTATATTTCGTATATTTCAACCGAGGTCTACTGCGCTTATTATAAGATATAGAAAAAAAGTGTAAGTGCGAGAGTTGTAGGGTTTATCCTAAACTGCGAGAAAATATTTTCTGATAAAACAAATGAATGTCATAGTCATAAAAAAATTACAAGCATGGTAATTCTCTTACGAAACACCCTATATGTTAAACCCAAAATAAATAGATCTTTTATTTTTGAATTCAAAAATTATACCGGGTGGGCCAAAAAAAACCGGATAATTTTCTTTTTATTATAACTCTTGAACTAGATTTTAATGGGACACTTGGCAGATAATTAATCAGAGTTTTGACCAAATATATTTTTTGTCCGTTATTTTGAAATCCAAGATGGCGGACGAAATTAAATTGTACCCTTCAAAGATGCTCGTTTATTCTTGTGTTGCGAACATGTTTTAATTATTTTTTTAAATCAGTAAAAAAGCTGCATTCTTGCCACGCATAACAGGGTACGAATTAGCAAGACCGAACCACCGAACGGTTCTAAAAAAAAATATTTTTGTTTCAACCATTGTTTTGAATATTATACAATTGCCCTGCCAATCATGTCTGCATTTATTTACTTATAAATTCATTACTAATGAACCGATTTTGATAAAATTAAAAGCATCCTGGTGAGAATTGATTGATTTTTAAAGATCATGATCAAAATTTAACGCCATCTTAAAATTTAAGATGGCGGACAGAATTATACGGATTCTTCAAAATGGCGTATTTATTCTTATTCTCTGAAAATGTTTTAGTTTTTTTTTAATTTATAGAAAAGCACTACTTTTCCCCGCCCATCGAGGTACAATTTAGTAAATCGGTTCTCAAAAAATCTATTTTCAGCCATTGTTTCACAGATTATACGATTGCATTGCCAATCCTGTCTACATTTATTTTCTTATAATTTTTTTTAGAATCACTCAATCGATTTAGTTGTGCGTGCCAGGAATGAAGGTTTTTTACTCTTTTAAAAAAATAATTAAAATATGTTCTCAACACAAGAATAAACGAGCATCTGTGATGGGTATATTTTAATTTCGTCCGCCATCTTGGATTTTACGATGGCGGCCAAAAAAATATTTTTTGTCCCATTAAAATCGACTGTATAGTTTAAAAGTTATAAAAAAATTGTCCAGTTTTTTTTGGCCTACCCGTTATGTTTACATTTGTCCCAGCCCTTTTTGACAAAATTTGTATTTTAAAAACCCTATATAAACAATAAGGACGGTGCCATCAGTTGTTTATTGCAAGTGCTATTTTGTTTATTAATATACATAATTAGATTTTTAAAATGCGGAGGTCCGGCTATTATTGTCCATTGTCCTAAACTTTACTTAAGCTTGTTTACCTTTAAAAATTTTTAGTGCATGGTGTTTTGCGCAACTGGGAACCAACCCTGTAATAAGAAAAAAATTAAATAAAAACTTATTTTTTAAAATATATTTTTTTAAGTTACTAGGTTAGATTGTTTCTTATTTTTATCGTATAAACCAAATGAATTAGTGTATTTTTGTGATCCCTTTCTTAAAAAAAGTTATTAGTTTTCGAGAAAATCGCTAAAAACTGATTTTTAGGACCTTTAAGGCCTTATGTCTAGCGAAGCTAAAGGGGGATTTTGGCAAAGAATATGTGGGGATGTTCTAGCGAAGCTAAAGGGGGATTTTGGCAAAGAATATGTGGGGATGTCTCGCACAATTATAATTATACAAAAATAATAAAACAAAAATCCAGCTTGCACCTATTTTTTGCCAGGTTTCAGAATTTTTTTACCTAATATAACTGGGCTCTTTTGCGTGCAGGAAAGAATTACTGTACACTTAGGAAAATAACTATTTCGTAGGTATCACATTTCGGTATTATTTTAAAAGACATTAATTTTTTTTGATTTTCTGTAAGCAGCAGACAGATGCATTTTTGGTTCGGTTCGGTTCGGTTCGGTTCGGTTTTTCCTCGTGTTTTGCAGTTATTGGGAATGTAAACATTTATGGGCTTGGGTATCATATTAAATGTAATTATATCTAGGTAATAAATAGCATACCTACTAAATTTAACATTATTTTATTAAGTATAATTATTTTTAAAATCTAACGTTTTTTTTGTTTATACAAATTTATGCATTTTCCCTTAAAACATACATCACAGTAATAAACCTTGTTTTCAAAATCGAAACCTTATATTTGGGTCATTGTTACCATTAATTTTCACGATAAGAAAAGTTTTAATCATTCTATTTTGTGTCTAAGGTCAACTATGATTTTAGGGTATTTTAACTATTTTATTGTTTTCCGATAACTTCAATTTCAGCCCGTACGGGGTGTCCCAAATTTGTTGTTTTTGGAGGTTTTCGATTTTCAAAAAAACCTTAAAGGTAATAACTACATTTTAATATACAGGGTGGTCCAATAAGGCTGGCCACTGGATTTGTCTCAGAAAATACTATCGCTACGACTTCGGGATTTTGATTAAATTTCATGGAAAATATGTCTGTATGTCTGTCTGTAACTCAAAAAGTACTTGCCGGACTTTAATGAAATTTGGTACCTAGGTTAGTGTGATTTTTTATTTAACTCCTTTCAACTTATCGCGGAATGACAGACAGATGTCACTACTAAATCACTAATTTAGGTTTAGGCTCTAGAAGGTCCCATTTAAAAATGAATAAAAAACACCGAACATAAGTTTAAAAAAAAGAATGCCCATAAATTGGCAGTTTTTTATTTATTTAAAAGCAACATTATTCAGGAATAGAAATAAAATTTCGGACTTCCATTGTCTTTATTTATTTTAAAACACGACGTTTCGGTTAGTAAGTATCTCTAACCGTTATCAAGTGTAAAAAAACTGTTTTATTTTTACACATTTTAAAAAACTGTTTTTTTACACTTGATAACGGTTAGAGATACTTACTAACCGAAACTTCGTGTTTTAAAATAAATAAAGACAATGGAAGTCCGAAATTTTATTTCTACACAATCATTGTCTACGAGTTTTCAAATTATTCAGGAATGTTCAAAATTTCTCCTTAAAAAAAAACGTGGCTATATCAAGGTTTAAACTTAGCAGGTTCACATTAAACCGCGATTTGTTATCAGGCGCCTTAATAAATAATATTAAAATAAATATTTAAACAAAATCTACCTATCTGTTGTTCAATTCGGTAAACAAATATTGCAAAGTGTACTTTTATATGTATGGATATCTTATTTCAACTACACAATATTTTACCGTCGAATAACAAGGTATGAAAGGCAATTGGGATCATATTTTTTTTTATTTCCGCTCAAAATGAATTATTATTAAAGGCAAAAACGACCTAGTTACAATGGTAATAGGATCTGTCTGTCTGGAATATGATAACTCAAAACCCGTGTAACCAAATTTGGTTCAAAAATTCTTTGCTATACTCATGGATAAGGCCATTGGTTTTTCGTAAGGGTGAAGGGTTCAGTTTAAAAAAAAAATCACAACTGGATAACTACAACAGCCAGCAAAATACAAGGGGCTGTAATGAAAAAAAGAGTGATTGAATTCTAAAAAAACAGGAATAATCATTTTTTTTATTTATAAAGTTTTTTAAGTGCAATATTAAACGCAATATAAATAATATATTAAAAACTAAAAATATCCTCAGTACCTCAAAACGAAAGTTTATAACTAATTTATCTCTTCTGTACTTACATATGGATCCCAGACCTGGATATTTACAAAATCAGACATGGATAAGGTAACAAAAGCTCAAAGATCAATCGAAAGACAAATGTTACATGAAAATCTAACAGATAGAAAAAGTAATGAATGGATAAGAAATAAAACAAAAATAAGGGATGTCAGAGGAGAGGTAGGAAAATTAAAATGGAAATTTGACGGTCATAATATCAGACAGAAAGACGATCTATGGAATAAATGTATTATAAACTGGAGATCTTGGGAAAATAAAAGAAGTAGAGGAAGACCCCAGATGAGATGGGCGGACGAGTTGAAGAAACATGCGGGGACTAGATGGATGAACACGGCGACAGATAGAGAAGAGTGGAAAATATTGGGGAAGGCCTATGTCCAAAGATGGATCGAAGAAGGCTAAATACATAGATAGATGGATTAAACGCAATGTTGATTTTTCTGTTATTAGAAAGAGGTTTTTAAAAGTATAAGTGATTTTTGGAGGTTATAATGCGACCCTGTCCCTACTAAATTCGTAATTTAAAAAAAAGGAATACCGTATTTTTGTTTTATAATTAGCGAAATAATCATTTGGCATTGCACATTTAATTTTTTTTGTAAATCCCTCATTAAGTTAAACAATGTGTACCCCCCCCCCCCCCAAAAAAAATTATGTGTACGCCAGTGTATACATTTATTCATGAAACGTTTTGGTTATAATAAGTTTAATGAACGGTTTTCCGCTGGTCTAGAAAATTTCCTGCTTTCCGAATCGGGCGAGTTCCTGTATGACAAAAATAAACATACCAATTAATCATCAAGCTGATTTTAATAGTCGACGTTTTAAAATAAAATAAAAATGTCTTTTTTACCGTCCTAGCCCGCGACCCTATAAAATTTAGGATAGAAGGCCAGCAAAATTGTTTTTTGGTTCCTAAAATTTTTTAAATGTTTTTTGTTATCAGTCTTTAAAAAAAAAATTATAAATTTTCTACTGGCTATGAGGGTCATATCTGCTGATACCATCAAATAAGCAGTGACGCACCCAGGAATATGTCTTGGGGGAGCCCGAAACCTCTGGGGGGGGGGGCAGGCCTTATGATGGCGTATTTGATCTTTTCATTCATAAAATATGTGAAAAATATCTAAAAACGTCTTTGGATTGGTGCGCTCTTGAAAGGAGCAAAAAATATCGGACTCACTAAAATATTTAATAAATCTGATCTTTCCACTCTTTTTTTTTCATAATATCCACTGCTACTTGTTCTAGCTTTTTAGAAGGTGCAGCTTCCAGAAGTTTTAAAGTGTTGTTGCTACTTTTATATAGGGTACAAGGATGCTGAATTCCTTTACCAAGAGTTTGTAAGCAAGTCTGGCAAATCTTAGTTTGTTGTCTAATTTTTTTGGTTTTTTTTATGTCCCTTACTTCGTGGACAGGTGCAAATCATGCAATTACAGTATGATTGATCGAAATTTCTAGTATTTTTTAAAATCACGTTATTTTTATAATCAGGCATTATTGGTAGTTTTTTTAGATTCCTTTCTTTTTCTTTTTTAGAATAATGCGACAAGCTGCACATATTGCTATTCGATACTTATCATCTGAAATACTATAATTTGGGTTTAAAAACTCACAAAAGATTTTCCAAGGCCACTGAAACTCTAAATTTGGTATATAGGTTCTTTTTCCCAAAATTAATTTTTGAACCACACCCTGCACAAACCTTTCTTCGATTTTCTTCGTGATAGCAACGATTTCTCGGATGGGCACTAATTTTAAATCACTACGAAAACATCCGAAACATACACAAATAATAATCTAATAAAAACTAAAAATATACATCGCAGAAATAAACAAAAAAGACAAATAAGAGAGAATTAATTTTTATTAGAGGTAAAAAACGACCAAAGATTTATTAAATAATTTAGTGAGTCAAAAATTTTTGAATTATTTCATGGGCACACACCGGGAAGAGGGGCGGGGCCCGCCCCCCCCCCCCTACCAAGCCTAAGACGTTTTTAGATATTTTTCACATATTTTAAAAATGAAAAGATAAGATAGCATAAAATACGCCATCATGAGGCCTGGGGCCCCCTCAAATGTCTCGGGCTCCCCCCAAAACATATTCCTGGGTGCGCTACTGCTTATTTGATGGTATCAGCAGATATGACCCTCATAGCCAGTATAAAATTTATAAATTTAATTTTTTTGTAATGTTAACAAAAAACATTTAAAAAATTTGAATCTCAAAAATCTCTTAAGAAGGATCAGCTGCGATTTAGGCGAGCAGTGGCTTTTAATGACGGGGCAGTCTATTATTAGGAACCAAAAAAAATTTTTGGTGGCCTTCTCAAAAAACCTAAATTTTATAGGGTCGCACTGTGTAGAGAAGGTATTGTTTTCGACGACAAATTTTTTTTTTAGATAACGCCGAAAATGTGTTATTTGGGTCTATTTTGACCTATCAATATTGTCGTGATGTCTGTCTGTGTGTGTGTGTCTGTGTATATCTGTCCTAAACCGCTAAACCGATTTTCATAAAAATTTTCAGGGAAAATAGTGTTTGGCACTCTAACGAACTGATTAGATTTTGGTTAAAATCCATCAATTACAATTAAATTTTTTTAAAAATGCTAACTTTTTAACGGAGCATCGCATCAATATGCGGTTTTCGAAATTTGTGTTATAACCAAAAACTTCGTAGGAGCTTTAATTCCTGAGAGATTTACAAAAAAGGGGCTTCACTTGAAGTGTGCTAATAGGCTAGCTAGGAAGGTATCAGAGCCGTCAGGGATCCATTTATTTTCCTTTTTTATCATATTTATGGCATTTTCCTTTATTACATTAGACGATTTTTTATTTGTCCTTTATGATAAACTATGGGGGTCCAAATAATATCAAAAATTATTGTGAATATTGAAGAATTATTGTTAGTTCTTTTAGCATTGTCTTTTTATTAATAGAAATTTTGTTTTTGTGACAATTTGATGAGTGTATTGCGAAGATTCACCAAAATGCACACCTCTTCAATTATGTTTCTTGTCTAGACAAAATTATTACTATTTGATAGCATTCAACCACATTTAAAAGAAAGGCCAATACAAAATACTACTACCCACAACACAAAAATACAGGATGTTTTGGAATAATGTATGATTTTAAAATGGGTTCGGTTCGGTTAATATTTAGAAGCTGAAACACGTTAAATTATACAATGCGGTCCGAAGGACTGCGAACATAGGGACGGAGGTGTCGAATTGACTAGGTAGAAATCAACTACTATACTATGTCGGTTTAAAACGTTTTGCTACATTGTCCGACGCCGATTCTCCACCTCCTTCGATCCTGACAATCAATTTCTGTCAGGTGTTTTTGACTTATTGATCTTTGGATTGACTGTTGCTAGAGAGGCTGTATGTTTGACATATTTTTTGTCATACATATAGGGTCTCTGACTGTTGCCATTCTAGTTTAGGACGCCCTCTTTTTCTGCGCCATATTGGTTGCCATTCTGGAACCTACTTTGGTAATCTTTCCCTTGTTTATCCGTTGTACATGGCCGTACCATATCAGTTGTCGTTTAGTGATATCATCCGTTATGCTTCCTTCGATTCCCATTATTTCTATTATAATCTCATTTTATATATGATCTGTTCTAGATATTTTCATTGATGTTCTTATTGCATCCATTTCGGCACTTTCCATCTTTGTGTTGTATTTTTCTGTTACGTGACAAGTCTCTATTCCATACAATAGCGTGCTTTTCACTATTGTTTCATATATTATGTAAAATTTTACATTCTTTTTTGTCTCACTGCTCCATCAAATACTGTTAAGACATCCAATAACCTCTTTTGCTTTTACTATTCTTTTTTCCAGTTCTTTACAGTCTGTTCCTGTCTTGTCAAATGTGACACTTAAGTATAGATACTTATTGCATGCATACTATATACTCACTTGATTCGTTTCCAATACATAAGTACTGTGTCTTGTCCACGTTCACTGTTAACCCCCACTTTTGATATTCTTCCGTTAACTTTCTCATCATATACTCCATGTCTTCTTTATCATCAGCTACAATTACTTGGTCGTCAGCAAACTGTAGTGTGTATACGGTAAATCGGTCGTTAAGTTGTATTCCCATGCCGTGTACTTTACGCTTCCAGTTTAGTTTTTTAGAGCTACTGCGATATCTATTTTAAAAAGAGTTGGAACATACAACATCCCTGTCTTAAGCCTTTCGTTACCAGGAATTCTTTTGAAAGTCGGTTTCCAATTTTAGAAATGAAACAACGATAACAAAATAGGTACCTATCTAAATAAATAATAAAAGATAGCAAGCTCATGCAGTGAGAAGCAGCATCGATTTATGGCAGTCGCGCTGGTCGGTGGATAGTAAATTCGACTTCCATTGTTCGCAATAACTCTGACCGCATGGTATATTTCTAATCTTGAAGTAATAAATGATTTGTTGATGATAATTAATTTTACACTTTGTATAACAATGATTTCCATCTTGATATTTAAGGTGGCGGACAAAAACTATTTTTATTCAAAAGCCTGATCAATTCCTTGCAAACTGCAGTTTGTCCCATTAAAATCGATGCTAAAGTTCAAAAGTTCTGATGAAAAATATTTTGTCCGGGTTTTTTGCCCACCCGGTAGGCACCTACTTACAAAATAAATATTTTTTTTTGTGGTAGGTATGATTGTTTTTTAAAAACCATATTAAACTCCTTAGTTAATGTTTTCATTATCTCGTCTATTTATTTTTTCGGTTTATCATAAAAATAGAACATAATTAACATGCCTAGACAAAAGATAACCTTTCAGTTACCTCGATTTTATCTGTCAAGCATTTCCATACAACACTAATACTTCCCTTATCAATAAACAACTTGGTATTTTTCAATTACCATTTTGATTTGGGTCTCAAAAGGCCATAATTATTATCAATGTAAAAGAATTCCTAAAACCAAAGTATATTTTAAACCCAATAAATAAAATTAATGTGCGTCCCACGATTTTTATATACAGTGTGTTTTTAAAGGTAAACACTTTATACAGTATGTCTAGTTAAGTTGAAACCATATGGAAAACTTTTTTGTTATTATTTTAGGCAAAAAGTTATTCATCATAAAAAGTTCTGCATGTTCTAATAACTATATATAAATAAATTATAATAAAATCATTTTTCATTATAAATGGAAGAATTGCAAATTTAAACATAGTTTTTAGTTCTGATCAACTTTTCTTAATAATCATTTTCGATATTGTAAAAAATTAAGGTACTTTACTCCTAGGCAAAATTCATATTTTTTGACAAACCTCGTATACGACTAAAAATAAATGGATCTATGACAGATCTGATACCTTCCTAGCTAGCCTATTAGCGCACTTCAAGTGAAGGTATGATAATTAGCCTTGAAAACAGTTTTTCGCAAATATCTCAGAAACTATGCTCCTACGAAGTTTTTGGTTATAACACAAATTATTGAGCCAAATGTATTCTACTATATTCCAAAAACTTCATATTGATGCGATGCTCCGTTAAAAAGTTAGCATTTTAAAAAAATTTTAAGTATCAAAAACCTGTCATTATCATTAATGGAGTTTGACCAAAATCTAATCAGCTCGTTAGAGTGTCCAACACTATTTTTCCTGAAAATTTTATGAAAATCGGTTGAGCGGTTTAACAGCTATCGTGTTACGGACAGAAAAAAAATACACACTGACAGGCACACACACAGACATACAGACGTCACGACGATATTGCTAGGATAGGTCAAAATACACCCAAGTAACACATTTTAGGCGTTATCTGAACAAAAAAAAAATCGTCGAAAACAATACCTTCTTGCTGTGCGGGCTAGGAAGGTAAAAATAGATATCTGATGATTGTTTTTTTTTCCTAAAATTAATAATCAAAAAGTTTTTTCCACTGGATCCTTTATATGGTTCCAACTTAACTATACATATATGTCCACGGACTGAGTGCCGGTAAGGTATAATATTTAGCCCAAAAAGATTTAATGGTGGAGTTTATCAAGGAAAAGCCTGTAATGGAGGCCAAAAAATATACTTCAACATTTACAAAACAAACAGGGAAAAAACTTTAAAAAAACAAAACCCACACGTAACCAAAACAACATTTTCTAGGTTATCTCAGAGTTTTTGACAAAAGTCACCACGTCGGCACCTATCGAGATCTCCCCGGTGAGAAGTCGCCAAAATGTCACACGTTTTTCGGGTGAGAATTTCAAGAATACGATTGGGGGAGAAACACCCACTTTCGCTCGAATTTCGAGGAGTACTCGCTCGGGGAGATTTCAAGAATAACGACACAAAGAGAGGTTTTTAGATTTTCACGTTTTTTTTTTTTTTGATTGTTACTGCTTATCTCTGGTCCGTCACTTTTTATCCTGATTTTTACATTCTATTCTCGACATGCCACTTTTTATCCCCATTTTTTACTTTTTATCACTGATTTGTCACTTTGTGGAAATCAAGGCACTTGCTCTTTTTTTAAAAACGCAGTTTGGCTCTTGGACAGACCAAGAAACGAAAATTTGGTTTAAATCTAGTCTTAATAATATTTTTAAAAATAATTTACAAAGGAACCTTATTATAAGAAAAGTTAAATCTAAAATAAATGAGTTTTCGCTAATATTCGATAAAAATTTTAAAATATCCACGAAAAGTATATATCAAAACATAATGAGCCCAATTCACCAACCGCCGACAATTGAAGAAAAATATCCCTTATTGAATTGGAAAAATATCTGGTCCATTACTGCAAACCCTGTCTTGCCTACAAAATGGCGTAGTACGGTGTATAAAGCAATTAATGAAGTTATTCCAGTTGCTGAAAATCTAAAAGACATGGGATATCTCAAAATAATAATTGCAGCATCTGTAATGTCACCGAAAATATTATGCACCGTATTAAATTTTGTAGACATTCGATAAGAACTTGGGAATAGGTACAAAAAAATCTAATAAAAATGTACGGAAAAAATTTAGATAGTTTTAGTCAGTGCGGTGAAATTTTGGAAGTGAAGCTCAAAAATAAAAAATAAAATAATGTATGGTTGTTTTATGTAAGTGCTTTGTTTTACTCTAATATAGAAGAAAATTCTTCTGACATTAATAATTTCTTGGACAGAATGAGATTTCAAAGATTACAATTGATAAGAAATAATAAATTACATCTAGTATCAAAGAAAATTTTTAGATATAAGGTTGAAATGTTAAACTTTTCATCTTAGCAAAGATGTTTTATTGTTATTATGTGTACATATATAGTTGTTAATAAAGGTTTAAAAAAAAAGGATCAAAAGTGACAATTTTCATTACTAAAGTGCGAAAAAATTAATGTTTAGTGTATTGGCGTGGTAATCTAAAATAGTATATTACATAACAAAAGAAGAAAGTGACAAATTTAACACGAGCGTGAATGTTCTGAACGAGGTGCTAGCCGAGTACAACAACACGCGAGTGTTAGAAAGTTACTATCTATCGAGTTCTGTACGCTATTTTTCCTACGAAACTGTTGAACTATACTAATTTTTCTGAAAATTGGTCTTTAATTTTGCACAAATTAAAAGAAACTGGTTTTACGCACATGTGTGGAAAAGTACTTTGCAACTCATCGTCGTTGATCTTACAAACTGGAGTATCTCAAAAAAATGCAGTTTTGAGATAAGACCATAATACTACCTTATTTGTGTCGTTATTTCATCTCACAAAGTGTCGTAACTCAAATGCTATAGGTTTTAAAGCAGTACGATGTTATCCCTTTTTCGTATCTTAAAACATTCATATTTTCGCTCTACAAGACGTAATTCGAGATACTCTTGTAAAATTACAATAAATGAGTTACGTCAGTTTGTAAGATCAACGACGACATGTGCGGAAAGGTATGGTGACAGTTAACGTCATCGTACACTTTTTCATACATGTGTAAAAAAGTACTTTTCCATGCATGTGCGGAAAAATTTCTGCACACGGGTGAAATTTAACGTTTTCTGAGGATGCAAATCGTGTAAAATCCATCATTTTCATTGTCCTATCAACAGCAGTAGAAAATCAATAAGGCCTAAAAACAGTTTTAACAAGCCTCTAGCTATACCGCTTAATTTGTTTAAGTAAACTTTAATATACGCAATGGGGCCTGCTACGCATATTAACTTTAAATTGTTTTATAAATTGTAATTAAAAAAATTATTTGCAAAGGTAGCAATTATCACATTTAATTTTTTTTGTTTCCTTGATCTGATTGATTTGCGTCAATAGATATTTAATTAAAGTAACTTAAAGGTTATATATGCGTGGTGCGTGAACGCCTCCACTGTGCGTCAGTGACGTAGCTACCAGTGTCGTGCAGTCCTGATCAAAGTTGATATACAGTCGAACCTCTATAACTGGAACTTAAAGGGACAACCAAAACAGTTCGAGTTATGGAGAGTTCGAGTTATAGAAATTCGATTTAAAAAGGTTAAAATACATAAAAATGCAGGAACCACTTAAAAGGTTCGAGTTATAGAGAGGTTCGGGTCAGAGAGATTCAACTGTAGTTAGACAGGGATTTTTTTTTAAATAAAAAAACCAGTCTGGGTTTTTAGGTAACATAGATACGGGGTGTTTCACGAACATCGAAACACGTATTTGGGTATTTAGAGTGCGCATTTGGAGAAACGCTGGGACACGTTGATTTTGTTTGCGAGGGGGGCACACGATAGAGGTCCTGGCTTCAAGTATCGCGTGTGAGAATGAATGGGTATGCCCCATATTTATACTTTAACGTATTTGGGACATTCAAAAGGACTTCAAAACAAGGTATCACTAGAACCACTTTCCCTATTCAAAATATAGGGGTACAGTCTCGGGTAAATTATACTCCTCGAAGAAGGTTCGTGCTACAAATATTTCAAGATAGTCAAAAAGTGTCCCCCACGCAAACAAAATCGACGTGTCCGAGCGTGTCTCCAAATTCGCACTCTAAATACCCAAAAAGGGCTCTGTTTCGATGTTTGTGAAATACCCTGTATTTATGTGAAGGAATATTAGTAGAAAAAATCATTTGGTTTAAAAAAATAACAAAAATTTAAAAAAAAAACTTTTGTTGAAAAACCTTGATAAAAAATACATTTATTAAAAAATATTTGGTAGAAAAACATTTGGTGGATAATAAATTTAATATTAAAATATTTGTTATAAAATTTACATTAGGAATGTTAATTTAAAGATAACTGGCCATTATTGTGGCACTATCCATTTTTTCCGCACTCAGGGGTAAAATCTTTGAGATGGAGCAAATTAATGTAAAATTGTTGGATCAGTTTATGCTTAGGCCACTTTGGATACTTGTAATTTTTCAATGCATATTTTCTCGTCATTTTTCTTCACAAAATATTTTGTGACGCGCTATTTGTTTGTGCGCTAATTTTAGCCATCCATAAATGGAAAGGCTTTATAAAAAGTTTTTCTGTCTTCGACCGGGACTCGAACCCGGATTCTCTTGCTCTGTACGCACACGCTCTAAACATTGAACCACCGAAGACAATACATAAATTTTCGGCAAACTTTCATTTATGTAGGTGTGCGGTGTCGTAATACAAGAACGAGAAATTCTCAGGGTATTAACTCGACCAAGTCATCCAACTGATCTCTATAATTCTTCCTTCCCACTGTATGAAAAAAAAACTTTTTTCTTATTTTTCTTTGTTTAATTTCACTTGTTGTTTATAGTTTTAGGTCCTTGCATTACATATTTGGTATTTGAGAATTGATTGAAAATGTTATTTCATTCCCCTCAAAACCAAGAACGATTGAGTGTTATGGATGTGCCTACTGGCTAATCTTTTTGTTATTATTTTCACCAAATGTTTTTGTACCAAATGTAATCTTTCCAAAATGTTTTTCTACCAAAGTTTTTTACCAAATTTACTTTCTACGAATTGTTTTGATATAGTATCTACATACACACAAAAAATCCCAGACTAGTTTTAGGAGATGTTGCGTTTCTTATATGTGGTAGTTAACTGATCAGCGAGAAACTTCATATTGCAAGAGATGACCTAAAATCAGTAAGATTGGCCTGGACAACATTTGGTAAATTAAAATACATATTAAAAAAAAATATATATATTCTCAGTACCTCAAAGCGAAAGTGTAGAACCAATGTATCCTTCCTGTACCTGTAAACATGGATAACGTAACAAAAGCACAAAGATCACTAGAAACAAATTGTTACATGTAACAGATAGAAAAAGGAATGACTGGATAAGAAATAAAACAAAAGTAAGGGATGGAAAAATCAGACAAAAAGACGATTGATGGAACAAATGTATTGTAACGTGGAGACCTTAAGAAAATAAAAGAAGCCGGGGAAGACCCCAAATGAGATGGGCGGACGATTTGAGGAAACATGCATGGAACAAGATGGATGAACACGCCAACAGATAGAGAAGAGTGGAAGATATTGATGGAGGCTCATGTCCAAAGATGGATCGAAGAATAGATAGATAGATAGATAAATAGATAGATAATCCTGACCGGACCCTGGGGTGCCCGTGTTTCCCGAACACACGGAAAACTGCTGGCTACGCCACTGCTGTGCGATTCAGGTGGGTCTATTGAGGCTTATCCTTCATTATGCGTTTACAATTGAAGTAGTCCATACCTAAAAATTATGCAAACTACTACTTTTCAAGACGTCTTTGTACGATTATCAACTAGTAAAAAATCAACTTTTTATCAGTTTTAAATTGGGAAGCCATAAATATTGGATGCCAAAACTGTATTAATTCATATAATTAAAATATTTTAACAAAAAGTGTAAGTAAATGTTTTTAGGCCATTGAGGCATTGAACCAAGTCTCAACAACTACTAAATTAAGGGCTTTTTAAAAATATGTCTTTTAAATAAAAGTAAAACCACATGCAATAATACATCTGAGCCACAGTTTATAAAAAGGGAACTCTTTTCTTTGGACAACGTATAATTCTTGTGGCACAGCTTAAATAGGCACTGTGGGTCCTCGGTTCGATTCTGGTCTAGCTACGTGACTCACGATGATCGACATTTTCGGTGGACTTTTGGGTAATCGGACCATGCATGCCCAGGTGCTTAATATTATATTAAAATTAAACGCCTCAAACAATGCTCAATGCAGTGTTGCCAGACTTTTTTGATGATTTTTCTGCAACTAAGTGAGAAAAACCCTTTATATCCTTCAAAACAGTAGAAGTAGCCGAGACGAACATTTTTTCAATAAAAAACTTTATACCATTAACAATTTTTCAATAAAAAACCAAACAAATAAAATATTTATAACTTAAATCATATATTATAAAAACCAAAATTAAAAATGAAGTATTTAAATTTACTTATTTAATAAGTTGGGTTTGGTAAAATTATTAGAATATTTGCATAACATATAACTTTGCCTCAAAATCCTTCAAATTCGGATAAAAACCTTCAATGGTCAAAATTTTAGATCAAAACCCTTCATATTAAAGGAAATCCTTCATATCTGGCAACACTGGCTCAATGTACGTAGTTTGTGCAATCATTATTATTTATATAGTTTTATAAGTCTGATGTAGGACAGAGATTAACTCTAACGCCACCTTTGGATAAAATATGTAGATAATAAAAAGGTACAAAATTTTACAGCTACTAGTAATTTTAAAATGTTATTTTCATTTTTCAATATAATCAAATATTTATTACTATTTCTTTAGTTACTAAAGACTTATTGCAATAAGGCCAGGCAGTAATAGTGCCGGACACTATTCTGACAGTTTTCCATTGAAAACTGATAGCGGATCTTTCAAAATTGACATACGAAAGTCCAATCAATAAATCCAGTCGTTTATTTTCCATTAATAGTGGCGGCACTATTAATTCCGGCTCTTATAATATACAAATGCCTAATTTTGAAAAAAGACTGTTCTTATATTGCGAAACTGTCAGAATATTGCCCGGCACAATTTTTGCCTGGCTTTATTGCAATAAATCTCTATCATTTTAAACTAAACGCCTCAAATAATGCTCAATGTACTTGTGCAACCATAATAATTTATATAGTTTTATAAGTCTGTTGTAGGAGAGAAATTAACTCTAACGCCACCTTTTGATAAAATATGTAGATAATAAAAAAGGTACTAAATTTAAACGCTAAAAGTAATTTTAAAATGTTATTTTCGAGTTTCAATATAATCAAATATTTATTAATTTCTTTAGTAAGGTATTTTTTGTGCGTAAAACAAACCTTGTTTGAACCACTAGCGTGAAGAACACTTTTGCCCACAGCCTCCTTGATATTCTCGCAAGCTGGTGCGTGCAGCAACATTCGGCGGCGGCAAAAATGTTATTCTTCACGCACTTACACAAAAATATCTAATATTTGATTATGCAAATCAATATATATCTCTCATACAAATCGGTATCACGGAAGTTTAGCGGCAAATTTAAATCGGGAACAAATAATATTGTTGTTTATAAACCCAAAAATACATAAAAAAATATAAATGTCTGTTTTTTCCCTTTAACTAGCTCCCCTGTCGTTCTTTTGACAGGTCGAAATCGGTGTTAACCGAACCGAACCTCTTGGTCAATTAATTGCAAATAATTTCTAACCTAGGGTCCAACACCTGACCTTTTTTAAGGATGGGCCTTGCTTAATGAAAAAAAACCTATGTGCTATAGCAATCCCTATGTAGATACGGCGTTTTCATTAGGCATGGCAGTAAAAAATAGAAATTACAGTGAAGGACGCTTTAATTGCATAGAAATATCAGAGCCGCTCTTCTTTACGTGAACTTCAAAAGCTAGACCCAACCCCTTTTTATGATTTTGTCCGGTTTTGATAAAAGACTTTACACAGAACTTCGATTTTGCTCTTGTCTTGTTTTGAAGAATGACGTTTTTGATAATGTCCGGTTATTAATAATTCCGTTTTTAACATAGGACTGTTTGCCATTTTCTTTTATGATCTTTGTCCGTTTAAACTATGGGGGCCCCTTAAGAGTTCCTAAATATGTATGTGGCGTATGTATTTTGAGGTTAAACAAATTCCGAAAATGCAAAATTCGAACTGATTAATGTTGGTTCATTTGCACAAAACAAGGATAAAAGTGCATTGTTTTAGCTTTTGTTTTTATTTTTTTTCCAAAAGATTAAGTTTTCGTGGTTTATTGCTGTAGTATTAAAATAGATTTTAGCTCACACGCATACTATAACTGTATTAGTGTGAGCTATACTGATCGTGTCAAACAAAAAGTAGCTCCGATTTAAAAAAAAATTATATAACTTTGCGTTTCAGATGATTTTGAAATTTGTCGTGCCGTTTGTAGGTCTGTCTCTCGCATAACTCAAAAACTGCTTGCTCAATTTTAATGAAATTTGATGCATGGGTTGAGTTTTTGCTCGAAATGGTTCCACTTAAAAATAAATAAAATCCACTGCACATAAGCCAAAACAAGAGGTGGGAGTTGATTTAAAAAATTATAGTTTTGCTAAAAAGATGACTTGTGTGGTACTATATTAAAGGTAACTGTGCATAAAGATCTTAGGTTCCCTTAAATTGGCAGAGTATTTTTTTTGAAACATCATCAATACTACTTGCTACAGGGTGTTCTAAACTAGTTACTATAAGAAATATTGAAATGTGGTTTTTAAAATTCTAACAATGTTAGTTTATGCAAAAGTTGTTGTGGAAGACTTAGTTTTTGAGCTATTTGCTAAAAATGTCTACTTACATACATCCCTGTATTTAGATCTAACATATGTTGACGATATCGCCATAATAACAGATAAGAAAGAAAAACTGATAAAAATGCTGGAAGAACTGGATACAGCACCCAACACCTTAAAATATAGGCTTAAGTATTAACTACACTAAAACTAAAATCACAACAAATACATATGAAGATATCACGATCAGAATAACGATCAGAATAAACCAAGAAAAAGTAGAGGAATAAATATACATCTGGGAGACGAATAAGATTGGCCTGGGCAGCATTCGGTAACTTAAGTTACATATTAAAAAAATAAAAAATATCCTCTGTACCTTCAAACGAAACTGTATCCTTCCTGTACTCACCTATGGATACACAAAATCAAACATGGATAATGTAAAAAAAAGCCCAAAGATCAATGGAAAGACAAATGTTACATGTCTACCAGATAGAAAAAGGAATGAAAGGGATAAGAAATAAAATGAAAGGGATGTCAAAGGAGAGGTAGCAAAATTAAAATGGAAATTTGCCGGTTATAATATCAGATACAAAGACGATCGATGGAACAAATTTATTGTAAACTGCAGACCTTCGGAAAAGAAAAGTAGGGGAAGACCTCAAATGATATGCGCAGACGATCTGATATAACATGCGAGAACTAGATGGATGAATACGGCGACACACAGAGGGAGACCTATGTCCAAAGATGGATCGAAGAAGACTAAATAGATAGATAGATAGGGAACACCCTGTATAGTTAACTGAAACCAATAATGGACAGGATGTCTTTGCAAAAATTCTATCCATATTTATATCTATTTATAATGTAAATGAACTTGAAAATTCAGCACTTTTTGTGTCATTAGCCCCTGGGTGCAGAGTACACCGTTTTCTAATGATGATCATATTTCTTTTATTATTTTTATAAGTCATGTACATAAAAAATTGTCATTGAATTTTGTTAAAATTATTTTTTTCTTGGTAAAAACTTGACTAATGCAAAATTATCAACTATTGAATCCCACGTTGTTTTGTTGTTTTTACAATTTTTCTCACGGATAGAGTTGACATTTGGAACAAAACTTTATTATTGATTTTACTACCAAAAGTAATTTTTTATAAAAAGTTCTGAGAAACAAAATTTAGTAAATAAAAATCTTAGGAAAAGTATACCAAGTATGGCCAAACTTTGAAAATTATTATTTTTAAAACTATACAGTTTACTAACAAAAGCACCGAGTTGCAGTATGGTAGGGCCATAAAGATGCAAAAAACCACACCCTGAGTTAAGATTCGGAAAAACATAATTTAGCGAATATAAGAGTAAAATGGCCAAAGTTTGAATATTGATATTTCAAAAACTATATATTTTATCTACAAAAGCACCGAATTTCAGTATCGTAAGGCCACAAAGATGCGGAAAACAACACCCTGAGTATTTTTTTTTTTAATTGTAAAACTAAGTTGGTAAATCAAATATGCACTTAAATAAATGTGTTCTATTTTAGGCATGTACGGCTACCATAAGACCTAGTCATTCTTGGTGTTAAGGTAGCCCTATTTTTGTTCGAAAAGAAAATTTTGAATCAATTTGTGAAAACTTACTCGTTTTTGAGATATATTCAATTTTATTTTTTCATTCTCATTTTTCATTTTTTTTAAATGCAATTCTCAATCTAAATTTGAAAATTACGTTTGACTGCTGGGCCTTAAACCTTTTCTATATCTCCAAAACTGTCACCCGGACGAACTTTGACTTTATTACAAATACTGTTAAAAATATAATTCTTATTCTAAATTTGAGAACCTCGTTTTGCTAGCTTTTGTGATTCTCGAATTATAATATTTTTAAATATTTTAACCTCCTACTACCCCCTTGCGGCTTCCCCCCCCCCAAATTTAAGGGCCTGATCCGCAAATACCGCAAAAATGTGCCAAATTTGGTTAAAAACGTTTTACAGGTTTTTAAGTTATCGTGTCCCAGACAGATACAATCACAAAATTTGGTAGTTTTTTACCCTAATAAATTATCTTGAGTTAAAAAAAGTTTTGACGATTCAATAGCCTTCTATATGTACCAACTGTATGAATACATAAAAACAACAAATTTTAATAACTTGTAGACCTATAGTTCTAAGGCAAACCCAACTTATTACTATACCCTGTATAAAAGTCACAAGGTGCTAAAAAAATGGGTAGGTAATTTTCAATTTAAAAAAATCCTATTTTAGTTACCTATTCTTAGAAACTATTATTACTAAAATAAAATTTCTACAGTCATTTTCCACCCACAAATACCGCATCATTACCGCAAATCTCAATAAATATGTGATTTTTTTTCTTCACTCTATAATTCTAATATAAGTTTTCCAATGACTAAATAAAAAATATATTTTAAAAATACTCTGACCTAATTTTTAGCTCCTGGTCCGCACAGCAATGGCTAAAAAAGGTATTGTTTTCGATTAAAAATAAACGGATCCATGATGGATCTGATACCTTCCTAGCTAGCCTATTAGCACACTTTAAGTCAATCCATGCTATATCAGCCTTGAAAACAGTTTTTTGTAAATATCTCAGAAACCAAAGCTCCTACGAAGTTTTCGGTTATAACAGAAATTATGGAGCAAAATGTAGTCTCCTATAATCCGAAAACTGCATATTGATTCAATGCTCCGTTAAAAAGTTTTAATTTTTTTAATTCTTTAGCATTAATGCATGTGTTCAGCGGACAAAAATACACACACACACAGACAGACATTACGACGATATTGCTAAGATAGGTCAAAATACACCCAAATAACAAATTTTTGGCAATATCTAAAAAAAAAAATTCCTCAAAAATAATACTTTCTCAATCGAAAATGTGTTATCCGTGTGTATTTGGAACTCTTAGCAATCTCAACCAAGTTTTATGAGGTTTTCATGAAAAATAGTGTTCGACACAGTAACGAGCTGATTAGTTAGATTTTGGTTAAAATCCGTTACTGCTAATGACAAATTTTTGACACAAAAACTTTTTAACGGAGCATCGCATCCATATGCGTTTTTCGGAATATAGTAGAGCACGGTTTTCTCAATAATTTTTTGTTATAACCAAAAGCTTAGTAGGAGCTTTCGTCTTTGAGATATTTACAAAAATTTGTTTTCAATGCTGATAAAGCGTGGATTTCAATTGGAGTGTGCTAATGGGCTAGGAGGAGGAGGATTTTTGTTGGAGATAGATATCCATTTTGAAAAAATGTGGATTACCCCTTCTTACAATATGCTATAGCGTAGAATAAGGAGCACGCTTTACCCCAGTAGTAGTGGGGATGAACCGTAGGTCCGGCAAGTAGGTCAGAGGTTCAGGCCCTTTTTGCTGTGCCCGAGGTCTATCCCGTAACGCACTATCTGGACCTGGGCAGGAAAGGGTCATTCAAGGCTCCAATAATACGTGCCATGTGTTCACTCAGTCGGTTATGTCCCGTTAGAATTCGTATGAACAACTCTTTACCTCAACTGCTAAAAACCACAAAAAAACATCGTATATTGTGAGACATAACAAATTATCTATCATTATTTGCAAAAACAACAATTTAATGTGGTTAAATATACAATAAATATAAAAAATTTGCCAGCAGTGATAATTTTATCATCTATTTTTTATCAAAATATTTAATTTTCCTGTACTGACATGTCAATTTTAAAACGTCTTATTACTAATTCTGCACTTGGTGCATTAATTGAATGTTTAACATTCAATTGTGCAATAATAACAACATAATGTTAGTAATGAATACACCAATTGTATAGAGTGATTCAAGACGAGATATAATACTGGAAACAGCATAACAGAACAAATCAGTCTCCCATCTAACAAATAAACTGGTTTGTGAGATATTTATTTTTAAAATCGCCCTTTTAGATTTTCAAAACGCAAAATATCTCTGTTTAAAATATATATCGCAGTAGCTCTAAAAAACTGGAAACGCAAAGTACACGGTATGAGAATACAACTTAACGACCGATTTACCATATACACACTACAGTTTGCTGACGACCAAGTAATTGTAGCTAATGAGAAAGAAGACATGGAGTATATGATGATAAAGTTAACGGAAGAATACCAAAAGAGGGGGTTAGCAGTGAACGTGGACAAGACACAGTACTTATATATTGGAAACGAATCAAGTGAATTAGAACTAGAAAATGGACAAAGAATATCTCCATGCAATGAATATGTATACTTAGGTGTCACATTTGATAAGCCAGGAACAGACTATAAAGAACTGGAAAAAAGAATAGTAAAAGCAAAAAAGGTTATTGGTTATCTTAACAGTATTTTATGGCGCAGAGAGATAAAAAAGAATGTAAAATTTAACATATATAAAACAATGGTGAAAAGCACGCTGTTGTATGGAATAGAGACTTGTCGCGTAACAGAAAAATACAATAAACAACAAGTGAAATTAAAGAAAGAAAAATAAATAAATTTCTTTAATTTGACTTGTTGTTTATAGTTTTAGATCCTTGCATTATTTGCAATTTGGTATTTGATAAAAATACAAAGCAAAAATGGAAAGTGTGGAAATTGATGCAATAAGAAGACCAATGAGAATATCTAGAACAGATCATATAAAAAATGAGATCATAAAAGAAATAATGGGAATCGAGGGAAGCATAACGGATGACATCACTAAAAGACAACTGATATGGTACGGCCATGTGCAATGGATGAGCGATGAAAGATTACCAAAGCAGGTCCTAGAATGGCAACCAATAGGGCGCAGAACAAGAGAACGTCTTAAACTGGAATGGCAACAGTCAATCCAAAGATCAATGAGCTGACGGAAGATGATTGTCAGGATCGAAGGAGGTGGAGAATAAGCGTCGGACAATGTAGAAAAACGTTCTAAACCGACATAGTAGTAGTAAATATCTCGAAAACGAGTCGATAAATGTATAAATCGTCAGTTTAAAATTATAATTTAACAAGGTGCCACTAGAAGCCCTTAATTAAGATTTCTAAGGGAGCCGACCCTGTTCAGGGGTAGGTATATCCCTTTATCTATAGTTTAGGATAAAAAATATGATATGAAAAACAATGGCCACTCTGTATTCTCAAGAACACTAGCAGTGTTTATTATCCCATTTATTTTATTGTAGGTTAAAACAACAATAACTATTATGATATAATGTTATATATTTGGTGTCATCAACACACTTTATTGAGAATATATAAATGGAATTGGAATGTAAATATTTTTATCACATTAAATTTAAATAAAATATGTCATTATAATTTTTTTTTGTATGTAAAAAATTAATGTTTTTTTCTTTTTTTTTCAGAGACCTCAAGCCATCGACAAGACCCCTATCAAGTGCCAACCTAGTCCGTACTCATTATCCCCACTTAGCACTAGTAGTCAAAAGTAAGTTAAAAAACATTTAAAATAATTACAAAATAAAAATAATTTAAACATTACCTGACCTAGCTTAAATTGAAAAAGAAAAGTGTCAGTTTTTAGCACGCATTTTAGTTTTAAAAGTGCAACTTTTCCGCACTGCGTGCCGTACTTTTCCACTCTCTCCGAAAAACCTAAGAATCGGTACTTTAATATTTATTTTCTTCGGTGTCCTTAACAACCCAACTTTCAAATAGTTGTCAAAAACCGCCTATATCAAGGCATTGTCAAGGTTTTAATGCTTTATCTGCATGACAACGATCTGGCAAACAGTGCCCTGTCATAAAGTTTCGTAATTTGGTGTGCTTATAAAACCTATGAATTTAATAAACGTTTTTTTATAAATTTTCTTTTTTTATATTTTCGGCACGCACGAAGAAAAAATAGTGTTCCTAACTTTCGCGGAAAGTTAATTTTTTGCACTTGATTGCTGGCCGAACTCTGCTCGGTCGCGTCGGTCGGCCAACTCCAATCGCGTGCGGAAAAGTGACCCTTTCGGCAACAACAAAAAAATATACATATAGGGGGAGCGTCGCCCTAAGCTGGCTTCGGTCTGTTAGTTTCTATAAAAAAAATTAAGCTTTTCATCAAGTCCCTACAAATTTTAAAATCGCTAGCAGTAGTTAGGGAATTTTTGGCTCACACATATACTATACTATAGTAGTGTGAGCTATGGTGATCCTAATTTTTTTGAGAAAAAAAAAGTTGCTCCGATTTCAAAAATTTTTCTATATCTTTGCGTTTCAGATGATTTTGAAACTTTTTTTGTCGCGCCGACTGTCTGTCTGTCTGTATGTCTGTCTGTAACGACCAACGCGCAGAACTCAAAAACCGCTTGGCCGATTTTAATGAAATTTGGTACCTAGGCTGGGTCTTGGGTCGAGATGGTCCCATTTAAAAGTGAACAAAATCCACCGAACACAAACCAAATAAAAGGGTGGGGGTAGATTAAAAAAATTAGAGTTTATGTGCAAATATGGCGTGTGTGATATCAAACGAAAGGTAATTGAGTCTGGAGTTAAACAAAATACATTTTAATTTATTTTAAAAAAAGGGTGGGGGTATATTTCAAAAATTAGAGTTTAAGTGAAAATATGGCGTGTGTGATATCAAACGAAAGGTAATTGAGTCCGTAGTTTAACAAAATACATTATAGTTTTTGTTTTTTTTAAGGGTGGGGGTAGATTTCAAAAATTTGAGTTTAAGTCAAAACATGGCTTGTGTGGTATCAAACAAAAGGTAATTTAGTCTGGAGTTGAATAAAATATATTTCAGTTTTTATTTATATTAGTTCACACGTACACTATAACCCTAGTACCTAGTGTGAGCTTAGAGGCCCATATATTGGCAGAGTATTTTTTCTCGTAAACATATGTAAAAACTATTTTTTAATTCAGATTTTAAATTCGTAATAATTTATACTTAATTTAATGGCCTTTTTTCTAGTTTGAGATTTTAATGCTACGAAAGTACATGCAGTTAATTTTTATTAAAAATAAACTTTTCGTACAAGTATCACAAAAGGTTCTTCAGATAATAATAATTAAAATAGAATAAGTTCGAAGTCCTCAAACTTTTTATTTATTTATTAAATATTATTTTGTTTATTTTTAGATTATTAAGGTCCCCCCACAAAGCGACAAGAAAAATCAGTAGGATACCGTTCAAAGTGCTGGATGCGCCGGAACTACAAGACGATTTTTACCTAAATTTAGTAGATTGGTCAGTACAGAACGTACTGAGCGTAGGGTTAGGCAGCTGTGTCTATTTGTGGTCTGCATGTACTAGTCAAGTAAGTATAGTACTATTCAGAAAAAAAGAAAAGGTATCAAACTTTGGCTCTTCCATTTTCACTCTTTAAATTCCCATAAATGGTAATTTCATAAATAAATCTTTAGTTTACTTTACTTTACAAACTCGTCTGACTTTGATGAGTCTGTGAACAGGCCCTAACATCGAGTGTAATTAATGTTACATAATGTTTTTTTTTCAGGTAACGAGGTTATGTGACCTAAGCGGAGACAACAATGTAGTGACGTCAGTCGCGTGGAGCGAGCGAGGCAACCAAGTAGCCGTAGGAACTCATAACGGTTACGTCACCGTTTGGGACGTAGCCGTCAATAAGCAAGTGAACAAATTAGTTGGACACTCGGCCCGAGTGGGGGCGCTAGCGTGGAACGGCGATGTTCTCAGTTCGGGTAGTAGAGATCGGATGATACTTCAGCGGGATACGAGGACACCACGTAAGTTTTTTTTTAAATTTAAAACGAGAAGACATTTTTTCCGCATGGAGAATGTTTTTAGCTTGGATAGTAGAGACTACTAGATGATTTTTTACAATTTGCACTTTTTAATTTCTATTTTCGGAAGTCGAATAAAGAAAAATATTCAAAAAATTAACAAACATGAGAAAAAATAGCTTGAACATTCATCTCGAGTCGAGTTGGGGAATATTTTTAGATTGGACGTTAGAGTTGGGAAATGTTTTTAGGTTGGACATTAGAGACAGAATTGTTGTGTAAAGGATGTATCATACACTTTTACCTTTCTTTCCTTTTTTGGGCCTACTTTGGAAAACCTTTAGAGGCAAAATAAAATAAGGAAATTATATTTTGTTGATTATTTTTAACCGTAATGCATTAGTATTCATATCAATCCAAGTATTTTAATTGCCTTGCCAGATACATTTTTCGCCACTTAATCACATTACCATTTATAATTATTGCGGTTGCAAATTATTCTAAAAAAAAAACTAAAAAACCAATAGTCTCCATTATAAGCAATGGATCTGAGGATGCTTTTTTTTCTACATAATTTTCCTGCTACCTATCTGCCTATTTTCTATGTCGCCAAAGGTTTGATGATACTATTGTTTTGATTTTGACAAAATTTTTAAACTAGTTTAATCACCTTAAATAAAATTGTTTACGTACTTTTTTTAATATTTTTCGGAAACCACAAAAATTGATAAATTCGGCGTGTGATAAGATAATTTTTTCCTAACAAGATTCGTTTATTTAAACAGTGTTCTAATTTTACAGAAATTAAGATATAATTATTTTTGGTACTATGGGCTAAATATTAGGTGTGTTTAAGCATATCAAAATTCAAACAACATGCAACTTATATCAGTTATTGACTTTTAACTGGTGCCAAAAAATTTTTAATTATTTGATTTTACCATTCGTACAGTCATATATTTTATTTGTTACATTTTTTAACAGTTAATCACCATTTTAAAGTTTGGAATTCTACCCGATGTGAATGAAGCTTAAAAATATTTTTTAAGAAAGCTGACTAAAAGCTTACTAGACTGGATATTACAATTTTTAACCAATTCTACTTACAGTAATTTTTTTAGTCCAGAAATCCAAGATTTGATGTTGTGCTGTATAATGCACCTGTTTTTCGCTAGGTAAAAATTGGATCCACCCTTCTTAAAACTTTTTATGTCTCCTTAAGATATTAGCTCTCAAAACTTAAAGAATCGCATAACATGAGTAGTTCACAAAGGATAAGAGTAAAGTCAATCAAGGACACCGGTGTTTCGGAAAAAGGCCTTTCCATCCTCAGCGTGGCTTGCCTGACTACAGTAAATCAAAGTGACTACAAGGTAAATCAAAAAGAATGAAAAAATACGGGAAACCCATTTATTCATTCAACGAGTGAAACGACAGCGAACCAAGGAAACTAAGTCCATTGCGGGACGAAAACTTCCAACGGTCTATAAGAAAGAAAGACATTTGGTCACAGTTCAACCAGACCATGCTATCACAAAGTATAAAAGGCAACTTCAAACGAGTAAAGTCAACCACGGACACCGGTGTTTCGAAAAAAGGCATTTCCATCCTCAGCGTGGCTTGCCTGACTACAGTAAATCAAACTGAGTACAAGGTAAATCAAAAGAATGAACAAATACGTAAAACACTTTTATTTATTCAACGAGTGAAACGACAGCGAACCAAGGAAACTAAGGCCATGGCGAGACGAAAACTTCCACAGGTCTATAAGGAAGAAAGATATTTCGTCAAAGTTCGCCAAAGAAAAAATATACATGTTAAGCAAAATAGCATGAAATTGAGATAAAGTTGTATTGAAAGGGGTCGATTTATGTAGCTCAAGTGGCTGTCACTCCCGATATCTTGACAGTTTTTATACGGGTTCTATTATAAAGTCAATTTTCGAACTTTTCTTTGACACTATTCCAAAATTGAAAAACTTAAAATGAGTCGAATTACTCTCTTTACATCTGTTTAGGGCACTAAAAAAACAATATGTTTATGTTTCTTGTCCAATTCTTAGGATAAGAATTTTTAAAGTTTGGAGTTTTTTCTTTACTCCGAACATACCGACCTCATCACGTGAGATATTCGTATCTTAACACTGGACAAGTAAAATAAGCCTATTCATTTTTATTGCCTTGAACTGATAAAAAGAGAAGTAATTCTACCCGATGTTGACAGGTAGTATCTCAAAAACTAGACCTAGAAACTTATTAATAGCTACACATTGTTTAATATTGTCTAATACTATAAAATTCTAAAATTTATATTATGTATTTCTTGCTGAATTTTTGTCATGAAATGGAATATTTAAATGGCTCAACTGTATTCATAAAATATTTTTTTCTGAAACAAGAGTTATGATTCTTACAGTATATGGGTATAATAATATTTTCAGATCATCGAGAAATACAATCCCGTCAGTTTTAAGAGAGATGGGCTTGTACCTTATATTTATTGTATATCGTCCTTTTTTACAGAAAATGTAACCGAACGAAAACTGATCGGCCACAGACAAGAAGTATGTGGTCTAAAATGGTCACCCGACAATCAGTATTTGGCATCTGGAGGCAACGACAATAGATTATACGTGTGGAACATGCAATCTCTGTCACCTGTCCAGGTAAGGCAAAACTATGAATTTAACTTACAAAAATATTAATTAACAATGATCAGACATTTTTTTTAATGTTGTCAGCATTAAGCTGAGATTAGTTAAAGAAAGTTAAACAAAAATAACAAATGTGTAGAGCATTGAATTAATAGAGGAAGCTTAATTCCAAACCATATGCAGGTTGTTTGGGATTTGGTGAGAGCTCACCTCACAAAGAGTAAATAATATGCGTCCTGCTATAGCATAGATGCATGGAAAAACATGCTTATTATTATTTCACTTTCATCAGCTTGTTTATTTCTTTTCAGACATACACTGACCATTTAGCCGCAGTTAAGGCGATAGCATGGTCTCCTCACCACCACGGCTTATTGGCGTCGGGTGGGGGCACAGCTGACAGGTGTATCAGGTTTTGGAACACCCTGACGGGACAACCGATGCAATGTGTCGATACTGGTAAGTTATCGCGTTCAATGTACTGCTGGATGCTATCCCTGCACCGCACAGTGGGCTCACGGACCTGATTTTCGGTCAAAATTAGAAACAATAGATTTTTGATAAAATTTTGTTTTGAATTAAGTAGGATATAGTCTAATTATTTTTTAACCATTTTATTAGCAAAAAATAGTATTCATGAATTTGGCGGATCCAAAACGCCGAAGTTTCCGATATATAAACCTATTAGTGTCAAATTTAAAGCTTTTGAATGTTTAAATTTGCTTATTATGAATTTTGACCTACATTAATGGATCGATATGTATTAAATCCGAAATTTTTTGGTGTTTTTTACCTATATTTATCCACAATGTAAAAGTAAACTTCATCTGTAATTTTAAGTTAATAATATTTCATTACCGTAAAATTTTCTTTATAATAACGTATCACATTTAACATTAAAAAAAATGGATATATTTTTTTATAGTATTTGTTTTTTTTTTCTATATTTTAATTTGTTTTGGTGAGCCTAAAGTTCACAAAAGTAATAAACACGCACTTTTGTTAAGGTCGATATGCTCTATATTGATCAATAACACACGTGTTTATATGGGCAACTTGTGGTAGCAAATGTTAAAATATGATTTTTGGGATATAGAAACATTTTGAGAAAGCAGTTGATGACCGAAGTAAAAATGGTTTCCAACATTTTTAAGAAATCTATATTTTAAAGAATTTTAAACATGCAAAAGAAACACATCTTCTGACCTGTCTACACATCAACATTAAGAATTAAAGTATGCAGCTATAGAATATACTTACCTTTCTTTACAAGAACTATTTTACGCCAATTTTATACACCACAAAATATGTCGCTTAATGCCTTTGAATCTGTATTAAATTGCTATACAAATATGGCACTTTAACGCGTACATCGAAAAGGAAAAATAGCACTTCTAAAAAATAACTACTACTAAACTGTCTACACTGGTTTTATGAAGGTTTATGGGAGTTTTAGTTAATTTAATTTACTATTTACCCAAAAATCAGGTCCATAAGCCCACTGTGCACTGCTTTATACTAATATTCCACTGCTGAAAGCAAAGTTGGGAACCCATTTCTTTCAGCTGATTGAGAATCTCAAATTGTGTTTCGTTAGCAATAGAGACCCTGTATATATGACATATGTCATACATACAGGGTCTCTAGGCAGCAAGATCTTGGATGCCCAGAATACTTTTTTTGCATATATATTGGCCAATGTGTGTGGTTTTAATATTTTCTGCGAATCAACTGCCGTCCATTTTAAAGAAAGAATTGTTGTTTCTTTATTCCCTTTACCCAAGATCATTGATGACACCCTATTTGTTTTTTATTTTGTTAGGTTCGCAAGTCTGCAATCTAGCATGGTCAAAGCACAGTTCAGAACTAGTCTCCACTCACGGGTACTCACAGAATCAAATTTTGGTATGGAAATACCCCAGTTTGACGCAAGTTGCAAAATTGACTGGTCACTCGTATAGGTAAGTCTATGAGTTAAAAATTAGTGACGTGTCATATTAAAGTTTTAAAATTATCTGGATTAATTTACTTTTTAACAATGGGAAGAATCGACACCAATTAGCCTGTACAATAACCTAAAAACACAAATTAAAACCTTCTTCGGTTACTAACCATCTCAAAAACATCATAATTTTAGTGGCGGACATATTTTTTCGGTCTAAAAAAAAAGGAAAGCCTGATTTTGGATTAAAAAAAGCAGAACACGCCCGATCACTTTAAAAAACCGCCCTAAAAAAATTTATCGCTTTTGAAACCAAAAACCCCAATGTTGTAAAAAAGCTATTTGTCAAAAACAAAGCCGGACGAAAAAAAAACATTTTAGTTTTTCCCAAAAATCCGGACTTTATTTTGACATATGCACTCTCTTTAAAACAGAGATATAGAACAACTAATAATCCGTGAGTTAAATACCCTGACATTAGTGCTCTTCTGGGGACGCTTAACTTACTACCCATTCCAAAAACGATATATTTCCGTGAACCTGGACCAGTGTTGAATTCTTAAACGAGTGAGAAGGAGCACTTCCTTAAAATCTGGTAAAAGTTAAACTACGCATGCGATTTCACTTGATTTTCGCATCTCTATTGGTCCTCGCTCAAATTTCGAGGAGTAGTCGCTCGGGGAGTATTTTAAGAATAACGACACTGGTCTATTAAAACGAACGGACTAAGAACTACAACTTTGTGACGTAGACTGGATTTTTTTTTATGGTCGCGTCGGTCACAGTTGATTGTTTTTAATATAGTAAATTTGGAATGCCAGTTCAATAAATATATATTTTTTTGGAAATAGAGCCATTTTTGAGATTATTTTTATTATCAATCAATCCATGCATATTATAAAGAGGGCTTTTTTTGTTACCGCTAATCCTAGTAAAGACTGAACCGATTTCAATGAAATTTGGCATACATGTTCTATAAGCTATTCTGTCTGGTTAAGGCAATTTTTTTTACGCGTGCAAGTTGGATTTACCGACGAAGGTTATTTTTAGGCTAGTATCCTTATAAAACAATTTTTTTAAAGAGAAGAAACAAGAGGTTGTAGCATGAGTTTTTCAACGATGTATACGATATTGCAACCCGTAATGAAGATATTTTGATTTTTCTAAATGTACTGTTTAAACACTGATGATATCACCAGGGGGAGAAAAAAGTTGTTAGAACATTATTTTTTAAGAGCTTTTCAACAGTGTATTATAAACATTCCTTTATGCGACCCTTCATAGAGATCTATCCTTTTTTCAAACTGGTTACTGGAAGTAAAATATATTTACATTAGGTCAAGAGGCTATGGGCTGTAGGGCCAAAGAGAGATTATTTACTGTTATTTGTTGTTTCAGGGTTCTATACTTGGCACTATCGCCGGACGGTGAGGCTATAGTGACGGGGGCGGGTGACGAAACTTTGAGGTTCTGGAACGTCTTCAGCAAAGCAAGAAGCCAAAAGGAAACCAGATCAGTTCTTAGTCTGTACACAGGTATTCGTTAAAAATTTTAGTACAAAGATTACTATTAAAATCGTACAGGTTGATTTATTACAAACCACGGACCACACTATAACTTTTTTCCTGTGACACAACTACAAAAGACGAACTACAGGATGTTTTACGAACATCGAAACAGTTATTCAAAAAACCTTTAAAAAATAGTGCTTCTCAACGCACTTTCCCAATTTAATTTTTGGGTGTTAGTTTTACTCCTTTAAAAATGTAATGGCTTTTATACAACTGGAACTTTTTTAAATATTCAAAAAAAACCTTTGTTTCCATGTTCCTGAAACACCCTGTATATAGCTCTTCGTCACACACATGCATAGTGACGTAAGTTTGTAACAAATTAGTCTGTTTATTAAAATTTATATTTGGAAAAAAACAACTTTAAGCTCGACTTTAAGCATAAATAAATATTTTAAAAAATTCGCAGAATTATTTAGGACTGAAACAAAGTTTTAGAATTATAGCTTTGTTAAAATTGATGCTTTTTTTAAGTTATTTTTTTTCGTTGTTATTTTTTTGTCCAATTTTAACCCCAAAATGCATTTTTGGCGAAAAGTGCTCACAGTGTACATGTTTTAAATCTTTTTTGAAACATGACGTCATTATTTCTCAGAATCTGACTTATCTTGCGCCCTAAATAATACTTGCGCATATTGATATTTAATTTAAATAACAAATTGAATCTTATGATGTTTTAAAATATTGACGTCAAATTTCCAAATTGATGTAAACATTAATGTTTCTCTGGTGCATTTAAACTACCGATGGTTCGAGATAAAATAACGGTGCAAATATTAATTTTAGAAAAAAAATGCATGTATTTTATTTACTTTTTTATGTTTTAAATTAAGTTTATCTGAGAAACTAGTCCTTCTTAAACCTACTACATAAGTTCTTACCTGTGGCAAATATGGTTAGTTTAAATGCACCCAACCTTAACTTTTTTAACCTACCAAATTAGGTTTTATCGCTGGAAAAATCCAAAATTTAAAACATTTAAGGCCCCTGGACATGAAGCAATGTAACCCACAGAAACATGTTAGAGCAAGTCCAAACGTATGGTGCTCTCGTTCTAACTCAGTGTTCCAGGAAATTGCTGCATGTCTAGCAGTGGAATTACTGCAAGACAAACATAGGGGACTGTATAAAGTTTTTGGAATCTTTGGTAACTTGTAGTCCTTCAGATTTAGTAACAAATTTGATCTCTATGACTCATGTACAAAACCGTTACCAATATTGGTCATTATAGATTTAATGCTTAAAGTTTTGTGACACCACCAAATGATAAAAACATGTGTTTCTGATTTTTTTTTTAAATTAAAATTTTATCAATTATTTTTGCATGCTGGATGAGACGCCTAACAAATAACTTTTAAGAAAATACCAAAATAGAGCAAATTTACAAGGTTGTCTAGTTTTTTTTAGGGAATCTAATTGCTAAGGGCAGCTACAAATATTACCCATTCTAAAAACATTCGAGTATTATACTCATTCCAAAAATATCGTTTTCTCGTGAAAGCTTTTGTCTGAACTTCTGTTATCAAAGCGACGGATACTAAGATTCTTTAATCTATTTTTTTTTTAATTTTAAAATATGAACCAATAAGTGTTTTTTTTGGGTGTGCGGATGTAACAAAAAAAATTAAAAAATCGGTAAACATTTGGTTTGAGTTTATCTGGTAGCTCCTTTGTAAACCTGTAATAGCCAGTAAATTAAAAATGTGGTTTTGTATATGAATGTCCTATTTATTAGCCCAATGACTTTAGATCAAACTCGATTTACACAGCAAAAAACTGGCGGTTGAAAATTTTTAAAGCAGTTAGTGTTCCCCACAAAGCAGATAGAGCAAACATCTTTTTACCCTTTTAATTATTGATTACAAGTGTCCACCATCTTGAATTTCGTGAATAAAAATGTTATTTTTTAAATCTTTTGCCAATGAGATACATAATTGCTTTTTCTACCGCCAATTTTTTAGGTAAAAACACTCTAAAATTATTGGGCTATAATAAAAATGTATACATGTGAAGTTATTTTTACAATTTAGTTATACAATACGTAAATTATTATTTTTACTTTTCTTTTTTGTGATTTATATTTTTTTGGGTTACTTAGTGACAGAATTTTTAAGTTATTATCTTAGTGGGAGAGTTTGAAAAATTTTAGTGTAAAGTGTGAATAAATTTTGTTATTTTTAATTCATTTGAGTAAAAGCACATCTTTACCCAATTTATATACAGGGATGCTCTTTGTAACATAGACTAACCGAATTCTTTCAAAACTGTCTGTAGATTGGCACGGCAACTTTTTATTCTTCAATTCTTTACAATGTGCATTATGCAATGTTGTCAAACTGTGTTTAAACTTCGGTTGCTATTTTTCTACTAAATACAAAAGTTTCACATTAAAAAAGTCGGGTAGCTGCTTATTAAGTAGAGTATCTGTATTTAAAATGGGTAAATATGTGGCTAAACATCCTGATATATCTAAGAAGAATTATTAAAATTCGCAAGTATAGTCCTTTGTTGCAATATATAATTATATTTTATTTAATTATTATAAAAGGAAAAGAAATAATAAAAGAAAATGTTATAAAGCCTTTAAAAGCGTTTTTTCTTTTAGCCCGTTTAATTAGGTGATTCTCTATATTGACATATTATCGAAAGTTTTGATGTTCCCTTAGCCATAATAGTGTATATTAAATTATCTATACTGCATTAACTCTCTTATGTGAACCTTACAGAAAGGACAGTATTCTCTCTAAAATACATGTTTTAAAAATTATAATATTATGGTAGGTATAGCAAATCTAATAAGTAGAAAGAAATAATTTCAACATATAAAGTTTCATCAAAACAACGACGATAGTTAATTATTCCAAAAACCTTATATTATAAAGTTTATGTCCTCCTCCTCCACTTTTCATGTTTTGGTATTGTTAGTTAAAAAAAAACACTTGTTTTTGGAATTCATATTTTTGAATATTTAATAATATATTACAGAGCATAAAAATATTTACATTTTCTTCTTATTTAATTTAAGGTTTATATTTATTCGCATTTTGCATTTACTTGAAACTTTTTCAATTTACGCCTAAAAGCAGAAGGGACGTGACGTCACAGGACCAAGGGATCAAACAGTCACATTATTGCAAAGCGTACCAAATTATCAATTCTGGAACATATTCTCGACTTTCTCACTGACGTTTTATTCCTTTTGTCCTGAGATATTACTTAAGATATACCAATGAGTATATGACTCATATAGAGTGTCAACCGGCGAGCTTTGCCACATTGGGGGGCAGATGGCGCAGAAATAAATTCGTCTAGTGCGCAATTTAGAGACAAGTACTATGATCTAATGGCATTTATATGATAGACATGAACCTCGGAACTCGCATATGCAACTAAATCGTACTAGTAGTCTGAATATTGCGTACTAGACGAATTTATTTCAGTGCCATCTGCCCCTCAATGTTGCAAAGCTTCCCGGTTGCCCCTCTATATGGATCATATACTCATTGGATATACTTAAAGTCATCTAAAAAGCGAGTGTTCACAGGTTTAATCCCGGTAGCTGTATTTTAATAAATAATTTATAAATAAAAATTGAAACACTGCATTGAAGCCAACTGCTAGACCTAGAAACCTTGGTAACGTTGATTTCAGTGCCTTTCTTTGGAAGGAACGTTAAGAAGATGAAACCATATAACATACCGGGTGGCGACTTTAAAAGTAACGCTGATTCTAATGGGTTAATATATGGGCCTTTGGAAGAAAAATCAGAAACACGTAATTTTTCATAGGCTTATTCTAACGTAAAACAAATTTGGTTGGAAACCTGAAAAAGAGTATACTCACATACAACTTTTTTTCGAGAGAGGATAAGCCGACTTGTGTTGCCTTTCTCTGAAAGCTTATAAATAAAGAAAAACATTTTTTTACATACGTCAACTAAATTCATAAGCTTTCGAATGAGGTACATGTTAAAAACTATTAAAATCATTGACGAAAATAAATAAAATTTATATCGTTTTTTTCTTCAAAAATTTTCTGAAAAATAAAAGTTGTATGTGCGCGGAGCCTTGTCCGGGGGACCGACCAAAAAATTTTTGCGTTAGAAAAGCGGCGAAAAAACTGTGTTGACCTGTTTGTTTTTTTTCAAAAAACCAAATGGGTACCCACTAGAGGCGGCGTTTCATTTAAAGTCGCCACCCTGTACAATGGTAGAGGTAATTAATAAACGAGAGCCAAGACGTAGCGCTGGGGAGAGCCAGAGATATACAACAGCTAGAGATTGGATTTCACAACCAACCAAAATAAAAAGAGTGGATACACCATTTGTTTGACATTACCTCTGAAAAAGCAGATAATTGGTTTAGGAAGCCTAACCAAACTCGCTATACTTTGACTTTATCGCGGCCTTGTCGAAATGGGGGAGGCTGTCAGTGGTTGTTGTTTTTTAGTTGGAAAATTAGTTAGTAAATCTTGAACTTTTCCTACTTTAATGGAAAGAGTAATGTTTTAAGACGCTGAACAGTTTTGACAGTTAGATTTTATCCCAAATTTAATTGAAGAAAACTATCAAAAACACAAATAAACCAAAACAGCGGTTAATAAGCACCTGACATTTCTAAACCAGAGAACGAAATGTCAATGGTTAAAATGGTCGCATTTTCGATTTGCCGCTTTTACTTTGGTCAAATCCAATCCGTTAATGTTCTATAAGGGTAGGGGACAATTCGCCGCGAGATTTTTTGTTTTATGATATTACCATTGGCAATTGTTTAAACATTTTTATTTAGCTTGACTTCATATAATATATTTGTTTATTTGTTTGGTTTTAACTTTTTTCAAACTTTTCCAACTAGGTATTTGGTGGTTAGTATACAATTGAATATTTTTTTATTAAAAAAAAATAAATAAAATTGTGATTTCTAACCTAAACTTTAAAAAAATCAAAATGGCGGGTCCGAAATGGCGGACTTTTCCATTTATGAACCAACATGCATCAAATTCGGAACTTTGAGATCTTTCAGGTCGCTGATTATGATTTATAAATTAAATTTAAAAAAATCAAAATGGCGGTTCCAAAATGGCGCACTTTCTTATTTATAAATCGATTTGCCCCAAACTTGAAACATCGCGGCACTTAAGGTAACTCAATACAATTTTTGACTTAAATTTAATAACATGAAAATAGCGTTTGCGTTTACCGTTTGCCAGCAGTTGAAGTACAAAATTAGTACAGTTCCGTACAGTTAATATTTGTTGGGTAGCTACTAAATCTCCAATTTTATTTTAAATCATAAAATGTACTAAAATCTTTTAAATAATAAGGAATTAAACCGGATTTTAAATAAATTGTGTCATTATTTTAATTTTTTAATGCGTCATGGAGATTGTTTAAAGTTTGAGTCAAAATATGTATTGATTGACCTTAAGCACTGCATAGTTTCAAGTTTGGGGCATATCGGTTCAAAAATTAAAAAGTCCGCCATTTTGGTTTCGTTTTTTTTTTAAATTTAAGTTAGAAATCAGAATCAGCGACCTTAAACACCACAGTTCCGAGTTTTATGCACATTGGTTCATAAATAGGAAAATCCGCCATTTTGGAACCGCCATTTTAATTTTTTATAAGTTTAAGTTAGAAATCATAATCAGCGACCTGAAAGATCTCAAAGTTCCGAATTTGATGCAAATCGGTTCACAAATGGGAAAATGGGCCATTTTGATTTTTATAAATTTAAGTTAAAAATAATAATTAGCGACCTGAAAGGTCTTAAGATTCCGAGTTTGATGTAAATCGGTTCATAAATGGGAAAATCCGCCATTTTGGTTCCACCATTTTATTTATTTTTTTAATAAAAAAAATGTTGGATTGTATACTAACCACCAAATACCTAGTTGGAAAAGTTTGAACTTTAAACAAATATATTGTAAAGTCAAGCTAAATAAAAATGTTTAATCATAAAACAAAAAATCTCGCGGCGAATTGTTCCCGTGGCAAATCGGCCGGCGGCGAATTGTCCCGCGGCAAATCGGCCGCGGCAGATCGGCCGCGGCGTATCGACCGCAGCGAATTGTCCCATCCCCGTTCTATAATCCGTGGGGAGAGGGCCAGCTCTTTACTGTTGCTAGTTCTACGTGTTAGTATGAAATTATAGGATTTAAACAATAAATATATTTAGACGGGATTTTTAAAATTATATCTCTCCTGTCCTCTTTTTGGGAGGTCGAAATCGATGATAATATAAAGTAACTATAACGTAACCGTGGTCAATTGATCGTAAACGTATCCTAACAGGGCGTGCCTGGACGGGTTAGGATCCGTTTGCTATTATTTGACGGTTAGGCTAACACCGATTTCGACCCCCCCCCCCCAAAAAAAAGGGTAGCTATAGTTTTTTAAAAATACGAAAAAAATTTGTATTAATGCATGCAGTTAAATTACATTAGACTGGTAGGTATCGACTGCAGATACATTTACAAACTTCGACTACTTATAAGTAGGATGAAGTAATTTTGCACCGAAAAGTAAATAAGCCATGTTTAAAGGCTTTGGCAACTGACGCCATCTTTTGGAAACCCGTGCTGACGCCTGATGTGGTATAGCCATTTGCCTCTTCCCAGCGCTACGTGAGCCCAGGCTTGATGAAGGTTCATACATATAAATATATTGTCTATTGTCTTGTCATAGATCCTTGCGAGAGCAGAGATTCTCAAGAGAAAAATGAAGTTGAGAATCTTGGCCCTATGTTCCAGAATTTTTTTGTCAGTAATACAAAATTATGTTACCCCCTTCTGTGACGATGACGTCGTAATGAAAATATACTTAGTCCGTGTTGACTTGAAATACTTAATTTATATATTTTTAGAATTTATCACACAAAAGGAAATAGTCTTTGAGGCATGTTAATAAAAGTAAAAATATTTAACTTTCGGCTGCCAGATTGAAATGCTTGTCCAAGTACTTTAACACAAAAAAACGGAAATACTCGATCAGAGTTACCCCCCCCCCCCTCATGATCGCATCACACTGTAGTATGTAAAAATATAATATCTCCATACAGGTCGCAATCTTGGATGTTATGATACATCGCTGGAAAGCTCTCACAAAATGTTACAACTTTTTTCTTGAACAAGTCATCTTTATATAGACGGCAACTGGTAACTATTTTAGATGTTGTGATACATCGTTGGAAAGGTCTCGAAAAATGCAACAAAATTTTGTTAAATAATTTTATATACCGGTTGTGCAATGATGACGTCATCACGAGGCGGGGAGTAACAGGTGATCCTTGGAGTAGCTTTGACGAGTGTCTTCGGACGTTTTTCTTCTTGGAGCCGGTTTCTCAATGGCGGGTTATCCCTAGCTTAAACTCTAGTTAAATTTCTGCATGGATCGAGGGTTAAGTAAGCTATCCCTTGATTTATGAGAAAATCTAAACCAAGGTTCAACTCATTAACCTCTTATAAAATCCCGGATTAAGAAACCGGCCCTTAGTGTATTGACAAGCATAGTGCAAAATTTCAAACTTGTAGCCGGAAGTGAAATGTTTTGGTGGAAATCACTTAGCCTGTCTAGAGAAATAAGGTGTAGCCCTGATTTCACCATTCTTTTATTGTATTTGCTATTACACTATAAGACCCTGTCTGACCTATTCCAAAAAGGTGGTAAGCTACAGCTTACTGGCTAAACAGATGACGTAGGGTCAAAAAGTGAATTTAAATAAACCATACTTTTTAAAGTTCCTGTTTTTTTCTCATCTGTAAAATTTTAAGTTTGACGCCGGGCACCTTGTTGCTCTAGACTTAATTAAAAATATACTCGTTAAACTAAAAATTTATATAAAAATATAATTTTGAATATACTAATATTATAGCAAGCCTGGCAAAATTACGCATGATCCATGATTTCTTTTTAAATATGGGTGCAAATGTCGTACGTCTTAGATAAATACTCGCTGATTGATGTCTCACTTTTAAAAAAGTCAGGAAATTACTATTTGCATATTTTAATACTTAAAAAAATTACGTCACTATTATATACGCGCTTCAAGTATATAAATGGGATCCTATGTAGTCAGATTCAGCTTAGTTTCAACCTCTGTAGAGTTACTAGGTTTGTTTATTTTTGATTCTGTAATTTTTGTTCTTTTATAATTTTTCTTTTTTGCATCTTTTTTTTTCACTTTCCTTTTAACTCCACTTGTCAGTAAATTGGTTCAAGATTACTGTTACAAGTCACACATCTAAAAATTTTCTTGTTGGTCAAATAGTTCCCGACATGCTTAAACTTGTAGGGTGTCAAAAAAAGGATTATAGAACTAGTATTTTAGGTATTAAATGTTAACAGTTAACTGTTTGGTCCTATAGGGACTCATCAGAACACTAGTGGGTCGATGAGGTCCTTACAAAGGTAAGTAGACTAAGGACACTAATCGTCGAGCAAGCTCAATAGGAAGCGAAGCCTAAGTCTGATTTTCTATTTCTTGGTTATATTTTTTGGCATGTTTTCCTCGGTTTGGCATTGGCGGCTCGTCAGAATTTTGGATATTTATCAATTTTATTTTTCTTAAATGATTTATTTCTGTTGTGTTCCGGGTTGCAATAATAGCAGCCATGATGGAGTTCAACTATATATATATAAGCGAGGCAATGGTATAAACAAAAGCTTTTTGTTATTAATGGTATTTTCAGGAAAAAAAAAACAGCAATAGAAGAAGGGTTTGGCTGGAAGCCTTTGGGCAACATACTGTAGACAAGCAAGAAAATTTAAGGATTTGTGAGGCAAGTTGTCCAACCTATGAAAATGAGAATAAGAATCTCCTAGTCAGACCAATCGAGATGCGGATTTTAAGAAATCGCATGCGTAGTTCTACTTTCACCCGATTCTTTCTCATTTATGTCAAGAATTTACACACATACATTTTTTATCTTTAAATTATTTCTTAGATACATTTTGCAAAAGAGGATTTTTATGCTCACCCTCCTCCATTAGACAGAAAAAAGTTAAAACCCAACTCCAAACCAAGTCTCTTCAGTAGTTAGTATTATTATTTTTATCTATTGGTTTTTGTGCAAACTACGCTGAAGATATTAAATAAAGCAAGCTACATAGTAATAAATTAGAAGTGCCAAATGGTTCTCGGAAACCACTGCCACAAAGCAGACATAATATTTAACTTATTAAATTTAATTTAGGGATTAGGAAGAAATAAAATTGTGAAACATTTTGTAACCTATCCTTGTGATAACACAAGAAATTTGTATTTCATACCTTACAAAATTTACGTGATCACCTTACCAATGGCCAAGATATTACTCTACCAAAGGACGTAGTGGAAACAAATAACTTGCCTTCATATAAAGTATCAATCAGATACGTACAAAAGCTTTATGAAATAGAAAAGGAAAATAGATTAAAAATGATACCGCGATTAACTAGGCGATGTGTGCAGCCCTCACACTTTGACAAAATGAAAGTAAGTTTCGCCTTCTTCAATATAGACACAGCGGCAGGGATTAGGCTCCTAGTTGATCAGGGACAACTGGAAGTAGAAGCGTTGAGTACGGCTTGGGTTATAAATTACGTTGCCACATGGTTTGAGTCTATGACCAGTAGAAAACGATCTATTGCTTTAAAAAATGGAAAAAAAATATACCTAACATATATATTTATATACTAGAATGTAATTTAAACTGATTTAAAATAAGAACGAGCCGCTAATACGAAGCCGAGGAAAACATGTCAAATATTATAACCAAAAAATAGAAAATCATAGTTACGCTTCGCTAGCTGTAAAGGTTGCTTGACGATGAGTGACCTTAAAGTAGACGGCTACAACGAGAAAGATTCAGCCGTATGCTTTACAAGTAGCGAAATCTACCAAATATAAGAGAAACTAAAGACGATAGGCAGGAGAGTTTTAAGCTACCAAAAAGTGGACACTAGTCTAGGCTTACAGTACTTAAGACGTACCGATTATTTTTCTGTTATTTTCATTTGCACCTTATAAATTTAGTTAAGAACAAAAATATTTAAAAAATAGCTTACATATTTGCAAATAATAGAAAAAACACCCGAAATTGAAGATAAATCAGAAGCAATGTTACATAACATAAGATAAAATAATCTAAGAAAAGTGTGAAATACACCACAGCCATTTACAATAAACAGTAGGATCATAATCTATTCCATCGTGAGTGAACACTTTTTTGACAGTCATGGGCTACCTTAACATCAAAACTGTCAAACTAACTTCAAAAGAGCACAGGATCCATACTTATCTAGAAGAGTATGGAAAATTTTGGAATTTGGAAATATTTTTTTTAAAAATACAAAGCAAATATTTTGGAAAGGGAGGGAGATCCAATGCCACCCTTTTGTATGGTACTTTATAATAAAAAAAAGTTAAGTTTAATGGATAGCTTACGCTGGTTGTAACAACTGGTTGTAACAAACCACTGCACCATGGAGTATGGACCCTGTCACTAGTTTACGAAATCAATTGGTCCAAAGCTTTATCTCGGTCGTTGTTACTGTTAAGTAGGGCATCCGAGGCATCTTTTTCTGAAAAACCCAAGTCAAGGAGGTCTGAGAGGCCTAGAAGATGGTCCACTATCTGAAATAAAAAAATATATTGATAGCACTACAACTAAAATCGAATAAAAAGCCTATTTCCTTGGAGTAGCTACAAATAACTTGTGACGCGTCCACCAATATCTGTCACATACAGGGACTACAAGTAACCAGGTAATCTGGTTATCCATTTTCTGTTTTTCTTCGCTGAGTAATACTAACTATGACGTCACGAGTCACCACAAAGACAAACCGGCCGGTCTCGCAGGCGTGGTTGTTTGAAAAGTCTAAGGTGAAAGGCGTTTGTTCCTTGTAATACTACTACTACTATGTCAGTTTAGAACGTTTTTCTGCGTTGTCCGACGCCTATTCTCCACCTCCTTCGATCTTGACAACCATCTTCTGTCAGGTTTTTTTGGCTTATTCATCTTTGGATTGACTGTTGCCATTTCAGTTTAGGACGCCCTTTTTTCGGCGCCCCATTAGTTGCAATTCTAGGACCTGCTTTGGTAAACTTTGTTCCTTGTTCAAACTTGTATTTTTTTATTTTATTTCTAAATGTAGTGCAGCTAACATGAATTTACAAAAAAAAATCATACAATTATTAGTCCTTCCAAAGAACCGTGACGTTATTTCCAGTAACTTGAATAAGTAACTAGTCACCTCGACAAAAAAGGCTTAACCCTTAATTGAACATGTGAGTCCACAGGACTTTATATTTGAATAAATCATGGCTTCCACCATTTTGCATCGTACGTCACAGTACCTTCTTGAAGTAATGCTGGAAAGCGATGAATGTACCGACGTGTGTGTGAAGTTGTTCATATGGCATGTACAAGATGTGTGAGTCTGTGGGACTCATGCTGTGTTATTACGATACCAAAAGAAATTGAACAAACAACTGATAAGCTTCCAAGGGATCAAAGAAAATATTGTTTTTATGTCGATAAAATAAAATAAAAACATGTAAGCTGTAAATGTTTTAGACCAATTTGTATGCCTAGTTCGAAAAAAATATGCATGACCTTCCTTACAACAAGAATAAACTAAACATAAACTTTGGCATATTTACGTTTTTATCTTGTGTATTTTACCAGATTTTGAGTTTTAAAATTTTGGTTTAAAAAAAAAGAGTCTTCTCTATTTTTCTAAATAGTTAGTGTTACAAAAATCAGAATTTACGTTACGTCCTTTTTTCTAAAATATGTTTTTTGGTAATTTGAATAAAGTGTTTTGATATATTTGGCATTTATTTAGATAAAATTTAGGTTCAATAATAAAATAAACTAATAAAAAAAACTTTTTAGGTAATTTTTAATATTTTTCACTTCAAATTAAGGGTTAAAGTCAGTATATAAACATAAAATAAAACCTCTCCTTATTACTATTCAAGATTACTCAGTAGTCTGCGAATGACCCGCCAAACTGCTCTTTCTTTTTTTCTAATGTAAATAATTTCTATCTTCCCTCGACCTACTACGACACCGATTTACAAAGGAAGATAGAGAAAGTGGCGTATGCATTACTGATACAATACTTACTTTTTTATAGTCGTCCCCCACCACATTTCTGACGCGAACCACCCTGTCCAATGGAAACCCCATCGAACCAATCGACTGACAAAAATTCTTTTGTTCTTCGCTCAAACCTTCGAGGGGATCTATGAATTCCTCTTTTTTCTTCGTTTTTCTGTATACCTGCAAGAACATCCCACAATATAATCGTTGATCCACAAACAAGTACAGGGCGTTTGACCATAAGTAACAGGATTTCCACGGAAATTTCATGGTTTATATCTAGGTGCTTTCGAAGACTTTTTTCAAAACATCCACACTTTTTCTGCTTTATTTTTAAAACTATCCAATATCTTGGCTTTTCCGGCCAAATTCAGCTTTTTATGGGACCGTTTGTTGGGCGCCATTTTTTAGTGGCATGTGGCAAACTTGTTTTGTGATTTACCATACCACATTTCGTGAAGTCTTGTCAGAGTTTGCGCACTGAATTTTAGATTCCAGATTCCCACGGCATGCGGTATGGCAAATCACGAACCAAGTTTGCCCAATCGCATACTTACCGTTGGATTCCTTACTTAATGCATCAAGCCGCAACTGGATTTTACCAGTCTTTAAGCAGAAATATACTAGATTTATTTAAAATTTGCTCAAATATTGAGTTTTTCCGGATTAGAGAGGTAAAAGTTTCAAAGTGTCCGGTTGGTAAGAGCCGCGGGATTACTGGAGTGTCCGATTTGGCGCGTCTCCTGAGATTTGCAATTATTATTATTATTTATTCTATAATTAGTTCAGTTCAAAATTTGTAAAGGAGAAGGAAGGAAAGGAAATACATTATTATCTCCTTTTTTCACCTGAAAATAAATAAAATCAGAACTCCCAAAATCCTCTAGATTGTTGACTGACGAAGAATAAATCCCCAATGTTTGTTTTAATATTAATTTTATAATTAGTGAGAATGTCTTTCCATTAATTCAGACACTAAATTAACCAAAGAGTTTCTGGGATGGGAAAAATCTACCTAGAAAATTTTATAGTTGGCAACCCTGATGTGTGAAATAATCTCTTCTCTTATCAACCAATTTCATATATCTCTAGAATTAATCTCTGCCCACGTACGTCTTAAATATATCTGTACTGCTAAAGCGTATCAAAACAATTAATGGAAAATGACTGGTACAAGCGTTCCGCCATATTGGGTTCAATTGAACCCACACGTATGGGTTGGATTAAGTAGACGCTTTTAATCAAATTTCAAAGGGACTGCTTTCAAATGACGTCGACAATTTGTCAGTTTGGCATTGTCCAAATTGGGGTTAATTTTTATTTAAAAAGAAAATTCTTTGTATTATCGAGCTTTTGGAAGACAAAGCGATTATCTTGTTTTGACGTAGCCGCTTACTGATAACGGGTGTTTTTAAGCTTAGAAAAGAGATGGCACTGAGAGTGCACCACCCATTATCAATAGCCTGAATTTATTCAAGCCATACGTTTGGGTTCATTTGAAATCCAACATGCCGGCACGCTTGTAGCAGTTATTTTTAGAGGCCCTTTCTCAGTACAGATATATTTAAGACGTACGTGTCACTGCCTCATAAAATATTTAATAAATCCGAAACAAAAACTGATTTCAGTGAATACCTAAAAATCTAGAAAAAATCTAACACTTAATCATTGCTTTAATATCCCATCGCACCGACTTTTTTTTTCGTTAAGTGTTCCTTATTACGTCATATTATGATTATATTAAGAAACGCTTTGAGCTAAGTAATGAAAAAAAAGTCGGTGAGATGGACCCTTAATGTACTTGTAAGTAAGTAGTATACTTACCGTATCTATACTCTTCGGCCTGCTCGGTATCGGCGGGTGACTTGCCGGTTCACTGCGCAAATTGACTTGCGCAACCTCATCTTCTACCGACTGCGTAATATCCGGAACACTCTTGCTATTGGATGTGCTGTATCTGTACAACGCAGTAGACTGTGGCAGACTAGGCTGGTTATTTAAATACAGATTATGACCGACGCCGATAGGTGGCGCTACATATCCGTAAGTATTCGAAGGCTGACTAGCTATATTTGTGTTATTGTAATAGTAACCGTTCAGGTTTGAGTACGTAGAAACGGTTGTAGGAACATAATTCAAAGAAGTGTTAGTATTTGCAGAGCCGTAGCTGTAGTGACTGTAGGTGCTGTGCACTGGAATGTGGTTTAAGTTAGGCGGCGACGTTGCCATTTGGGTATTGCTGGACATGTAACAGCTGTTGCTGTTCGGCATTTGAGTGCCGCTAATACTGTAGGCTGTGTTTGGTAGGCTGTATTGATTAGAGTACGGTTGGTTGGTGTTGGCTGTCGACGCTGCGTATCGACTTCTGTCACTTTTAAGGACCTGCAAAAAGTAAACAGCTTTTTAACAGAAAACAAAACTTTTACTGGCAGGCATTTGTTTTACATGGAAACCATAAACTACCTAGTGATTTGCAAAATATTTTATTTCAATGCAAGGCGTATAGTAATAATAAAATTCCCGTTTAACAAGATATAATTCAATAGAGTTAGACTGATAACAAACTCTCCAGCGGCGTCCGTTAATTGAAGTAATTTAAAAAAGTTGAAAAAATACACATGTTTTTCCCAAGATTTATTAAATTTTTAAAAAAACTAATGTCAACAGGAAAATATATTTTACTTTTAGTCAATAAAATTTCCTTTAAAATGGTGTATAACATGATCGGATTGGTTTCATAATTAAAACTTTATGGGCATCCGTAAATTAAATCAATTTAAAAAAAACAGAAAATAAATCATTTTTGTTACAGGTTTTAACTAATTTTCTCAGAAACTATTATAAATAGTGAAATTCTCTTTTTAAGGGTGTGAAACTCGGTGGGGTTCGGTTATAACAAAACTCTCCAGCGACGTCCGCAAATGAGGGTGATTTAAAAAAATCATTTAAAAAAAACACTGTTTTTTACATGTTTTATTGAATTTTCTTAAAAACCAAGCTCTTTATCAAAAAATGTGTTTTTTACTTCGTTATAGACAATAAAATTTCCTTTCAAACGATGTACAACAAAGTAAAAGTTATTTCATAGTTACGGCTCCAGTGGTGTCCTTATAATTTAAAGTAATTATTTAAAATCACCAAACTAATCAATTTTTGTACAGGTTTTATCCAATTTTCTTAAAAACTAAGCTTCTTACGACAAAATGTCTCCCTAACTTTTTGGTAGATAATGAAATTTCCTTTTAAACGGTGTATCACAAAATGTGATAGAAAATATGGCTCACTCTACAGGGACTTCCGTATATTAGGGCCACTCCCAAAAATTACCAAAAAAAAAACTTTTGTTAAATTTTCTTACAAACGAAGGTCTATATAATAGAATAAGTTAAAAAGTAATTTTTTTCCGAAAAAGCTTATTTTTTTAAAAATATATAAAATAATTAACAAAAATAGATTATTTTCATTTTTCTGAAAATTTATTTTAGTAAGTACGCCCCAGGAGACTTTCCTGTGACACAAACCCCACATTATATTATAGCTTTTAAAAGGAAATTATATTATCTACAAGAATTCAATAAAATTGAAAAAAAAAACAGGTTTTTGGGGGTTTGGGGGATATTTTCTTAGTCCCAGTCGATATTTCGAGTTGGCAACAGGGATATTCTAATTTAGCGGGGTCGAATTAGGGGGAAATAGTCTGTTGCCAAAAAGTAATATGATTTGCTTCTAGATAGAAAACTGATAGCCTTTTCAAATTTTTTGCTCTAACTAATAATACAAATCTTGTTAAGAGTTACAGTCAAGGATGGTTTATACGTTTTTTTTTTAATGACCGGAAAACAGGCACTTTCCGTACCACAAAGCCTGAATTTGTATAAAAAACACTGTGAAAATACTTTGATAACCCAACCAAAGGTCTTTGGTGAACAAAAAAACAGCCGGTCGGACATTTTCATTTTGTCCAAAAAGCCGGACTTATTCGGCTTTATCCGGACATATGTTGACCTCAGGGGAGAATTACCTGTGCCAACTCTTCCAGATCATTAATAGATTTAAGTTCCATGTTGTCAAACGGACTGGACGTGTCCGCCTCAAAATCGGACAAGTTAAACAGCTTTCGATTGTTTGATTTGCTAGGCTCGTTGCCAGTACTGTTGGTACTACTCAGTGGTACCGGAGTTAAAATATTGGCGTATGTAGATGTGGCTTGCGTTGGTATCAAGATCCCATTTGTGACGTAGTTTTGATAAGTCGAATTAAGCCTACTTGGTTGGAAATTTGAATAGGCATTTGACTCTAGATTTGACTGGGTATTGATACTGTTGGTGTATGTTTGATTCTGGTCTGCCAAACTGTTTTGATAGCTAGTTTGAATATTGTCTGAATAGGGTTGGGTTTGAGAAGTTGCTTCTGTTGATGTTTCTTCAGACAATTCTAATTGATCTAGGTCTTCGGTGGTTTTTTCTAATTCTTTTGATCGAGCTGCTTCGCGTTCTTGTTCTTCTTTTTCGCATCTGCAACGAAACAATTGGTGTTAAAAAAAAGCTTTTCAGATATTCAACTGTGTGTGTTCTGGAGGGGATGAAAGCAAAACATCTCGATTTAGTTCTAAAAGGAGACACTTTTTTGTGATCATTAAATAACAAAAAGTTTTTCGAACTCTTAAAATTTTGACAACTTTGACATCAATTGTGATAGTGTTTAAGAACCACTACTACTACCACTGGCAACTCTTCTGAGATTTTGGAGCATAGCAGTTTTACTGTGACTTTTAAAGTAAACCTAATCTTTGTTATTTTATAATTTTTAATAAATTGAAAATTGCAAATTACAAAGTTAATAAAATTACCACTGTTACAACGAAAGGTAGAAAGTGGTAGTGGTTAATTACCACTGTAGAGTGACATTTAGCTACTGCGCAGACGCATTGATTACCATAACTACAACAAAGTGTCAAGTAAGTGTTTCGAAAACGTCCTAATCCATCAAACGGCCTACAAACTGTTAACTTGAGAATATCAGTGGCGGAGTTATTATTTTTTAATTAAGAGACATTTTAAGAAAACTATTATGTTTGGGGTTTTTCGCTAATATCTTGAAAATATGCTCTTTTACGAAAATATATAACAAGTGTAAAATTCAAGAGGGCAACATAACTTATTAATTAAAAATGATCGCATAAGGGCGCATTTGCATTATGACAGAAAACCCTTAGTGCAAATGTCAAATGTGACTTATGGGCAAGACAATGACATAAGCATAAAGGGTTTTCTGTCAAAACGTTCTTGCTTGCGTAATTGCTTACCAGCGACAATACTATGTTTTTGTTTTGTTTTTTTTTAAATAAAATTTGGAAAACAGATGCTGGCCAGTTGGCGAGTTCCAGGCCATAAAACTCAACTCACACACACACAATTTGGAAAATCAAAAAAACTGCCAGTTTGGTATTTTTAAAACCTCTTTCAGATAAGCCTTATATCACTATTCTGGGGTAAGTAGTTGTCGAGAGTTCTTTACTTTTTTTGTTCATATATCAGCCAAAAAAGCAGATTTTTATGTTTTAAATTTAATTTAAAAAGAACTACTTATCAGAAAAATTTTAAATTTGGTATTTTTCATCTTTTTTATTGGTTAGATGGTCTGCCAAACCTCAATTTCTTTTTGTTGATATCATATCAAATGACCAATCGAACCAAACCTTAAATAAAATAAACTGAAAACGAAAAATCCAAAATTTTAGAGTTATTCTTCATGAATAGTTTTTTTAATATTTAATTTTTAAAAATCCATTTTTTTTAAATTTTACTATACTAAAAAAAATTGTGATATCTTGTGAACTACTTACACTCAAACAGTGATTTATAGCTAATTTTAAAGCTATTTTAAATAAAGTTTAAATAAAGTCTTGTAAAATAAAAATTGTAAAATTTTGAAAAAAAAAAATGCAAAATGCTTTATAGTTACCATTTAAAGAAAATATAGAGAATTTAGTAGTAGTAGTGTGGGGTAGGCTCTAGGTCTGGCGACTAGCCACATGAAGCATCCTTTTCGCCATAGAGAATGTAACTTAGTGTTTTGTTAACCAGTGACCATTTTTACCAGAACTTTAATTAATAATATGAAATCTAGAATTATTTTCTTATTTTTGTGTTTTCCAAGAAGTTTTCATTTAAATAAGGCAATCAACTTTCTTTTAAGTTGTATATTTTTATGGTTTATCAATGAGAGTCATCATTTTTCTATAACTTTTGCTTTCCACTTTTTTTGCAACTAATTTCCCAGTAGGCACAAGAAGTATACAAAGTTTGAACATTTTCAAAAAAACCATTAAAAAACAAATTTTGGGAACATTTATTTACCTATTTCTTTAATTAGCTTGTTGGTGTTCATTCTGGTCCAAATTATAAATTTTAGTACTTAATTTTCCAACTTATTTATTATTAATTACGTAGGTAAGTATATTATGTTGAGCCTATGTCTATATTGTAGATAATTTTTCCATAAAAAAGTTTTAATTAGCAAACTAATTTTGACTTGTACCTAAATAACTTATTAAATTGTTAATTTCTTAACTAGATTTATTAAGATTAAAGTGTTTATAATCTTAAGAACAATGTAAAGTTGAATTTTCTGATGTTAGTGGGCAAAATTGTCAATTTTCTTGATTTTCAAAAATTAATTAACAAAAAACTAAGTAAAAAATTCTAAAATTTTGCTTTTTTCACTTTTTCAAGGGTAGAATATCTGTACCAAAAATCATCAAGCTGTGAGATCACAAATTATAAAACCTTTTTTTTCAGTTGCTTTGTTATAAAATGACCTCTAATGAATGAATGAAAATCTTAAAATAATATCTCAAAAATCACAGAAAAATTAGATTTAAAATTTATTAACCTTTCTTCATATGCCGTTCTAGCCTCTTCCAACCTATTCCTTCTCTCTTCCTCTCTAGTCATTCTTGAATGTCTTAATTCAGTTGTCTTTTGTAACCAGGTTTCCTCAAGGCTAAAATCATATTCTGAGTGGTTTTCCAAAATTTGTTTGTTTTGATACAGTCTTTGTGAATATGTAAATGGCAGGCTGATTCTGTAGGGTGGTTTGTATTTTTCTGATATTTTCACTTTAATTCCATCCACATAAGATGGGCTAGACATTTTTGAAGGTCTAAAAAAATACATATAATACTAAAGGTACCTAACAGCTATAGATAAAAATTTTACAATAAGTTAAGGGGTGATCAGCTGCCCACAGTAGGTGTCATTTCTACAGGACCCCACACAACTTGCCGAGGACTACACAGGACTTGTCAATGACTATACAGAATTTCTGTAGGACTCCACAGGACTTTACAGGACTAAAATTTATCACAGTCCTCCCTTGTAATAATGTCCTTTTTAAGATTCTTGGTGCACATTTGCCATAATATAAAGAATTTAAACTAATAAATATTCCAATAATTTTTGATTGATTCATGAAATTGTTTTCTGTACTTAGGTATATCATATTTATAATAATCCAAACCAAGTTCTACCAATTTACTTATGATTTTGGGCATTAGGGACCAAACTAAGGAATGAAAGAAGGGCCCAGCATGTTTAAATCTGTATTGCTCACCTTCTAAGTTTATTTTTGAATCCAAAATGTATACAAAACAAGAAAAATTATTCTATTTGCCACTAAACTTTAACAATATATGTTTTATTGTTGTTGTAAGACGACTTATGTATTGTCAGCATTTAAACTAAGCTTATAAAATGTACAAAAATCTATTTATTTAATTTTTTTATTACTAATTTTAGGAAAAAAACACAAAATTTATTATTTTTTAAAGAAAAATTTTGATTCTGACAATCAGCTGATTCATACGACGGCAGCTGATCGATCATGTGATAGTGACAGCAAAAATCCCTAGAAACGAACAGATCGGTGGGGCTGTTCACCATTCGCGGTGTGCCAGGGCCCGTGTTTTTCAAATTACGTAGGTTCTTTTCATGGTGGAAATGAGTTCTTCATATCGCTTTCCCGACAAAACAATGACGCAAGTACAAAAATATGATTTTTGCAGGACAGGCGAAAAATGGAATTAAATTCCGTATTATTACGTTTAAATAAAGTGAAGAAAATGCATTGGGATGAAAGTAGTGGGATCATTAACTAAATATAAATAGTTTTTACCGTATAGGGGGAATAATTTTGAAACTAATGACATAATTAAGTCAAAGTGTCAAAATCGTGCAGTTGCGTCATTGTGACTGCGGGCCGGTTTCTCAATAGAGAGTCAGCCCAGACTGGAGGGTTATCTTTGATTAGGGTTACCAGACGTCCGGATTAATCCGGACATGTCCGGATTTTTACATCGTCCGGGTGGGTCCGGGCGGATTTTTCATAAACGTCCGGATTTTAAAGTAACCGCCTTTATAAACATCAAATAATGCAAAATAAACTAGTTTCAAAAAATGTAATTAAACAATAATCGTCGATAAATTTAACAGTGTGAATTCATCTTTAAGCGGGGTCTTCACAGAAGGTAAAACGTTATGTGAAGACCCCGCCTAAAGTAGTATTGTTAATTTCGCCTTGTTGAAGTTTACACTTCTGCCGTGTGGTCTTAAACACACATAATTTTTTTGATGAAGTTTGTAATCTAAAAAAGTACATATCAGACAATTTTACTTCTGATGATTACAATCTGCCTACCCACGAAAAATGGGCAAAATATTTTAATGCAAGTATTTCTACCCAGTGGACCAAAGAAAGAAATAGGCTGCTTTTATCTTCTATAAAAGGAATACTCATGACTTCATACAATTTAAGAAATATGAGCTGCTCAGAATTTTACGATTTTGTACTTCTGCCTAAAAATTCAACGTTGTTGAATAAAATACAAAGCAGTAAAAAGTACTTATAAAATAGTAGGTCTGTATATTATGTTATTTATTAGTTATTGTTTCAATTAAAAAAAAAAGTAAATTTTTTTTTATTGAAACAAAAAAATTTTGACGTCCGGATTTTGTCCGGATTTTCTTGACGGCTGGTCCTGGTTAGAGACGTTTTCATCTGGTAACCCTATCTTTGATAGCTGTCTTTTTTTGGCATGTGGTAAATATGTCAGTCATCTCGTTTTTTAACTCAAGGGTTAGAGGGCTAACCCTCTATTGAGAAACCGGCCCTACGTCAGCTATTGGGTGGGTTATTGGTTAATTATTTATTCCTGTGCCACTTTTGGCCAAGCAAAATTCATAGTTTTTTACATATCTTGATCGCTATATACTCACGGATATTATCTAATATCTCTGTATATACTACCTACCAAGCACTGGAAATTGTTGATGCCTGATGCCTGGTCAATATAATAACCTTTAACAACATAATTTTTGATAAATATGTATTAACTTATTTATACTTATGATAAAAAAAAATTATATGCAATTCTCTTTTGTATGTTTAAAACCTTTGATTTAAACAGTCGCTATACCTATCTTAAAGGTAATATCACAATAATTCCCATAGATAAAGCCCGGTCTAGACATAAAATTTTACCTTACGTCTTGCCTGTTAGTCAAAAGGGTCAAGTATGACGGTTGAAAGACTAGCGTACAGACTTGATAGTTTTAACCTACGTTTTTAGATCAGTGTTTGATACAAAACGATCGTTTTATTGGAAAACAATGCGTTATCCGGTCAGTTCTCTAGACGGTCTTCAGTCTTAAATCAGTTCAAGTAAAAGGTCCGTTTTTCAGTCTACACACAACGTTTTACTTGATGCGTTTTAACTGAACAGGCAAGGGCCTGTCCTTAAATTACGTAACGCTCTAGGGGGAGGGGGGATTTGGCCTTGCGTTACGTTTAATGTTTTTTTAATTTGTTTTTTCTCAAAAATGCGTTACGAGGGGGGGAGGGGGGTCAAAAATCCTGAATTTTGTTACGTAATTTAAGGACGTTCCCCAAGACGTAAGGTAAAATGGTATGTCTAGACCGGGCTTAAAGGATTTTAGCTTCGATTTGGTCAGACAATTCCTTCGTAAAAGATATGTTGCAATTCGTGCGGCTGGATTTTTCCACCTCCAATAAATTTGCTCAAATTTCAAAGATCCTAGAGAAAACAAAAATTCTTTGCTCATCCCTATAAATATTCAGTGTAGATTCGTGCACCGGTTAGAACAGAAAAGGCTGCTATATATTTGCTGGCATCAAACACCGCTGCCAACCAAACAAAGCAAACGGCCCCCAACAGAAGATGTCATCGCACTCACTCAACAAAAAACTCAAAAACTGTGATCGCTTGGTTATCAAACATTACACTCTGATATTTTTGGAGTTTTAGTTTTAAATATTTATGTCTCGAGATTAAAAACTCTTTAGTGAATGCCATGTTTTATAGTTAGTTGGTTAAATAGTTGTGAATCGCTCAAGTGAACGCCTTGTTCCCTAAAATTATCTGCAGTGTTTGATGTGGTGAACAAAGATAGACAAATTTATTTTTTTATTATTTTTAAGTTAAATTTATATAAAATAGAAATAAAAGAAAGAAGGCTGCTTGTTGGATTAGTTTTGTTTAGGTCACAGATAATAAAAGTTGCTTTGTGGGTTGGTTTACCAAGGGAGTCTTTCCTTTCCCCATAGGATTGAGTGGGAAAATCAACAAGTACTCATTTGTTTTTGGTCAAATTCAGGTTTGTAAATGCTTTGTTTGATAGTTCTTCTAGGTTTTTTAATGCCATTGTGTTAAAAGAACTTTCACAAAACATAGATGCTGATTTTAGCTTGGATTTACTAGGTATCAGGTAAAGATTTATTTTTTTTTTCTTTCAGGTTTGGTGGCAATTTAAGAGCTAGTGTAATTCAACAACATAGGGAATAATCTGAGTAGTCACTCAAACGATATGACTGAGTACAAGTTAGTTGTGGTAGGGGCTGGTGGTGTTGGCAAGTCAGCATTAACTATTCAACTGATACAGAATCACTTTGTTGATGAGTATGATCCTACCATAGAGGACTCTTACAGGTAAAGGAGAATATTGAAATAATGATACCTTTGATGATAGCAGATATAATAAGTAATAGAAAAAAAATGTTTTTTAAAAATAACAATTTTGATATTATTTCAATATTTCCAGGTTAAAATTTCTGGGTGCCTTATTCATAAGCAGTAGTTATTGTTAATTAAAATAAAATAATTTTTAGAAAACAAGTTGTCATTGATGGGGAAACATGCTTGCTGGACATTCTCGACACTGCTGGTCAAGAGGAATACAGTGCCATGCGAGATCAGTACATGAGGACTGGTGAAGGATTTTTGTAAGTTTTTTATACTGTTTCAGTTTTTATTGTTTAAGTCACAAAATAAAATAGTTTCTTAATACATATCATAATAATTACATTTTTTGCATGAAGTACAAGGAAGAAATAAAGAAAGTCCATTAAAAATAATCCTAAAACAATTGCAAATGATGCAAAACTGTAATATCTTCTTAAGTGATATATTAGGGTTAGGTGAGGTCAAAAATTGTTACCTACTTTACTTAAATTGGATCTGAGATCTTGGTTCAGCCAATTGGTTATCCTTGGTTTGTCATATATATGGCATTACCCCCGCCACTAAAATATTAATAACCCTTAAGTTGACCAATATTATGAATTTGTTATGGTTAGTTATTAATCCTAATGATATTGATGATTTTCTGAAAAACTCCTTTCCCCAGTAGGGTCAAATACTATTTTTATGAAAATTGCATGAAAATCTGACCAGCAGTTTACTTAGTCCCCCAAATTGCCATAGTTTTAGACACTGCCTTAAAAATATGAGCATAAATAAACACACTTAAGAAATATGAGAACACTTAGAAAGGCAGCTATGGCAGTAAGCAGTTTTCACTAACAATATGTATTAAAATATTAATAATTTATAAGTTACTATAATTTTTTTGCTTCACAGGAAAAAAAGTTGGTTAAAAAATTACTACAAACATTTTAAATGCAAACAACATTGTGCTCTTAAGTTAACCAAAGGTAACCCCACTCCAGGGCAGGGTTATTTTTGGTTTAAACCAAAATCAGCTGATTAATGGCAGCAATATTTGCCCTATATTCAAACTGTAATCAGAAATCTGCACTACATATTTTATAGTAGAAAGTTAAAAAAATTACATTAATTAATGTAATTCTTTTAACTCCAGACCCAACCTTGCAACTGATGCCAAAAATGCCCACATGCAGTGGCAGCTGGTGACATTATAAATTTGGGAGGGAACAGAAATTTATATTGCATGGAAAAGGAGATAAAAAAACTTACCTAACCAATTTTATTTTGGCATTTTACAAACAAGCAGCCACTTAATGTAGTTTTTGGTTTATTTGTTTATAGATAAAGTCTATTTGCCCTTCTTTTACATGCTCAAAGTGCTCAGATTAGCACCAGTTTCAGACTCATCATGGCCCCGTAAAGCAACCTCAAAAATCCCACAGAATTTTAAACAGACTCATCATGGCCCTGTAAAGCAACCTCAAAAATCCCACAGAATTTTAAACAGTCTATTAACCTACTAAGTATATGTCTATTTTTTGCCACATTTTCATTGTTTTGCCTATAGGCACTATTCAATTGGCACCTAATATCAGTCTTGCCTAGCATAGAAAATTCTATGTGGTTATTTAAATAAGTAGCAGTTACTTTGTGTCTTGAACTTTTCACTCAAGTGCTTGATATCACACATTCCCTTTGCCACCCATGCAGGATCACTTCGTCGATTGTTCATAATAAGACAAAGCAAAAAAAACATTTCGGTTTTCACAACAGCACAACCAGTTTTCAGCATCCTATAATTTTTTATTCAAATTCAAATTCAAAACTTCTTTATCCAAATGAACCTAAGCCTAAATTACAATGCCTGCAAATCAGTCTCAAGTTTAAAGAACTGTGTCAGAAAAAAAAAAGAGAAAAGCAAATTCTAATTTCAAGTACTGTTAGATTTTCCTTTTTTAAATTTTCAATTCTCAAACCCTACCCACTTATCTATGTATCAAAAAGTGTTTCCTATGCTAAACATACTTTAATAAAAGACATCCTTAACTAGGACTTACTTGCACTAAAATTTTGGTTAATTTTTAGGATTTTTAGGTCCAGTCTATGTGGCACTAAAGATTTTATTTGTAATTGAAGTTCATATGTCAACATATTTAAATTTGCACAGTTAATTATATAATCGACGGTATTTATTTCCATTTTGAAAACAAACAATGGAGACGCGACCGGCAAGGCTTTTAACAACTGACCTACCCAAAATCAAAAAAACTCTTACATCTTCACTAAGGATAGAACCGGCAACACGTAGGAAGGGCAACGAACGTTTTCGCAGGATTAATATGGCAGACGTCAACTAAAACAAACATTCCTCCCACCCCCACGTGAAAACAGCCACCCATACAGCGCTGAAAAACGGGTGATATTGAAATCTTGTCCCGCGCGGTGCTGCCGGCTTGTAATTATTTACGCTAAAAAAGTTTACCCAATTAATCGCCTTTTGTTGACCACTGACTAAAAGAAATAACTAGACATGTCGTATGGGAAGATTTAACTTTTTTAAGACAAATCAATTAAAACTACTGTTTGTTGTCTAGTTTTGGGAGGGCACTGCCCCGTTGCCCTCCCTGTAGCAGCTGCCACTGCCCACATGATACCACACAACAAGCCAAATTTTGACAAAACTTTTTTTTATTTTTAAAGCCCCTCAAACCCAATACATGTACCAAACTATATTTAAGTTGAATTAATAGTTTTGGAGTTTTAGATATTGGCTATAGCTAGACATATATATTACAGAGAGTTTTGCGCAACACGAAATGTTCAAAATAAATAATAATAAATTTTTTTTGGCTGGTCACCAACCCTCACTATACTATAGGTGTAGTAATGTAGTTTAGTGTGAGCACGTTAAAGAACTATGGTCAATAAAGAGTACAGAAGTAAAAATGTAGAAATCATTTCTACCAACATTCGCGGTTCCTCCATAAGTGCACATGTACAAATTTAACTTTAAAAAATATTAAAATTTGACAATTCTTTAATTAATAATTTTATCATAAAGTATCAATAGGAAATTCAAGGAATTCAAACTAGAAATTAATATGTATGTTTTTATATTCGTGTTTAAACGAGGATGCGTAGGCTGGCTGCCTAGATACTGTATACCTGATATTCTTACGTGTGTGTCTTCTACACAACCATGATGGTGATGGGTGGGTCTTAACCCATCATGGACACTCTAAACGTGCCTTCTGTCGTGAGCGCGGGCGCAACGTTGCCAACTTGTGCTCAAAGTATTAGTCATTTTCAAATGGAATCACTAGACAAGCAACATAAATCGTCTCTGGGGGTTGCCTAACGGCTTTGTTCGTTTTGATAGCACTGGCCAAATCGAAAGACGACGAAACAAAATCAAACTAATGCTCAAAGCACGTCGTAACAAATGGCGACGCGTAGATTTGTCATGTTTAATTTATTTTATAGGCTAGTCTTTGCCGTAAACTCCGCCAAAAGCTTTGAAGACATCAGCACGTACCGCGAGCAGATCAAGAGGGTGAAAGACGCCGAAGAAGTACCGATGGTGCTGGTCGGTAACAAGTGTGACTTGTCAGCGTGGGCGGTTGATATGACGCAAGCGAGAGAGGTAAGGTGTTTTGACATTTTTGACAGTGACAAAGCATCAATGTTTTTCAACTTTTTACCCTATTTTAGATAAATGATGGTTGGTTTAATATTTCGTGTCAACTAGCGATGAATTTTTTTTATTTATTTATATTTTTAAAACCAGGAAATTTGACGGGAATTAACCGAGAATTTATAGGAGGAAATACCTAAATTTTCGACTGCTTTCAAAAACCGCCTCACGCAATTGAAATAACAAATTGATTGCACCTCCCTCGTAACCTGAACATCACGCAGTCTCTCAAACTGTTTTACTTACTTGTTTATTTCTGCGAGTGCTGTTTGGGAAGATGATTATTAAAAATTAAAAAAAAAATGTTTATTTAATTTTGCTTTTTTTTTTCTGTAATAGATTTAAGAATGGAAGTGTCATTATAATTTACAAAAAAACAACCCGGAAATTGTAAAAACGCACTGGGAAAAACCAGGAAATGGGATTTTGATTTTTGCTAGACACCCTGTATATAACATATACAGGACACCCTGTATATAACATATACAGGGTGTATCATAACTGACCACCAAACCTAAAGGGAGTGGTGGGGAAGGTCGAAGAAAGAAAACAACTTCAAATATTTATTTTTTGTGAATTATTTAAATTAAACTGAATTTTAAAAATGACAAAATTGCTTTTTTTCTGAAAACTTTAGGTTAAGGAGATACAGTGGTGTGGTTGAATAATCTTTTTTTTTAACTATTAAATTAAAAAAAAACTAAAATTTATTGTTTTATGTTATCTATTGAGCCTTAATAATATCAGAAAATAGTAATATTATCACTATCCAGGGTGTTCCGAAATTAGAAAAATGGAGATAAAAGTTCATGTAAACTAGGATACAAAATTGCTCCATTTCCGAGATCCTGGGTGTTAAAGTTAACAAATAATCGAATTTTTTAATTATTATGAACAGTTTTAAACAGATTATTTTTTTAAATTAATACCCGGAGGTTTTTTGAGATGCGAAACCCAAATATGGACACTTTTTTACTGCAGCCGTTAAAGGGCGCTTCACATTGCACTTCCGATTATTTAAAATGACCATAACTTTTCTCAGTGTAGTGTTTTACTTTATTTTGTCAAAAAGATAATTTATTAGGCATTTCAAAGCAAAAAGGTACTTGTGTTACAATCCGCTAAAGTAAGCAGAATTTTAGGTTTTTAATGTTCAATGCCATTGGATTAATAAGATTATTTTGTATTAAAAAAATTAAAAACTAAAAATATTAAGTTAACAGTATCTTAGAATAATACATTGGGCACAATTAGTTGTGAGCAAATTTCATCCTAAGATATAACAAATTTGTTTTTTTTTCAGAATAATTAACATTTTCTGGTGCAGGATCAAATACTAAAAACCGAAATATCTCGAAAACTCCTAACTTCAACGGATTTTAGAGGATAACATCTTTAGCTTAAAATTGTTTAGGAAATTACTTTCTTAACAAAAAACGTAAAAAACTCCACTTAGAAAAAAGTTATGGTAATTTTAAACTATCAAAAGTGCAGTGTGAAGCGCCACAGTAAAAAGGTGTCCATACTTGGGTTCCGTATTCCACAAGACCCACGGGTACCAATTTTTAAAATAATACGTTTAAAACTGTTCATAATATTAATTTTTTTTTTTAACTTAAACACCTTGTATCTCAGAAACAAGTTTAAATGAACTTTTATCTGTATTTTGGACCGTAGAACACTAGGACACCCTGTATTTAGTAACTTTTTATTTGTTGAAAAAACAAGATTTTTCTTAAATTTTTTTTATTTTAGCACTAATATTGCTCCACAAATTCGGATTGTCTGTTTTAATTAATTAAAAATGTATAAAATTTGACTTTAGACCGTTTTTTTGCAAGGATCTCAAGGGGAAATCTGACTACCTTCCTGCCAGAGTCATTTCTCCTCTGTCAGGAGAGCCCGGGTAGTGTCAGATTCCTAATGACTAAAACCCCTCGATTATGACTACAACCTTCCTGGTGGCAAGCCACAGTCACTTCACGCTTTTATGTCTGGTGCGTCAGTTATGATACACCCTGTACATTCTTTAAATCTGCTGATTAAAAATATAGTATGCAAATTTAACACAACGCTATAACAAATATTTGTATTGTGTATTATAATATACAGTAGCTTTTGGGTTTAATATTATCAAGAATTTTTTTTATTGGATAAATATTTTACACTAGTATGAGTGAAAATTTAAGAAGATTATTACTCATAAAAACAATAATAGTCGCTGACCCTAGTGTGTGATTCATTTCAAGAAAATTCATTCAAACTAATAATAGTAATTAACATTGGGAAAGATTAATTGATGCAAGATGTGAAAAACTTCTGCTTAGTACAGTTGAGTCTAATTAAGATGAATTGTAACCTTTATTTTTTCAAACATTTTATTTGATCATTTAACAGTGTGTCCTAGTTTGAAATCATCGATTTTTTGGGAAAATTGGACATTTTTAGGAAAAAATCTTAGAACAACCATTTTTTTAGGGCTTCTTTTTTTGGACGTCAAAAGGTACGTTTTCACGAAATTTCGTGAAAAGTCATAAAATGTAAAAGATAAAAATCCAAAAGGAGAAAAAGTTGTAGATCTTTTTATTAGAGAATTATTGAAATAAAGCCAGGCTATAATAGTGCCAGGCACAATTTTGACACCTTCACATTGTAATATCAGCTGTGATCTTTCAACACACGGCGTTTGTTTACTATATGAACCGGAATAAATAGTGCCTTCTTTTATTAATTGGAAATAAACGACAAAAGTTTTAAATTCGACTTTGGTATGCCCATTTTGAAGGATTAACTGTCAGTTTTTCATGTGAATGTGTCAAAATAGTACCTGGCACAATTATAGCCTGGCTCTATTTCAATAATTCTCTATTATCTATAACTTTTGTATTAAACTTTTTTTTTATAGGATGTCTATTTTCGCTGAAAACCGTGAAACACTATTAGTCAGGTATTTGCACTGCTGTACTATGAATTATTATTATTTTTTTCATTTAGGTCGCGAGGCAATATGGTATCCCCTTTGTAGAAACGTCCGCCAAAACCCGAATGGGGGTCGATGACGCCTTTTACACTTTAGTTAGAGAAATTCGAAAGGACAAGACAAAAAATAAAAAGCAGGGTAAGTTGTATAATAACTATTCAAATGGCATAACAGTTCTATGTTAAAAACGGAATTATTAATAACCGGACATTATCAAAAACGTCATTTAAAAAAAAAAAAAAGAGCAAAATCGAAGTTCTGTATAATGTCTTTTATCAAAACCGGACAAAATCTTAAAAAGGGGTCGGGCCTAGCTTAAGACGATCACTTAAAAAAAAATGGGTTCTGATATTGCTATGCGATTGAAGCGTCCTTCACCGCAATTTTATTAAGCAAGGCCCATTCTTAAAAAAGGTCAGGTGTTGGACCCTATATTAGAACTCATTTGCAATTAATTGACCAAGAGGTTCGACCACCGATTTCGACCTTTCAAAAGAAGGACAGTGCTCATTAAAGAAAAAGAACAGACATTTTTATTACCTTCCTAGCCTGCGTAGCAATAGCTAGAGAAGGTATTAGTTTTGAAGAAAAAAATTATAGTGTTATTTGGCAGTATTTTGATCTATCTCAGCAATATCGTCGTGATGTCTGTCTGTGTGTGTGTGTATACAGGGTGTCATTAAAAGTTTGTAACAAACTTTGACAGGTGATAGTACACATAAAAATAAGAAAAAAAGTTCATATGAACATAGGTCCTAAAATGCATAGTAGGGGAGCTACGGGCACCAAAAGGGTTAATATCGAAAATGGTTTTTTTTATACAGCAACTTTAAAAAGCTATGGAATTTTACAAAAATTGCAAATGTTAATTAATTTTGACCCTTCACATTGTGGTAAGGTAAAAAAATAATTACTCAACTCAAAAGGGCACTTTTGGTAGGGGTGGGGGGTTGTTTTAACAAGAATTTTTTTTTGTATTGCATTTTTTTAGATTTTGAGTCCAGTTTTGAAAACTACTCCCTTTTTAAGTAAAAAAGTAAAAAAGGTACTCTTGTCCAAAGTCGCCCAGAGCAACGGTTTACGAGATAATTGATTGTAAAAGTTATCCTGTTTATGGGAGGTACTTAATTTTTTTTTCGGATTATATTTTTTTACATTCTAAGTGCATTTTTTTTACTCCAAATTCGCCCAGAGCAACGGTTTACGAGATAATTGAACGTAAAAGTTATTCTACTTATGGGAGGTACTAAAAAACTTTACGCTCAATTATCTCGTAAACCGTTGCTCTGGGCGACTTTAGACAAGAGTACCTTTTTTATTTAAAAAAGGGAGTATTTTTTAAAAGTGGACTCAAAACGTAAAAAAATGCAATACAAAAAAAATTCTTAGGTACTAAAAATCTTTACGCTCAATTATCTCGTAAACCGTTGCTCTGGGCGACTTTAGACAAGAGTACCTTTTTTACTTAAAAAAGGGAGTAGGTTTTAAAAATGGACTCAAAATGTGAAAAAATGCAATACAAAAAAAAATTCTTGTTAAAACAACCCTACCAAAAGTACCCTTTTGAGTTAAGTAATTATTTTTTTACCTTATCACAATGTGAAGGGTCAAAATTAATTAACATTTGCAATTTTTTGTAAAATTCCATAGCTTTTTAAAGTTGCTGTATAAAAAAAACCATTTTCGATATTAACCCTTTTGGTGCCCGTAGCTCCCCTACTATGCATTTTAGGACCTATGTTCATATGAACTTTTTTTCTTATTTTTATGTGTATCACCTGTCAAAGTTTGTTACAAACTTTTAATGACACCCTGTATATTATTTCTGTCCGTAACACGATAGCTCCTAAACCGCTGAACCGATTTTCATAAAATTTTCAGATAAAATAAAATAGTGTTTGACACTCTTACGAGCGGATTAGATTTTCGTTAAAATGCATTAATGCTAATGAAAATTTTAAAAGATGTTTAATGGAGCGTGGTCTCAATATGCGGTTTCCGGAATATAGTAGACTGCATTCTCCTCGATAATTTGTATTATAACCGAAAACTTCGTAAGACCTTTAGTTTCTGAGAGATTTACAAAAAAGTGTGTTCTAATAGACTAGCTAGGAAGGTATCAGATCCGTCAGGGATCCATTAATTTTAGCTCACACATATACTATACTATAGTAGTGTGAGCTATGGTGATCCTAATTTTTTCGAGAAAAAAAAAGTTGCTCCGATTTCAAAAATTTTTATATATCTTTGCGTTTCAGATGATTTTGAAACTTTTTTGTTGAGCCGTCTGTCTGTCTGTCTGTCTGTCTGTAACGACCAACGCGCATAACTCAAAAACCGCTTGTCCGATGTCAATGAAATTTGGTACCTAGGCTGGGTCTTGGTTGGGAGATGGTCCCATTTAAAAATGAACAAAATCCACCGAACACAAACCAAATAAAAGGGTGGGGATAGATTTCAAAAATTAGAGTTTATGTGAAAATATGGCGTGTGTGATATCAAACGAAAGGTATTTGAGTCTGGAGTTAAACAAAATACATTTTAATTTATTTAAAAAAAAAGGGTGGGGGTATATTTCAAAAATTAGAGTTTAAGTGAAAATATGGCGTGTGTGATATCAAACGAAAGGTAATTAAGTCCGGAGTTCAACAAAATACATTTTAGTTTTTGTTTTTTTTAAGGGTGGGGTGGATTTCAAAAATCTGAGTTTAAGTCAAAACATGGCTTGTGTGGTATCAAACAAAAGGTAATTTAGTGTGGAGTTGAATAAAATATATTTCAGTTTTTAGGTATATTAGCTCACACGTACACTATAACTATAGTACCTAGTGTGAGCTTAGGGGCCCATAAATTGGCAGAGTATTTTTTATATATTTTGGGTCCAAAAACCACAATATTATTTGTTCCCGATTTATATTTGCCACTAAACCTCCATTAGACCGATTTGTATGAGAGGAAGAGAGACGGAACTAGTATACATGAAAGGAAAGAGTTGCTCGTGCTAGGCCCGGCCCCTTTTTATGATTTTGTCCTTTTCGATTTTGTCCGGTTTTGATAAAAGACTATACTAAACTTCGATTTTGCTCTTGTCTTGTTTTGATGAATAACGTTTTTAGAGAAATAAACCCGCGGAGTGTTTCTAACCTTACTTTTGGTGGTCAGTTTTGTTTTCAAAAGAAGTGTTTTGATTGTTTCCATTTTTTGATAAAACTAGGAAAAAAATAATGTTAATGACCTCCTCACTTTAAAAAACGCTCGCTAAAACAAAACTGACAGGCAAAAGTAAGGTTATAAACACCACAACAATTCCCGTGGAAAAAGGTCGTCACGGGTCATCAAGAATAGGCCCTTTAAGATTTGGTGAACGCTTATCTCCTCACAAACAGTCAAGAATAAGTGTCCTGTAAAAGACTTACGAATACGGGTTGGATACACCCACCACTTTTTACAGATTTTTAAAGCGCTTATAACGTCATAATAGAAGAAGAATTTGGCACCTAATAAAATTATGCACAAAAAAACATTTAAATAAAATAGACAGTAACACCAAAGAACGTCAAATCTAAACGATTTGTCTTATTATTAATTATAAACCGATGACAAACCCGTTCTTCCATTGGTCAAACCATAAAAAACGCACATTTTTGACTCATTAACAAATTTTACTTTTTGATACTTGATATACTATTAAGATAACAATCAAAATCTTTTAACACAGTAAAACCTTGTAAATAAAATTCAACCAAAAGTGTAGTGCCTAAGGGCGACTGATTTCAAATACTACCTATTTCAAAAACATTATTTTTATCGCAAAATATCCTGTATTTCTTGCATATGTGGGATTTTCCAAATTTTATTTTATTATTTTGTAGAGCCCTATTTTTAAACAGCTCTTAAACATTTTAGATCAGAGCCACTCTCTACTAGCCTTTTTGTGATAAAATGTCAAACAATAACAAACAATAATACCATGACACTTTGACAATGAATTTGCCAAACATTCCCTTCTAAAAAACGTACCTTATAAAAATTAAGGGCACCGCAGCATATTATATCCTTTATTTATTATAATTTTTTGACAGGTAAATTTAATGGAACTCACGGTAAACGGTTTAAGTTCAACTGCACCTGCGTTTAGGAGTCCCTTGTAAGTAGAACAGCGATTTTTTTTAGATTTGTATCTTTTGGTCTCTTAAATGTGTAGGGTACCTGAATCGTATGAAACGCTCTATTTCACAGAAACTTGTTCCACATTTGATAGGCTGGCGTTTAAAGGACGTTTTTCCGTAATTTCAAGTTGTCAAAATTAGGTGGAATTTTCGTGAAATAGAGTTAAAAAAATGTTTTCTTTTTTATATATATATATATTTTTATTTGTTTTAAAACTGACTACGACGTCTTTATTATGTAGGATAGATAATTTAGGGTGGTTCTCCGATAATACTTAATATTTTATCAAAACCAATTATTAGCTTAACTGTAAAGCCGGATATTTAGAAAAAAAATTTAAATCTGGTGAAACGTATTTCCATATTTAAAGAAAAAAAATCTGCAGTTATTCGAGCTAGTTTTAGTTTTTTTCTGTGTCAAAAATTAGTTAATACAGTATTTTTTAAATAAAAAGAAAAACTGTCCAATAGAGTTTAAAATTAAACAAGAACCTTAACCCGTAAAAAGGCATTCAGGACTTTGCTACATAAACAATTAAGCTGAAAATTAGAAATACAACTGAAAATTGGTTTATGCACGCACAGAAACAAAAGAATTGTCAAACGGTTCGGTTCGGTTTAATAATAACTAGAGTATGGGTGCTTTTGGATTAAGCATAATACCAAATACCTTAGAGCATAAATGAGAGGCACAGAACCAGAGCGGCCTAAGACACAAATTTATATAACTGAGAAAAATATGAAGATTTTGAAATAAGTGTGATATATTATGGGTGAATAAAAAATTTTTTTGTTGCGTTTTTTAACCAGTTTAAATATCCAAAATTTTTAAAGAGCAATCGAAAAGAGATGTGCTTAAATAATGGCGAATTCTTTTGGGAAAAAAGTGCAGCACTGGTGCGCCACTAGTGCAGTTTTCGTATTCTTTTGGGAAAACTAGTGCAATTTTTTGTATTCTTTTGACCCACTGACAAGCCCAGTGTTGCACTCAGTGCATAAAGCCCAGTGTTGCACTTAGTGCATATTTTTTGGCACGAGCTCTCCGAGCTCGTGTGTTGTACTTTTGTATTCTTTTGAAACTGCACTGGGGCAATTTTTTTGACAGCACCAAAACAGTGTCAGTGGACCACGAGTGGCCCACTAACTTTCTCAAAAGAATTCGATATAAGTACTTTATCTTATTCCGCCTTTAACTCAAAATTTGACAGTTTGTTCCTTAGGCCGCCGTTCTGGTTCTTTGCCCCTCAAATAAGGGGTAAACCCATGCATCCTTAAACGCGATGCTTGAAGCCATGACCCCCTTTAATTCTTAATGTTCCTTTTTCGGGTAGAAACGATTTTGGTTCTGCGCATGTCTGTTTTGGTGGTTTTTGAAAACATATTCTGTTACGTCACTACATTAAAACTACTTGATCGGGTGAAACATGGCAATCCCTTACTTCTCCCGACCATTTTTCCACAAACCGCACATGTTTTATGTAAATTATTTCCAATTTTTCACAGAAAAAAATCACAATTTCACACGATAAGCGCAAAACACCGCAAAATGTTAATAAACAACAAATATGGCATCCACACACACCCAGCAGTCTACATGCCAAAACACATGCATGCGCAACTGACAATTTGCATCTGCGAATTTAAATTTGCCATTGTTTACAAAGCAAGCTTCACTTTTCCATTTTTTGAGTCAATATTTATGCTACAAGCTATTTGGTTGACACTGAGCGTAGACGAGTTAAGTTTTGTTTGTACTTGCAAGCTCCTTGCGACAGTTATTCATCAAATATTTGCTTAAAGGTTTTGCAAAATACTTGCTGCAACAGACCCGAAAGCACAGAGTGCAAGCAAATTTGCTTGTTTCACCCGTGAACATTACACACTAGCAACTCGGCAAGTATTTGGCCGGCAACTAAACTTTCAGCAAATATTTTACAAATTGTGACCTTTTTTTTCTTAGAGAAAAATTTGTAAAACATACGACAACCCCCTATTAACAATTATATTTAGTTCTAGTACTCCAATAAAGAAAAAGTGTGCAAAATTAGATTTAAAAAAATTACACTCATTTGCAAAGAGTTTTTTATATGCTTTTTCGCTAATTGATTATTTTTAATCCACATAAAAAATATCGGTGCAAGTGAGCATTAAAAATATATTTTAAATTTTAGGGGAAAAATATCGTGAGCGAAAAAAGAATACTGTTAAAGGTTTAATAGTTTGACCAATTTGACATACAAATAATATTATAGTATAATTTTCAGTAAAATTTCATTTAATTTTAGTTCTATAAAGTATATTTTTATCTTTAAAGATACGATTGATCAAAGAAATATTTTTGTATTGCACATGATATTTTACCCTTTAAGTAATATTGTTTTATAAGTAAATATTTTTCGGCGAAGTTTTGCCCCCGTATTATGCAGAAAATTGAGTGATAAAAGTTGTTTAACTACTAATACTATAGTGTTTTGTCTTGGAGATAATTATTTTAGTGTCAAAATTTGTTTTAAAAATAGGTTGTGATAAATTTTTAGCCAACCCAAACTAGCCGTTTCGCTTCTAGCCTCCTGAAAAAGTCTCAATCAAGATACCAAACCTTGCAAAACTTTTGTTTTTCTTTATATTATATAAAAACTGGAACAGTGTATGAAGACGGAGACAAATATAATGAATTACTTAGTTTTTTTTTAAATAGCAATAAAATTTAATAAATTATTTAGCGCATATATCAATGAGTGTACATATTGGCAGTGCTTTGTAACCCATTTTGATAATTTCGATTTATTTCCAGGAGTTATTCACATTACTTAATTTTTAGAGAAAATTATATAAAAATTAGGCTTGATGTTGTAATTTTTTCCAAGACAAATTTTTTGTAAATAAATATAGTAAGATCTTATGATGAACATCTTTAGAAGCCCTCCTTGTCTTTAAACTTTTCTTAACGTACGCACATTTTATGTGATCATTAAGTTCAGCAAAGTAAAGTCGACGAAGAAGTTTCTCAGACTGTCCCAGGGTAAAAAAATAGAGAGAGATAACTTAGCTTAAGGCTTCACTTCCAAGGTTAAATTAAAATTAAATTAAATTAATTAAAATTCTTCAAATTAAATTCTTTGAAAGGTATTACAAGCTTTAAAAAATGGCGCTATTCAAACAAAGCTATTCAATCCAAGCTAAGAAATGCCTTAATAAAAATATTGAGCCAAGAAAAGAAGAAATAAATAAGTTATTTTTGTCTCTTCGTCAACTTAACTTTGTCATATTAAACACTAGCTTTTTTAATTAAAATTGAGGAGACTGAATCAAGGCAAAATCATTTTCTTGATTCAGTGACCTTGGTATGACGCAGCTGCGTTGACGCGGTTTATACAAGATCAGTCTCTGTTCTCGTAATCGCAGAAGTGATAAATCTCATCTCTCTCATCTCAATAGCAAGCAGGAAATAGCCGCGCGGTGTCCTAAAACACTTAATTTTTAATTATTAATACGTAATTATTGCAGTCGACACTGTTGCCCTTTATCAGTAAAAAGATTCTTTAACGTTTCACAAGAAAAACAGGCGTGGCCGAAGTGTTTTTGCATAACACGTGACAGAGCTTGCTATTGGCTGAAGCCTTCTTTTCTCACAAATTTATCTATCACATAATACAAGACTCAGAATAGACACCCATTCCTCCGATGCATGTCATTTGAAAATGTCACACATGACAACAGAAAAATTCCTACATTTTGAATGAATCCTGTCAACGGAGTTTTACGACAGAATCTTGTTGGTCTTTGACATTTCGTTGTAAACTTTTCTCCAGTGCTTTTTAGAATAAAAAAAAGAAAAACTATTTTTAATTTTAGTATTTGGTTTTGTTTTTGCTAAAAAAAGAGATATTTGGGCCACTAGTAGCTTGAATCAAGCAACTATAGCAGAATCATAAAAATTCTAAACAAAAAGGTCGGAAAAAATATTGTATGTTCTAACAACCACTCTGAGTGGCTTTGGAAAAAAGAAGAGAAAAAGTTCACAAATTAATGTCAAATATAAGCAGAGCAATAATTTCATGTCATTAGCTAATTTTGCATTAAATTTTTATCCGATTACGTTAGTCCTTGACTTTATATGAGTGTATGATATAGTTATGGTTTTGTCTAACTTTTTTATGAGATTTTTTGTTTAGGATGATATCATTTTAAAGATAACCCTTCATTTTACCGTCAATTTTCTTTGTACAGAATATGTCGGCGTCTTGATACCAAAATAAAATTGTTATCTCCATATCATAATTTTTGAGATATCTTTTTGACAGTTAACAGCTGTTTACCATAACAAATAGCATATGCCAACAAAAAAAAGTTGTCTCAAAAATAATGATATGAACTGTAGTTGCCATAAAATTCAATTCTGGTATAAACAGGAACGCCCTCTATCATCACCCTTGCTCTCTGTCTTAAGAAGAATTTGACAGATAACCCTAAATTTTTAACAAAAAAACGAGTAGCGGAACACGTACACTTTTTTAAAACTGCGCATACATGCTTTTCAACTTACATAAATTCTCTCCCTCTCTCTCCTTCTCACGTTAATCCCTTTTGTGGAAGTGAGAAGGAGATAATGAATTTACATGAGTAGAAGACTGCGAAAAAGTGAACGCGTTTCTGTGTTTAGCCGCCAGTAAAAACTGTAAAAGAGCAGAAATGGAGGCAGTTGAATTGGGCATAATGTAGACAGACACATTTTGCACATGGTATGGCTTCACAATTAAATTAATTATAACACATGTTGAAATGCAGTTTTTATTCTTTAGGTTGGAAAGGTCTCTAAAGAGCATTCCAATGTGTGATTTAGTTTTTGTCTTGTGCACAAAATGTGCAGAAATTTGACAGTAACATCAAGGGTTATGTTAAAAATTACCAGCTCTTGAAATTCTTCTATTTACTAAAATAGCATGTAACTTTTAAGCCTCTGACGACTCTGACAGCGAATTTTAAAAATTATGTCTTTGCGCAGGAATATTTAACATAAAATTACAGATTTTCTTTTAAAACTAAATTTTCTCTCTTAACTCTTAATTTAAAAGGATCAAGCTGATATTATTATTTTTTATATTTGAATTTAAAATAACAATTAATCAAAATTCTTTAAACTTCTTTTTAAATCGTTTTACTCACCTAAAAGGCGCATTTACGCTAGTAAGCAGTTAAGCACGTTATGACACACAAGCATAAATGCGCCCTTATTTTATAACAAATGAACGTATTAAGCAGATGACTTGTTTATATGAAATTATTATTTTTGCTGAATAAACAACTTTTTGACATTCTTTTTAAAACTCGTTGTACACTGTGTTTTTTCTATAACTGCAATCAGGCATGCGCAATTAAAACGGCATATTTTTGTGCAGTTTTAGAGAAAGAAATTTTGCCTTTTCTACTTATAGTTATTATAGCAATTTTAGATTTTAGGTGATACTTTAATAAAATAAAAAAAACTTCTATTATTATTAATAAAAAAAATGTTACATATTTTAAAAAACTTGTTTGGCTTTTATTTTGCGATACTAAAGCGTTTTAAAACCGTTAATAGAAAATGACTGCTTCAACCGTTCCGTCATATTGGATTCAAATGAACTGAACCAACGTATAGCCCCCTACCGCCACCAAAAATTAAAAAACTTTTTTGATTGTGTCAATAGTAGGTCGTTAGGCTTATTTTAATTTTGGGATATTTTTGAACGGTTCCTTGTAAATCTAAGCATATTGTTACAAATTTAAGTTATTTAAATTTTATAATTGGAATTTATTTAGGTTTAGTGTAGTATTAGGTCGATTTATCTTAAGGTTGTATTCTTAGTCTAGGTTTTAGTTGCGTTGTCTGTGGCTTGCGGCGGTAGTGCGGGAACTTTCCGGACGTCGAAGGCTGCCGGAAAGTTCGAGAGAGATGGACGATCCTATATATAGGGCCGGGGTCGCGCACCAGGAGTTAGTCGCAGATACCGTAATGTAGTGGTCGTGAGATATTAACACGAAGTTAATAGACCGATTATAGTAGTGAATTATCAGCGAGTTATTAGTAAGTGTAAGTGCGTATTTTTGTACATAATTATCGAAATAAATTGACATATAGTTTTTCAACAATTGCGAGTTTTAATTTGTCGTTGTGAACCCGTAACAATTGGTGTCAGAAGTGAGATTAAAAGAAATAAATAGTGCAAAGACTATCCTTACACAGTACCACCGGCTAGGACCATTAAAAAGAAGAACAGTAAGTGATTTTGCCAGAATATTCGGAATTGAATAGTGCAAAGACTACCCTTACATATTACCACCGGATAGGACAATTGGACAGAAAAACAGTAAGTGATTTTTCCAGAATATTCGAAGAAGTTCGATATTGTTTTATTCAAAAAACTAAAAGAGATATTTAAGAACCGACTTCGACATTAACTTTACAGTCCAAAAATTGATAATTAGAGAGATTTTCTAGAATATTCTATAACATTCTACGACGTTCTATTCAAAAACTAGAAGAGATATACAAATACCGACTTCGACATTAGATTAGTAATTTTACAAGTAAGAATCAAAGAATTTCTAGAACATTCCATCACTTTCTACGACGCTCTATTCGAAAACCAGAAGAAATATCCAAAAAGAGACTTCGACATTAGCTTAGTAATTTCAAAAGTAAGAACTAAAAAGAATTTCTAGAAGATTCCATAATATTCTACGACGTTCTATTCAAAAACTAGAAGAGATATACAAATACCGATTTCGACATTAGTTTAGTTATTTCAAAAGTAAGAATTAGAAAGAACTTCTAGAAGATTCCATAACATTCTACGACGTTCTATTCAAAAACTAGAAGAGATATACAAATACCGACTTCGACAGTAGCTTAGTTATTTTAAAAGTAAGAATTAGAAATTATTTCTAGAATATTCCATAACATTCTACGACGGTCTATTCGAGAACCAAAAGAGATAATCAAAAAGTGACTTCTACATTTGCCTAGTAGCAGAAAGAGCAGCATTTACCAGTATATTCCAGAACATTCCATTAGGTTCTATTTAAGAATTGGAAGAGATATTGAAAAACCGACTTCGACATTCGCTTTATAACCCTAAAATAGACGTTTTAAGTGATTTATCAGGAAGTTGATGCTTACTAGACAAGGATCGGCAAAGATGGAAGATCTAACTAAAATGATGCAGGCTCTAGCAGCTCAAATGGCTCAAAACCAGGGCGATATGAAACACACCATGGACGACATGAAACACACTATTGAACAAAATCAGAATGATATGAGACAGACCATCGAACAAAACCAGAACGATATGAAACAGACATTTGAGCAAAGATTAGATGGCATTCAAGAAAACTTCGATCAAATAAAGAGCAACTCCGAGCAGCTGAGAGAAGAGTTCAAGAGTGTAACCGAAGATCTTAAGGAAAAAATAACTCAAAGAATGCATAGTGTGGAACAAAAGGTACAAAATAAATTGCAGAATGTAGAAGAAAAGGTACAAAATGTTGAGGAAAAGGTACAAAATGTTGAAGAAAAAGTGGAGACCAAACTACAGAATGTTAGGGAAGAAGTTTTTCAAACCATAGAAGAAAAATTCCATGTCAAAACAGTTTATACAGCTTCAGAAAGAACACAACAAAATAAAAGCTCAAGGATGTGTTGTAAATTCCAACCAAAACATTAAGCCTCCAAATTTTGATGGTACGTCTTCCTGGTCTACTTACAAACAACAGTTTGAAGCTGCCGCTGCTGCAAATGGTTGGGATGATGAAGAAGAAGCTAGAGCTTTGTTAGTAGCTCTACGAGAACCTGCTCTGGGACTTTTAGGGTCCATTCCAGTCGAACAAAAACAGAATTATAATGCTTTAGTGGCAGCGTTAGAAAGAAGGTATGGAGACGAACACTTGCAAAATTTACATTGGTCAGAATTAAATATTCGTCAACAAAGACCAGGAGAATCATTGCAAGAGTATGAAGCAGATATCAGGAGGCTGATGTATTTAGCTTACCCAGAAATGCCAGAAAATTACAGAGATCCCTTCACGGTAGATCGCATTATTAACGGATTACGAGACACGGACTTAGCAAAGCTACTTCGTCGAGAACGCTTCCATAACAGCAGTGAAGTGTTGATTCGAGCCCTTGAAATTGAATCATCAAATAATATGTCCAGGCCAAAAGTAAGAGCTGTTTCAATTCAGGAGGGAGAAGAAATGAGCAATGGACATGAGGTCAACTCAAAAACGCTAAACCAAATGTTTCAATCACTGATAGAGAAGATTGACTCTTTGAAAGAAAGCAGACGATCCCCTCCAAATGTAAAGTGTTTCAGATGCGGACGTACAGGGCATATTCAACGCGATTGTCGCGTCCAAATGAGGTCTCGCTCACCATCTAGTGGGACAGATTACCGAAGAAGAGATCAGGAAAAACTAAAACTAGTCAACGCAGAGGGGCGGGTGTTGGCTAATGGGAATTTAGCCCCCAAAATTTACTCTATCAAGAGCTTAAAACATACTGCTGACAGTCTTAACATCGACGGACTTATTAATGGAAGAAAAGTTAATATAACAGTAGACACTGGTGCTGCCATATCATTGCTTAAGTTCAAAATTGCAACGAGATATAAAATTCGACCAACAGAAAAGAAAATAACACTTAAGACTGTGACTGGAGAATCGGCCGACGTGTTGGGGCAGACAGACATACAGCTGGGGAGGTTGAAGATTCGCCACTCGGTATTAGTTGCAGACATAGAAGACGAATTTATTTTGGGAATGGACCTGATAAGTAAACATGGATTTGCGTTTGATAATAAACTTAATACCCTAAGATTTGGGAACGAAGAGTTCATTTTGTCAAATAGTCACATCAATAAAGAACCAATTAAGGTGGTGGCAGTATGCACAACAAGACTAGTCGGTAACAGTGAGACCATAATTTTTGGGAGGCTGGAAAGTAAAACATCAAGCTGCGTCGGACTCATAAGCCAACAAAACACACCCAACACCTACCTCGTTGCAAAATCACTAGTTAAAACCGATAAAGACATCCCGATTAGAGTCGCCAATATTTTCCCAAATAGTGTCAAAATTAATAAGGGGGAGGTGGTAGCATTATTTGAACCAGTACAGAAAGTAACAAGATGTGAAGAGCCAACTTCCGAGGATACAAGCAAGTTACCAATGGAGGTACTTCAGCAATTTGAGTCAACTTGGCAACATCTCACTCCAGAAGAATTTAGTAAAGCGAGAGAGTTTATAGAAGAACAAAGTAATATCTTCGAAACTAGGCGTAGTTCGGGACGCACAAACCTTATTCAACATGCTATCAACACTGGCGATGCCCAACCGATAAGACAACCCCCAAGAAGACTACCAATGGCCAAGCAAGAAGAAGTTCACAATCTCATTAATAAAATGCTCAGCGACGGTGTTATTGAAGAGTCATCAAGTCCTTGGTCATCTCCTGTGGTGTTGGTCACTAAAAAGGATGGAAGTACTAGATTTTGTGTCGACTATAGGAAACTTAACGATGTGACCAAGAAAGATAGTTACCCACTGCCAAGAATAGACGACACATTAACAACGTTGGCAGGATCATATTGGTTTTCTACTCTTGACCTGAAAAGTGGGTATTGGCAAGTAGGAATCTTTGAAAGAGATAAAGAGAAGACTGCATTCTCTGCTGGAAGTGGACTTTATCAGTTTAATGTGATGCCATTTGGCCTATGCAATGCCCCAGCTACATTTGAAAGACTAATGGAAGTCGTTCTACGAGGCCTTACTTGGAAAACCTGCCTAGTCTATTTAGATGATGTCATAGTAATGGGGAAATCATTTCAAGATCATCTAGATAATTTACGAGAAGTATTCTCAAGAATCAGGAACGCAAATCTTAAATTGAACTCAAAGAAATGTTTTCTGTTTCAAGAAAAAGTTGAGTTCCTGGGTCACGTCGTTTCCCGAGAAGGCATCCATACCGACGAAAAGAAGCTACAAACAATAAAAGAATGGCCTCAACCTCGTGACAAACATGAATTGAGAAGCTTTTTGGGTCTGTGTACATACTACAGACGATTTGTAGAAGGATTCGCCAAAATAGCTTCTCCGTTACATAGACTTACAGAAGATAAAGCTTCTTACAAATGGAATACCGAATGTGACCAAGCATTTAGAAGACTAAAAGCAGCATTATGTTCTAGTCCGATTCTTGCATATCCCATTCCAAAAGGAAAATTCATATTAGATACTGATGCGAGCAACGATGGCATGGGAGCAGTACTCTCCCAAGTACAAGATGGAGAAGAACGGGTCATCGAATTTTTCAGCAAGAAGCTATCCAAACCAGAGAGAAATTATTGTGTTACTAGAAAGGAGCTCCTAGCCATAGTTAAATCCGTAGATCACTTTCACAAATATCTCTACGGACAAGAGTTTCTGATTAGAACGGATCATGCTGCGTTACAGTGGCTCATGAAAATGAAACAACCTGAGGGGCAAGTCGCGAGATGGATCGAAAAGCTACAACAATACCATTATCAAATTAAGCACCGAGCAGGAAGGGTGCATAATAATGCAGATGCATTGTCCAGAAGACCTTGCCCCGAGGATTGTAAACATTGCAGGAAAATTGACCAGAAAGAAGGAATTACCTAGGTGCGCCAGATAAAGTTAGAACCAGATGAAGAATGGATGTCGGCTTCGATTAGAACCACACAACTTAACGACAAAGATGTAGGACCTATCTTGCGATTGAAAGAAGAGAACAAACCACGACCATCATGGCAAGATATCGCAAACCAAGGGGTGATATTCAAATCACTGTGGGCACAATGGGATTCACTGATAGTAGAAGAAAACATCCTTAAACGTGCCTGGGAAAGTGTCGATGGCCTTACTGTGATTAATCAAGTAGTGGTTCCTAGGGCATGGTAGACAATATAATGGCCGAATGCCATGGTGGAAAATCAGGCGCGCACCTAGGCATAAATAAAAACATGGACAAAATTCGAAACCGATTTTATTGGGTCAATTACTTTCAAGATGTGAAAAACTGGTGCCGCCGATGTTCGACTTGTGCAGCCAGCCAAGGTCCCAAAACAAGGTCCAGATGTCAAATGAAACAATATAACGTAGGTCTGCCATTCGAACGCATTGCTATTGATGTGGCCGGACCATTTCCAGAAACTAAAAAGGGCAACAAATACATCCTTGTTGTCATGGATTATTTTAGCAAATGGCCAGAAGTTTTTGCTTTGCCTAACCAAGAGGCCGCTACAGTTGCAGAAGTTCTGGTAAATGATGTTTTCAGCCGATTTGGCATTCCTTTGGAACTACATTCAGATCAAGGAAGAAACTTTGAATCAAAGCTCTTCCAGAATCTCTGTGACCTTTTAGGAATACATAAAACACGGACTACTGCTTTGCATCCGCAGTCAGATGGCATGGTTGAAAGATTTAATAAAACAATAGAGGAACATCTTTGCAAACAGATTGGGACCAATATATTTCATTGTTTTTGATGGCCTATAAAACTGCCATTCACAATACGACAGGAGCTACTCCATCTAGTATCCTGTTTGGTAGAGAACTGCGTTTACCATGTGATATCATGTTTGGTTCACCTGAAGAAGCACACTTAGAGGTTAATGACTATGTCGAACGTTTAAGGCAAAAGCTGCACGATATCCATGAAGTGGTTAGAGAGCGAATAGAAATAGCAGTGACCGCATGAAAGCGAGATATGACCTGAAAGCAAACTCTTCAGGGTTCAAAGAGAATGATCAAGTCTGGCTATACAATCCTCAACGCAAGAAAGGAAGATCACCTAAGTTGACACCACCATGGGAAGGGCCTTATAAAGTTGTTAAGAGAATTAATGACTTACCGAATCCAGAGAAGCCCGAAGTCCAAGATGAAAGTTGTTCATCTAGACAGACTAAAACCTTACCTGGGAAATGTTGATCGAGACGATCAAACCTGAAGAGGAGGATAGTTTTACAAATTTAAGTTATTTAAATTTTATAATTGGAATTTATTTAGGTTTAGTCATCGAAGAAATAACTGGACAAGAAGGACAACGCATGTAGAAAATCTCGAGCCCTTGTTATAACGTGAATATCGTACATATCTTCTTCGAATTTAATTTATAAAGAAGTAGGTAAGCCGCGCCGATCGAGTCTTGCACGAAAAACCATAGGCGCGCGTGCAAAACAAAAATTGAATCGGGTGTCATCGGGTGTTAACGTCGGCTGTCGTCAACGCGAATGCGGCCGGTCGAAGGTCAAGCGAAACGCGTAATATTTGAAGTAGGTATGTAGACTGATTAATAAATACGTACCTACCCAGGTCGATTTAATTTTCTGTTTTATAATATTTGGGTGATCCGTGAAAATAAACCCAGAGCGGAGGCAATTGCAAATTCACAGAAAAAGTAAAATTTAAATTTTTAAAAGGTCAGGTTTTATAACCATTTTTTGGATTTTTATGAAAATTTTAGAAATGTCGCATATTTTATATGGTTATGTTAATATTTGCTGGGAGACAAAAATTTACTAAAAAATTTATATCCACGGTTTAAACAGACAGACAGAAAGGCGTTAAGGCTATTTCCTAAATTTCAAAGGAGCTAAAAACGTTTTACGCCCTTATGAAACAGACGATAGGAGCGATATTTGCAACAAACATTCTAGGTCTTGAACTTGTTTTTTTAAACTACTGGGTGGGCCAAAAAAAACCGGATTTTTTTTTCATTATAACATTTGAATTATACCATCGATTTTAATGGGACAAACTGCACTTGCCAGAGAATTAATCAGAGATTTAAATAAATATATTTTTTTGTCCGCCATCTCAAAATTCAAGATGGCGGATGACATTAAATTGTACCCTTCAAAGATTCTCGTTTATTCTTGTGTTGCGAACACGTTTTAATTATTTTTTTTAAATCTATAAAAAAACTGCATTCTTGCCACGCACAACAAGGTACGAATTAACAAAATCGGTTCGGTGGTTCTAAAAAAATATATTTTTGTTTCAACCATTGTTATATTATTATATAATATTATACGATTGCCAATCATGTCTGCATTTATTTCCTTATAAATTCAATAATACTGAACCGATTTTAATAAAATAAATAACATCATGGTCAAAATTGATTGCCTTTTAAAGACTATATGATCAAAATTTACAGCCATTCTAAAATTTAAGATGGCGGACAGAATCATACTTGATTCTTTAAGATGGCGTGTTAATTCTTGTTTTCTGACAATGTTTTAGTTTTTTTTTAATCTATGGAAAAGCACTACTTTTGGCTCGCACAAAGTAGTACAATCTGGTAAAATCGGTTTGATGGTTCTCAAAAAATCTATTTTTATTTCAGTCATTGTTTAACAGATTATACGATTGCATTGCTAATCCTGCCTGCATTCATTTCCTTATAAACTCATTATTACTGAACCGATCTTAGTGAAATAAAAAATCATTAGGATGTTTTTTATTTCATTAAAATTGATTAGCAAGGCAATCGTATAATATGCAAAACAATGGTTGATTTTTTTTTTAAACCACTGAACTGATATTGCTGATTCGTTCCTTGTTGTGCGTGGCAAGAATGTAGTTTTCTTACTAATTTAAAAAATAATTAAAATAAAGAATAAACGAGCATCTTTGAAGGTTACATTTTAATTTGGTCTGCCATCTTGGATTTTGAGATGGCGGCAAAAAAATATATTTAATCAAGTCTGATTAATTCGCTGCGGAGTGCAGTTTGTTCCATTAAAATCAATTCTACAGTTCAAAAGTTATAATGAAAAAAAATGTCCGGTTTTTTTGGCCCACCTGGTATATAAAAATTTTTAAAGGTTTTTTTGATTCGAAGGTATTTTAGAATTTGGCGTGTACGCCCTTTTATTATTACAAGCTTTTATTTAACTTCACCTGTATGTATGTATGTATGTATGTATATGGGTATGTATGTAATCAAATCTTGCAACTCATTTTTGAAGAACTTCCAAACATCCGATTAACTTCAAATTTCGCATAGCGTCTTAGTTCCGATGACAATACAATAATATGGTTTCATCCGGTACCTACCTCCCCCCTAACGTGGGGGATGGAGAGGGGGTAAAACTTTAGTTTGTCCGATTTCAACCAAAATTGGTATCTGGGGGTTTTTGAGTATGAGAATTACGAATTTTTGATCAGATTATAAAAATTCAATATGGCGGATTCAAATTGGACGATTTAATGTCAAGTTTTTCTGATTACTTTCAACTGACTTCCACGTATCCGATTGACTTCAAATTTCGCATACCGTTATAGTTCCGATGACAATTCAATAATGTGGTAGAACTGACTGCCTACCTCACCCCTAACCTGGTGGGCGGAGAGGGGGTAAAATTTTAGTTTGTTGGATTTCCACCAAAATTGGTATCTGGGGGTTTTTGAGGATGAGGATAACGAATTTTTAATCAGATTACAAAAATTCAATATGGCGGATTCAAAATGGACGATTTAATATCAAGTTTTTCTGAGTACTTTCAACTGACTTCCACGTATCCGATTGACTTCAAATTTCGCATACCGTTATAGTTCCGATGAAAATCCAATAATGTGGTATCACTGACTGCCTACCTCCCCCTAGAGTCCCTGTATGTTGACATATTTGGATATAAGTCAACATACAGGGATTCTACCTCCCCCCCTAACTTGGAGGGCGGAGAGGGGGTAAAATTTTAGTTTGTCGGATTTCCACCAAAATTGGTATCTGGGGGTTTTTGGGAATGAGGACGAATTTTTGAGCTGATTACAAAAATTCAATATGGCGGATTCAAAATGGACGATTTAATGACGATTTTTTCTGATTACTTTCAACTGACTTCCACGTAGGTAACTGATTGATTTCAAAATTCACATGCTCTCTCACTAAAAGGGGGGGGCGTAGAAGAGGTAAGGCTTTAGTTTGTTCGATCTCGACCAAAATTAATTAATCCTTGCGTATAATGATCATAATAATAACGACAGTTTTAGCATATGTCGCCTTTGTTGGACGGCCTTCTCATCGAAGACAGATATTTTAAAATTGACAGGAAAGACTCCCTGCAATATCGATGCGCAAGCTGAAATGCATAGACAGACAAATCTAAAAATTAAAAAATAAATTAAGAAAAAAAAACATCTGTTTTATTTTTATGATATCAGAACACTCAAAATATTATTTTATGCTTTTTAGTCCATTTTATAAAAGCTTGTTTTCAAAAAGTTTTTTTTCTAAATTTATTTCAAATGAAAAACGTTATTTTTTTTAACTAATAAATAGGAAAACAGGGTTTATGAAAATGTAAGTAAGTAATATTTAACTTTTAATCAAATAAGCTAGGTATACATTTTAAGTTATGTACTTTGTTAACTTTGATAGTTTTTTGAGTTAAATCTTAAAAAATTAATAGAATATTACAGTGATGTAAGGTAGATGAGGGGTATAAGGCTCACCTTTTTTACGACTGAATTATCTTAAGACAAAAGTAGAAGCTAATATTTCTGTGACAATTTCCAATGCTTTATAGAGTTATCCAACTAACCCCATGAAAAAAAACACATATAGAAATATTTTACGCCTCTTTCGAATAGTACTGGTCGCCTAAAACTACACTATCTTTTTTTTTTTAACGTGACAGAAAGGCACTACAACATTTGGTGCGAAAAATTGCCCTAGCTTGTGAAATGAGAAATAGATTGAATGTTTAAATATACCCCTACTTTTTTTATAGTTAGAGCAGGATCAGATCTTTATTCAGTTTTAGGGCATTCTTATTGGCCACCACTGTATTTCTATTTTATTACCCTTTTTCTTGAGTAAACTGTTCACGCAATGATCCCGTGTCAACTCGCCAGACATGCATTGTTTCGCGACACATGCCCGCTCTTCATATAATTTTATTGGCTTGAGAAAGTTAGGGTGACCATTCGGGCTACTTCGTTGTCAGCCCAGTATAGCGTCTATCTTGTCGAAGACGCGACGCAACGTCGTCTTATAATTTGGCGTACATATAGGGGCACTTCCGGGGCATTGCGGGGTCCTTGTCTGGGCATTTCCCGGGCCTTGCGGGAGTTGCCTGGGCTTTTCCGATCCATTGCTGGGTAGGTCGTCAAAAATTCTTTCTTTAAAATGACCGGAGCTTTTTTTGGGTTGTCAAAAATGTTATTCACCAAAGTTAGTGGACTTCGAGGGCATCGCCTGGGCATATATTGGATGTTTCAATGCCTTTTAAAGTAAAAAAGTTAGCACCGATGAAGCCGTCGGACAGGATAACCATCCGGGCCATTTTGCAAAAGAATAATGCGAAAAATAAAGAAGCTTAGCAATATACGTTCAACTTATATACACCCAACAAGTTTTCGTAGCTACAGGGGTAAAAATGGTCTCATTTCTCTCGTATTTATTCGTGGGTAGCTCGAAAGCTTAGTCTAACGAGGGTCCAACATCTGATGGATCTATTAAGTGTTGAGAGTTAATTGTTTCGCCCTTATAGAAAAAAAATTGCAAAGAAATGGTGTAGCGAAAATTTTATAACACATGGCGCCGCGAAAAAACATTTTGGTAAAAACTGAAAAACTTGATGCCGCAAGCGAAAATTATAAAAAAAATTAAAATCTTCGGTAAAAATAGTATCAATTGTTAACATTTTGGTTAGTTTTGAATATTTTTGCCACCGCAGTTGGAAATTTTTAAATCAATAATTAATAAGAAAAACAGAGCATTTCACTGGCCTTGGAATGACGCTAATTTCCTCCTAGTTAACAAGACCCCCTGTAGTTACTTTTATGTGAGACGCACGCTATATAAGTAGGTATGTTAGAGTTTAAGAACGTATGTTTAGTGTAGTAATTAATATGTACTGCATGACAGTTTTTATTTTATCTTTCCTCTAAAAACCTCCTCCGAGTAAAAAACTTTATTTTGTTCGGTCTAAAATTAATGTGGTGACATTCAGTAAAATGCCATGATTTTCTGCAATAAAATAAATATATATATTTTTTTTTAGTTAAACGATTTTATTATAAAATTTCACAAAAAAAATAAAAATAATTTGCTAGATTACTACTGTCTAGATGTACCAATAGCGTTACTGGTACATTAGATATTTTTAAAATCGTGGCGCGATTATTAAAGATCAAATTGAGATGTATACGCGCCACATTTTTATCCCGAACGTAGAATTGATGGGTGTCAATATCTTTAATAATTTACCCCGACTTTGTATTGAACTTAAAAATATATAATGTGCCAACAGAAATCTTCTAAGGTATTTTTTACTTTTTAGTACAATTTTCGAAATCGTTTAACTAAAAATATAGATTTATATTATTTTTTAAAAATTTTTTAATGAAAAAAACAGAAGTATGCAAGATGTATAATTATGGCTTTCACAGCCTTTCCATTTCTAGTAGTGCCTCATGATTACAAGGTTTCTTTTCTGACAATTTTATACAATCCCATTCCTCATGCGATACCTCCGTTTTTTTCATAAAATAGTATTGTCAGCAGAACAAAACATAAATCTGAAAATCGCATGTTCGTATTTATTTAAATATCAAAGGTCAGAATTTACCTCTTTTGCACTTCTCACCAACCCCTTAATTCCGTTTTTTTTTCATAAAATTGGATTGTCACTAGATCAAATCATAAATCTGAAAATCGCATATTCGTGTCTGTTTTGATTACTAGTTATGAATTTACCCCCTTTACAGCCCTGACGTCCCCCTACCGCCGTTTTTTTATCATAAAATTATATTGTCACCAGAACCAATCATAAATCTGAAAACGGCATGTTTCTATTTGTATTTTTACAAAGTTCTAAATTTACCCCCTTTACAGCTCTTACCCCTTACCACCCCCTATTTCCGATTTTTGTTCATAAAATTGTGTTGTCACCCGATCAAATCATACATCTGAAAACCGCATGTTTGTATCTGTTTTGGTTTCAAAGTTCTGAATTGCCCTCCCTTACACCCCTCACCTACCCCCGTATTTCCGATAATTTTAAATAAAGATGTATTTTCATTAGACCAAATGGTAAATCTGAAAACCGCATGGTCATATCTGATTTGGTTTCAAAGTTATGGATTTATCCCTTTTACACCCCTTAACCACTTTCTACCACCCATCTGTTTTCATAGTATTGTATCGTCATCGGACCTACACTACTTTGCTGAATTTCATTAAAATCGGTTCACGGGAAGTGTGTCAAAAATAAATCGCTAGATTTGATGACAGACATCGCCAGGCTCTGTGAAGTTAATAAAAACGTTTAAAACATGGTCACCTTAATAGTGTATCTGAACAGGAGCCTTGCATGCCTCCGCCACTGTCACTCGCAAAGTAACGATCGCAGAGCCCTCTTCTTCTGGCAAAGTTTTACTGGGCTCGCGATTGAGCGATTTGGCGGAGGTTCTTTAGATGTTATATGTTCTCTGGTTTAGTGTAGTATTAGGTCGATTTATCTTAAGGTTGTATTCTTAGTCTAGGTTTTAGTTGCGTTGTCTGTGGCTTGCGGTCGCGGTAGTGCGGGAACTTTCCGGACGTCGAAGGCTGCCGGAAAGTTCGAGAGAGATGGACGATCCTATATATAGGGCCGGGGTCGCGCACCAGGAGTCAGTCGCAGATACCGTACTGTAGTGGTCGTGAGATATTAACACGAAGTTAATAGACCGATTATAGTAGTGCATTATCAGCGAGTTATTAGTAAGTGTAAGTGCGTATTTTTGTACATAATTATCGAAATAAATTGACATATAGTTTTTCAACAATTGCGAGTTTTAATTTGTCGTTGTGAACCCGTAACAATATTATGATAGGTTTCTTTTACGGTTATGCGCACTCGCAAGAAGATCCCAATCACGCTCGACAAGCGGCAAGTGCTTTGGTTGGTTGGGTGCAAGGTTGACTCAAAAGGAACAATAAGTTTTATAAAGAGCTCAAAATCACCCCTAAAATATTTTCGAGAGATTAAAAAAAATTGTGTGTGTTTAAGACCACACGGCAGAAGTGTAAACTTCAACAAGGCGAAATTAATAATACTGACCTTTATCTGCATCATCATATCGCTCGCTGAATGTTCCTCTCATAGTTAGTCGACTCGAGCCGACTTCACCCGAATGAGCGGTACATAGCCGAGCCTGACGGTTCAGTTCAATTCACCACCCACAAAAACTGCTAAACGCGCCTAAAGAAGTTTACACTTAACATTTTCAGGAAGGGCGGCCAGATGGGAGGGGTGCATTAGGGCGTCAAATATAAAACCGCCGCAAAATTGGATAGAAGGGCATCCAGTGGTGGGCAAGGAGGGAGGGGTAGCTCCCCCTCTTTTTCAGATTTTTTAAATCAGTCATTGAAACGCAAATAGATTATGAATTTGGCCCCTCTGAAGAAGACCCTAAAATGCAGAAGCCCCCTCTATTTTTAGCCAAGGGACATTTAAATTTACAGTTTAAAACAATTAGACAAGACAATAAAAAACAGCATTTTAAAATATAACTAACGTTACTCTATATTTTACAATCTATTAATGTACATATTACAAAGTCTTACAGGGTGATAAGTAGACAATATATAACTTTATATATTTTTTGCTAACTAAAAATAAAAAAGCAGTTCACCAAACGTAACGCTAAAGCAACACAATAATATGTAAATAATAAAAAAATAATTGGGTGAGTTTTAACTAACTTGCCGGATTTGTATAAGAAATAAGAAAATAAATATCATATTGTAAGAGATATATCCTTATGGAAAAACCATTCTAGTGTTTGTAAAGTTTATAAGAATTATGTGTAAGTACATATAAAAAAGCCTATTTTTGTTAGAACCTGATGTAAAGGTATTTTATTTGTTATCTTATTTCCTGTATCAATCTGACATTAAACTTAAATATTTAAAAACTTGTTTCCCAACACATTCTAAATGAATTTATTGTTATCTTAACAATTATCAAAATCACAAGACAATCTACGAACTCACAAAATCGTTTTTTTGTATACGCTATATGTCAAACTAGGACTAAATGCGTGTCCCTTTTCTTGTTTTGGGTGAGATGAACAGAGACACAATAGATTAATCCAAGTTTTGATTACAGTGTATCTTAGTGTAAAGGCACAATTTAAAATACAAGCTTCTAGATACTGATGACAAAACACCAACACAATAAATACAATATACTGATGATTAATAACAAATACGGAAAATTTCGTATTTTGCAGCTTATTTATTTTCTTTTTTAAACTAAAAAAATATTAACAAGGATGTACGACGGCAGCTAGATTGGTCATACCAATATGATGTGCTGTCAAATGTCAAAATCATAGAGATAATTACATTTTTCGGAATTTGTATCGAGTAATTCCATTGTTGGACCTCTGTAATAACAGTTTGTTACTGGTAGTAAGTATTTAGTGGAGACGCGACAAACTTATCAAAGTCAAAATTATTTAACTCAAAATCAAAAGAGGGAAATATCGGTTGTCTATACTCTAGCCTTTTTTAGAGAGAGACGCACCTTCCATCCTTGGTAATTCATAAACTTCGAAAAATTAAAATTATCGATTTTTGACAAACATTTACAGGGGGTGACTCATAAATTATTTTAGTGAACAGCAAATGAACATGACAAGAAAATATTATAATTAAACAATGTGAGTTTGAGTGACTTGGATGGGTTTGTCGAGTTTCTATTTCTTTAAAATATAACATATATACAAGGACTCTAGTATTTAATAGCTTGTATTTTTAATGGTGGCTCAGAGATAATCGTATGGATTTCATGAGTCCAAAAACTTTATCCGAAAAGGCACATTATTTCATAGTAAAATTTATTCTTCAAGAAGCAAAACAAAAAACTGTATAGGCAATAAAAAAGTTTTATTACATCCCCGAAAATTTTAATAAAATATTGAAACTAATTTTGTGCAGGCTTCTCTTTGCAAATATAAGCCTCATCGAAAAATATAGGGAAGCAACAACGCGATGTTGCCAACACAATAAAACCCAAACACGTCTTTTATATCCGTTTGCAACTCACTACTTTTATTTTAGATAAAGTTTAAAACCAAATAGCCCTAGACCATAATTTCTCTTCTCTCTGGACTTCATTTTATTTTATTTCTGAACATATTTTTAATAAAGTTAGGTTGGGTATTTGCTTACAAACATCTTAACCAAATATATTTTCAGTGATTTTAATTTAAAGTTAGATTTTTTTTAGTTCCTTCTCAACTTTTGTAAAAAATAACACCACTGTTATGAACTAACTATATTTCCTTACCAGAAATTGAGTGGTCTTAAAACATCTCCATATTTTTCTGATCTAAGGCAAAACCAAAGGACGAAAATACTGCCTGCAGTACAGCGAACTAAGGCTGATCGGTCTGTCTTGTGGTTCTAGAGGGTTTCTCTCAGTATACCTAAAATTAAATTAAATAAAAACAACAGAATAACCATAACACTACTTTTTTCATTATGTGATCAGAATAGAAAATCAAAATTTTATGAACTTAAAGTTTTTTTATCAAAACTTTCTTAAAAATTAAACTTTAAAACGTTTAAAGAGATTGAAGTGTTGTTTTGCACTAGAAATCAATGTTTTCTCTTAAAATCGCGCTTATTGTACATTAAACCAATTTTAGTAACTCTTGAAAATCTAAAAATAATTTAAAAAAATTTTTTTCGACATTTACTGACAGTCAACGAAGAGTGGAAACCATTTGTATTCTTTATTTCGGTCCCCCAAGCCTAAGAATTTTGCCTCGGCAAAATGAAGCTATTTACAAAAATTCAGCTTGTCACTCATCACTTATAAAATAGACCGGTGTACTGTGAACTATTCGTGTATCAGCCTAGGATAAAACAATAAAAATTACATTCTGCACAAGTATTTTACTAACCTCCAATAGGCGTTCGTGTACTCTTTATCGAAAGCGTTAATATCGATCTGTGCCCGACCCAAGGCCTTGCATGCCAGAAATAGCACGTCCCGGTAAAGGGAATTCGACGATATGTGTTGCAAGTTGGATTCTCTCTCGTCCACTATGCTTTTGATCGGCTCGGTCAGGTCGTTCACTCGGATAAAATTGATTATCTGCTGCATGAATCTGAAACGAGAAACAGAGAATTCAAAAACAAAAGATAAAACAACTGAAAATGGATGTCCTAAAATGCAGTATTGGGGTTTTAAAGATAATTAAATACTCTGCCAATTTATAGGCACTTAAGCTCACATGACTCTACCTTCCTACCCTTTTTTTGGCTTATGTCCGGCGGATTTTATTCATTTTTAAATGAGACCATCTAGAGACAAGTAATTGAGAAAATGAGTGTGGGTCTACAAAAAGCATATGATACCGTTCCAGTAGAAAAATTATGGACAGTGTTAGAGCAAACTAATATCAATCATACATACATAAAAGCTACTACATAAAAGATAAAATAACTATACAGAGGATCAAAATATAAAATTAAAATTGGAAATCGACTTTCAAAAGAATTCCTGGTAAGGAAAGGCTTAATGAGACAGGGATGTTGTATCTCTCAAACTCTTTTTAAAGTATATATTGCAGTAGCTCTAAAAAACTGGAAACGTAAAGTACACGGCATGGGAATACAACTTAACGACCGATTTACCATATACACACTACAGTTTGCTGACGACCAAGTAATTTTAGCTAATGAGAAAGAAGACATTGAGTATATGATGAGAAAGTTAACGGAAGAATACCAGAAGTGGGGATTAACAGTGGACGTGGACAAGACAGTACTTATGTATTGGAAACAAATCAATCGTTAGAACTAGATAATGGACAAACAATATCCCCATGACTGTATAGTACTAGAAAAAATGATAGTAAAAGCAAAAAAGGTTGTTGGATGTCTTAACAGTATTTTATGGAGCAGAGAGATAAAAAAGATTGTAAAATTTAATATATAGGAAACAATGGTGAAAAGCACGCAGATGTATGATATAGAGACTTGTCGCGTAACAGAAAAATACAAAACAAAATCTAATGTAGAACAGATCACATAAGAAATGAGATCATAAAAAAAAGAATGGGAAACGAGGAAAGCATAACGGATGACATCACTAAAAGACAACTGATATGGTACAGCCATGTACAACGGATGAACGACGAAGATTATCAAAGCAGGTCCTAGAATGGCAACCAGAAAAAGAGGGCGTCCTAAACCAGAATGGCAACAGTCAATCCAAAGATTAATGCGTAAAAAAAAACTGACAGAAGATGATTGTGAGGATCGAAGGAAGTAGAGAATAGGCGTCGGACAACGTAGAAAAACGTTCTAAACCGACATAGTAGTAGTAGTACCATCTAGAGCCAAAACCCAACCTGGGTACCAAATTTAATTAAAATCGGGCAGGCACTTTTTGAAATATGCGCGCGCGACAAAAAGTTTCAAAATCATCTAAAACGCAAAGATATTTTATTTATTATTTTTTAAATTGTAGCAACTTTTTTTCTTATTTTTGTGTCGGAGAGAGCTCAAACTACCAATCGATTTGGAATTGCGATAGTGCTATGGCAGAAGTCGGGAAGCAGATAGAGCTGCTACCAGGCAAGTCTACGCTGAGGAACTCTACGGCGAGCACGAATGCAAGATAGTACTCTGAAATGGACAAACAGTTAAAAGTAACTATCGAGGGAATTTTTCTTAGATTAATCTCGTGTAAACACGATTTCTAAGAAATTATACAAAAGCAATTCTTTGTTTCAAACTCGTAGACAAAGATTGTGTAGAAACTAAATTTCGGACATCCATTGTCTTTTGGTTAGTAAGTCCGAATCTTTTGTCAAAACTGCCAATAAATGAGTCACTCGGTATCATAAAAAACAAATTACAAACTGATGATACACTTCGCGAGAGAACAACGCTATCTGTGAAGGGGGTGATGGATCTGTTGGAGCTCTGTCTCTCCGTAACTCTTACTTTCAAGTGAAAGATAAGTTTTACGCGCAAAATGATGAACTTCCAATGGGTTCGTCTCTATCGCCAGTGGAAGCGAACATCTACATGGAGTGGTTCGAGGACCATGCGATCAACACAGCAAGAGTCAGGTCAAAACTATGGCTACGATACATGACACATGGTATTCGACCAACAATCAAATCCACAATGGAAATTGAAAAAGATTCGGCGTTACCTGTTTTGGATGTTCTTGTCGAACGATTAGACAGAAAAATTCAAACCACTGTATATAGGAAACCTACACACAAGAGACAGTACCTAAATTTTAAGTCTAATCATTCTGTTGCTACAAAACAAGGGGTTATAAAAAGTTTGTATTTGTAGTTGTTGAATTTTCATTGCTTTTTTTTTAATTAAATTTTTTTTTGAGCAGCCACCTTGTTCGGAATTTAATCCAAACTCGGTCGCTGTACTTTTTTCGCGAAATCAGTTGCAATAAAATATTGACACGGATACGGTCGCGTGGTGCAGCTCAATTTTGCTGATGTTTTTTGCCATTCCAGGCGCTAATTATTTCACATTTCTATCGAAAATTAATTGTGACTCTTCCCCAGGGATCCCAAGAAGAGAAGAGAAGAAGGAAGACCGACTGGCTCACATCGTAAGTTCAATAATTTCAAATTTTCAAATCATATTTTTTTATATAAACGCAGCGCATGAAAACATTTCACTCCTCTCTCCAGTTTTGAAGAGCTAAAAAATCTTCATGGTCCTTCTCTCCGAATATGAGCTCCCAGACAATGTTTTTGTCTATTCATTTGAATTTTTCGTGAACCGAAAACGTGGTTTTACGTTTTCGGTTGACCGCATTGTATTTTTTGTGAGCCATATTTCTAGGTTGGGACTTCCTTTTTTTCTCAGATTATTGTTTTTATATCAGTCATGAGCAATTGTTTTTTTGATCAAATTTAAACTTTAATCGTTAAAATTTTAAATTTATTTTGTTGTTATTTACAATAAAATTAAAAAAGATTTTACTTGTGGAAGGCAAACACACGCAATTTTAATTTTTAAGAGATTTTTTGTTGATAGATACTTTGCTTTTTGTGCAAAAAGGGCATATAGGTTTTGGTAAAGCAGACATATTTTTAACTTTTTTTGTAGAGATTTTTTTTACAAATTTGTTTGCTTAGTCATGGCAACTCCTGCGGTTTTAGCTAAGTTGAAAAAACATAAAGCTAATAGAGCTTCTTGCCTAAGTGAGATCGCCATTGTCCTGGACTTAGCCAGAAGGGCTAAACAGGACTCCTCCCTACATAGCTTATTTAAGGTTCGCGGTTTAGAGCTTGAAGACGTGAAGAAGGATTTTTGAAAACACAAATTCACCTGATTGCGATTTAAATGTTGAAAGTTTAATGTGCGATTCTTTTTTAAATGATTATTATGAAATTATGGCAATTTTTAACGATTTGTTTGACAAAGATCAGCCTATAAATTTTTCTTTGCCTGCAAATCGCCGCAGTAGCGTAGCTCCAAACCAAGCTATGAACCAAAGTACATTTTTGCACTCCGGTCCTAACTTTTCTGCGCCAAAATTAGCTCAACTTTCGGTGCCTAGTTTTCACGGTGACTACAAGTCTTTCCAATCGTGGCTAGATATTTATGACTCTCTAGTGCACAATGTGAGTTTTATTTCTAATCGGGAAAAATTTCAATATTTGATTAGTTCCTGTAAAGGAACCGCTCAATCGGTAGTGTCGGCTCTGCCCTTGACCGAGCATAATTATCCCATAGCTTATGACGCATTAAAAAAGAGATTTTCTAACCCTCGTCTTATTGCGCAGTCGCACTGGTCAATTTAAGATAATTTTGAAAAAATTAAACCGGACGACTCCAATTCGCTTCGCAGCTTAATAGACACGTACTCGGAAAATTTGGCCGCTCTCAAAAAGTTAGGTTATGATACGGACGCTTGGGATTTTCCTCTTATTATGATGGTACTTAAAGGTTTGGATACTGCTACGGCCACGCGCTTTGAGTTGGAACATGGCTCCAACACGATTCCTTCTTATCGTCAGTTGATAGACACGCTAACAAAATATTGTGTTGTTTATGATACACTCCAAATGACTAATCAATCAACCCCTGTTTCAAAACCTCCCCAAAAACAAAAATCGCACGCTAAACCCCATTATAGAAGTACCGAAAGTTTTTTTGTGGATCAACGCAACCCACCCGCATCGCAATCCTTTCCACAAACCCCGCCCATGGCGGTCGCTGTGAGATGTTTATTATGTAACCCGCTCGCTTATCATCAATTGTATCAGTGCCCTTTATTTTTAAATAAAACCCCATTTGAACGCTACAATTTTTGTAAATCAAAACGAATTTGTTTTAATTGTTTGAGTAGTGGTTTTCACGAACTTCGTACCTGTAAATCAACCAAATCGTGTCGACAATGTAACTCAAAATTACATCATAGTTTACTTCACTTTGAAAGGGGTTCATCTCGGGTTCCCACTTGACCTGCAAGTCAAAACGCACCCCCTCTTACTAACCCCCAGTAGGAGGAAAATGGGCAAAATCCACATATAAACACTCAACCCTCTACCTCTACCTCAATTAATACCTATTCCTTGCAATCACAGGGAACCGCTACTTTATTGGCTACCTCTCTTATCGCGATAAAAGATAAGTTTGAGCATTTTCAAATTTTTCGCTGCATTATTGACTGCGGCTCAATGATGTCTTTTATCACTCAAAAGGCAGTAAGTCGCTTGGGATTAATTAAGGAAACTTTTTCTGTACAAGTTAGGGGTTTGGGAGACATGGAAACGTCCATTAGCAATGGGCGAGTTAATCTTTGTTTTAAGCCAGTCGAAAGAAATGATTTTTTTTTAAATACCGAGGCTGTTGTTGTAAATAAAATTAGTGAACACATGCCCTCCAGACCACTATGTAGAGACAATTGGCCGCACCTTCTAAATTTGAACTTTGCTGATCCCAATTTTCATATCCTTTCCAGGGTTGATTGTTTACTAGGAGCTGATTCTTTTGGTCGAATTTTACAGGGTGATTGTATCTACGGCTCAGATGACCAACAACCGGTCGCGATAAAAACTATCTTTGGTTATATTGTTTTGGGGAGAATGGCCGTTAGGAACGCAAATAATTCGCCAATCTCGCTTTTGACTATTAATTCTGACGCGTCACAACCCCCGCTAGAGGTGGTTTTACAACGATTTTGGGAGTTTGAATCCGTGCCTACTAAAATTTGTGTTTCTCCCGAAGACTCTCTCGCAGAAAAAATTTTTGTAGACACTTATTCGCGCACTTCGACGGGAAAATTCGTCGTTTCGCTCCCGTTTAAAATTAATTCGCCTAGTTTCCCTGGTTGTAGGGAAGTCGCTTTAAATCGTTTTTTTTTTCGCTTGAACGTCGTCTTTTAAAAACTCCGGAGTTGTATGAAGAATACCGGGATTTTATTCGCGAAATTTTAAATTCAGGACATATGGAACCAGTTCAAGACCAGTCCTTTACGTCAAATTCTTTTTGGATTCCGCATCATTGCGTCTTGCGCCCTGAAAGTTGCACAACGCGTTTACGCGTCGTCTTTAATGGAAGTTTTACTGTTGCCAATCAAAGTTTAAACTCTTGTTTATTAAAGGGACCCAAATTACAGAAACATATTGTAACGATTTTATTAAATTTTCGGTTACATAAATATGTACTTTGCGCCGACGTAAAGCAAATGTTTAGAAATATTTTAATGACGCCTGAGCATTGGACTTACCAGCGCATCATTTGGCGGTTTGACCCTAGGGACGACCCCCAAGATTTTTATTTAAAAACTGTTGTTTATGGACTAAGTTGTAGTCCTTTTTGAGCTAATCGCGTTTTAATTGAGTTAGCTAACACTGATGGTAAAGATTTTCCATTAGCCGCCGAAGCGTTCAAAAATGACCTATATAGACGATATCTGCTCAGGGGCATCTGATTACGCATGCGCAGAGTCTCTGCGCGATGAACTTATTTCTTTGTTTCAAAGGGGTGGATTTGAGTTACGGAAGTGGTCCAGTAACGAACCCTCAGTTTTATCGCATTTTTCACCCTCACTTTTATGTAGTAATCCGCTTTCTTTTGAATCCGATGACCTCAATGATGTCTTTTTAAAAATTCTTGGCTTACAATGGAACCCTACCGTGGATTGTTTTAAATTTTTGGTGAACTCCCAACAATCTACATGCACCAAACGGTCTATGTTATCAATTTTAGCCCGTATTTTTGACCCGCTCGGCTGTCTTGCACCAGTAACTTTTTTTAAAAAATACCTTATTCAAAGATTATGGGAAGATAAAGTTGGTTGGGACGCCTTCCATGGAAATAATTCGATTATGGGATAAGTTTTTATCTGAGGTACATCTTTTGTCTCAAATAGCTGTCTCAATTTTACCTGACCAGGCTCAAAATTTTGAGTTACATGGTTTTTGTGACGCCAGCGAAAGAGGCATGTGCGCCGTAGTATACCTGCGAAGTTTTAATTGTGAGAACTTAACTCTAAAATTTATTATCTCAAAAACGCCCCATTGAAACAAAAATGCACCATTGCACGACTTGAACTTTGCGCATGCGTGCTACTCGCAAAATTGATTTCCTATGTTCTTGAAATTTACAAGCTGAATTTTCGAAAAATCTGTGCTTGGTCAGATTCACAAATAGCCCTGTGCTGGATAAAATCGCATCCGAGCCGTTGGCATAACTTCGTGAGGAATAGAGTTTCATATATTCATGAAAAATTAGGATCTGAATTTTGGTTTTATATTAACACAAAATTAAAAATCACTGATTCGGGTAGTCGAGGCATTTTCCCATCAGAGTTTTTGTCGCTAAATGAATGGTTTGAAGGCCCCACTTTTTTGTTAGATTTGCACGGAACTTGGCCGATTTTTGTGCCTGGTGCTTCTACTATGGCACCTGCGGAAGCACGTACGCTCAATTTATTTGTAACGCAGAGTGACCATTTTTTGGAATCTATTTTAAATTATTATTCGTCTTTTTCGAAATTGTTAGGTTTTATGCATCGTTTTACGATTTATTTTTAATACACGAGATCGAACTACTAAACGAGTAGGTTATGTTACCTTGATTGAAAAAAATGATACCTTACATTTTTTGATTTTATATACTCAGCAAACCTATTTTAAAAATGATTTAAATAGCAATCAAGGTTTTTCCAAGCCCCTCAAAAAATTACACGTTTTTGTTGATAAAATTGGCCTTTTAAGGGTTGGTGGTCGCTTAAAATTCTCAACATTGCCATATGAGGCTAAACACCCAGTTTTGTTACCCCGCCAATCCAGACTGACCACGCTTATCATCGAGTATTATCATAAAATACATTTACATGCAGGGCTCCGCACTTTAGAGTTTCTTTTAGCGCAACGATTTTGGATTTTGTCGCCAAAGAGAGCTATAAGAACGGTCTTAAGTAAATGTTTAAATTGTTGGCGACTTAATCCGAAAAATTATGAGCCTCAAATGGGAAATTTGCCTCTCACGCGTCTCTCCCAATTAAAGAGTTTTTCGCATTCAGGCGTTGATTTTGGAGGACCCTTTCAAATCGTCTTATCGGCCGCGCGCTACAGAGGGCTTCGAACTTGCAAAGCTTATTTAGTCCTGTTTAAATGTTATAGTATTGGCGCAGTTCACCTGGAATTAGCTAGTGACCTTTCGTCCGAAGTATTTTTAGCTGCCCTCCAAAGATTTAAAGCGAGACGTGAAGTTAACGTACTATTCAGCGACCAAGGTTCGAATTTTATTGGAGCTAATAGGCAAATTAAGCTTATGCAAGAAGCTACAGCTCAAGAATCGATTGCATGGCACTTTAACCCTCCATCTGCCCCTCACTTTGGGGGATTATGGGAGTCGGGAATTAAATCGGTTAAAACGCATTTAAAACGTGTAATCGGTGATCAAATCCTTACATATGAGGAATTTTTGACTGTTTTGACATTAATTGAAGCCGTCATAACTAGTCGTCCTTTAATAGCGATGTCCTCTGATCATGATCAATGACATTAACGCTTTAACCCCAAACCATTTTTTAAATATGGAGCCTGTGTCTGCTCTGCCAGTTCCCGATATGACCTCTGTTTCTTATAACCGCTTATCTCGATGGCAGCTGCTACAGCGTCTGCACCAAGAGTTTTGGAAACGCTGGCATGTCGAGTATTTGACCAAGGCACTCAGCCTGAAATAGGCACTCTTGTTGTTATCAAATCTGACAACCTGCCCCCCACTCAATGGGTTCTTGGTCGTATTTTATCGCTAAAATATGGTGCAGACGGCATAGCACGCATTGCCACGCCTAAAACGACCAATGGCACGCTCGAACGTCCATTGGTTAAACTATGCCCTTTACCTGTAGAAAAGTGAATTCCTACCGACTTTTTTTTGTTTCTAGTGTGTTTGTCTTACATATAGTTATAAATTGGGAAATTTAATCTTCCTCTGGAAAACATTTTTTTTTCTTAATTAAAAATTTTTAATTAAACTTATTGGGTTTATTTTTTTTTCCTTGAATTTTTGGATAGTTTTTTTTATTTTTTTTATTTTAAATATTTTTTTTTCCTGCAAAAGGCTATAACGCCTTTTGGTCGGGGAGTGTTGAATTTTCATTGCTTTTTTTTTATTAAGTTTTTTTTTGAGCAGCCACCTTGTTCGGAATTTAATCCAAACTCGGTCGCTGTACTTTTTTCGCCAAATCAGTTGCAATAAAATATTGACACGGATACGGTCGCGTGGTACAGCTCAATTTTGCTGATGTTTTTTTGCCATTCCAGGCGCTAATTATTTTACATTTCTATCGAAAATTAATTGTGACGACTGACTGACTCTTCCCCAGGGATCCCAAGAAGAGAAGAGAAGAAGGAAGACCGACTGGCTCACATCGTAAGTTCAATAATTTCAAATTTTCAAATCATATTTTTTATATAAACGCAGCGCATGAAAACATTTCACTCCTCTCTCCAGTTTTGAAGAGCTAAAAAATCTTCAGTAGTAATAATAAAGAATTAACTAAAGAAATTAACAACCTTTAAAAGGACTTTCAACAGAATTGTTATTCCGAGAAATTAATAAGCTCAACGACCTCTAAAATTAAAAACAAACCAAATGTGGCAAAATCTCAAAATAATAATCTGTTGGGTGTTATTAACATTCCATATGTTCAAAAAACATAAGAGGAATAGCCAAACACTATAATATAACAAACGTGGAATTTCGTACCCGTGAATTTAAAAATCAAACAAGTTTCGTGGCTAATCGGGCAAAAAGGAGTTTTTTGTTTCCCTTATATTTTTCCGTGGGTAGCCTGAAAGCTTAACCTCACGGGGGTCCAAGATCTAATGGACACCTAATAAGTGTTGACAGTTAACCGTTTCGTCCTTATGGGACTCCTCAGAACACTGCTGGTCAATGTGACAAATCTTGCGAAGTTAATCAGATGGTTTTGTCTCTAATTAAATGTAATTAGTGAGCGAACTATAGCAAGAGGCGCCATCTACCGAGATACGAGAGAAACAAAAAACTAAAAGCAGTATTTTCATCGGAAAATACGATAAGAAGTTTTGTAACTAAAACAAAACCAGAAAATCCCTCAAATAATAAGGAATTTATTTACGAAATCCCGTGTGAGTGTGGTAAATGAACATCTAAAAAGTACCCAATTAGGGGATATTGAAAAATCCAGTTTGGCGGATCACGCATGGTCAAATGATCACAGGATTCAGTGGTCAGAAGCTAAAGTTTTGCATAAGGAGTCGCATTGGCGAAAACGAAAGTTTATTGAAGCTGCGTTTATAATGCAGAATAAAGAAGTTTTCAGTCAACCAAGCACGGACATGCCAAACATATGGAAACCACTCCTTAAGGAAAACAAGCGTCTTAGGATTAAAAAGAGGGCGGGCCGTCACATCTGACTGCACACCAAGTAGTATAAATAGTAGTCTATAGACTGAATTGTTTAGCTTACACTTGAAAACGGTTAGAGATACTAACCGAAACGTGTTTCAAATAAATAAACGCAAAGTCCGAAATTTTGTTTCTAAAAAAATTTAACAATTAATAATAATTATAAAAAAGAAAACTTACGTTTTTGTAACCTTCCGTCTGTCCATAGAAATAATTTGGTTGGTGTCCCGAAGTTTCCACAAGACGTACATCGGAGGTCCATCAACGTGGAATCTCGGCTCATCCCAAAGACATTTAACTCGGACTTCAGCAGCCATAATTTCTATATTAAAAAAGTGTTTAGTCATTTGGCTAATTAAATAAGTATCCGATATTATTTAAGATTTTTCTTCGAGTGTAAACAAGTTTTTTTATGTTTTCCATTTTTGTCTATCCATCTTATTCGACATCGAAAAAAACCCCTCCAACTAGCGAAGGTTACCCTAGTAGCTATTGAAATAACGTAAAGAATTTTCGTGTTTTAAAAGTGGACAAAAATCTATAAAATATATAGAAGTAACAATATAAAATTTTTAGATGATTTTGCACTTTAAACAACATTTACTTATTTTCAAATATTGTACTCGGGTTATATCGCCAAAATATAAAAATAAAATTCAAAATTATTGAAATTTTTGAGGTACTACTAAATACCCTCGAAAATACGTCTTAAGGATAAACCACACAAAGACAAACAATAATGCCAATTCGGTTAGAGGCGAAGATGAGTTCAGACAGATTTATTCAGCTTACTTTATCAGTCTTTTCACTAATTTTTTTATAAAGCTTGTTCCTATGCTCTTAAAACTCATAGGCTGTTACGGCAAGAACACCGCAACGACGAAATATAAGTTATAATTGTTTGACTAAAGGTGATAGGAATTTTATTAAGGCACACACAAAGTTAAACTTATTTTAATGTACTTAGAGTACTCTTATTTCAGAAACCCCAAACACAAATTTTTTTACAAAAATATTGATTTGAGAATTGGTAAATCAGAAATAAAAAATGATTAAAATCTCTTATCTAGGTTATTATTAAGGTAAGTTGACCAAATCTCAATACTTTTACCCAAGTAATTTACAAAGGTTAGTTTTAGCGCCCTAGATACAAATTACTGGTCTGCAAAAAAAAATCGTGAGCCCTGGAATTATTTCCGCTGATTCTTATGTAAGACGACGCCCTGAATCCAAATATAGCTTGCGTTTTCTTCTACCACCCACTATTTTTGAGGGAGCAGCAAAAACTTTCGTACTTTTACTTGGTGCTTGCTTTCCTTTTATACCCTGAGGTACAACCCTCTGGTTTCAAAAACCAGCAGTACTCCGCCAACATGCTTGCATTTCACTTCCCTGAAAACCTCTTTTCCAACTTAGCGATGTCTTGATGAAACCGTTCCCCGTGTTCATCCGAGACTGCTCCTAAATTTTTAGGAAAGAAGTCCAGATGCGGGTGAAGGAAGTGCACTTTGAGGGACATGTTACATCCCATGGACTTTTACGCTAAGAGCAATTCCTCGACCTGAGCGACATAATCATCACTTTTATGGTTAGCCAAAAAGTTCTTACACACCTTTTGGAATGCAAACCAAGCTCGTTTTTCTTTTTGCTTCAGGTGTTCAATAAACGTCGAATCTTGAAAAAGTTGTCTAATCTGGGGCCCCACAAAAATACCTTCCTTATTTAGGTTCACTAAGACGAGGAAATTTAGTTTTCAAAAATATGAATGCGTCGCCTGTTTTGTCCAGTGCTTTTACAAACTGTTTGATCAATCCAAGTTTGATGTGCAAAAGCGGCAAGTAAATATTATCTTGCGGGACTAATAAGGATCATTGGCGAAATTTTTCTGACCGGGAGTAAATCTTTCTCGCAAAGGCCAGTTCCGTACAATGTAATGTTTGCCCCGTGCTCGGATGTCCCATTCACAAATAAAGCAACAATATTTTATTTTTTTATTATAGTTTCTGCATGAGCGTATACAAGGGGGGAGGGGGGCTTGGGGGCGAAAGCCCCCCTCCCCAAGAATCTAAAACTAGATTATTTTAAAACTATTTATTTTCCTACTTTTTAATATGTTAATAAATAAGAGTGTAAAAAATTTCCAAGCTCCTCCAAGGCGATTTTTTGTATACGCCAATGGTTTCTGCATATATATACTTTTATATACTAATATGTTGCTTTATACTTTGCTGTAACGTTTATTACATTTTCCGTTAAGCTGCTAGCAGCTAAAATTTTGTAAAAATAATTAGAAAATGCATATAAAACGCTAAAATCGACAATTTCCATTTACCATTTATGCAACCCCCCCCCCCCAAAACAAATGGCTTACCACCGTGCTATAAATATTAATGTTTGAGAACTCTAAACTCTCCAGTCTCTCAGAAATAAACTATCAAACAGCAGTAAAAATAGGTAGGGGGGTCTCCCCCGAAAATGGGGGGTGATGGGGAAAAACAGAGTTCATATTTGGATTCAGGAGGTCATTTTACATAAGAATCAACAAGAATGGTGTCAGGGCCGATTTTCATGCCGACCAGTTTATACAACGAAGAGAAGTTAGTGGCAAGGGATAAATAAGAAAAATAAGATTATAAAAAGATTTACCTCCAGGTGGATTTAAACCAGCGACCTTTCGCTAACCAGGCAATCTTATTTTTACACTTATACCACTAAATTCACCAAGAAATAGTTTTACTTACTTGATTTTATATTTCTTTTTGGGGAAGCTTGCAAAAATAAATAAATCATGTTATTTTTTTTTTAGAACAGGAAGAGACCGAATTTTTTATTTAATCACATTTATAACCATTTGTAATTACGTCCGTTTTGTCTATCTGTCTTTAATTAACGTAAACTGAAAGTGTTTTTTTTTAATTGATTTGGATTGGTTTTTGGTTGATTGTTAATATTTTTGTCAGTTAGATGTCAGTACTATTACGTTATTTAGCAAAATATATATTATAGACGATACTTTTTTAGGCCACTAGAATAGTAATAAAAGTTTCATCTAAAACAAGTTATTTTAGATTCCAGTGTTGAAACTAGTTCACTTCTGCCCAGTGTTGCCAGATGAAGTGCGGAGAGAATCGTGTAATTCGGCTGCCAAAAGTCGTGTAAAGTGGTGAAAATGTTAAATATGTATCTTTATTTTCAAAAATACATAAAAACAAGTAATAAAATATGTACGTATTATTAATTTTAAAAAAACTTTATTGCGATATTAAATTGGAATCGTTGAACTCTTTACTACACCTAAATATAGTAGCCTACTATTACCGAGTTTTTTGGTAACATTTTTATTCAAAGTAAATTCGTAACATGTCTTGTTTTCCATAAAACTTTTTATGTGCCAAAGACCTTCTATTGTTTTTGGTTTTAATTTATTGCGAAACTGTGCTTTAATTAGATTGATTTGGGAGAATATCCCCTTTACAGCCGCGCTAGAATGAGGCAAACAAAGAACTTGAAAAACAAACTTAGTAAATTTTAGCGAATGTTCACATTGGCAATTTCTTTCCAAAATGGTACATCATTTTCAATATAATCTAGTGGATAATTTTTTAGCAATCTCTTCAGATTTTTATTAAAAGTAAAGATTCCTTTAGCAGAATTTAAAAATCGTGAGAATTGGCCTTTGATTCGTGTAATCGTGCAAAAAGAAGCGAAATCGTGTAATCTGACAACACTGCTTCTGCCTAACTAATACCACTGTTTATTATTGATTTGCATTATAGCAACTAGAAAGTTATGAAATGTGTAACTGTATCGTCAAATATCACTGAAAACCTCTTTACTGTGTAAGTATAGTAACAGAGCTAAATAGTTACCTAACGCAGCGACCTCTTGCGTCAAAGGGTCAGTACCCTCCTCTACAAGCTTCATATTACGACTAGCCTCTGGATTATCCCCATCTGCTCCTACGTCTTTTTCTGGGCTTTCGTTTTGACATTTTGTACTATTCCTAAAGAAGAATATCAAATAAGTATTCTTAAACCTGATTTACTGTTTACCTTAGACTTGATTTGACCAGCGATTTACGTCTTGGTAGGCTAACGCTCTACTAACTGTGCTACCGAGCCACTGGTTGAAAGCGTATTTATTTTATAGTTTTATGACCATTTTTTAATAAATTTTATGTAATTTTTCGGAAATAACCTTATGACTTTTTCTAACTTAAGCTACTACAAAAATTTATGAAGAAAAAGAGTTTATTATATATTTATCGGTTTCACAACGTTCTACGTCTTCCGATACCCAATCTCCACTCGTTTCTGTTTGCCCATAATTCATCATCTAGGCCTCTTATTCTTATTTCACTGTCTATTCCTTCTCTCCAGCTTCTCCTTGGTCGTCCTCGTTTTCTTCGGCCAGTTGGTTTCCATTGTAGTATTTATTTAGGTAGTCTTTCATCATTCATTCTTTGCACATGTCCGTACCACACCAGTTGTTTTGTTCTTATATCATCCACTAAAGTGCGGAAAGCATTTTTTCTGTCCTATCCTTGATTGGCCATACTTCTGAGCCGTATGTAATAATACTTTTTACAATGGTGTTATATATAAGCTTTTTGTTATGTTTTGATATACTTTGGTCCCAAATTATTCCATTTAATAAAGTTATTGCTTTTCTTCCTTGTACGTTTCGATCTTTTATAGCTTTGTCTAGTGTTCCGTCAGCTGTAATTTTTAGACCTAAGTATTTATACTCATCACAGGACTGAATTCGCTGCCCGGTATTTAAGATTAGAACCTGTTTCGTTCCACCGATACACATATACTCTGTCTTATTGAGATTAACCTCTAGTCCCCACTTATTGTACTCTTCTATTAGTTTTCGTGTCATATATTCGAGGTCGTCATAATCCTGAGCCACTACTATCTGATCATCGGCGAAACATGAAGTATACAAGGTGGTTTCGTCGTGGTTCGTAATTCAGTTACAAAAAAAATATATTATTTTCCGCTTTTTGGTCACAGCATTTTGCTTTTCTTTTAAATTGATGATACCAGTATTAAGTTGAGTGAAATACTCCGATTTAAGGCTTCTTCCTTTTATAGCCAAAGTGAAATTTTAGTAATTTTTATGGAATTTTATAATTAACTTTAATTTTTATTATTTTTTTATGATACTTGAACACTGACCGGCCTGAGCTTTTATGGCCGACGTGAAATTTCATGACTTTTTGTGACCATCGGCCGCCCTGATGGTGCATTATGATGTTAAACTAAAGTTATAAGGTTTATAAGGTCAGGACAGCAGTGGCGTACGCAGTAGGGGCGGAGGCTTGGGGCTATTTAATATTTATCAGTAAACATAATTTTTTCAATACTATATCACGGTAAATGAACAAACTGGCATTAAAATAAAACATAAATTACCTCAAGTACAAATTCGGCAAATGAGTCTGAACGTTGATTCTTTCGAAGACGTATATCAAATTCCAATAGATTATGGGGTGTTCATCGATAAACTTCGATTCTGCTATGCTGAAAAATAAATATAACAATATTTAAAGAACTAGTTAAGTCAGTTTGTTACAATTTTATATTAAAGCACAGAAATATGTTTACTTTGTATTCTTAGGTACTGCTTGGAAAACTATGAGTAGGTACTTTTTTTGTTTTCAAATTAATAAAACTACAAAACTCGTAGTTGACAGACGAACACCTATCATTCCATACTTTTTTCAATCTACAGTTTTTACCATTTCCGTTTTGTTTTGTAGAAACTACTGAAATCACTTTTATACCACCGTCAAAAGCTTTTACAGATCAATACTAACTCCTTACCTTAAGTCTCCTTCCTGCATCAATATATTCTCTAGTTCTTTCCTAAGTACCAACGGATTTAAGTACGGTATACTAAACGGATCGCACGGTTTCACTCCTCTTCCACCTAACAAAAAAAATCACCTAAATTTCATGCAATTTCTTTTCCAAATATTGCAAAGTTATGAAAATCAAAACTTTGCGACGTTGTCAATTGTTAAATAATAATTAATAAGTAAAACTTAAAAATATTATCCGAAATACATGTTAGCATACCTATAGTAATGGTCAGCAACGGTACGGTAGGTTTGTTGCATGCCGAACACAAGGTGTTTAAGTTCGAATCCTCAGCTGACCAACTTGACATGATATCTTCGTCGTACAGTAACCTAAATAAAAAACCAATACAGTTAAAACAGTATTAGTACTGGCCGGTCTAGTGTATTTAGTTGATATACAATAATAGGAATAATAGGCGCAAATAACCTATTTCAAAATTAACATGCAAGAGGGCACTGTCGACTTAATTTAGACATGACTCGTTCAATTCTACCAATTACAAATTATGTGAGATCTAGGAACAAACGGCATTGGACCTTCGAAATGTTTCAATCAAAATAAAACAAAATTTAGATCGGAAAGTGACTTGGGGATTTTCCCTTCGTCAACAGTAGAAAACATCTCGATTGGCTTCCTTGACGGAATTAATTTGGTAACTCGGTTAGCTTAGTTTAAAACTAACTAACTAAAATAAAACTTTATTTAATAAAGTAAGAAATTATTTTTAATGCAACCGGAGTAAAGAACTCGCAGCATTGCACAATATATCTGTTTTTCTTTGACCCGTACAAAATCTATATATCACTTCTGTTTGGTTTATAAAGATTCTACTTCTAAATCCCATTTTCTGAACCCTGTATACTGTCAGTGTTCTGTGGTTGAAACATAATTTATGTCAATTTAAAGATAGAAATTATATTTGGTGGTATAAGATGTGTACTAAACTTAAAAACACTAAAAGTGCCTATGTTATTGGCAAGTTAAAAGGAATTTTTGCATCCTTTGGAATTCCAAAGATATTAAAAAGTGATAATGGACCTTAATTCAAGTCTTATAAAATTAAAATCAGAATATAGGTAATTTTGAATACTTTAGTAGTAGTCCATATTATCCAAAATCGAGAGAGTGCGGTTAAATTAGTAAATAAAATAATAAATAAATGTAAAGATGTACTAAAAAGCTCTATTCTTGATTTTAGGGAGAAAAAATCTCCAAATACACGCATATTCTGATTCGTTAACGTATGCAATTTATATAACTATTGACACTAATGACACCATTTTTGATGGAAAAATCTTTGTTTAATTTCACGTTAGAAGAAATTTCATCGCCAATCAATCAGATGCATGCATTTAAGGGAGATTTCTAGTTTTCTTCCAGACTTAAATAATAATAATAATAATGCTGTTTCATCTGCTGAGCTGCTATACTTTGAACTAGATATATAACTTTATCCACATGCCCCAGAGATTATAGAACGTGACATACCCACACCATAAAATAATTTATTCCAAAACGATACAAGAAAAGAAACGGTTAAACATTATAATATTAAATCCGTTAAATTTTGGGGAAGTTGTTTAGATTATCGACAAACAACTAACAGGACAACTGAAGGCTTTAAAAAATAAGCTAGATTATATGTAATACGAATGGAAGAAAGCAATAGGTCTTCAAAGAATTTCTAGCTTTTTTTTTCAACTATTCCCAGTAGAAGAAAGTAAAGATCACCCTAAGAAGATCTTCAAGATTGAAACCAACCTATTTTGCGTTTAAAAATTTAAAGGGAAAGTGTAGTGGATGTTTAGTTATATCAAATATATATTTTTTCAATGTTATGTAGTTATATTATATTATAAAAGAAGATTTACTTAAAACACTACACTAATGCTGAGTTTATTTAGCATCATAATAAAATAAAATAAAACTAAATTAAATTTGGGAAATCAAAGTGTTTATAGCAGAAATAATAAAAAAAGTAATTTGTCACTTGCCTTAGCATTTCTTAATTTTTTTTGTGATTTAGTGTCAAGTTTTTTGTTTCTAAGTACATTTTGTTCTTCGTTGTTTTTCTGATTGGAGTTTTAAAAGTTTTTTCAGTATTTTATGATATTTACCGTCGTTATGTGTTATTAATAATTAAAACTTGAAAAAATATAAGTTTAGTCATGTAAATAGTAGCCACACATCTTCAATACATCAATGGTAGACTTGGGCCTGCGCACATTCGTTTTTGAATACGAATTAAAATTCAGAAAAAAACTAATCGGTAAAAACGCGAATATAGCTTGAATGAAAAAGTCGCATACTGAAAGTTAAACCTAACCTAACCTGTAACATACTAACCTAAAACAGTTATGACATTGCGAACATGTCGTCAGCGTTAAATCGAGTTCGCTCTCTCCTTTGACGTCGTCGGGAGTGGGATAGAGGCTTTCGGGAAGCGGCTCGTCATAGTCTTTTAAATTTGCGCAGCTTCCTCTGTAGCTTCCTATTTCGTTTGATATCTAACAAATAAATCAAATTAAATTAGTTAAAAACTATGGCTGCCTGAAGCAAATCAATCTTACAAAATGATAAAACGACATAGCTGGTTACTACTTGAAGCCCTGGATGCATTTGGATCTTTTTCTGTCTGTGTTATTTTCCTAGACATTTTTTCAAGTTTTTAATATGTTCGATTCGGAAAAGGGCACTTCAAATTTTGAAAACAAAAATAAAACAGATTACTAGCCCCTGAAATAGATGGGACACATACAAGTCAATCTCTTAGAACAATTCGTGATATTTAAACAGCGCCATCCATCGCCTACCTCGCCAGTTACACTTCTTTTGGCGCTCTGCGCGTTGTATATTCTTATACTCTTAGTTTGTTGTTAGCTTTTAAATTTCAATTGGTACACTTTTATTTTCTATTTATTTATGGTAGGAAATACACTTTTAAAACATAATATAACTTTGTTGAAAATATAGTTCATTTTTAGAATATAATTTGTTCTTACTAATATTGGTGTACTGTGCAAGTTGCGGCAAAGTTACAACTTCAATTTTTAGCAATAAATTATTAATATGTAATGTTATTTTGCAGATACCAACTGTTTTTTATTTAAAAGATAATTTTCTAACAACTAAGTGTCAAAGAGAGTTGCCTACGTCTGGTGTTAAACAACTGTCAAAATGTATCGAGGGCCTCAGGTTACTACTACGTAAGCTTTTTACATGGGATTTTAGATGAAGACTAAGGATTTTTCCAGATAATTTCTGAACGGATATATGTAGAAGAAAAATATTGTATGTTGTAAATATTTATATTTTTTTAGATGTCGCTATGATATAACCAAAGTCGAAAATCGGAGCCCGTTTGTATTGATAGCATCAAACAGATGAGGACCATTGTGGGTGATAGAGGCCTAGTAGTAAACTGCAGATACCAAGTATGTCACCTGTGGTAGGTTTTGTAGACTAGCGAGTAATTTTTTTACCTTTCTCTGTCTTTCCAAGGTTCCACTGTTACTTCCTTCGTTGCTGTCCCCATCGATTTCGTTCAGGGTATCTCCGGAGGCGTTCCTATCACTTGCCGTCAAAGCCAGTTTGACAGGTGTAGAGTTTGCCGACGTCGAGATAGCTAAATAAAATCAAATAAATAAACCAAATTAAGATCAAGAGTGAAGTCACTGAAACATTTTTTCTCTTTTGACAGGCTGAGAAAAATATATTATTTAAAATTTAAAAAAATATAACAACTTTAGTTTTAAATCCAGAAATAACCGAGTCCCACGCATGTACGGTTTATCATAGATAGGTGTGGTGTATCGTAGACAAGTGTGGTAGATTAGAATCAAGGAACACCACCCAAACATTGACATAGGAGAAACTATCAAATCAACAAAGAGTCGTAACACTTGGAAAAGCGTCAGCTTCTGCAGACGCTTCAGTGAAAATTTCAAATGTTTGAACCCTCTCCTCTAAGTAAGCAATGAGAGCGACCTCTACGCTTGAGTGCTTGGAGATTAAATATATATAAGCAGTACCCCCGCGCGACTCCTCGTGCAATCTTTAATCTACTATTTTACCTTCCTTGATTTCTTCCATCTTTTTTACCATTGTGCTTGCAGCTGATTTGATTGAGCTTAGACCACCCTGTAGAAGTTCGTTGGATTTCTTGCCAGTCAAACTGCTTGGGCTATTGCAAAAAAAATACAAAGTTGGTATTAGTGTAAATAGTGTCTGTCTCTTGTCAATATATTTAAATATTCATTAGTGTGTGGAGATTTAGAGTAAAGAAATCCGATACTTCAAACAACCAACAAACAACAAATTTTAAAAATTTACTAGGATTCAGCGATCTCATAATCAAAATAAAGAAACATGGAAAATAGTTAACAAGTTGAGGGGGCAAAATTCATCTTCAGTGTCTACAGATCTTAAAGCTAATGATTTAAACTCTTTCTATTGCAGTATAGCCCAGAAACTTTCTAGTAAAATCAATTCAACTAAAGATCCATTGGACTATTTAAATAATATTTCTGTTACAAACACATTTTCCCTAAGTCCCACAACAGCTTCTGAAATTAAAGAAATCTTTCAAAAATTAAAAAACAAAAACTCTACTGGCTGGGACAAAATGTCTCTTAGAATTTTTGAGGCACTCCCTGAATCAGTTTTGATTGTCCTTGCTGAAGCCATCAATGAATCGTTTAATTTAGGAAATTTTCAGGATTGTTTAAAAAAAGCTTTAATACTACCTATCTTTAAGGGAGGAGATCACAACATTCCTTCAAATTTCAGACCTATTGCACTACTACCGTAATTGTCCAAAATAATTGAAAAATTGGTACAAGTTAGGCTGACAAATTTTTTAATAGAGAATAGAATTCTTAGTGGTACACAGTTTGGTTTTCTAGCTAACATAGGCACCAGTGATGCCATATTTAATTTGCTTGAAGAGCTCTATCTCAAACTAAATGCAGGTGAGAGGGTCGCAGCAGTGTTCTGTGATCTATCGAAGGCCTTTGATTGCGTGGATCACAGGATACTGTTGGGAAAGCTTGGGAAGTATGGAGTCGGTGGTGTAGCGTTAAGGTGGTTTAAGTCGTATTTATCTGAGCGTTCACAATCAGTCATCTTAAGTAATGAAACCTCCACCACACAACAGTTAAATGTTGGAGTTCCGCAAGGATCCATACTTGGACCTCTAATATTTTTGATATTTGTGAATGATATTTCACATCTTCCTATAAGTGGTCAAATCACCAGTTTTGTGGACGATAACACATTCTTGTGGCATGATGTTATTGCTGAAAGGCTCGCAGTTACAGTTCAAAACGACCTTGGTCTCATTAAGGAATGGTGTGATGCAAATTTATTATCTTTTAATGTCTCAAAGACACATATTTTAAATTTTAGATGTGATCTCAATAATATACAACTACAAAATGAAAATATTACAAACCAGGGTATTAATAAGTTCTTGGGTATCATAATTGATAATTCACTTAAGTTTGATGAACATATTAAAAAGTTAAATAGTAAGATTGCTTCAGGCTGTTTTGCTCTGAGAGTAGTAACACAGAACTTGGATTTTGTTACGGCAAAAAATGTATACTATTCCTTGGTTCAATCACATCTTTCTTATGGCATATGCTTTTGGGGATGCTGTTCAGATCAACTTTTTAAATCGCTATTTACTTTACAAAAGAGAGCAATCAGATATCTTTGTAGAGTAAAAAGACGTAGTTCCTGTAGACCTTTATTTCAGGAACATAAAATACTAACATTATGTTGTATCTTTATTTTGGAGACAGTTTGTTTGGTGTTTAAAAAATATCGAGGCGAATTAGAAAGACCTAGTACTTACTCTAGTTGTCGTCCCTTTTTACTGCAACTTCCAATTCCGCATTCAACCTTCTTTAAAAACTCATTTATATACAATGGAAAAAAAATATTTAATCATTTATCCGTGGAAATTAGGCAAATTGTTTGCTATAAAAAATTCAGAAGGATGACAAAGGAATTCTTAGCCACACAGAGCTACTATAGCTTGGAAGAATTTTTTTCTCACTAGATAAATAGAAATAAAATATTCTTTCTTGGATTCAAATTTTAATAAATTAAAGTAGGCTTACACATTTCCAATTTTATGGATTCGACTATTATAAAACCGGAGTGAAATTTATTTGCTGGTTATAATTATTATTTTACTTTATTTATATTGTAATGAATATGTATACTTATATTTTCTTAATAATATTACCATATACAGTGCAGATTAAGTAGACGTTAAGTTAGATAAGCATGGCTTTGTCAATGTAATCTTTTTCTACAGACAATAAAGCTACTTTTGACTTGACTTGACTTTAACATTAGATGCGATGCGCGAATGACACAGAAAACAACTGTATCCACGGGGGATATGAAACCAGTTTTCCTTTAACTTGTTTATGAACAAAATCAAAGAATCAGTATTGCCTGTAACATTGAACAAGATGCCGGTTTTTAAGTCGTTTTGAAGGTTTTTATTTTATTTTATTTTACTTCATTGAAGTTTTTCTACTTAGCAAGACTTCGGTTCGGTTCGGTCATAGTTAAATTGGTTCAAGATATTATTATTTATTATAACTGTTAATTGCTTTATGGTAAAGGTGTATTAGAATACATCACAAACAAACGGTTATAGATGTACAATCATGAAATCTTTTTTTACCTGCGATTCGTAGTTTGGAAGTAATAGCCCACAAAAACCACGGGCCTTAAATAAACCGGTTGTCTGGTAACTCGGTGTCATGACGGCCGTGACGTCAGAGCTACGTCACAATTTTCCTAGGAATCAGCAGTCAAACGCTGTTTATAGCGTAATTTCGTATTTTGCCAGGAAATTTTGTACATTTTGGGTCTTGTACGCAGTGTTTATACCTGCTCTGTGCTTGCTATAAATGTATTATACCCTGTTTCCACCAATGCATGCCCACCCCGATTCGTTTTTTGAATCGGGGAGGGCATGCATTGGTGGAAACAGGGTATTAAGACTAACTAAAAGAAATTTTAGAAAAAGATGGTTTAGTTTATATTGCAGGATTTTAGCACGAAAGCATCACAATGAGTTCCCTGAACTTGGTTGCTATACATATGAAAAATAACAAATCAACATGCATTCATATGACAAGCCATCTTGGGTGCAAAGCCTTTCTTTTGGAGGCTTAACTGAGCCTTCACCATCATGGAAAGAAAATGTTAACAATATGGACAAATGGTTCATAAAATTGCATGGTGCCAATTTTAAATTTATTAAAACAAATATTGTGAAGCGATCCACTAAATTTATATTTAGAAAAGTTTCTATTTCATATAAATTGGTAAATTTATTTGTAAAACAAAGAGTGATGATCAAGCGCGGATCTGGGTGAAAATCTAGGAGGTGGGGGGGTAATAGTCGACGAAAAAATTATTTGTAATATAATTTTTTTTTCTGGGGGGGTAATTCGACTATTTTCCCTTTAATCAATAACAAAAAGTGCATATTTTATGTTCGAGGGGGGAGGGTAATTACCACGTTACTCCCCCCTCCCTGAAATCCGCGCTTGGTGATGATAAGAATCAAATTAATAAATACCACAAAGCAAAATGAATCCACAATGAAACGAAAGCTTGATGATACAGGGACTGATCAGAGTCAAAAAAGAGTAAAAAAGTTAAAGAAAATTATTTTGTAACTATTCTATAATTAGATAGGTATAGTTTTCTGTTACTTGCAATATGATTTAAAAACAAAACTGATGACCATTCTTAAATTATATACTAGGTGTTCCAAGTTAAAAGTCCACCATATTGCTACCTTTGTTATTATTAGAAATAGAAAAAAATTTAAATTGGCAAACTGGTAAAATTTTTCAAAATTATATTTATGTTTTTTGAAAAAGCTCGAAAACTCAATGTTCAATTTTTTTTATTTGAGCATCTTAAAGAGCATCAAAAATTATAATAGTTTGCTAATTTAAACTTTTTTCTATCTTTAATAATAAAAAAGTTAGCAACACTCAACTTGGAACACCCTGTATAATGCTCAATTAGGAGGGAAGGAAAATTAGCGTTACAGTTAATGTATTTTTCTTGAAATGCAATAAGAAGGGGTGATCAAAAATCCTGAATTTTTGCGTGATGTAATTTATGAATGTTCCCTTACTGTCATTGACTTAAAGTAATTTCAATTTCCTTTCTTTTAATTTTTTTGATAAAATTTCTCAAAAAAAAACTCATTTTAATTATCTCCTATTCACAAAAAAGTTCAATATTGCAGTGTTCGGCGAAAAAAGTTAAATTAATATGAACAAGAGTGTCGAATTAACTTAGGAAAAGTATTTATAATCGTGTCCTGCATCTGATATTTATAAAACTGTTGGAATTTTTAAATTATTTAATTTTTTAATAAATTTTGGTATTTTTACGGCATCTATCTTTATTTCTCTCATAATATAACGTATAGGTCTCTCTTTATTGATCGTGGAGCAGGCATATTGCCGCGTCATAGGCTGCCGAGTTCTTATTGGCTGGGAGTTACCAGACAACCGGTTTATTTACGGACCGTGCACAAAAACGACTGTTTGTTATAAAATTTGACAAGTCATGTGAACTTAACTGGATGACCTATGTACCTACGTCATCGCGTTGACTTTCGTCTTTGTTTACTGTTGTGTTTTTTGAATTTTTTTTAATTTCTCTATATAAATTTAGTGGTTTTTGTTAAATACAGTGATTGTGGAGCATTTCTGGATATATGTAGTTCCAAATATGTCAACATGCAGGGACTCTAGTAGAACCTATCGTTACTAGATCACGAAGTTAAGGAACTTCGTGTTCCAGTGACCTTAGCAGATCGTCGGATGTCACTACAAAAAGTGATTTCTTAAGGATTTTAAAAAGGGGTGTTTAAAGGTGTTTGTGATACTTTAAAGCTGTTTTAGAACTTGCCTACAAATGCCAGAATCTGGTTGATATAACATTACAGTTGGCCAGTTAGGTTCAATGACCTGTGTTGAGTATAGGGACACTGGCTCTGATGGTTCAGTGGGCGCGCGTCTGCTTTAAAATCAGAGGGCGGTGGGTTCGAGTCCTATGCCTGCCGCCAGTACAAACACGAACCTACTATCCGTTCGTGAATAGAGATTCACCGGAGGTAGGGCTCACATCTGACTTGGGCGGAGTTTGGGCATCAAATAAGTATTCAAAGTTGATGATCAATAAAAGTCCGTGCAAGCATGATAAAGATCTACCGTTGGGTCTTCATGTAGGATGAATGTGAGAGTAAATCAGTTGTGATTGTCCGGGTACCAAGTACCAATAAGTAAAAACAAAACGAGTCAAGAAATGTTTTTAAGTTTATTCAATTATTAATAATGACGAGTACTTACCTCAGATTTGTCGTAATAGCTGAGTATGATTCGATCAACTGCTGTGGCACTTTGAGATTGGCCCTCTTTAGCGAAAGCCTTTGAGAAGTGTAACGGCTAAAAATTAAGGAATAACATCTAGCTACTAAAAAAATGCATGCGGTGCGACAGCGTGGCTATGAAACGAGAAACTCAGCTTAATATGTTAAAACTATTTAATTCTGAATTGACTTTAATTGAGATGACAGAAATCGGACCTTGCGAATTCACCTAAAACATAATTGTTTCTGCAGCTCCCCGCTAGAGGGCAGTAAACATACCTCCTGTTTAGAAAAATTGCATTGTTTTTACGAAGAACTATGATTAACATACACAAATTATACCATATGACGAAAGAGGGAAGGGAAGTGACATAGAAGTACATGTGAGAGGTCTAAATTAGGCAAAATTTTTCAAGGAATAGAAATATTGTATAATATGTGTCTGTTAATCATATTATTTTTTTTAAAAATGCAACTTTTTTGGCCGGGAGAAGTGATTCCTGTGACTACTACCGAAACGTCGCGTTCACAATAAATAAAGACAATGGAATTCCAAAATTTTGTTTCTACTCAATCATTGTCTACGAGTTTCAAACAAAGAATAGTATATTCCTTGCCATAGGCAGTTACACATTTGTGACTTTGACATGACATAAACGTATTTCCTAACCAAAAATATATCAACATTAAAAGATGCTGACATTAGGTTAAGAAGAAAACTGCACAGGTAAAAAAACTCAAATACATGCCATTTTTCAGAATGTATTTTGTTGCTGTCATTATGCATTTGATAAATAAAGAGGTTGGAAATGTCACAAAAGTGTAACCGCCTATGGCAACCACTACAATTTGTGAAATAAATGTGACAGACATCCTTAACGAAACAACCTGTATATCAGGGCCTATCGAGTTTAGTATAAAGAGATTACTGGCTTATTAGAGAAATACTAAAAAACGCGTGTAGACTAGCAATCAGCTGATTATTTTGGTATATAGCACCTCCACGGATAGAGGTCCCAAGAGGACAAACAGACTAAAAATTAAATTTTTGACAAAAAGTTAGTGTTTATAAAAAGTTCTGCTTGTTTTAAAAATTCTATTGCCGCACTGTAAATTTGAGAAAAAAAAAGAAACCCTATGAAAGAGGAAACTACCTGTATTTTTCATTTTGGTGCAGTGGCAAATAAAAAACCCTGTAAATCCTATCTTAATACTAATTCTAAAATTTTAACTAAGTATTCCAGCAGAACTATTTTTAAACAGTGCCTTTCTGTCCATATGTCCTCTTGAGGCCTCTATCCGTGAACATACTGATTACCAGTGCCTAATTTTAAAAGTAAGTAAGAAAAGTAAAAAGTCGGAAATAAATGAGAAAAAGCATTTTTTGTTGTGAAAAAAATTACTAGTCCTATGTTTAATAATGTTTTAAGTGTTTCTTTGTTTATTTAATAATATGTAATTTTATTTTATTTTGAATTAAACTTGTGTTAGACTAGAATAACTTTTAGTTGAATATAGCGATTTAACTTCACGAGAGTGCGCCGGTAAAAATAAATGATGTGATGTGAAAACAATAAAAGCCACAAACTCACGAAAAAATACTACACTCTATGAGTAACAAATCATCAAAAAAAACTGAACAACGTTATAGTCAGAGAGAATATTATCGATGAAGCAAGAAAAACAGTTACAAAGGACTTTTGGCTCTGCCGAAATCAGTGTGTCGTTATCTAGCAGTTTAAATTAAAGTTATTTTTTTTTACTGGGACTTCCATTCTAATAGATCAAGGTCCAGTATGACATGTAACTAGTGTTAGTGAATATAATAAACAAACATACCAGAAAATGACGTAACTGCATATTTATAAAAATTCGACTACTCAATTCAATTAAAGTAAATAATTAAAAAACAATGATTTTATTTATCAAATATTATAAAATTCCTGTTCAGTTTTTTGATAATTCGAAGTAATTATGGTGTTTGAGGGTTGCCTACCTAAAACTCATTTTAAAGCTGTTTCCTAAACTAGCCAACGTTGATGTCTGGGTTGCGGCAGGCACTGTTTCCGATCTTGATAATTTGTTTTGAGCAGGCGGACTTCCTAAAATGCATAGCGGTTAGCAAAATCTAAAGAAAATTTGGCAACAAGGCAACTTATAATAACATATCGACTAAGCACAGAATTACGTGCATGATTTTTAAAGTACAGGGTTATTAGTGCGATACCAAAAAAACTATTGCAGCGCTTGAAGCGGCCATTATTTACCAAATCGACCAGTTTTTGTTTCTACTTTCTACTCCCAATAATATCCGAGTTACAAGGATATTGCCGTTTTAAAAACTGGCACCAGGAGGCACGTAATTTTTTTCTCAAAATGAGTTGCCATAAAAATATTTTTACAAAATTGAAATAGCTTGTAAAATAATCAAGTAATAAGGTTTCAAAAATTGCGATATCTTCAAAATTCCGCCATATAACAAAAACTATGAGGTATGACAAAAATCTGACTAAGATAAAAAAGTAAGGCGAAATCCGCGGATCGTCATCTTTATTAATTACCAAGTTTCCCATTTAATCCCACTAAAAATGGAAAACCCTATATTTAAAAATACAAAATCGATAAGTAGGACGTTTTACTCGAAATACACAGCACCCTCTGTTTCAATGTTCCTGAAACAGTTTTAAAAATTTTACCTTCAAAAGTCGCAGATTTATGGACGGACGATCGGAACAGTATCGGATCATCGGTGATCAGGTGATTCTTTTCTTGGTTTGGTGCGGACGGTACGTTGGACGGGATCGTTGTCTGGTTCTCGGGTGGTTCCACAAGAGCGCCGAGAGGATCGTTCTCTGTTACTGCTTCTCTTGGTGACGTTCTGGAACAAACAAAATATTTATGACAAACCAGTGTATTTTAAAATAAAGACAAAGGCAAAATATGCAATTAATCTAATTTTATTGATTGTAACAAAGTTTTATAATATTGACAATTTCTTTTAAGGGTACCTAACTAGTGTATTTTTGTAACAAATTCATTAAATTTTAATAAACAAATATTCAAATAAAAGTCGGCAGATATTACCAGTTTTATAAAACGCTTGCTTTATAGAGAATAACGTTTTATAAGAACTTACTAAAATATTCATCTGTACGAAATCATCAAGCCTTCCTTATAAAACATTTGGCTTAACAATTAACAAGTTTCATAAGGATGAAGTAGAAGGATAATGAAAGGATCGAAAGAAAAGTCCAAAATACATTACACGTTTTGATATATAAATATTATTATCAAGTGTGATATGAAAGTAAATAACGAGAGTATATCACCATCAGACTTTCCTTATAAAACATTCGCCTTAAAAATAAGCAAGTTTTACATAACATTCAGTGAGGATCATTCGTATACTTGTGATCGACGTTGGAGAGAGTGAAAACCAAATAGTTTTAACAAGTTCCAAACGAAAGCATCAAACCATCAGTATAATTCAATGCCGGTAGGGGTATTTTCCCTCGAAGTAGTTGTTTCTGTTGGTTTCACACAATCTCTCTGGGTTTTGTTGTAGATTTATAATGATATACTCAGAACGGTTTAGGGACTTATTAAGCTTTTATTGAGGAACGAGAATATATATATTATAAGGGTAAGCATAACCTCTTAATTGGTTTTATAAAATAAGTTGGCAATCTCATCGTATAATTGTATATTTCTACAAACAACAAAATATTTAAATTGGTTCTAAAAATTATATGACTCGAATAAAAAATATAAAAAAAGAAACTAAATTAATTTTAACAATTCTTTTTCGTGCAGCTATATACGGTTTGCCCTTCTTAAGTAAGAAGTGAATAAGTAAGTGTGTTGTTTTGTGATAAAAGCGAAAACAGTTTGTTTTAATTTATATTAAATTCATGTTGTCCTTTAAACTGAAGTGCACTTAAACAACCAGAGAGGTTAAGTTTATTGTTTTTTAATAAAAGCAAAAATATACGTTTTAGTTACTTAGTTAACTCAAATTTGATCTGTTAACTGAAGTGCACTTAACTATTAAGTGTGTATTTATAATTTGTTATTTTGTGATAACTGTCTACGTCAGGGTATTTATAAATTATAAAACCCTTTTCCTTTTCATTAAAAAACAGTTTAAACTTTTTTTCTACTTTTTCACATTTACATGCCGATTGAGTCTATCTTCATGACATTTTTCGTACTTTTTTATAGTCTCTGCTACAGTTTTAATTTTCAGGTCCCGATAAAGATCACTAGTCCAAACAATGTTTATTGGTACTTTACTTTAAAATATTTGTATAAGTAGAATGTTGATATGTTTAGAACAACTCCCAAGTTTAAAATCAGATTGACCTTTATTTCAAGTAGCAGATATATTTTTCCATAGTTTAACTTTAGTTTGTTTTTTTTTTGCATGTGCATGTTCCTATATTATTGGGATATATGGAAGCAATCATACGAAGATACGGGTATACTTATAGACGATGACTTTTTATTTACGCTTAATTTTGCAGATGATCAAGTTGTATTCGTTGGTGATTCGTATGATCGTATGATATGAAATTAAATATAGGGAGATTCTACAGTGAATATAAAGAATGGGGACTAGAAGTGAGCCTTGAGAAGACAGAATATATGGTAGTAAACTCTGATGCACTGTTTGAAATTCTAATCCATGACGACGCTCAAATAAAATAAGTTAAGATGGAATAGGTAGTACAGAAATAGGCCAATGAATTCTAAAGGCCTGGAGATTGATTCTTGATGATCTTAAAAATGACATTACGTGATGAAAACCAGAGTTTTTCGATATGCTATTGGAAATGACAAACTTGCAGGGTTAGAAATAACTATTATGACAATTATTTGTTTAAAAGTAGTCGATGGGATTTTCATCAACATTTTTATAGATTTATAATTACAAAACATCAAAACAAATATAGATAAACCTAAGTGCACTATAAATATAAAAAGCAGCTCAATTTAAATATTCATCTAAGATTTGCTTTCTAAATATGGCGTTTGCAATTGTCGTCTTGTTTTTAGTAGGCTGTACATGGGCGAGCCCAACGTTGAAAGACAATTGTGTCGTTACGAATTACAACAATGTGGCATTTGCAGCCAAAACATGCTCAAATCTCGTTTTGAGCGGGATTACTGTACCAGCTGGAAAAGAACTTGCAGTCAATTTAAAGGTAAGTATATTAAATAAAGTCTCCTATTTACAAATTTGGTTTTTCTCATCAATAAAAGTGCGACTTTAATTTTCAGGTTTATATTGGAATGGACTGATTATTATAGTAATTTATTAATTTGACGACTTATTTAAAATTTTAGGATGGCGCGACACTGACTTTACGCGGGCACATAAAATTTGCCTTTAAAAACTGGCTTGGTCCTCTGATGTCTATTACGGGCAAAAAAGTCACCGTTAGAGGTGAAAACGGCCATGTGTTGGATGGCCAAGGACAGCTATATTGGGACGGTAAGAAGCAGTTAGCGGCTCATTAAATTTAAAATGAGCATTCAAATGTCAATCTAAAGAAGAAAGTGTTGGCTTTTTATTATCATCATCATCATCATTATCATCACCATCATTGGCGCCACAACCCTGGTTCGCAAGCTTCTCTTTCCAGCGGTCTCTTTGTAAAGCAGCAACTTTCCAGTTTGGCGCACCGATTTTTTTGGCGTCCACCCAAACGCTGTCTTTCCTCAATTTTGACCGTCCTGGTTACCTTTGGCCAGTTGAGTTAGAGCTTAGTACCCGCTTTGGCACGTTGGAATCTGCCAACTGTATTATATGTCCTGCTCATCGTAGCCTCCCAGTCTATAGGCCACCGAGGTTATTAAAGAGCTGGTACAACTCAAAATTAAGTCTCCTCCTTTTTATTATGAATATATCATTATAACTTAAATAAAGATTTCACCAGTGGCAGAGGTATACAGGATGTTCAAAGTTAAGTCGGCACTATTACTACTTCGTTAATATTAAGGCTACAGTGTCGGTTAAATGGACAAAGTTGTGGTATTTTTTCTGCTGATTAGGAGGGTAAAAACAGAAAGAAAATTAAATGGCACTCGGTATAAAGAAACGCCAATGGAAAGAAAAATTGGATTTAAACAAAAGTTGTTCTATGACTTTCTCTCTTAAAGTCAAAAATAGCAAAGTTATTAAAAACTTTTTTTTAATCTATCGAAAACTGTCTGCCTTTAGAAAATCATTAAAATCTTTTTTATTTTTGCGTTAAGGAGAAAAAATTAACACAACAAATATTTTACTTTTTACTATACGTTGCTCACGTATACGTTGCTTGACTTTTAACCGCCCTGTCGCTCTAAAAATAACAAAGTTAGCAATAGTGCTGACTTAAGTTTGAACACCCTGCATTTTATTAGTTTCAATTAAAATTATACGGCTCCATGAAAATATAATTTTATTATTCCACTAAACTAACCTTAGCTCTTATATTTTTACATACAACTAATAGTTTAGTATGTAATGACGATTTTCTAAGGAATACTTCCTTTTAAATGCTTCGCAGTTACTTAAGAAATACTCTTTCTACAGTTGTGGATGTGATGTAGTTTAGGTAATATTTTTATATATTTTGATGTTCAAAAACCATTTATTATTTATTTAGGCAAAGGCGGCAAAGGCAGTACCAAACCAAAACTGATGTCCGTACGCACCACCGGCGGGTCGCTATTAGAAAACATTATTGTTAAAAACTGCCCAGAAAGATGTATATCTGTCCAATCATCCGATACAGTTTTCAACAAATGGAACATAGACGTTTCCTTGGGAGATACCAAAGGTAACCTAAAATAAGTACAAAATTGAGGTGCGCATAACAAGGGGCAAGAAGGAACCTAAGACATCTGCTATGTGAATTCCCCGGCCTTGCCAAGATCTAGAAGAATTGAGGGACATAGAACTCCGCGCTTACCAGATTTATAAACAGCTGTGGCTGGTTTAATTTAGCACTCAAGTTCTCTCTCTCTCTCTCCCTTATATCTTCACAAAAAGTGTTTAAGTGAATAACCCATATAGAGGAGCCACCGGCGAGCTTTACCATATTGAGGGGCAGATGGCGCTGAAATAAATTTGTCTGGTACGCAATATTCAGGGACTGCTAGTACGATTTAGTTACATGTGCGAGTTCCGAGGCTCATGCCTATCATACAAATGCCATTAGATCATAGTATTTGTCTCTGAATATTGCGTACTAGATGAATTTATTTCAGTGCCATCTGCCCCTCAATATGGTAAAGCTCGCCGGTGGCTCCTCTATATGGATTATTTACTCAATGGTTAAGGTTACTTTCGTATATATGCACATATCGGTAACGAATTCAAAACAACTTCTGGAACTAAACAGAAATGATCTAACACCAGTGTACGGACTACTTAAAAGCCAGAAATTGAGCAAACGACTCCTGCAGCCTTCAGTACCTAGAAGCAGTGCTGTTACCGCGAGAAGAGGGCCAACTCGCCCACAATAATATAGCTTCATTCAGCAGAAGCATACAGATCGTGGAGACAAACTAAGATACAGTATCATGCACAAGATATCTTTTAGATAAAGGTCTAAGTAGCATATTAGAAGAACTCTCCATTATCTCCAATCTACTACTTTTCAAATAATAGACATTTCTTTGATTTCAGGTGGTCACAACACAGATGGATTCGACATTTCCCATGGAAAAAACCTTCAATTCTCAAACTCAGTTATTAAAAATCAAGACGATTGCGTAGCCATCAACAGCGGTTCAGACCTTCATTTCAATAATTTGATATGTTACGGTAGTCACGGCTTGAGTATGTCCATCGGTTTATCCAAAAAAAACGGTGCAGAAAACAGCGCAACAAATATTTCTTTCACCAACAGTAAAGTTTTTAATTCTGATAATGCAATACACATTAAAACCCATCCGAGTGGAGGTACTGGGCAGATTTCTAACGTACGTTATGAAAACATTCAAGTATCTGGAATTAGGAAATTTGGTATTTCTATCGAACAAGATTACGGAGATAAAGGACATCTCAAGGCAAACATTCCTATTAAAGGACTACATTTCTCAAAAATAACAGGCACAATGGCGAATAAAAAAGGTAAAAATGTTTATATCGCATGCGCAAAGGGAGGCTGTGGTGGCTGGGATTGGTCTGGCGTTAAAATTACTGGAGGAACTAACCAATGCAACTACAAACCAAATGGCTTTACTTGTTAAGAAATATTTGTTAAAATTATAAAATAATAAATGTTCTAAACAAAATATTTTTTGTTTTGACTTCCTTACCTGCATGTACTGTTGAGTTTGTATACAAACTCTTTAAATATTTTTATCTGAGGCGTCCACCACCTAATGATAACGAAATTACCTCCGGTTCAAGAAATAACTAAAGGAATTATAGGTAATAATCGATTTGCGACGGATTAAGACTGTTTGTGACGTGTTTAACAAGCAGATATATTTCGGCAACCAAATCTAAAAAGACACTTGGTTATGTGTGTGATATTAATATCCATGAAAGAGATAAAAGATCTTTGTAAATTGAAAAAGTAGTCCATATTGAATGGAGTGGATTGGTAAATCGAACAAGGTTATGTTCATCATCATTGGCGCAACAACCCTGGTTGGGACCTTGCCTTCCTGTCTCTTTGTAGAGCAGCGACTTTCCAGTTTTTCGCACCAATCTTTTTGGCGTCCGCCGTAACACTATCTTCCCATCTCAATTTTGGCCGTCCTGGTTTTCTTTGGTCAGTTGAGTTAGAGTTTAGTACCCGCTTTGGCACGTTGGAATCTGAATTTTTGAAGCTGCTAATGCATAGACTCAGTAATAACAATAACGGTAACAAAGTGTAAAACACGCGACCCAAAACGTACCTATTGAATTCAGTTCTCCATTTTTCGGTCCAATTTGGAAATTGAAATAAAAACTGTCAAGAAAACAGTAAAACCTTGAATAAATAATATTAAACCGATTTCTCGAGCATAATATTCAATATGACTTGCAGTTGTATAAATAACTACTATTACATAATTTATTTTTTAAATCAATGAGAGAGATTTACCTATTCTAATCAATTTAAAATCACGGAACATCAAAACAAAAAATAAAATTTTAGATAACATAAGTGGCTTATAAATATAAAAAAAAGCCCAATTAAAACATTCATTTGTGATTTTTTTTTAAACATGACATATGCAATTGTTTTATTATTAGTAGGCTGCGCATGGGCGAGCCCGTTGGACGATAATTGTGTTGTTACGGATTATAACAATGTAGCAACAGCTGCTAAAACATGCTCAAATCTCGTTTTGAGTGGAATCACTGTACCAGCTGGTAAGGAACTTACAGTCAATTTAAAAGTAAGTAAATTAAATAAGGTCTCCTATTTACAAATTTGCTTTTTTTCATCCATAAAAAGTGCTACTTTCGTATTCAGGTTTATATTGGAGTTAGTAGTATTATTCAGTAGTATTATTCAAGTAGACTCAATAATTATTATAGTAATTTATTTCTTAATTAAACTTTGAAATTTTAGGATGGGGCGACATTGACTTTACGCGGACACATAAAATTTGCCTTTAAAAACTGGCTTGGCCCACTGATGTCTATTACGGGCAAGAAAGTAACAGTTAGAGGTGAAAATGGTCATGTGTTGGATGGACAAGGAGAGCTATATTGGGACGGTAAAAAAACAGTAGCTACCATAGACCTATAATACGAATGGACGGGATATCATGATCGAAAATTGATTCCAGAGTGAGATGGGGCTAGTGAGGGCAATTGTATGGGAAAGATCTCTTTTTTGAATTCATTTGAAGCTTTGAGTTACAAAAACGACTTTATTGAAAGTAAAGAAGTTTTTGCAATTGCTCTAGAATCTATAAAGGTAAAGTTTAATACGAATTTTTATTTAAAAACACACTTATACTTAATTTAACCCAGTCTTTTTTAGGCCAGTCAATAAAAGCATTTAACATTGCAAACGCGCATGCATCTACGATTTTTTGATATGTTGCTAGTATCCTTGAGGGTAGTTCACACCCAATTTTTTAGTCTTTTCAAAAAATCTTTTTCTTTCGGGTATTTACGTTTAATGCTTTTTTAATGCCCCCCAAATTTTCTACAATCTGAGCGCAACTCTAGCTTCCTAGGTTCATTGGTTGCGGAGATACGTATCGTCTAAAATATACAGTTTTCTACAAAAACTGAAATTTAACCGTAAGGCTAATATTCCAAGCCTCGTACCGGATAAACTAACCGTCTTAGAGAAAATTGATGGGAAAGGCATTTATAGAGAATTCTAATAAACAGTGTAAATTGAGCCTCTAAGTATTATAGTTTGGGCAAAAATGAAAAAAATAGTAAACCATCGATGTTCCAAAAAACAAAAAAACATTTTACAAAATAATTATAGAATTTATAGTATTAGCCCATAGCGCCTTTTTTCTGGTTTTTGATAAAGATTTTATAACACCTGTCTTAGCCAATTGTTAATTGATGGGAACCAATACTGCCTGGCCCGCTAACAGACACAAAAATGCTAAAAAGGTAGAATACGAATGCGCACATACAAGGTTCATAAGATTATTTAAAATAAAGTTTGCAATAGTGCAAAATTTTCCTGGGTCACCCTGTACATCATTTATAGTACCTTTTGGTGTTTCGTGTGTACCTTATAGGTGGTGACTTAAACAAAGGTCTCAAGTTAGGCATGTTAGACTTGTAAACTTAATGTCTTAGATATATTTTATTAAATTAAAAAAATAATAGTTTAAATTAAATTTAAGTGTGTTTTTAAATGAAAATTCGTATTAAACTTTACCTTTTAAGATTCTAAAGCAATTGCAAAAACTTCTTTACTTTCAATGAAGTCGCATTTCCAATTCAAAGCTTCGAATTAATTCAAAAAAACAAGTCTTTCCCATATAATATAATGCGTTTTTGTCCGTGTTTTGCCCTCACTAGCCCCATCTCACTCTGGAATCACTTCGTGCTCCCTAGACCAAACTGTCTCGATCGTGTGCAAAGAGTCGTTTTCAAACCTTGTTGTTTAAATAACTATTTTTATATTTGTCTTTAGGAGTCAAGTGGCAACTTTTGTTTAAAATTAAATGTTCTATTGATTGGAGATACTCTAAACCGGATGTCGCGGCAAAAAAAATATTTTACTTTTTACTATAACTTACTTACTAGACTTTTCTTTTGTTTTCACCACAGTTATCAGTGAAAAAAATACTACATGGCCATTTAACCGACCCTTTCGCTCTAACCGACTCTGTCGACTTAATTTTAAACACCATGTATGTTATTAGTTCAAATTAAAATTACACGGCCACATAAAAACAAAATTTTATTATTCCGCTAAACTAACCCTTGACACTGTTACATACAACTAATAGTTTAGTAGGTAATGACGATTTACTGTGTAGACCTTCACCAAAGACTACCAAAACTTCATGTTTTCATTTGCTTTTTTTTTGCTGGTCAGACTTGAAGTCATCAACGAGTGTCAATATTAGTAACTGAGGAATACTTCATTTTAAATGCTTCACAGTTACCTAAGAAATACTCTTTATCCAGTTGTGGATGTGATGTAGTTTAAAAAATATTTTTATATATTTTGATGTTAAAAAACCCTTTATTATTTATTCAGGTAAAGGTGGCCAAGGCAGTACCAAACCCAAACTGATGTCCGTACGCACCACGGGCGGTTCGTTGTTAGAAAACATTATTGTTAAAAACTGCCCAGAAAGATGTATATCTGTCCAATCATCTGACACAGTTTTTAACAAATGGAACATAGACGTTTCCTTGGGAGATACCAAAGGTAACATAAAATAAGTATAAAATTGAGGTGCCCATAACAAGTTTTCACATGCCCAAGTTGACAATACAGTGGTCATCACAATGCCCCTGGTTAAATCTCACAATCACAATACCGTGTTAAAGCTAGCAAAAAGAAGATAGATAGAGTTATAAACCTGCAGCATTTTAAGTCAGCTGTGGTCCAAATGGGAAGTCAAAAGGACAGAGAGAATTTGACCTGTTGTTGCAGGTCACTACCTCTTCGGAGCACTTACAACCCGTCTAAACATTCTCGCAAACCAGGGACGAAAAGGAGCCTGAGAACATAAGACATCTGCTATGTGAATTCCCTAGCCTTGCCAGAGCGAGATGTAATACTCTAGGTCTTCCTTAATTCCAAGAATTAGAAAAACGGGACATAGAGCTCGGCGCTCGTGAGGTTTAACACATTTATGGCTGGTTTAAATAAGTACTCAAGCTCTGTCTCCCCTGTATCTACACTAAAAGGATTAAGGTTACTTTCGTATATACATATCAGCAAAGAAGTCAAAGCAACTTCTGGAACTAAACAGAAATGGTCCAAGGCTAGTGGTCGGACTTCTTATCGGATACTGTCTAAAAGCCAGAAATAAAGCAAACGACTGCTGCAGGCTTTAGTACCTCGAAGAAGCAGAGCTGTCACCTCGAGAAGACGGTCAACTCGCCCACCAGAATATAGCTTGTCAGCAGAAACATACAGATCGTGGAGACGAACTAAGATACAGTGTCATGCACAAGATATCTTTTAGATGAAAGTCTAAGCAGTATATTAGAAGAATTCTCCATTATCTCCATTCGACTAGTTTTCAAATATAAGATGTTTCTTTGTTTTTAGGTGGACACAACACAGATGGATTCGACATTTCCCATGGAAAAAACCTCCTATTCAAAAACTCAATTATCAAAAACCAAGACGATTGCGTAGCCATCAACAGCGGTTCAGACCTTCATTTCAATGATTTGATATGTTACGGTAGTCACGGCTTGAGTATGTCTCTCGGTTTGTCAAAAAATAACGGTGCAGATAACAGCGCAACTAATATTTCTTTCACCAACAGTAAAGTTTTTAATTCTGACAATGCCATACACATTAAAACCCATCCTAGTGGAGGCACTGGGCTTATTTCTAACGTACGTTATGAAAACATTGAAGTATCTGGAATTAGAAAATTTGGTATTTCTATCGAACAAGATTACGGAGATAAAGGACATCTCAAGGCAAACATTCCTATTAAAGGACTACATTTCTCAAAAATAACAGGCACAATGGCGGATAAAAAAGGTAAAAATGTTTATATCGCATGCGCAAACGGAGGCTGTGGTGACTGGGATTGGTCTGGCGTTAAAATTACTGGAGGAACTAACCAATGCAACTACAAACCAAATGGTTTTACTTGTTAAGAAATTTTTGTTAAAATTATAAAATAATAAATGTTTTAAACAAAATATTTTTTGTTTTGATTTCCTTGCCTGTATATACCTTTGAGTTCATGTACAGTTTTAAAATATTTTTATCTAAGGCGTCCACAAGCTAATGATAACGAAATTATCTCTGGTTTGAGAAATAAGTAAAGGAGTCTAACTAACTATCGATTAAGCCTGTTAGTGACGCGATGACACAAGTGGATATATTGTCGGAATAGAAAATTATATCCTAGTAACTTAAGGGAGATGCAACAACAATCATATCTTAGTAACTTAAGGGAGAGTTAGAAAGTTAGGCACAAGTTACGTTTATAAGCAAGTGCATATTAACCCTAAACAATCTAAGGAAATGAACTTGTGTATATAGTTTAATTTGTATTAAAATGTGGAATAAACTATATCCGGAATTAAAAGCAATAAGCAATTGATCGGTCATCGACGATGTCTATACAGGAAACAAAACACATCTCGATATCCTATCAATGAGTTTAGCAGTTAGTTGTATGCTGAGAACGTAATGTCCCATACGTACAAGTTAACAGTGAAGACAAGTAGTAGTCAGAAGTCGAGCGTATCTAGAGGATACGCATTGAATAGCAATATGTATTTAATGTAAGTAGTAATTATTAACATTGTTAAATAAAACTAGAAACCTAACTTAAACTGTGTTACTCCACGTTAAAACCCCCTCGTGACAATATTTCGGCAACCAAATCTAAGAAGACAGTAGGCAAACAAGATAGGTCTTCCAAATGTTTGGTATATCCGTGTATGGCTGACTGAAAACTTCTTTGTTTTGCACCTTCATTTATCTTTCGTCTTCGCCAATCAAAATCCCCTAATTGGGTACTTTTTTATGTTCCTGTACTCTAACCTGAGAAGGGCCTTTTATTTCGCCTACATATGATTTACCATACTCACATGAGGTGTTGTAAATCAATTCATTATTATTTAAGGGATTTTATGGTTTTGTTTTAGTTACAAAACACCTTATCGTTTTTCCCGATGAGAATACTGTGTTAATATTATAGTGTTTGGCTATTCGTCTTATGTCTTGTAAAACCTCTTGAACATATGGAATGTTAGTAAGACCCAACGGATTATTATTCTGAGAATTTGCTACGTTTGATTTGTTTTTAATTTAGAGATTATTGAGTTTATTAATTTCTCGGAATAACCATATTCTGTTGTCCTTTTTAATCTTGTAGATTTCTGTGGTTAATTCTTCATTATTACTACAAATATTTACGGCTCATAAAAATAAACATTTCTTAAACTTCTTGTTTCGTAGCAACAGAATGATTAGACTTAAAACTTAGGTACTGTTCCTTGTGTGTTATTCTATTCGTTTGACAAGAAAATCCAAAAAAGGTAAGGACCTTAGTTAAGGCCGAATCTTTTTCAATTTCCAAATCCTGAACTGCTTCATCATTTTTCTGTCATATAATAAATGTGTCATCCATGTATCGCAGAAATAGTTTTGGCTTGACTCTTGTTGACAGAGCTCCACCGATAGTGTTGTTCTCTCGTAAAGTGTATCATCAATTTGTAATTTGCTTTTGGTGATACTGAGTGACTCATTTCTTGGGGGTGTAAAGACTTTCACACGAATGGTTAAACTGGACTTTCCTCCAATAAGACAGTACCTACATTACTTTAACTCAAACTCTCCTTCCTGTTTTCTAGCGCAATTTAGCATCAAGTGTAATACCCAGATATTTTATATAATTTAAATATGATATGGAAATGTTGAGTTAATTGTGACTTATGTGATACACATTTATGTGTGTAACATTTACATGAATTTTGTTTTATTGAATTTTAAAAACTGTCAAGAGAACAGTAAAACCTTGAACAAACAATATTGTACAGACTTGCCGAGTACAGTATTGAATATGACTTGCAGTTATATAAATAACTATTATGACAATAATTTATTTCAAAGTAGTCAAGGGGAGAGATTTATCTATTCTAATCAACTTAAAACCACGGAACATCAAAACAAAAAATAAAATTTTAGATATCATAAGTGGCTTATAAATATAAAAAAACCCCAATTGAAACATTTATTTGTGATTTCTTTTAAAAACATGACATTTGCAATTGTTTTATTGTTATTAGTAGGCTGCGCATGGGCGAGCCCAGCGTTGGACGATAATTGTGTTGTTACGGATTATAACAATGTAGCAACAGCTGCTAAAACATGCTCAAATCTCGTATTGAGTGGGATCACTGTGCCAGCTGGAAAGCAACTTACAGTCAGCTTAAAGGTAATTATTAAATATTTATTTATACAGGGTGTTCCGAAAAGGTATTTAAACACTTCTACCACATAGTTTTAGACCAAAATAAGTCGATTTATGTCAACTTACTTTAGTAAAAAATTGCTCCATTTCCGAGGTAGAGCGATAAAGTAAAAAAATTAATCGATTTTTTAAAATATTATACAGTGTGTCCCCGGATGGAGTTGACAAGAGGAAAAAATTCTTTATTTTTGATTTTACAAACAAACTCTTTCTTTAAAAAATTCTGCTTATTGAAAAATTAAGATTACCATAATAAAATCTTTAATTAGATGTACAGAGTGTTATCAAATTGAGAAACATGTAATTAATAAGAGGATTAAAATCTTTATTTTTAATTTCACGAAAACCATCAGTTTATAAAAAATAGAAATTATAGTACAGGGTGTCAATCGCCTACTGATACGATACATTTCCAATTCCGTAGCACTTAGTTAAATGAATCTGTTCTGCTTTTGTAAACATTTTTTAGAATGTAAAACATATTACTTGAAAAGCAATATGACAATCAACAAAATAAATCTATCAATGTCACATTATAAAGAGTGATGTTTTTTGTAAAATTAAAAATAAAGATTTTTCTTCTCTTATTAATTACATATTTCTTAATTTGATAACACCCTGTACAGCTAATCAAAGATTTTATTATGTTGTCAACTCCATCCAAGGACACACTGTATATTAACGTATTACTTTCGAAATTGGTACTCGAGGGATTTTTGGGATTTGATATCCGAATATGGAAACGTTTTCACTGTGACCGTTAAAGGGCGCTTTACACTGCACTTCTGATGGTTTAAAACCACCATTACATTTTTTAAAAGGTAGTCTTGTTAAAATCCGATTAAGTAAGTCGCTTCCGTGATATTTCGGTTTTTTGTTTGATCCCGGACCAAAATATTAAAATAATTTTGAAAAAAAAAATTCTTACCTTTTTAGAATGAAATGTCACTGAATTAGTAGTACAAAATAGATTATTCTAAAATACTGTAAAATTAATATATTTTTTAATTTTTCATTATTTTTATTCAAATTTGATTATTCCGAATTGGTATAGAACATTAAAAACCGAAATATTATGAAAACGGCTTAGTTCAACGGATTTTAACAACAGTACCTTTTTTTGCTTTGAAATGCTTAGTTAAAATCATTGTATTAACACAAAAAGTTAAAAAGTACACTTAGAAAAAAGTTATGGTCATTTTAAACCATGAAAAGTGTAGGGTCACTGCATCCTGAAAGCCTGACGTAGGCTTCCAGGATGCAGTGACCCTAGAGAAGTGCAGTGTGAAGCGCCCTCTAACGTCCACAGTTAAAAGGTGTCCATATTCGGATTTCGCATCCCCCAGGTACCAATTTTTAAAGTAATACGTTAAAAAATTTTCATAATATTAACTTTAACACTCCGTATCTCGCTAACGGGGCAATTTTGGACTGAAGTAAGTTGACTTAAATCGAGTGATTTTGGTCTAAGAAATCTGTGGTAGAAGTGTGTAAAGACCATTTCGGGGCACCCTGTAAATTTGATTTTTTGGCTAGCTTTTATTCTACAATATAAACTGATTAATTAATTTTTTAAACTGGCGATTAATATGGATTTTTAGGATGGCGCGACACTGACTTTACGAGGACACTTCAAATTTGGCTTTAAAAACTGGAATGGTCCACTGATGGCTATTACGGGCAAGAAAGTAACAGTTAGAGGTGAAAATGGTCATGTGTTGGATGGACAAGGAGAACTATATTGGGACGGTAAGAAGGAATGACGGCTTGTACAAATTTCAATAAGGTTCTAAAATCAGTCTAAAGAATATGAGAATTTGATTTTTATTAGGATCACAACATTTTAGCTCTATAATATTACAAATTTAAGAAAGTTTTCTTTGGGTAAATATAATGTCACGTCATAATAGGCTTGAAACTTAAAATAGGGATTTTTCATTACGAAATTTAGTACGATTAAATGTCAAACAATTTTTAAATTAGCACATCAAAATTTTACCAGTAGCGAAGGTATAAAAAAAAACATTCTATTATTCCGAATATTCGGCAGTTTCTTTGCAAGAAAATCTTTACGTTTTTTCCATACCACTAGTAGTTTAGTAGTTAATGATCATTCCTCATGTAGATGTTTATCAAAACATTTTGTTTTGCCTTTTTTCTCCATGCAAAGTTGGCAATTTTAGGATCTATCTATTGAATTTTTCAGATACGGTATGGAATAACTAATTGGACAATATATTTTTTTAGAATTAGATAATCCTGAATCTCCTTAACGACACCCTTATAATCTCACGGTATTTGACGAAAAAGCATTCTTTTTTATCATAATATACTTACTTACATTTTTCATAGTTACTTAAGAAACACTGTCTTTAAGTTCAAAACAATTTTAGGAAAAGGCGGACAAGGCAGTACCAAACCAGTTTTCATGTCCGTTCGAACCACGGACGGTTCGCTGCTAGAAAATATTATTGTGAAAAACTGCCCAGAAAGATGTATATCTGTTCAATCATCCGATACAGTTTTTAACAAATGGAATATAGATGTTTCCTTGGGCGACACCAAAGGTAATCATAATTATATACCCAAAATAAGTACGAAATTGAGGGGAGTATAACGAGTTTACACATGCCAAGTTGACAATATGGTGGCCTTCTCAGTAAGCCTGGTCATATCTCACAATAAAAATATCACGGTTCATTTCAGAGCTCTTTTGTGGACTAATGAAAACCCACCTTATAAAGGACTAAACGAATAAAATATAGATCAGTTGGTCTCTCACTGGAAATTAACTCCAGGACAAAAACAATCAAAACGGTTCATAACCATATCAGCAAATAAGTCAAAGCAACTTCTGGAAGTAAAACGAAATTACCTAAAATCAGTTGTCTAGTTGTTGGACTGCTTATCGGACACTGTCTAAAGGCCAGAACGAAAGCAAAACACGACTGCTGCTGGCTTCAGCCCCTCGAAGAAACAGTGCTGTCACCTACCTTCAAGTGGCAGAAGCATACGGATTGTGGAGACAAATTAAGATAAAGTGTCATGCACGAGATATCTTGCTGAGCAGCCAGTAGAAGAACTCCTCAATCTTTCCATTCTACTACTTTTAAAATATTTTTCTTTAATTTTAGGTGGTCACAACACAGATGGATTCGACATTTCCCACGGGAAAAACCTCCATTTCAAAAACTCAATTATCAAAAATCAAGACGATTGCATAGCAATCAACAGCGGTTCAGATATGTATTTTAACGATTTGATATGTTACGGCAGTCACGGATTGAGTCTATCTATCGGTTTGTCAAAAAATAACGGTGAAGACAACAGCGCAACAAATATTTCTTTCACTAACAGTAAAGTTTTTAATTCTGACAATGCCATACACATTAAAACCCATCCGAGTGGGGGCACTGGGCAGATTTCTGACGTACGTTATGAAAACATTGAAGTATCTGGAATTAGAAAATTTGGTATTTCTATCGAACAAGATTACGGAGATAAAGGAAATCTCAAGGCAAATATTCCTATTAAAGGACTCCATTTCTCGAAAATAACTGGCACAATGGCGGATAAAAAAGGTAAAAATGTTTATATCGCATGCGCAAACGGAGGCTGTAATAACTGGGATTGGTCTGGCGTTAAAATTACTGGAGGAACTAACCAATGCAACTACAAACCAAACGGATATACTTGTTAAGAAATTTTTGTTGAAAAAATTAAATAAAAAAATGTTTTAAACAAAATATTGGTTTTTGTTTTGATTTTTTAGCCCATATGTATTACTTAATGAGTTGATGTACAAATTCTTAAAACATTTTCGTTGAAGATGTCCACCATATTATCACTTACAATCGAGTTCCTCTCGTTGACTCAAGCGGATATACGAGGGTTGTCTTAAGTTTTGCATATACAGCTGGGACAAAACAGTAGATAACTTTTAAATACTTAATTGTTTCTCGAAGTATTCTCCGCGAAAATTATTGCACTTTTGCATGCGCTCAAACCAGTGATCAAAGCTGTAATTCCACTCGTTTGTTAGCACTGTAAAAATTGCATTTTTGAAGGCGTCGACTGCATCATCTGGCGACTTTGACCACACACTTCATTCTTGATTTTCAGAAAAGTGTAGAAATCGTTGGTCGGGACTTTATAGAGGATGGTCCAGTAATTAAAAAATTCAAAGATTTTTTGTGCTTTGTGCGAACTTGCATTATCTTGGTTGAGGATGAATCGGCATTAACACTCCTTTGGTCTGCCAGAGGAATTGTTGCTACATGACCTGCTTTTAAGACAAATGTCGCGACCGTCTTTTTGGATACACTTCGAGAACGGATGACTTTTGTTGTACTTTCTTCATCTCGGAGCACACAAACAGACGACTGACGTTTATTTTCGGGTTCATATGAGTAAATCCACTGTACACGTTTAGAGATTTCTGACACCAATTGACCCTAGCTTCTTTCTGTTCTTCGGTTAACAGATGCAGTATCCAGCGGGAAACTAATTTTCTCACCCCTAATACTTCATGCAAAACTTTCTGAATTGAGGTCTTTGAAATCCACAATGGAGCCTCAATCTCGAAAAATGGCATATGTCGATCTTCCCTGATGAGCATGCGCACAGCATCGATGTTTTCCTGGGTGACGGCCGTTTTTGGTACAGCTGGCCTTGTATCGTCGCTAAGGCTAATCTGTGCTCGCTTGAATTCTCTACGCCAACGATAAACTGTCAACTGATGTCGTGCTTCATTACCGAAAACAGAAATCAATTCGGCAAGGCATTCTTGATGAGATAATTTCCTTCGAAAGTTATAGCCCGAAAATGTTACTTACTGGTAGAGAGCAGATTGTACCAAGTTTTTTAAATATCAATAATTTAGAGGATCCACATTATTTGTAACAAGAATGAAATAGATTCGGTGATTAAAGAATTTGACTTAAACTTAAACAAATGTAAAATTATTTCTTTCTTAGAACTGAAAATCCCATTTTTCCATATTCCATCAATAAAGAAAGTTTTAGAGAGAGTAATAAGAGATTTAGGTGTCTGGATTGACTCTGAACTTGGTTTTGTTTCATTAGCAGAGCGTTTTGCTAAAAGGGCAACAAGATATATTTAAAATATAATTTCTCTAAAAAATATTTGTTGTTCAGCTGTGAGATCAATACTAGAATATGCTTGCATTATTTGGTCCACATTATTTTGATCATAAAACTAAATTGTAGAGATTTCAACATAAATTCCCTCGATTTATAGCCTGTAAGTTGGGCACACCGTCAGATTACGTACACTATTCTTATTTGCAACTTTTACTTAATATAACAACTTTAGAAAAAAGAGGACATGATATGGACAAAAGTTTGGATAAAAAATATCTCATTATTCTAAGCAACGATTAAAAAAAACAAGACGAACATGACGCTTTAGATAAGCATAAGTGCCAAAACAAGCAAAAAATATTTTATCTAAAAAGTTTGTCAAGAGGGAGAATAAATAAAAAATAACTTTTACATTTATTAAATTTAAACGTTCATTTTCAAAAAAACCAAAGCGAAAAATGAGGTCAACAATTATTGTCCTGTTTTTAGTAGGCTTTGTCAAAGCGGCTCCAAAATTAGACGACAATTGTGTGGTTACAGATTTCACCAAAGTGTCATCCGCTGCTAAAACATGTTCGAACCTCATTTTGAGTGGGATTACTGTGCCAGCAGGAAAACAATTTGACATCAACCTAAAGGTAAGTGATTGGCCATACCAACGTTATTTTGTGTCAATTGTTACGGCAATGATAAACCAGAAATTTAAGTAAATGCAGAATGTGTCGTGAAATTAAACAGAACAAAGGATCATGTAAAATGTATTAAAATTGTTTAAAATAGCAACATATTTTCTAAAATATGAATTTTAGTTGAAACACAGTCCAAAGTTTGAAGTTTTCGGATAATAAATTAACAGATGGCAACACACCCTTACCAAGTAGTAAGCTATGAATATAAATTTCCTATGACACAATATTTAACTCTTTCAGGAAGGTGCGACACTAACAATTCGCGGACATTTCAAATTTGGTTTCAAAAACTGGGCTGGTCCACTGATAACTATTAGAGGCAAGAATGTGACGGTTAGAGGTGAATCTGGCCATTTGTTAGATGGACAAGGAGAACTATATTGGGACGGTAAGAAGTTTTTCATTAATAGCAATTGTAAGATTCTTTTTAACGAAAGGAGAAACTAAACAAAGCAAATGCTAGTTTTTCTGTCATTTATTATGTTTCGCACAATTTTAGGTAAAGGAGGCCAAGGCAGTTTGAAGCCACTCCTAATGATGGTTCATACCACAGACAGTTCATTGCTGGAAAATATAAATATAAAAAACTGTCCAGAAAGATGTGTATCTGTACACTCCACTGACACTGTTTTGAATAAGTGGAACATAGATGTTTCCCTGGGAGATACCAAAGGTAACACAAAATAAACGGCCAGTGAAAAGTAGTAGTAAGCAACGTTTGTAATAGGAGTGACAGGTGCTTAGACTAAATTAATATCAATAATAATATTCACTTTTTTCTTATTTCAGGTGGTCATAACACAGACGGATTTGATATATCTCACGGAAAAAACCTTAAATTCACAAATGCAGTTATTAAAAATCAAGACGATTGTGTAGCCGTTAACAGCGGTTCAGATCTTTACTTTGACAATTTCGAGTGTCACGGAAGTCACGGATTAAGTCTATCTATAGGAATGTCAACAAAAAACGGTGAGGATAACAGCGCAACAAATATTTACTTCACCAACAGTAAAGTAATTAATTCTGACAACGCCATACACATTAAAACTCATCCGAGTGCAGGCAATGGTCAGATTTCTAACGTTTATTATAATAACATTCAAGTATCAGGAATCAGAAATTATGGTATTTCCATCGAACAGGATTACGGAGACAAAGGAAACCTTAAGGCAAACATTCCTATTAAAGGACTATATTTCTCGAAAATAACTGGCACGATGGCAGATAAAAAAGGAAAAAATGTTTATATCGCATGCGCAAACGGAGGTTGTGACAATTGGGATTGGTCTCACGTTAACATAACTGGAGGAACTAACGAATGTAATTATAAACCAAATGGATTTACTTGTTGATAAATTATAATTAAGAATTTAGGGCCCATCGCACCGACTTTTTTTTCTGTTTTTTAGCCTAAAGAATATCTTATTTCGTAATATTTCGTTGCACCGAACTTAAAGGCAGACTTATTCCTTCCTTAGTGTTGTTAAAATTAATTCAGCTTTTTTCGTGACTTTACTGTACCCTAAGAGCTGCTTAAAGATAAGATGCTGGTCACATAATGGCATGGCCATAGCAACTGACAATACCTAGAAATGACGAAAGTGTTGTGTTGTAAATTTTGTGTTTTTTAAGTAAATAAAGTAAAAAACATGTTTTTTTTTAACTTTATTGCACAAGCTACCGGCTAGATTTTGGTTCTTTTGGCACAATGTTTTTGTGAAATAACATACCTATGTATCGATTAAAAAAAGATTTGTAAGCAAGAAAAATAATTTAAATAAAGTTGAATCTAATTTTTATTACGGTATTTTCGTCCGATTTTGGGTTAACTGTTGTTCACAGCCTGGTGGGTACAGTGGTAAGGGTAAGATAGGACTGACCAGTGTAAGAAAACCCTTGCATTTAAATTAAACTGCAGTGCATGAAGTAACAAGACGATTTTCCTTCCTGCCTTTACATTTTACACTAATTTCATTATATAATTATTAATCCTTTGGTTGTACCCAGGGGTGTATGGGCCATATGGGAAAATAAACAAAATCTCGGTGGGTCGGTACTTCTTGGCCCGGTGAATTATGGGCCAGAACAGTAACCGCCTTATGAACGGGAGCCTTATGGGTCGCTGCCTTATGGCCAGGTGCATTATCGACCTGTGCCTTATGAGCAGTAGATTTTTGGGCCTGGTGCGGATTTTGTCCCGGGCTGGATGGGGAACCGTAAACCAGCCCGGGAAAAAATACCCGACTGTACCAACAAGGCGACAAGGACACCTAAATTCCAAAAAATCGAGTATAGCACCATTTCGATTTCATCATCTTCCAAATATTCTTCCAAAAATTCAATTGTGTAAATAAATTTTTAAATTGTATAAATAAATTTTTAAAGGCGACTTGACACAGAAAATTGATGGGTTTTGACAAAACTATTTTGGGACGTACTAACTGTTGTTGTTTTTTCATAGTTTAAAAATTTTGTTGGTTGAAACAGCGGCGTTGCCTGATTGGGTCACAAGGTGGCCGCATCTTAACAAAGGAGAGGAGATTTTTGCTCGGTGCAACAAATTTAAAAATAAGGCATGCTTAAAATTAAAGCAATCCATAGTTAAGAAAGGGAATTTTAAAAGTCGGTGCGATGGGCCCTTAGAAAAATAAATATTTGGAAAACAAAATTTTTGTTTTTAAAATATATTTTATTACCTTTTAAAGAAAAGTTAACTGGTTAACCAATGCATTTCCGCGCTGTGGTTTAAACCAAAGTAGGGGAAATTGTGACATGATAAATTAGACGTTTTGGTATTTAACATTACCACACTTTGGACTTGGGTTTTAATATTTTTGTTATAGCTTTAGGGGTTATATTTGGAAAGATATGTAGTTTTTTGTGTAGTTGTGACTCAAAACAAAATAAAAGAAGCTTTATGACAAAAATGCTTTGAAAACTTGTAATATTTTTGATTAATAAAAAAGTCGAAAATTTGTTTTAAAGAATAAATTTCAGCAATCAGTTTGTTCGTTAAAATCCTTAGCTAATAGAAGAAATGACGTCAAAGCTGTAAACAAAAATGAATGAGATAATTGACTTACTTCGTAGGCGTTCCAAAGTTGCCATTTTCAACAGGTGTGCGACCATTTTTGTCAAAATGCAAATTCCTAGCACATGCCTTCTTCGATTGATGCTGTAATTTCTCGATCAAATTGGCATCGCCGGCGCTTTCAGATCTCGATAGTATCCGGCATTCCGAGGGACTGTCTTGCGTGTACAGATTGGCGGTGGATTGGTCGGTATCTTCGTTTGATTTTGCGTCAGTTTCATCGATTTCCGATAGGTCAACTGTCAAAGGAAAACCAAGTGTATCAGGTCGGCCATTTCTGCATGATTTTTTACCATTTTTTCTTTCATTTTGACTTTTTACTCTTAAAAAAAGGAAACTTTGATTGTATTCGTCACTTTGCATTTTTATGTTTGTTTTTAAGTTCGGGTATTATAGGGGTGGAAGACAAATTAGATAAAAACGTTTTAAATTTACCAGTACTTTCTAGCATTTAGAGGATGTAGAAATCCTTTGTTTAAATGAAAGAACTGATATATATAATTTTAAATACCTTTTACGCTGCCTTTCACTATGCTATTCGCTACTCTCCTGAACCTGTCCAAGAGACCCTCCTGTGGTATGCCTTCGTGAGAGTCCAGGGAAGACCTGGAAGCGCTTCTATCTGTTTGATCTAACAAGCTCATACCTTTAAAAAAATATACATAAATGTAGAGTGACCGGGCTAAATGATCTAAGTGCCAAAATATACAAATTTTAGATTTTCGACCCAAAATGATGTATTTGTCAAGGCCAATACGGGGCTATAAAAACTAAGTGCACTTTCCCCACCTTATGCCCTAACAAACATGTTTAAAATCACGTCATCCGTAAGTCCGCGTGCATGTATTGTACAGTTTTTTTTAGTTTCCCAAAAAACGCTTTTTGCCACTTAGATCAATTAGCCTTTCCACTCTACAAATATCAAATCAATCAGACAATCGTTGTGACCAACTCCGATGACGGTTTTTGGTGCAGTTGTTTTTTATCTAATTTCGAGAACTACTCACACTAAAACAGTGATTGTTGACAGATCTAAAATTTCCACTAAAGTGACACTATTTTGAAGTGATTTTGGCATTCTGTTTGCTAAATGAAATGGATCCATGACGGATCTGATACCTTCCAAGCTAGCCAATTAACACACTTCGAGTAAATTCCATGATATATCAGCCTTATTGAAAACAGTTTCTTGTAAATATCTCTGAAACGAAAGCTCCTACGAAGTTTTTGGTTATAACACAAATTATTGAAAAAAATGCGATATACTATATTTCAAAAATCGCATTTTGATGCGATGCTCCATTAACGGATTTCGACCAAAATCTATTCAGCTCGTTACAGTGTTGAATACTATTTTAAGTGGAAATTTTGTGAAAATTGGTTTAGCGGTTTAGGAGCTAGCCCTCGACATATTTTGAAAGTTATCTGAGCTCTTTGAAAATTGTTAGGAAATTAATTTTTAAATAAAAAAACAATTGGTATTTGCAGGTTCGAATTACATATCAATAATTTATGGTTAAAATTCGAAGTTGTCACTTTGCCGCTCCTTCTATAGTAAACCAATATTAGTAAAGACAAATTGTATTAGAAAATCATCAACAATATTTTTAACAAAGTTTTATTATATTTGAAATATGTGTAAGTAAATAAATAATAAGTGTACTAGAAATTTTATTTCTACACAATCATTGTCTACGAGTTTCAAACAAAAAGTGTACTAATTGAACTTTCAATTTGAAAATTAAAAATTAAAAACAAACTGCGAGTATAAGAATATACACCACGCAGAGCGCCAAAAACAGTTTAACCTGCAGGCTACGCGATAGATGGCGTTGCTGAAATGTCATGAATTATTTTAAGAGCTTGATTAATACGTGTTCCATCTATTTCTGTGATTAGTAATCTTTTTTGTATTTGTTGTCAAAATTTGACGTATTTTGTAACCTAAAAAACGTCCGTTCTTATTGTCAAAAATTGAAGGACCTCTAGATGAGTAGGTGCCTCTAGAGTCCCTGTATGTTGACATATTTGGATGTGTCAACATACAGGGACTCTAGGTGCCTCTTATTACAAAAAACGTTAAAAATATTGAAAACAACCATTTTTTATAATTTTTTTAATATATTATTTTTCTCAATATTAAATGATGGAGAAATAATGGATTCAGGTGAAAAAAAGTTTACAATAAACATACAAAAAAAAATAGTAAAAAATGATTATTTTCTATAAAATACTGTTTAATGCTGCCAGTTATTTTTCTTTATTGTTTTATTTTGAATTTTTTGGAAAACCTAACCTTAAAGTTTGTTTCGATATCTTTGGGCTTTCTGCAAAAACCTTTAAAAAAGAAAGTCCCGTTTGGGAAAAATTCCGATCAGGTGATAATTTCTCTCTTTGTTGAAAGTTATTTTCTTTTTGATCACCTGATCATTTTGGTAAAATCATGCGCGTTTTTTGCTCACGCTGGGAGTTTTTGAAGCGCCACCCTGTGTGTGACAGGGGAATGAAGAAATCACTTCCGACAAAAAACTAAAAGAAGTCACACGTGTTTTTGGGTTGAAGACCGAAATTCCAGTCGCAAGAAAAGGCCGCGGTCGCCAGTGAAATTTTGGGACTGCTACAGAATTACAGAAGGTAAGCTTCTAGCGTGTTGCCGATTTTTTCCTTTGTTTTTTAGTTTTAATAGACTCTGTTTTCCCAGGCGGGGCGAATTTAATTTTGGGGTTTTTTTTTTGGGATATCTCTAGTTTTTCTCCCCTTCAGGGCTCAGATGTCTAAATACATTTTATACAAAAAGTAATGGTGTAAAAGTTTAGCAGTATTACCTATTTCTATAACTAAAAATACAAAACCATAAATAAAATCAAATAATTTTTTCTTAACTTTTAACTTTTTAAAACAAAAATCTAATTTAAATTTTTATTTGTTTTTCTTCATTCATTTCTTTTAGCTTATCTGTTGATTCTAGTTTATTAAGAAAATTACCGTTTTTGCATGTATTTTTAAGTTAAAAATGTGTATATTATTTATAAAGGTGGTGGTGGTTAAAGATTGATGTTTTATTCCTACCTCCTTCTGTGGAAGCAGACAAGTTTCTGTGGGCTTTCCTTGTACCCGCATGTTTAAAGTGAGCAACAGCGAACACGACGTTCTTCAATTTCTTCCATAACAGCTGACTCGAACCCGATGATTCGGGCCATTCAGCTTCCAAAACACATCGGTTATATAATCTAACAAAAAAATAAGCAAATAAAAAAAATATTTAGTACTTATCGAGTAACCTGAATAATGTTGAAGGATTTGTAGTACTTTAAGAACAAATCTGGACCTCAGAGCATAACGAGTTTAAGTCCAAAAAGTTAGTTTTGAAATAATTTTTAAAATATTTTTTTGTCGTAGAGTAGGTATTTATAAAGATCTAATTTCGCTATTATTGCAAATAAATGGGCGTTATAAGTAAATTAAAAATCACGTATGGACTAATGGAATTAACATATACACGAAATTTTCGGAAAAAATGAACATTAACTCTGAAGTACAGAAATAGAAAACCCTCAGTTAGCGGCGTGGATCTAAATGCAGTAGCAACATTTGACAAAAAAATTTTGACCAAAATTTATTTGAACTTTTTTATTACAACTTTTACTGGAAAAGGATGTTTTTAGAATGAGTAAAATTTGAAGTCAGGAGTAAGAAGGTGTTGCTTTATTAAAAATGAATGTGAGGCTTCTATTGGCCTAATCGCAACAATTTGGTCGATGGACCAACGTGTTTTTGCCGTTCGTCAAAGTCCTTTAATGGTATGTTACTATCAATGCCAAGCCATATTTTTCCAATTTAAAAGATTTTTTCTTTCATTGAAATCCGACGTAGCCATAAGTGAAATCTCTAAATGGTCTTCAATGTACGGTATCAGCACTGCACTGCCTTTTCGATTCCCTGACCTACACCTACCTTTGAGTTTTTTCTTGAGGGGAGACCTTTAAAAATATTATGTACCATAACAACTGCAGAACCATAAACAACAAGTGAAATTAAAGAAAGAAAAATAAGAAAAAAGTTTTTGCTTCGGCCGGGTCTCGAACCCGGGATCTCTTGCTCTGTACGCAAACATTCTAAACATTGAACTACCGAAGCCATACATAAATTTTCGGAAAACTTTTTTTGCATAGCCTGCATAGATGAAAGTTTTCCGAAAATTTATGTATGGCTGCGGTAGTTCAATGTTTAGAATATTTGCGTACAGAGCAAGAGATCCCGCGTTCGAGTCCCGGCCGAAGCAAAAACTTTTTTCTTATTTTTCTTTCTTTAATTTCACTTGTTGTTTATAGTTTTAGGTCCTTGCATTATTTGAAATTTGGTTTTGAGAACTGCAGAACCCTTGTGTAAACTATCCGTGGTGGGGCACCGTGAAATGTAAAGAACGCAATGACGAGGTTTGGAAAAATGATGGATATGTAGGTATTTCAGGAAATGTCTGCCAACTGTTCTATGTAGCTTTTAAAAATTTACTGCACATTTTAAGACCAATAAAAAAATACTAAATCATAAAAGGGACTTAATGCAATAAAGCCAGACTATAATAGTGCCAGGCAGTATTTTGACAGTTTCCCATTGAAAATTGACAATTTCCAATCTTTCAAAATGGACACACCAAAGGCGAATATAAAAATAAGTAATTTATTTTCCTTTAATAATGGAAGGCAGTATTTACTCCGGTTTATAGTATTTCCTTAATCCACCATTTTAATATTTAAAAGAAATAATTACCCATATGTTAGAGCATTTGGTTGAATGCCAAACTTCTTCATAAGAACCAGCAACTTGACAGCCAAAAGTGGTCTGTTGTGTTCTCCACAAAGTTGCATCATGAGCCTATAACAGACCTAAGCAAAAAATATATAGCGTTATTCAAGTACTTACCATTAGTACCTTTATTATCATTAAATATACAAAATTCATCAAATTCGCAAAAATTTGGTATTATCAACACTCTTTGAGAACACCAAATGAAAAAAAAAACAATTGAGCATTACATTTTTGAGATATAAATAATAGTTACAGAAGATTCTAAAAATTAACATTTTTCCAAAAACGCGATGCTTGCTGTGTTTTTAAATATTTCAGTAAAGCAGGAAAAGTTCTGAAAACTTGTTAATTTAACCAAATATTTTAATAACATTGTCTACTTAGAATTTACCTCAATGGAAAACTATTTGTAGTGTTTGGAGTGAAACGACAAACACACGAATTTAAATTTCCCGCGCCGTGACATAGTGTTAGTGGCATAGGCAATATGGCCGCGCGGCTGACCAATGAGAAAGCAGCGTTGGAGTGACGTCACATGGGACTGCCTCTCGTTACGGAACCATTTTACGGTCTATACGTATTTTATAGTAAGTCTGTTTTCATCCATGAATATTTGCGCAATCATAAATAATTACGCGGCTTAAACAACATAAATATTACAATGGCGACGAGGATGGGATTTATTACACTATTCTATCAATAATTTTAGTTCGGCTTGTCTTAAAACCTAAAATAAAATAGTAAGATATAAAATTACATTTTCCAATTAAGCTTTTATAAACAACTTATTTTCGTAAAATTAATCATAAAAAAAGTTTCTCATTTGGTTTAATTCAATCAAAGTAGAAACACAGTATCAAAAATTGTAACTTGTAAACTGTTTGGTTGCGCAGTAGATGTTCGGCAAAAAAAACGGTTAACTTTGAGAGGATATTTTCATTGTAAGTCAAGGTCAAGGGTCAATTAAACCGATTTATTGGTATTATCTTGAACTTCAAAATTGATAATCAGCAAAATTTGAGGTGATATGTCATCCTTTTTGACACCTCTTCATTTGCAGATGTTTTTGGACAATACTATCTTATTATTTGTTTGGTTATCCATGTGCCAACAGTAGATTCGTATCTTGGACCAAAGCAAATTCACACTGAACTATTTTTTTGAGTCATCAATTCATTAATCATTAAAATTTATCAAATCTCCTACAGCTCTTTATGACAGGCCTTAACAAAATCTTGAATAAAAATTAAATTGCAGCTATAAAATCTCAAAAAAACATGTTTTATTTTGAAAATATGAAAATTGTGCTTTTCGAATAAATCTTGCTTTTTCAAGGTCAATTAAGGCCAGATAGCCTTGAAAATATATATTTGATTGTTTTACCTCATCACAAGCAAGCCGCAAAGACGTAGCCTTGACCAGTAGCTCGTAAGCCTGCTGCAAAATAACTTTCTCTTTGCCGGCACTAAGCGACAACATGCTTGGCAGTACCATAAAGAAGAGCGTGTGGCAAGTTCCGCAAAGGCACCGCGCCCAGGTATCCGGTGAACGCTGGTACTTCCTAAAAAAAAATATTTATAAAGAAAGGAGGCTTTATATCCAAAAGTACAATGATTTATTTCCACCCAAACTTTACTAGGGGGCAGCATTTACATCTACCATCTAGCAAAATGCCAGTTTATGACCCAATAATATGAATAGTAGTAAGGGCCGTAAGATTTATCTCTTAAACCACCCTCAAGGCAGTAAAAAAAAGTCCAGTATTCGGCTCATTTGACCATGTGCAGTTTTTCCTCGTTCAGGGTCTCCTTAAGTAGGAGGTACATTATGCCACGAGGTATATTGGTGACAGGTTTTGGCATGTAGGGTCATTCTTGACTCCTATCCATGACATGTGCTCCCTAAGCCAGTTGTGTTGTTACAATTTCCATCAGGAGTCCAACATCTTTCCGGGTCCGTTCCAGCAACGATCTCCTGGTCGGACTTGGTCGGTCTTTCTTGTATCTGCAACCTGTTCTCGCTTTCTAAGAGTTTGCTCATGCCCAGTAGTAGCTTCCATACTATAAAATCGTTTCCTAGTCAGATTTGCGCGAGCTATCTGCCTTTTCGTTGCCTGGCACCCCTGTATGCCCTGGAAACCAAACCAGCGTCACGTGTTTGCTTGATGCCTCTGTTGCCACTCCTTACTCTTTCACCAAGTTGTCGGCAGTCTTAAGCTACGTTAAGTGCATGTAGGGTGAAATGGGTGTAAGAGCAAATTCAGCAGCGATCAAAAATTTTGCAATTACCCAAAACTGTCAATCTTGATTTTTTAGTGTCCATTTGACACATTTAAAAAAAGCTTAAAGAAAACTGTTTTTTGTGTAGCTATGGGCAAAACTGGCTGATTTTTAAAGACAAAAATTCCTAAAAATACCTAATTTTAAAAATTTATATCTCGACTATTCCTTGTCCAATTGTTATGGAACTTTCACGAGGCTTAAAATTTTCACTTTCGAATGGCTTCAGCCAGTTTTTTTTAACACTTCATAGAAAAAAGTTCTTTAAGCTGAGAAATAGATTGAAGTTTTCAAATGCACCACAAATTTTTTCATTGTTAGTGCAGAATGTAATTTTTTCACAGTTTTAGGTGGTTGCTAAATTTGTGGCTGCTACTGTAATTATTTGCTCTTCCTTGTCGATCAGAACCTCTTCTAGAGTTGCCGCCATTATACCGTGCACCTCTCATTTCTGTGACTCTCCAATAGTTTGGATCCATCGTGTAACAAATAAAAGCACTTTCCTTAAATATGATGAACTACTCTGCCACGCTTCCCTGTAGCACGGAATATACTTACACTATTATCTGTGCTAGAGACCCGGTATGTATGACATATTTTAATCCTGTATGTGTGACCACAGCCCCCTCAAATTAACAAGCCCGATCCTTCTTTGAATTACAACACTGTCGAAGGCTGACATTTCAATTATTCTCTTGTCAGCATATATTTTTTTGTTTTCAAAATATTGTCACTTTAATCGAAATTTTAGATCTGTCAGCCTTCGAAACTGTTGCAATTCAAAGCAGTATCAGGCTTGCTAATTTAAGGGGGCTGTGGTATGACATATTTTAAAGAAATAGAGACGCGACAAACCCATCAGAGTCACACAAACACACATTTTTTGGTTATGTTATTTTCTTGCCGAGTTCATTGGCGTTTTACTACAATAATAAATACAGGTTAAAATATGTCATACATAAAGGTCCTCTAACCTGTGCCAGTAGCATACACAAATTAGAGGCTCTGTATATATGACATATTTTGAATAAATAGAGACGTGACAAACTTATCAAAATCAAATTTGTTTAGGTCAAAATCAGAGGGAAATATCGGTCCTCTATACTCTAGCCTTATTTAGAGAGAGACACACCTTCCGTCCTTGTTAATTTAAAAGCGTAGGAAAATAAAATTTTTGACAAACATTTACAGGGAGTGACGAACATACATGTTTGTTTATAATATGTTAAATGATGATTGATGTAACTCACCGCTGATAACATAAATTATTACAGTAAAACGCCAATGAACTTGGTAAGAAAATAACATACCCAAAAATGTGAGTTTGAGTGACTTTGATGGGTTTGTCACAACTCTATTTCTTTAAAATAAAAAATACATACAGGATTAAAATATATCATACATACAGGGTATCTAGCACAGCTAATAGTGTAAGTATATTCAAGGCCAACAAAAAAATACAGACTCTGAAAAAATCAGTCATACAGACCCTGAAAAAATCAGAGGGGATGACTTTTACATTGGGTCTTATGGAAGGTCAGACGTTTTTTATGATATTTTCAAAATGGCACTACAGATTAACGCGAAATTTTAGTGGAATATTCTCAGACACCATCCCGATATTCCACCAAACTTTTGTAAGGATGCAAGATGATTTAACGGTTAAAATCTTCAAGATTTGACATTCCTTATTTTGAATTCAAATTACCCGCCATGTACCGCATGCCAACTGTTATATTTGACATGTATTTGACTTTGTCATCTGTGTTTGTCACATTCGCTTCTGCTTTAAATTTAATTTTAGTGTGAGCTAATAAAGCTGCTCTGAAAAATTAAGGAATACTATACAAGCAAGAATATAGTAAAAACAATCTCAAAACCGGCTTTATTAAAACAAATCAAATATTCATAAACCGTCATTTCAACTTCAATATTTTAAAGACAATCAGCTGTGTCGTGACGTAACCATAAAAAAAATCGGCCCCCGACGTGACGTCAACAAAGTGGAGGATCGTGGCCCGTCCGTTTTGATAGCCCTGCTATATTTTGCGTGCTATAGAGAAGCGTGGCAGAGTAGTAACATCATGTTTCAGGAAAGTGCTCTTATTTGTTACACCGAAGGATCCAAACTATCGGAGAGTCACAGAAGTTTAGAAGACCTACTAGCTTGGAGCGGTTAATTTTTTTGGCAGAGGTACACAATATAATGGCGGATAAAGGGTCTCTAACCCAAATGACATCATAGTTTTATTTATTTAAAAACTTGAACTCCTCACCTGCACCTTTACGTCGTTCTCTTACTCACTTAGGAACAAAAATTTCACTTTTTATATAAATATTAATTAATTTATAAACATTAATTGAGGTCGTCGACTATCTATAATCAGACCTACCTCGCCAGTTTTTGAGCTGATTTAATCTCATGCTTGGTTCTTCGAGCCATGGGAGATCCGGGCATAATTGACTGATTGATGTAAGAGGGTATGAGTGATTTTTTCTTTCCGATGAGCAACATTGCGTTTAACGTAAAATGGGGATACGTGTAAAGATGCCCTAAAATAAAAATAAACGATTATTATCTATATCTCTAACGCAGCGTTTTCATTAAAGCAAGCACAACCGAACGAATGTACTTTCTTGTGCTCTGCGAATGCAGTAAATCCAAACTCCCGAAAAAAAATTTTTCTTTTGACAATGTTTGAGAAAAATATTTCCTCAACAGTGAGAGGAATTGTTATAGCCGAATTGAAACAAATTTAAGAGGTTAGGAGTACCGCATTTGCAAAGCACAAGGAAGCAAATTCCTTCGGTCGTGCTCGCTGTAATGAAAACGCGGCAGAACAAACTCAATAAATCAACATTTATTATCCAAACCAATCCTCAGCTTAATAGGTCCTTTGGTTCAGCAGATATGATTCTGCAGCTCAACAGCTGCTATGATTTAACTTATGATTTTTAAAAATATTTAACTATCTTCCTCTCCCTTGTTTCAAAGCCACCACTTATCCCCCACCAAAAAGAAAATAGATTAAAATATCATAATTTATTAAAAAACTTTTATGCATTTCGTTCTCGTATAGCTCCGTTAAACTTCTTAATAGATACTGATATAAGAAACTTAAATTATGTATCCTGTGATAAATTCAAACGTCATTTTAACCAAAAATTATTAGAAGATAATACCTAGTTCGGTTTGTTTTAGTATTTTGATTTGTTTTTGTTATATGTTTCTCATTTTATCTTTGTTTTAGGGTAAGCATAAAAACATAATTTTTTTCTGCAGATATTTTCCTATTTATTTTTAAGTTTAAATTGTTTTGCAAAACTTTAGAATTTATTTATTCTTGAGAATTTGTACTTTTACACGCTGCCTTAAGCAAACAGCTTTAGCTGACCTTCGCCCAGTTAAAAATAAAGGCGTTTTTATTTATTTATTAACTACTACCGCGCCAAAAACTAATGTGATTTCCCAAGTAACATTTCTTTATTTATAGCAGAAGCTAAAAGGTTGCCAGCGCCTTTCCCTAAAACCATTAGTTTCAATGTTTGGTCGCTAGCACGTTCCCATTACCCTTATATACCCCTTAGACCTCCTAAATGGGACTCCCCAATTGGTGGTGGCAACCTATGTATTAAACTCACTATAAAACCATAAGAAATAAACTCCAGCTTCGCCCTCTAGCGGTTCCACCAGTATAGAACCTTTTAGAGCCTAAAGCTATTATGCCAGGTTCTAAAAGCAACTCAGAAACGTCCTCTATCCTATTATAAAACTAGATTTGGTAATTTGGTATCCTGGCGATTCTGTTGAATACCATATAATACCTTTAGAGTAAAGAAGTTTTCCTATAAAAGCTATGGCGATATTTTAGATTCACAATGGCTATATAAAATAACTTAGGTCACAAAATTGCCAAAAATGTCAGAGTCCCAAAATTATTTTATCACATAAAAATATACCGAGTTTGTCGTTTTGTTGATGATCAAATTGCTTGCCAGATTTATTTTTCTGATAAAATCGTATCTGAAAAGCCCTCAAAACAAGCGCGCCAGTTCAAGAATGCTTTTTAATAGTTTTTTGATATCAAAATAACAAATATTTAAAATGAAATGAAAATCATTTACACTTTTCACCATTAAAAAAGTCTGTTTACATAAATCAAAATTAAAGTAAAATTATTGTTAAGAAACACTGCGAACACGACTAGATAAATATTTTCTCTTTACAATATTTTTTAAATAAATTTATATAGGTACGCCATTATGGTTTTATAGTGGTCACTTGGTTTTAATTTTTACTGTATCGCAACAAGAATTTTTAAGTGCCCTTATGAAACCAACAAAAAAGAACAAAGTAAACATAGTCAACATAACCTCACTTAAATATTTTGTATTTATTTTTAAAGTATTTAAAAGCGTATAATTCAACACTTTTAAATGTTTTTTATCGTGCAATTTCGACACAATCGAGAGGGCCAGTGCAAGGATATTCGTTGTGCCTGCAGGTTGGAGGACAACCTCTTATATTGGCCGTCTAAACAGGCCTTATAGGCCTGGGTGTCCTACCCAGGAGGACGGAAACTCAACAATTATTAGTTATTGGACTTTAAATAATCAATCTGGCAATAGGTAGGTACCAATCTGTACCTAGGTATATCTATTATTTTTACAAGAAATACCAAAAAAAAAATAAAACACGAAAGTATTTACTTACTTCTGTTAGAACCCTTAAGGAAACAATATTTTTATTTTATATGGCCGTCTATTTAAATATTATTTAATATACAGCTATGGGTGACTATAAATACAAAAGAATTAAGTTTACCTTTAAGCCTTCCTATAAAATCTTTTTAAAATGCCTAAAAGTAATGGCAAAAACCAAAAGTCTAAAGTTTATATTTACCACTCTTAAAAACCTTAAGGAAACTAGGTTCTATATGGCCGCCTATCTAATCATATTTACTTTTAAACTACTGGTAACTATAAAAACAAAAAGATATAAGATAACCGTTTAGCTCTATTATAAAACAATTTTGTGATGACCTAAAGTAATGAAAAAAAACTAAATGACCAAAGTTTATAGTTATTTATTTTTAAAAACTTTAGGTAAAATGGTTTTATAAGACAATCTTTATAAATCAGAAATCAATAAAACCAAAAGTATCTAAAAGGAACAGAAGGAATATCAGTTTTATTATACTCCCTTTATAAATCACTTTTTGGTTGTATAACACCCCTTTAGGTAATTGGCAATATAAATTACCTTTATGTAGCTAAATTGATCCTAAAACCCATAACAGCACCCTCTAAATAACCCAGAAACCAAATTACTAAAACCTTGAGTGGTAATAATGTTACTTGGGTTATTTCAGTTGGTAAGTTATTTGACCTCTACATCTTAAATTTCAACTTATCTAAATTTAAAAAATAGTAACCCCGCCACTGATAATTAGAGTTTGTACGCCTTTTAATGAATAGTTTTATCTTCTTTAATAAATCACTATTGATTGATGTTTTTTTGTTAAATTAATTAAAATTGAAAAACAAGACCTTAATTGGTAAACACTTCAGGAAAACTTTTCCTTACAACCTTTCTGTTAAAAACTGTGAATGGGCTGAAAAACTATAGGCCTCTATAAAATATGTATATTTATATAATTTCATTATAATAGATTTAGGCATTCTCCAGCAATAGCTCCAACATCCGAACGGACAGATGGGCGGACAGACAGAGAAAACGACGAAAAATAGAAATGAGATCTTCAATCACGGAAAAATTCGAACATGTCATTTTTGACCGATAACGAGGGAAGTAAAAATCATCTTTAGATGCTCACAGCAGTATTTCGTTATCTTTTATGGTTTAAAAGCAATGATTTTAAGATTTCAAGCCGAACAAAAGTCTCCTTTAAAGTTGAAAAGAAAGTAGGAATTTAAAAATGTGATGATATACAGGTATTTTTATTTAAAAAAATATGAAAATGTCTGACTTTACAAGAGAATAACTTATATCATTTTTTTGGATTAGATTCTGACAAATGAAACAACAATAATCTAAACGACCAGGACGTAGGAAAGCAGACAACGGTTTTTGAAGTAGAGATCTACACTGTTATCCTTTCGGCCACGAGAGAAATGGCATCTTAAGTCTGTTCAAGTACTAAGAGAGCCCAAGCAACGTAGTTGAGGAGTTACATTGATGCACTTAGAGATATACATATAGCACACTTACCATGAGCAGCTGGTTCCGGTGGCAAAACAAAAATAGTCCTGTCGCTCTTATGTACAGCATCCAACTCAATTAACTTGAAATCAGATTCGTCGCTGTTCATTTTCTCCATGCATTCGTCGAAGAAAGTCAAACCTTGGTCGCCGTCAACCACAAAACTTCGTTCTTCGATGAACCTATTAAAGCAAGCAAGACACTGATTTGATTTGTCTCTTTACACATCTTATACAATGGAAGAGGCGGTGCCAAAGGCGGGGCATTAGATACCAATAGATTTTCGAAGTTTTCTTAAACAGAAAATTCGATTAGATGAAATTGAAAGGAGCGTGACTGGCCCTGGTTCAGTGTGGCCGCGTCTGCTTTACAATCAGAGGGTGGTGGGTTCGATTCCCATACCTGCCAGTACAAACTCGAACCTGCTATTCATTCCATGTGAATACAGATTCACCGGAGCTATGGGTAATGCCTGTCTTGGGAGGAGCTTGTGCATCAACGAAGTAGGCAAAGTTGATGATCAATACAAGGCCGTGGTTCGGAAGTCACGTTAAGCGGATGGTACCGTGTTGAGAGCGTAGATGGCGCTAGCACGATAAAGACCTCTGTGCTCGACAAAGCCAATAAATAAAAACGAAACAAAAAAAAAGCATTGAAAGAAGCCCAGCCACCGAAACTATGAAATAATGCATCCGTTTAAGATCAACTCACTCTACTTAGCAATGCGTGGGGTTGCATATGATTCCTATATCGAAGGGTTTACACAGACTCAAATTATTCGTTTTATATATGACATTTCTTTATGTTGGGTTCTGATGTTTTTAAGCATTAAACATGTAAGTAGTTATCCCTTTGCAATCTTGCAAGCGGCATAAAATGCAAACCTTTTTTTTTTATTTCTTGAGACCAGGCGAAGCAAAATGGTTGACTGAAATGCAGCTGAGTCTATCTATTCCATTGTAATAGCTATAGTTTTTATTAAATAATTTCTAACCTAATAAACATCTGCGTTCTCATAACCAATTTGAAAAACGCAACGTGATTTTTGTCCCTGCTCTTCAAAAAGTCGTTGAGTTGAAATAGTGCTTGAGGGTCAGTGGTACCCACTGTAGGCGCCTTCGTGATCGGTAGCAAATAATTCCGGTAGCCTCTCAGGATGTGCACCATGAACTTTAGAAACGCCTCTTGGATTTCCAGTTCTTGTGCTTGCTGTAAAAATAATTATTTGATAATTATTCAGTTGTGAGTGACCTAATGATAGCCTTTTCACGTCAGCCACCAGCGGCAGCGTATTTATACACCATACCAAACAGTCTTGTCAGACCTGCGCGGGCTGGAGGAAATAGGAAGAAAAATAAATCCGCCATTTTTGCAGTTATTGGCAAGCAAGGCAAACTTTAAAAACCTCGATTTGAGAGGCGGCCGCATTGAACTACACACATAGTGAAACATTAAGCAAGTGGAAACATTATTCTTAATTAAAAAGAACAATTGAATTTTAAACTTTTGGCGAATGCCCTGGGCAAATTCGAGCTTGTTTACCACGTACCGTAGGGGTGGTGGTTTGTACTATGCTCGTTTAGGGTCACTGCATCACGAAGACGTAGTGTCTTGCCAGGCTTCCAGGATGCAGTGACCCTATGCTTGTTTACCACTGCGACCTCTACGGGTGACAGCCTGTACAATGCTTGTTCGCCAAGACCTCTAGGGAAAACATCTTGTACTATTCTTTTTAACTACAGCGACCTTTAACTTTCCGTTGGCCCTATTTCAGTCTGCACAGTAATCGAAGCAAGATCGATTATTTTTCAATCTCTCTGGCCCATATATGATAAAAATATCAATCAGATTAATTCAGGTAACTTATATTGATGACGTAATCGCCTCACCAAAAAAAACAACTTTACCTCACGCTTTCTTCGCTGAAACTCGGCTTCAATATTGTCCTGTCCGTAAGCCTCTTGATTATTGTTGACCGCTGCGTTCCGGTTTTGAAAATACAAGTAGTCCAACGTAGACTTCAAACATTTCGCTGCTTTTTTCGGCAGAATCTTAACGTTGAGCTGCTGTCTTTGGGTTTCGGCAACCTTAGAAATTAAATAAAATAATATGAAAGTTTTTAAAGTACTTTGGAGGGTCCAATAAGGCCGAAACGTGGATTGGCACCTGCAGTGATCGCAGGTAGCTTGTCAGGACGTGCTGTAAGTAAGGATGATTCGCATCCTTGTGATCAATGTTGGAGAAAGTGCAAACCACATAGTTTAAGCTCCCATCGAAAGCATCAGTATAATTCAATGCCGGTAGAGTATTCCTTTCCAAAAAGGAAACAAGCTGGATTGCAACAATTACAGAGATATTTCAGTAACCAGTACTATAAGTGAATTGTACGGTAGGATCCTTGGAGATCTAATTGAAAATAATTTTTATAAACAAGAAGAAGAGCACGCAGGCAGATCTTGAAGTGATTATGTGTTTTGTCTTGAACAAGCAATGAGTAAAGGAGTGCCAGAAATATAGAGACTCATGTTACCTTTTATGGACGTACGAAAAACATATGATACCGTTCCAGTAGAAAAATTATGCACAGTGTTAGAGCAAACTAATATCTATCATACATACATAAAAGCGATAAAAGAACTATACAAAAGGTCAAAATCTAAAATTAAAATTGGAAATCGACTTTCACAAGAATTTCTGATAACGAAACTCTTTTTAAAATATATATCGCAGTAGCTCTAAAACACTGGAATACCATATACACACTACAGTTTGCTGACGACCAAGTAATTGAAGCTAATGACAAAGAAGACATGAAGTATATGATGAGAAAGGTAACAGAAGAATACCAAAAGTGGGGGTTAACAGTGAACGTGGATAAGATACAGTACATATGTATTGGAAATAAATCAAGTGAGAACTAGTCAATGGACAAACAAGATCTCCGTGCAATGAGTATGTATACTTGGGTTTCAAAATTGATAAGGCATGAACAGACTGTAAAAGAACTGGAAAAAAGTAAGATAGTAAAAGCAAAAAAGGTTATTGGATGTCTTAAAAGTATTTTATGGAGCAGAGAGATTACTCAAATACAACTTATATGGTATGGCCATGTACAACGGAACGACGAAAGATTACCAAACAGCTCCTAGAATGACAACCAAAAGGGTGCAGAAAAACAGTCAATCAAAAAAACCTGACCGAAGATATCTTTAAGTGTAGTCACTTTCATCCTCAGACAGTCAGACCAAATATCAATGGATAAGGATTACAATTTAAGGGAATAATTGACGTCGTTTATATGTTTGTGTAAACCTTTACGATTAAACGAAGTTTCGAATGAGGTCAGAACTTTGACACCCGATGCTTTCAAACTTACCGTAATGATGTTAGTGTCCAAATCGATGCAACTGACATCAGGCGGGGGATCATATAAGTCGAAGAATCTTGAATCAACCCCAATCAAAAAGGGCAAAGGGGCATGAAGAACTTCCACCAGGCCTGATAGATAAAATCAAGAAAGTAAGCCTCTATATTTAACAAATTAGAAAGCATAATAACATGATTTAATGCCACCTTTTAAATAAGACGCTGTTGATAAATGCCCACGATGGGGGTGATTTTGGACAACAAGTGAGTTCGGATCATACTAGAGGCCCTCGTTCTATTTTGACAGTTGTTTTACACCAAAGGTGGGCAACTTTCTTTGACAGTTGTCAGGAAATTTCGTTTTAAAAAAAAACAATTGATATTTGTACGTTGACATTACATATCAATAATTTATTGTCAAAATTTGAAGTCAATTTGTCGCAATATCTATATTTAACAATTCAGTGAGATAGATGGCGTCGCGCTTTAAAGAACCTGTTGATCAATGCCCACGATGAGGGTGATTTTGGACAACACGTGAGTTCTGGTCATACTAAAGGCCCTCGTTATATTTTGACAGTTGTTTTACACCAAAGGTGGGCAATTTTGTTTTAAATAAAAAAACAATTGATATCTGTATGTTGGCATTATATATCAATAATTTATTGTCAAAATTTGAAGTCAATTTGTCGCACTCTCTATATTTAACAAATTAGAAAGCATTATTTAATGCCATCTTTTAAAGGAGACGCTCTCGTGAGATAGAGATGGTCAGACCAGAGGCCCTCGATGCATTTGGACAGTTGTTCTACAGAGGTGGGCAGCTTTTTTTTGACAGGAAATTTTGTTTTGAATAAAAAAACAATTGGTATCTGCAGGTTGGCATTACTTACAAAATTTGAAGTTGTCAGTTTGTCACAACTTTCACAGTAAACCAATATTAGTAAAAACTGATTGTATTCTAGCAATAGATTAACTATGTTTTTGACAATCTTTCATCATGTATCAAAAGTGTGTAAATTAATAAATAATAAAAGTGAAATCATTGACATAATAATTCAAAATTTAAAAACAAACTAAGAGTATAAGAATATACAACCTGCAGAGCTCCAAAAACATTTCCACTGTCAATAAATTGTTACTTGTATATGTCAAATTTGTTTTGTTTTTGTTGTCAAAATTTATTTATAAAGTATTTCCTAAAATAAAATATTGAAAACGTCCAAAAAATGTCTAAGGATAGATATCCCCTTAAAGATTTTACATGTAAAACTGGATTTTGCCAGAACTAGAGGGCAAAATGTTGTCCACCTTTCGTTTTCAAAGGTGGCTTATGTCCAAACATGGATCGAAGGCCAGATAGATAAATGTTGTCCACCTTTGGGCAAAAAATAAGTCAAAAGTATACAGGGCCTCTTGGTCAGACTATCTTTGAGTCCACCGATGTGATGTGAGCTGGAAAATTGTCCATAGCGGAAAGAGACAATAAATAAACAAGACGACATGAGACATCTTACCCAGAGGACATAAAGGTATGTACGGGCATTGCCATTTAAACGGAAACAAAAGTGAACTGACAGCCTCCGCGACAGCTGTCAAAACGTCAGGTCTAAGAGAATGGATCAGGATCTTCTGTTCAGTTAAAATTAGCAGCAACACCTAAAGAAAATGTTTTATATTACGATTTTTGGCAGCTGTATTTACTTAAGAGGTTTTAGTCTGTATAAATTTAAAACATAGACCTTTACCAGTAGTTAGCTTTGGTAAGATCTTAAAACCTGGCGCTAAATATCAGGGTTAAGTTTAAGTCTATAAACATAGGACTACCTTAAAAACCAGCCTACTATGGGTTTGACTATTATGAGCTTATTCGTGATAAAGCAAGTGTTTTGGTTTGCTTTTGATAGTTTTCATTAGTTTGCCCACTTAAAGATATATTACTTTTTAATATTTAAAAAAAAAACGGATTTTCAAGACAATAATAATTATGGTAGTTCTTCAAAATTTATACCTTAATGAGGTATAATGATTTAAGTAAATTGAACTCCCTACCTGTAAGCAATTATCTGCACCCAAATTCAACAGTAACTGTTTGAAACTGGCGGCACTTCTAGGCAAGGGCAAATCCTCGGGTTGCATAAAAATCACTCTGGTATCGGGGTTTTCGATTGACAGCTGAAGCAGAGTGTGGGGGGACGGAAAAGGTACTTCATCGATTAGTTGAACTACGTACTTCTCGACGGGTAGAAGTTGTGGTACGCCGCTCATCACCATGTGCTAAACAAATATTGTTTTCATTGCCTTGTTCTATAAGATCTTTTAAAAAATATGTTTTCGGGATGAATAGTATAGCCATCAAAGGAGCGAGGAGTATCAATTTCTTGATAACAAACGCGAGTGTGTTTGATTTACTCGCCACAACAATCTTAATTGTAAGCGATTGAGAAGAAGACCCGACAACTGTAACGTGTCATTTTTACGTTTAGGACAACGTTACATATTTGTTTATTTAGGTAAATAATCAAGGCTATTTGATTCGTCTTTCTGTACACAAAGTAAGGGTATTTTATAGAGCTAGGTTTGGAGGTTATATAGTGTCTAGGAAGTTACCTTAAAAGGAGGCATTCCATCGGATTACTGTGGACACTACGCACATCGCATTATCTGGACATCGTAATTGGAATTTAAGATCACAGGCTTCGGGAAAAATCACATAAAAATTTTGATTGTTTTGTTTTTATCTGTGGAATTTTGTGATTCACTTGACGTTCATAAAGTTAAACAGCTGTTATGCTGGGGAATGGCGGCGTTGCCGCATCACAAATGGTTTCAGTAACAGGAAGGAAACATTTAGGTGAACATTTCATTCCCTTACGTTTATTTCGAGGATATTGGGACAATCCGAACCTCATATCCTTCACGGATTAACTAGTTTTGATAGTACAAAAACATATTTGGGTCGACCAGGAACAACCGAGGCTCCGCCACTTTGATATCTTTATTAATTTGATAGGGAAAGGATAAAATAAATACGAGTTATGCACTTTGGTAAAGGGGAGATAAACGAGGGATAAAAACCAAGACTAAAAGAATAAACGAAATCGTGTGAGTTAACATCTGAACACTCTTGTGCCTTTAAGCAACAGTTCAGTGTGTATTTTTGGGTTCAGGTTCAGAAACAACTTTATTACTGTAGAAATGTTTTACAAAAATGGCGTTAAACCATATGAATATTAGAGAAAACATTTATAAAGAGCGAAGGAAACTTTTGACGAAGACTGTAACTGGAGTGCAACTAAATTCTGCGCTCAGTATAGCTTTACTCATATGGGAATTGGTTGAGTGTTCGAATATTAATAATGTGTATGGAGGGTGTCTCGACGTCCTTGTTATAAAAATTCCAACCGTGGAAATAGATCCGACAACACCTCAATGTACATTTTACCTAATTGCAATGTCCACTTGGTCGGTGCTGCCCCTATATACCTGTATAGAACTATTGCTGTATCTCCTCATTGGTTACTTTGAAAACCCCGGGTTTTTCTCCCAGTCTTGCCACTGAATGTAGAGATTTATTTTTGGCGGAAAAGTTTTTTATAAATAGGTTTGCATCCTTTATTTGAATTTCACCGGGAAGATTAGGTTGGTACTATTGCGTTTTACCGTCCCCACTCCCCACCAAATTTACAAAACGGTTTCCGGCCAATTCATTATTCTGGTATTCTCGACTAAGTGCTTTGTCTCTCTTTGCTAACAAATTTGGTTGGGTCGACAACAGGCTCTGGGATCGCCATTGTTTTTGGTTTTGGCACTGCAGCGAATTGTAGGAGATATCCCAGAGACTGTGAGGAGTGAGCCGTCGTGTTTTAGGCGTAATCTGAAGTGACGCTCGCACCCTTTTGAGGGGAATTTAAGTCGGCCTACGCCATTTGTACGGAAAGAGCATCGGTAAATTCGATTTTATTTTTTTTTTCATTTTTTTTATTATTTGAGTACTCTTCAAGATAATATTTGCCTCCCAAATTGTAATTGTTTTTTCGTGGGAAATGTACTTTTTTTGACAAAGGACGTGGGGAATTGTTGGCGTTTTTATATTTTTCTTTTAACCACGTGTTGGATAAAAACTATATATTGTTTTTCTCCTTTGTCTACAGCCCTGTCAATTCCAGCGACGGGACAGTTGGGCTGGACGCTGGTGGGAAGCCGGACGGGCCAGTTATAACCCTGGGAAAGGTACGTTAGGATTATTTTAGTTCATCTGTTTAAATCTACTTTGTTTTATTGAGTCGACATGGGGTCCTCGATTTAAGTTACTGTGTAGGGGAACTTCGTGCAAAATTGACGAATTCCAGGAAACTGAAACATTTCATTTTCCACAGGGTTCTACGCTCGGGCAAGAACCAACATTTTGACCACCATGTGCTGCCCTAGCGTGATGTGCTAAGCGGGCATTAGGGGAGGCGCGGGCAAGCCAGGAGCAGCGAGAGCAGTGAGAGGATGTCTGGACAACTCCAGGTTTACTAAACAAAACACCAACAATTAAATAATTGCAGGACCAAGGTAGGAGCAAGCCATAACTATAATTTTTTTCCATATATAATCTTTTTATATAATTTTTTTTTGCTATAATTTCCATATAATTTTTTTTTAAAGTATAACTTTTGAAATTCTTGTAAACGCAAGGTAAAGGTATGACGTCATAACCCCAATTTTGCGGTACTATTAAGCTAAATTTTATTGTGAAATTACTATTGCGGTTATTTTGGCGCTGACTCGTTCCCACCAATTTCATTGGTTTATATTTCATGTTTCAAGTATTTTTCTTAGATTTCAATACTTTTTTTTTGTACTTTAATCAATTTCATTTTCATCCTCCTGTGAAAATAAACAAGATGAACTAAATTTTTGTGTTATTTGTGCAACCCAATGACCAACTTTGCGGAGACAAAAGAGAGATGAGATTATATGTTTTAGCGGTTTCTTTACACTGTTTTACCTCATGGGGTAGATCTCGGACTGGGTTGCTGTCTGTCTCATTCGACCTAGCGTAGAATGATGACAGCGGATATTTGGTCCAGATCTCCCCTATGACAGAATAATTTTGGAAGTATATTTATTTTTTTTTAATCATTTATGTAACCGAGTCTCACACTACTGACTCAGATGTAGGTACACTATGACCTGTTAAAGGAGTCCATCTACCTGTAAAGTATTTCTGTTTTGCCATCTGAATTCAATCTAATAGAATTTTATTCTGTTTATTTTTTTTGGTTATTCTTAATTACACAAATACTCTGGAAGCCTCGGAAGTAAGTAGAATTTCATTGTTTGGCTGCAACCTTTGGGTTGAACTGTATTTTATTTAAGATCTTCTTTGTAAAACATTGGTATTAAATAATGTGGCGCACTTAAAATTTTCTTATTTCTGAACCCCCCCCCCCCCTTCTCCACTGTATAAAAGTTACCGGGCATATCAATATTTTACCTAGCTGGAAAATACAGTTCTGCTTCCAGATATTTGTTTAATTATTCAGTGGTTTTGTTGTGTCACAAGTTGGCAAATTTCTAATTATAGTGCCACAAAATGGCAGCAACATCTTTAAGCTGCCACAAATGTCACACAACGCATTTTAATAGGCCACAAATTGGCGCCCACATTTTTTTAATTTTTTTTAAGGCCACAAATTGGCGCCCAAATTATTTTTTAACTTTATTAAGGCCACAAATTAGCGCCCAACGTGTGTTTTGGCTAGTTTTTTTAACATCTGATGTAATTTTTTTTTGGTTTTTTTTTAATTTGGAAAAAAAAAGACATGTTTTTAAAAAAAAAATTTGAGAATTTTTTTTTGTGGTACAGCCAAAGCCAGGTTAGAGGCTTTCAGTGGCTGTGGGTGGTTTTGACACTCAATCATTTTTTTTAGTAATAAGTTTTTTTGTAGGAAAAACATGTTTAAATTTTTTTTAAGAAAAATAAATTTTTAGGTGGATGGACCTCCAGACATAGTCTTTTTATGTTTTAAATATATGACATAAGTAGTGTGTTTTTTATTCTAACAATTTTTTTTGCAGGTTGCCTACTACTAATATGTTGTTATTTCCTGCTTGTGATAAGATAGAAATTGTTTCACCGATTATTTTTTAGTGCAGTCAATTTATTTAGGTTAACAAGTTATTTTTTTTTGGTGATTTTAATTTTTTTTGTGGGATATCACCACTTTGTATTTGGAATATTTTTACAGGGTTTCACACAAATTTTTCTTGGCTAGGTTGTTTTAGGGTAAATATAGCTTAACAGCTGGTAGCTTTGTTTAGTTGAAAGTATTGATTAGTAATGAAAGAAAAGGAAAATGAGTTTATTTTGCTTTGTCATTTTCTTTTCTTGTTTTTTTTGGTGGTAACTGTTGGATGACAATTAAGAACTTACGTCACTCAGTTACATCGGGTCAGAGGAGGGTACTACTACTAGTGTCGGCTCGGGAAGTTAGGAAACACAAGGCTAAAACCCTAGAGCGACATATTGGCTGAAGATCAATGCCAGAGGTCCAGTTAACATTTTTTTGGGGGTATTTTTGTTGGGGCAGTTTTTTTTAGGTCTTTGGTTGCCAGTTTAGTTGTCTAGTTGTGTTTTTGTGACTGGTCAATTTTTTTTTGGTAGAAAATACAGCGTTGGGCTTTGGAGTGCATTTTTTTAAAAATGACCTACGGGTATTTCTATCAATTAAAGTTTTCTGGTTCACAATTATTTTTTTCTGTATTTTTTTCTGCGTTCAGGTCATAGCTTGGTCATGGCCATTGGAGAGCAAACATTTATGTTTGAGCCTTGAGAAGTTTTGCCTGCTCCAGATTGAATACAGAGAAAATGAATTTGAAGCCCAACTAGATATAATACCACAAAAGAAATGTTTAACTGAGACAGATATAGATATAAGTTTTTTTGATTTTTTTTAGTTCATTTGTAGAGTTCATTTGTAAAGTTCAGTAATTTTTTTTAAGTAATGTCATTTTGAGTCAGTGAATTTAAGAGAGACTTTCAACTAAATATAAATGCTAGTCGGTGGTAATTGGTAAAAATATTTCAAAATTTTACTTTTTTTTAAATAATTTAATCTTTCTTAAAAAGATTATTTTTTTTTCCTGTAAGCATAACTTCTCGAATTCTTGTTTTGGTCAAAACGGTTTGTATAGTGGTCGTAGTTTTAAAGGGTGACCAGACAGGTTATATTTTTTTAGGGGACCAAACGGGAACTTCTTGAGTTACAAAAAGGTGAACTTTTTTTGTCTTAGTTGATCAGGCAGGAATAAATAAATCTTTTACTTCCAAATCATAATTTTAAATAACAAGATTTATTGGTTAAGTGTTTGGGTCTTATAGAAAAAAAAACGTTTTGTTTTGAGGATACTGGTATGATATGGAATTATTTTAATTTCATGCCAAAGGTTGGTTGACGGCAGATATGCTAGTCTTCAGTTTTTTTGTTAGTTTGCAGTTCAGGACAGTGGCGTGTACTCAAAGGGGCCTTACATCTGCGCCCATTGTAAAGCAACTTCCAACAACTTGCTTAGCTTTTCACTTAATCTTCGTTTTGTTGCTTCTGAAATTAAAGCGTTATGTTGGATAACGATGGATGGTGTTAGACTGAGAAAGTACCTAGGTATTTAGGGATGAAAACTTGGAAGTTGTGGACAATTGGGAAATAATTTCTTTTATTTCATTTTTTTTTTAATTTTAAAATAATTTCATACTGGTGACCTCAAATAATGAAGCAAATTTTTAAATTAAAATACACTGTTGTGGAATAAATGGGAAAGTGTTCAGGTTAAACAATAAATTTAAGATGATTGATTTTTAAAAAAGATTTCAACCTAAAAATAAATTTAAAAACAATAGGTTTTCCTTTAGGCGACTAAACATTGATGAGGGCATCTATTTTTTTTCAGGGTGTAAAGGAGCTAACTACCTTTTATATTGCAATAATTAGGGTTTTATTTCTCCCGCGAGCTGGGTGGAAATGGAAGAAATGTTTGGTTCGGAGTGTAGAAATCGAGGAACGAGGACTTCCTGCTAATCTTTTTAGGATTTCGCAACTTCGGTTTTCGCTAAATTAAAATACATCCAAATTTGGCCTACAGGCTGAATCTCACATCTTCCATGACCTTGCAGATTCGCGGAGAAAGACAAATTTTGTGATCTATTTAATTATGATAGGAACTAAAATAGTAACATGCACATGAGGGGACTTTTTTAGGTTAAAAAGTAGTAAGAACACTGATCTGAACAATTTTCCATAATAGTGTCCTATTTTCACAGGGTGCTTCAAAATATCTTCACCCTTTCTTTGAAATAAGATATTGTTTCGCCTGTGGGTGTTTGACCGTTTAAAAAAATATATATGGTCCAGATGGGATTGGAATGGAAATCACAAGTTTTTGGGTTTTATTGACATTATACTTAGGGAATAGGGGAAATGTCTAATAAAAAGTTTTTGGTTTTAGGTTTAATTGGGGCCGGGAGTTTTATTATGCTCTTTTAAAATTAATGTAATAGTTTTGGCTTCTTGATTTTTGTTTTCTGGTTTTTACGCAGGACTATTCCCAACTGTTTCATTTCAAAATATCATTTGTTGATGATGGGGTCTCATTAGCCCTTGGACATTTGGTAATTTTTGCTTTGAATAATAGTTGCGGAAAGGGCCCAACTTAATTTTATATCTCGTGAACTCCGGGAATAAGGATCCGAGAACGCATTAAGCAGTAAAAAATTTTTTTTGATTAGATGTTGTGTGTAAAGACACTTGAGTAGGCAGATTTAGTTTTACAACGGTCTTATAGGTGAACCTTGAAATTGTTTTCATATTGGGTTTTTGTAGGGGCACACAAGATAATTCTTTACGGAGTTGAGTGCAAAGTTTAAAACTTAGGTTCACATTATTATAGTGGTACAGTAAATAAGTACTAACGTTGTTTATTCCCTTAAGTAATAATTTTAAACAAATACACTAACATCGGTTGTTTTTTTGGAACATAAATATTTTGTTTTCTTTTCCTAAACTGATTGTTTTTTTTGCAATTACGATTTTTATACCTTATGATTCTTAAGTAAATCTAATTTTCAACATTTTTTTTTATAGTAAATTAATTTTTCTAGCTCATTTACTTTCCACATTGCCACAGTTTTGGGAGAGGAAAGGGAACTGTTTGTTTTTAGAGGAAAAGAGCAAAAACTGTTGCATGACAACTCGAATAAGATTTTTCTGGTGTTGATTTTATTAAATTTTTTTTAAGGTTCACTAATAGGAGCTGCAACCCCACTTAAACATTTTGCATTTTTTTTTGAAAATATTTTTTTAATATTTTTTCTTTTTAATATTTTTTTTAAGGAAGGAAACTTGATTTTCTTGTTGAAAATTTTTTTTTGGTGCATAGTAGTACCTGGCCTTACAATGGTTTGACCAGTTTATTTAAATATTTTTTTTTCTGAATTAAAATATAATTTTATTTCGAACCCTCACGTTTTAACAACCTATCATCATTTGTTTTAATTTTTTTTCTCCCTACTCCAAACCACCTATTAGGGTAGAGTAATATTTTGAACATTGTAGTGAGCCACTATTTAATTTTTTTTTATTATTGGGCTACTGTGGTCGCCACCAAAAAAATTTTAAAAAAATTTTTTTTGCGCACCTTTCGCTACGATCCTAGGGTCTTTTTGACCATGGGTTGATGCATCAATTTAGTTTAAAATTTTGGGAATTTCATTTTAATGAAGATTAGAGAGTTGCAGTCCTACCAAGACGTTATTTCTGTAAATTTTTTAATAACATCGGTAATTTTTTTTTAACTTTTTTTAATTACACACAACATCCTTACTAGTCTAATTCGACGCAATTTCAGCGAGCGGATTTTTTTTTAATTGAGCATATTTTACGATTTCTATAACATGAACATCTGTTCCGACGTTTATTGCGTTCACTTATATATTAAGGGATGATGTGACCTTAAGCAATGCATGTTTCGTGTAAACTCAGAGTAGGTAAGCAGGTTAAAGTGGGTTTTGATTCTTTCTTTTTAGAAAAATCATTGTATACGGCGATTTGGGTTTTTTTGAGGAGTTTATTAGTGGAGCCGTTCTGCAATAGCAGGAGTATACCCTAGCTTTAACTGTGTACAACAGCTTTGGGATTTTTGTTATAGGTAGTCTGTTGTACGTTCCATTTAGGGATAAATTTACCTATTCGGTTGCTGAGGTAAACAAACATCACTTAACTTTAATTTTAATCCAGTTCAGCTAGGATAAGCGCAATTATTTTTTTTTGTGTTTTACTCACGCAGGAGTGAAACATAAGACCTAAACACTGCCAAAACTCTTGTCTCTCTTTTATTTTTTTAAACTTTTTTTTATGGCTACTTGTTAATTCTAATTTAGGATTTAAGTAGTTATTTCTCTCTGCAGGGTTGGACGTCATAGTTGGTTGTACAAATACTTAACCTAAATTATGATTACATTTTTAAATGCAAATAAATTTTATTTTCTTACTGCTCCGGTGTTTTTCGGTTTTGTTCGCGTCTGCCCGTATTTAAGTTTTATATTTTCTACAGTTGTGAGAAAATTTATAGTGATTTTCACTAGTGAATTGAAAGTGAACTTTGTGTTTGTTATTGCGTGGTTTAGTTTTTATAATTGGGAGGTATAATTAACAGTTTTAATTAAAGTTTAAAGTTTGAATATAAAAGGCACTATGGCTGTTTCTGTGAGTCGGTTGTCTGACATAAGGTACTTAGTCAAGGACGAATTAATCTATGAGTTAACATGGAGAGGCATAGCCATTGGATCGGTGGAAGAAATGAAACAACAGCTTATGCTGATTAAGCAAAGAGAAAAGACTGATACAAGTATGAGATACCCTCCGTATCCCTTTAAATTTGGCCAAGATGCTTTTAGCTGCATGAAGAAGCTTGATAGTCTGGTACCGCTGGTAGAGAAGTTCTCTGGTACGAGTAAAGGGGGAGTTTAGAAAAATCGCTGTGAGGTTGGAACACGTGTTGGCCAGGATAAATAACATGAATCCGTCTAACTTTGAAGAAAGTCAAACCAAAGGCATACTGGTTGCGGAAACCTTGAGTTTGATTGGGAGGTTGTAGAGCCAAGCAACAGATTTATTAAGAGTTGGCGTGAACTCAGATGATGATGAAGCATCTGAAACCCAATCAACGAGTCGAAGCTCAGATCACTCGACAAATGTTGGCAACTTTCCCAGCCAGTCTCAACTACCACAACCACAGCACTCGAGCACACAACAGCCTACGAACCAACCGTCGGTCATTGCTCCAGTGCAAATGCAAGTGCTAGCGAACCCAACTCAAGCACCAATACAGGCACCACCCCCAATGCTAATTCAGAATGACCGTGCATCAGCTTTTCATTATCAACAACCGTCTACCGTTCCTTTGAGTCTAGCTGCCCTCCAAAGTAGCATTGCACCAATTGCTCAGTCACGACCATTTTCTTGTTCGTCGCCAGTACCAATGTCAAGTGATCCTGGTACTTCATATCATGTTGCACCGGTACCTCCGCATAAGTGGAACTTAAAATTTACAGGCGAGAGGGGTACAATCTCCGTCACCGCATTTTTCGAGAGAGTGGACGAGTTGAGTCAGGCTAGAGGAGTCAGCAAAAAGGTTTTACTGAATTCGGGCATTGATCTTTTTGAAAAGTCAGCTTATACTTTTTACAAAGATGTACGTAGGGAAGTCCATACATGGGAACAGCTGGAACAGAGGTTCATGGCAGAATATCTTCCTTCTTCATATGGCGAGAAGCTATTGAAGGAGATTCAAAAACGTAAACAAGGCCCTGGAGAGTCTATAGGGACCTATATTGCTGTCATGAACACATATTTCCAAAGACTTAGCTGTCCTGTTTCCGAAGAGGCGAAATTAGCTATCGTCTTCAGAAATATCGCGGACATCTATAAAAATGGGTTAATTGCTACTGAGGTCAATAGCCTATCACATTTAAAGGATCTGTGTCGTAGAATAGACCAGAGATATGGGTTAGAAGAGGAGAATTTTACTCCTAGGAAAAACCAATCAATCGAACCTGACTTGGCCTACGTTGACGTAGAGAGCACAGTGACGATTTTTCAACAGGGGTTGATGCAATTCAAATATCAGGTGCTGGGACATCGAACCAACAGAATTTAAATCATCCTGCTAATAGATTCGACAGAAATAGGCAGCAGCCAGCAAGCAATTTTGCTGCCAGGGCTGATAGAGATAGACAGCAACCAGCTAGTGGTCAGTCTAGTGTAAATGACAGGGATGTACAACCACAGGGTGTTGGATCTGGTAGGGCGAACAGGGACGTTGTATGTTATAGATGCAACCAAACAGGGCATATGGCAATCGGGTGCGCATTACCTAGAGGCAAACAGTGCTATTCGTGTGGACAAGCAGGGGTAACAGTAAGAGAATGTCGAAATTGTAATCGTCAGGGAAACGGACCCAGGCGCTCGTAGGTGGTCGACCTTCGAGTCAGCCTGAACAAGCATCGACCGATAGGCTAACGTACGTTTTAGATTATGTGATAAGTCATGCTCGTAAAGATGAAAGGCCTTATTTAGAAGTGGATGTGCTCGGAAATAAGTTATTAGGTTTGTTGGATTCCGGGGCTTCACGTACCTTTTTAGGGAATCATGGTTGGTCAATCATCGAGAGGTTTGGTTTTTCACTTGATACGACAAAGAAGACGAGTTGTATTGTGGCAAATGGTCAAAGCACGAGTAGTATTGGGACAGTGCAGCTTCCTATGCGAGTTCAGGATAAATTTAGGTTAATAGAGGTCGTCGTCGTTCCTGAGTTGCCGCACACTTTGATTTTAGGATTAGATTTTTGGATTTCGATGGGGATAGTACCGAACTTAAGTACTAATGAGTGGCACTTTGCCGATAGTAAAGATGTGATTTGTTCTTTAGAAACATCAGACCAACAAACAACTCTTACACCTTATGAATCAGAACGACTAGAGGAATTGGTCGTTAAATATAAGAATATGATGGGTGACTCACTGGGATGTACAGACAGAGTAGAACATAAGATTACAACAAATGCAGCACCGATAAGACAACGTTCATATAAGGTCTCACCGGTCATTCAAAAACTTATTGATGACGAAATCGACGAAATGCTGGAAATGGATGTGATAGAACGTAGTAATAGTTCATGGGCTTCACCAGTGGTAATGGTACAAAAGAAAAACACAAAGAAATATCGGTTCTGCGTAGACTACCGCAAATTGAACTCAGTGACGGCGCGTGATAGTTATCCTTTACCACTCGTATCCGAGACTCTTGACAAATTGAAAGATGCTAAGTACTTGTCAACTTTAGATATTAAGAGTGCTTATTGGCAAGTACCAATGGAAGAATCATCGAAGCCACTAACAGCATTCATCTGTCGACGAGGTCTCTTCCAATTTAAGCGGTTACCATTTGGTCTTCATAATGCACCTGCAACTTGGCAGAGACTCATAGATAGCATCATAGGAAACGATTTAGACCCCTACGTGTACGTATATCTCGATGACCTCGTAATTGTCACACAGAGCTTTTCTGAACATCTTAGAATTCTTGAGGAAGTCCTACGAAGACTGCAGAATGCAAAGATAACGGTAAGTTGGGAGAAATGCCAACTGTGTAGGCCAGAAATGACTTATTTAGGTTTCGTAGTGGACCGTCGAGGCATCCGAGTTGACCCTAATAAAATTAGAGCCATGTTAGAGCTCCAGAGGCCAAGAACTGTCAGAGAAGTTCGTAGAGTTGTAGGTACAATATCCTGGTATAGACGTTTCATAGAGAATTTTTCAGCGATAATAGCTCCGATTACAGCTCTAACTAAGAAAAATCAAAAGTTCGATTGGACTCCAGACTGCGAAAAGGCATTTATTAAGATTAAGGAACTTTTAGTGACTGCACCGATTCTTACATGTCCAGATTATACCAAGGAATTTGTCATTCAAACAGACGCCTCAGGATATGGAATAGGAGCATGTTTAACGCAACCTTATCCTGAAGGAGACAAAGTCATATGCTATTTGAGTCGATCTTTGACTAAGCAAGAACGTGTTTACACGACCACCGAGCGAGAATGTTTGGCATTGGTTTGGGCGATAGAGAAGCTCCGGCCATATATTGAGGGGATCTCATTTAAGGTCATTACAGATCATTTTAGCTTAAAATGGCTTCATAGCTTGAAAGAGCCCAGTGGGAGACTTGCTCGTTGGTCTGTAAAACTGCAGCAATATGATTTTGAAGTAATCCATCGGAAAGGGAAAGATTTAGTTGTCCCGGACATGTTGTCTCGTGCAGTACCTATGATTGATACAATTTCGCAGCCCAGAGATGTTTCAACAACAATAAAAGATCGATGGTACCAAAAGATGGTAAAGAGGGTCGTAGAATCACCATTAAAATTTATGAATTGGAGATACACTGATAATAAGTTGTATAAATATGTCAAACAAGAATACCCTCAACTTTCACCATCTAACGAATATTGGAAAGAGGTAGTCCCCAAAGACCACAGGCGTAGAATTATTGGAGAAGCTCACGATCCTCCTACCGCAGGACACATGGGTGTGTATAAAACCTTCCACAGACTGGCAGAAAAATATTATTGGCCAAAAATGCGCCAGGACGTGGCAACTTTTGTAAAGAAATGCTTTATCTGTGCAGCTCATAAAGGTGATACACAAGGTGTATCTGATCAGATGATATCTCACCCAAAACCAACTCGTCCTTGGGAAATTATTTCGACTGATTTATGTGGACCTCTACCTCGTTCAACAAAGGGTAATTGCTGGATTCTCGTCGTTACGGACTATTTGAGTAAGTTTTCCTTAGTTTTTCCAATGCGAACAGCCCCTACTCAAGCTGTTGTTAAGCATCTTGAGGAGCAAGTATTTATGGTCTTCGGAGTACCCCGTTTGATACTTTGTGATAATGGCCCTCAGTACAAAAGTAATGAGTTTAAGCGTTTTGCTGAGAGTTATCAGGTTAAAATTCAGTATAATCCGTATTATCACCCCAGAGCAAATCCAACAGAAAGGACGAATCGCACGTTAAAAACCATGTTATGTTGCTATGTGAAAGACAACCACAGGAAGTGGGACGAACAAATACATAAACTTGCCTGCGCGATTCGTACTGCAACCCATGAGACAACCAGGATGTCTCCTTTCTTTGTTAATTTTGGTAGGAATATGTGTTTATCAGGTAAAGATTACTCCAACCCAGTTTTGTTATCTGAAAAGAATGGTGTACAATCCGCAGCTGAAAGTAAGAACGAAGGTTTCCGGAAGCTCTATGCTGATGTTAAGAGAAGGTTAGAGGTGGCTGGAGAGAAAAACGTAGTTCAGTATAATTTGCGTACAAGGGTACCCAACTTTGCTGTGGGTCAGCGTGTTTGGAAGAAAAATTATGTTTTGTCAGATGCTGCGAAGTTTTTCTCGAAGAAGTTAGCAACGAAATTCGTTGGTCCTTATGTGATTAGGAATAAAATTTCTCCATGGATATTTGAGCTTCAGGAACCATCGGGTAAAGTACTGCCAGGGAGTTGGCATGCCAAAGACCTTAAGTCGGCAGCGGACCTCTCCGATTAACCTTTTTAGGTTAATCGTCTTGAAGTTGGGGGGGGATTATGTAACGTGTCATTTTTACGTTTAGGACAACGTTACATATTTGTTTATTTAGGTAAATAATCAAGGCTCTTTGATTCGTCTTTCTGTACACAAAGTAAGGGTATTTTATAGAGCTAGGTTTGGAGGTTATATAGTGTCTAGGAAGTTACCTTAAAAGGAGGCATTCCATCGGATTACTGTGGACACTACGCACATCGCATTATCTGGACATCGTAATTGGAATTTAAGATCACAGGCTTCGGGAAAAATCACATAAAAATTTTGATTGTTTTGTTTTTATCTGTGGAATTTTGTGATTCACTTGACGTTCATAAAGTTAAACAGCTGTTATGCTGGGGAATGGCGGCGTTGCCGCTTCACAAATGGTTTCAGTAACAGGAAGGAAACATTTAGGTGAACATTTCATTCCCTTACGTTTATTTCGAGGATATTGGGACAATCCGAACCTCATATCCTTCACGGATTAACTAGTTTTGATAGTACAAAAACATATTTGGGTCGACCAGGAACAACCGAGGCTCCGCCACTTTGATATCTTTATTAATTTGATAGGGAAAGGATAAAATAAATACGAGTTATGCACTTTGGTAAAGGGGAGATAAACGAGGGATAAAAACCAAGACTAAAAGAATAAACGAAATCGTGTGAGTTAACATCTGAACACTCTTGTGCCTTTAAGCAACAGTTCAGTGTGTATTTTTGGGTTCAGGTTCAGAAACAACTTTATTACTGTAGAAATGTTTTACAAAAATGGCGTTAAACCATATGAATATTAGAGAAAACATTTATAAAGAGCGAAGGAAACTTTTGACGAAGACTGTAACTGGAGTGCAACTAAATTCTGCGCTCAGTATAGCTTTACTCATATGGGAATTGGTTGAGTGTTCGAATATTAATAATGTGTATGGAGGGTGTCTCGACGTCCTTGTTATAAAAATTCCAACCGTGGAAATAGATCCGACAACACCTCAATGTACATTTTACCTAATTGCAATGTCCACTTGGTCGGTGCTGCCCCTATATACCTGTATAGAACTATTGCTGTATCTCCTCATTGGTTACTTTGAAAACCCCGGGTTTTTCTCCCAGTCTTGCCACTGAATGTAGAGATTTATTTTTGGCGGAAAAGTTTTTTATAAATAGGTTTGCATCCTTTATTTGAATTTCACCGGGAAGATTAGGTTGGTACTATTGCGTTTTACCGTCCCCACTCCCCACCAAATTTACAAAACGGTTTCCGGCCAATTCATTATTCTGGTATTCTCGACTAAGTGCTTTGTCTCTCTTTGCTAACAAATTTGGTTGGGTCGACAACAGGCTCTGGGATCGCCATTGTTTTTGGTTTTGGCACTGCAGCGAATTGTAGGAGATATCCCAGAGACTGTGAGGAGTGAGCCGTCGTGTTTTAGGCGTAATCTGAAGTGACGCTCGCACCCTTTTGAGGGGAATTTAAGTCGGCCTACGCCATTTGTACGGAAAGAGCATCGGTAAGTTCGATTTTATTTTTTTTTTTCATTTTTTTTTATTATTTGAGTACTCTTCAAGATAATATTTGCCTCCCAAATTGTAATTATTTTTTCGTGGGAAATGTACTTTTTTTGACAAAGGACGTGGGGAATTGTTGGCGTTTTTATATTTTTCTTTTAACCACGTGTTGGATAAAAACTATATATTGTTTTTCTCCTTTGTCTACAGCCCTGTCAATTCCAGCGACGGGACAGTTGGGCTGGACGCTGGTGGGAAGCCGGACGGGCCAGTTATAACCCTGGGAAAGGTACGTTAGGATTATTTTAGTTCATCTGTTTAAATCTACTTTGTTTTATTGAGTCGACATGGGGTCCTCGATTTAAGTTACTGTGTAGGGGAACTTCGTGCAAAATTGACGAATTCCAGGAAACTGAAACATTTCATTTTCCACAGGGTTCTACGCTCGGGCAAGAACCAACATTTTGACCACCATGTGCTGCCCTAGCGTGATGTGCTAAGCGGGCATTAGGGGAGGCGCGGGCAAGCCAGGAGCAGCGAGAGCAGTGAGAGGATGTCTGGACAACTCCAGGTTTACTAAACAAAACACCAACAATTAAATAATTGCAGGACCAAGGTAGGAGCAAGCCATAACTATAATTTTTTTCCATATATAATCTTTTTATATAATTTTTTTTTGCTATAATTTCCATATAATTTTTTTTTAAAGTATAACTTTTGAAATTCTTGTAAACGCAAGGTAAAGGTATGACGTCATAACCCCAATTTTGCGGTACTATTAAGCTAAATTTTATTGTGAAATTACTATTGCGGTTATTTTGGCGCTGACTCGTTCCCACCAATTTCATTGGTTTATATTTCATGTTTCAAGTATTTTTCTCAGATTTCAATACTTTTTTTTTGTACTTTAATCAATTTCATTTTCATCCTCCTGTGAAAATAAACAAGATGAACTAAATTTTTGTGTTATTTGTGCAACCCAATGACCAACTTTGCGGAGACAAAAGAGAGATGAGATTATATGTTTTAGCGGTTTCTTTACACTATTTTACCTCATGGGGTAGATCTCGGACTGGGTTGCTGTCTGTCTCATTCGACCTAGCGTAGAATGATGACAGCGGATATTTGGTCCAGATCTCCCCTATGACAGAATAATTTTGGAAGTATATTTATTTTTTTTTAATCATTTATGTAACCGAGTCTCACACTACTGACTCAGATGTAGGTACACTATGACCTGTTAAAGGAGTCCATCTACCTGTAAAGTATTTCTGTTTTGTCATCTGAATTCAATCTAATAGAATTTTATTCTGTTTATTTTTTTTTTTGGTTATTCTTAATTACACAAATACTCTGGAAGCCTCGGAAGTAAGTAGAATTTCATTGTTTGGCTGCAACGTTTGGGTTGAACTGTATTTTATTTAAGATCTTCTTTGTAAAACATTGGTATTAAATAATGTGGCGCACTTAAAATTTTCTTATTTCTGAACCCCCCCCCCCTTCTCCACTGTATAAAAGTTACCAGGCATATCAATGTTTTACCTAGCTGGAAAATACAGTTCTGCTTCCAGATATTTGTTTAATTATTCAGTGGTTTTGTTGTGTCACAAGTTGGCAAATTTCTAATTATAGTGCCACAAAATGGCAGCAACATCTTTAAGCTGCCACAAATGTCACACAACGCATTTTAATAGGCCACAAATTGGCGCCCACATTTTTTTAATTTTTTTTAAGGCCACAAATTGGCGCCCAAATTATTTTTTAACTTTATTAAGGCCACACAACTAATCTTTAAAAAACTGTGTTTATTTATGAAAAACTTGTAGTTTTATTTTTAAAGGTTGTGAAAACTCGCATTTTCTTTGAAAGTGTTTTTTCTATTGAATATTCTTAAACTATGATAATTTTTTATAGAAAGATTACTTACCACTAAATTAAGCAGCCAAGTTTCAAAATCATCCGAGAATGGCCACCTAGATAACAGACAAATGCTTTTGTTGGCATTAAGTGTGAACGAAGCATCGGTGTCGTTGTATCCAAGTACTTCTTTGTGTTCGTCGGTCACGTTCTCGGAAGGGTACCGCTCGTAGAAAGTTACCGAAGAGCCATAAACCTGCAGAAAAATAACCGCTCACAGTTATTTGTTATTCTATTTTTTTTTCAATCTTGAACTTTTAAAAGTTGGTACTTATACTTGCCCGACAAAAAGTATAGGAAAGATTTTTAACAAAATAGAAAATCTTTTTGCACTAAAAAATATTAAACGAATAAATACCAAGACGGTTTCCGGACAAAAATTAAACTTTTGTGTAATTATCATAGAAAATAAGAATTAATCAGGATAATACTTAAATGTTCGAAAGTATCCATAATGTGGGGTGAAAAATACAATAGGCAAAGTTTTTTATTTTTTAGTCTTTATTATCTGACAGTCTGTAGTTTCTTAACAAATGGCTTGGATTTGTATATATTTATTTTAACATAGGTAGGTGTAACATTATCTTTGAGGCACCTGTTGTTGAAGAATATCCTACTTTCCATGCACGTCTTCTTAATAAGTAGCTTTTCGAACTGGAGGATACAATAAGCCAGACTCGCTCTTCCTAAATTTAAGAAGATTGTACTTCGTAATATTGTTATACATTAAACAGATAACAAGCAACCAGTTCTGTGGTAGGTTTTTCAAGAACTCGTAAGAAACTCCATCTGAACCCGGAGCTTTGTTGTTTTTGCATCTTGATAAAGCGGATTTGAGTTCAGCCAGGGAGACTTCTCGGCCCAAAAAACGATCGCAAACCCCAGTATAAAATTCGCTAGTCACGCGTGCTGGGTATGCTAGATGTAAAAAACTCTCCCATACTATTACAGGGAGATTCTGCCTGTCACTTGTAACCCCCTTAAATGACTTAATGCATCGCCAAAAGGACTTTTGAACGGTTGCAAGCTGGTTGAACTGCTGCTTATTATATCTTTGCTTTTTCAGGTTTGTTAATGATTTAAAATCTTTTTTTGCTGCTAAATATGCTTTTTTTGAGTTGGTCGAAAAAGAACATTTAATATATAGCTTTTAATTTTGACTTCATATGTGCTTTGAGGTCGCGGAATTCTCGATGAAACCAAGGTTTCTTAGGGTTATTCAAAAAATTATTTACGCAAGGGGGCCTGAGCATTTGAGAGACACTACAAGCATCGTGGATTGCGGATTTTAAATTCTCTTATGCCACGGAGTTTTAGCTCACACATATACTATACTATAGTAGTGTGAGCTATGGTGATCCTAATTTTTTTGAGAAAAAAAAAGTTGCTCCGATTTCAAAATTTTTTATATATCTTTGCGTTTCAGATGATTTTGAAACTTTTTGTTGCGCCGTCTGTCTGTCTGTAACGACCAACGCGCATAACTCAAAAACCGCTTGCCCGATTTCAATGAAATTTGGTACCTAAGCTTGGGTCGAGATGGTCCCATTTAAAAATGAACAAAATCCACCGAACACAAGCCAAATAAAAGTGTGGGGGTAGATTTCAAAAATTAGAGTTTATGTAAAACTATGGCGTGTGTGATATCAAACGAAATGTAATTGAGTTTGTTTGGAGTTAAACAAAATATATTTTAGTTTTTTTTTAAAGGGTGGGGGGGTAGATTTCAAAAATTACAGTTTACGTAAAAATATGGCGTATGTGGTATTAAACGAAAGGTTACTTAGTCTGGAGTTGAATAAAATTTATTTTAGTTTTTAGTTATATTAGCTCACACGTACGCTATAACTATAGTAGATACCTAGTGTGAGCGTAGGGGCCATATATTGGCAGAGTATTATGATAGTGCACTGCTTTACTTGAGTAATACATGGCACTTCGAAAAATATGAGCATTTTTACCTTTCCAGACAAATTGTGATCGAAGAATGGGTGTTGGGGGTAAGTTATTTTTATAGGGGCTTGATTTAAAATTTAATGTGATCTGTATCGGAAAGTGATCGGACTCTATATTGTCCTCAAGAACGTGAAACTAGTCAACGAAGTCTAAATGGAAAATGGAGAGAAAAACTAGGTCTATTACGCTTGTTGAGCCTTGGTCAGAGCAAAAAGTTATCTGCGCAGGAGTATCGCCGGGTATTCTGCCGTTGATTACGCATAAACTATTTATTTCTGCAAAGTCAAGAAGCTCCACTCCTCTTGAATTAAGGGTATGGTCCAGACCCTGCTGCCGCTCCAGCAGAGATGTGCCCAGAAGGCCCTCAGCGCTAATATCACCTCTATCCGATATTCTACAGTTAAGATTATAACCCACTATTAATCAAGAACTTCCAGAAAATTGGTAGCCTATACCAAGAATAGGAAACATTTTTAACAAAATGGAAAGCATTTTTTCTGTTTCGAGAAAAATTAAACCTTTGAGTAATAAACATGGAAAACAATTATTAGTCGTACTGAAAAACATCAGTAGCTGTCATACCGAAAAGCAACTAAGAGAGTTAACTTTGAGCTGATTATAAAGCCACCGTTAGACAGCAACTTCCAGAAGATCGATAGCCTATACCAAGATAGGTAACATTTTTAACAAAATGAAACATCTTTTTGCACTTTCGACAAATATTAAACGAATAATACCAATAAACTTTCCAGACAAAAATTGAGCTTTTGTGTAATGATAGTAGAGAAAATGGAATAATCCCTCAAGACAAAGAACAACTAAGAGATTCGACTTTGGGCTGACTAGAAGGATCAGGATACTTTTAGCAAAATGAAAAATATTTTTGCATTTTCGACCAATATTAAACAAATAAATACCAATAAGTTTTACAGACAAAAATTGAACTATGTGTAATGATTATAGAAAAAAAAGGACTAATCGAACTGAAAAACGCCACTAGCTATCATCCCAAAAAGTAACTAAGAGATTCGACTTTGGGCTGATTATAAAGCCACTATTAATCAACAAATTCCAGAAGATCGGTAGCCTATACCAAGGATAGAAAACGTTGATAGTAAAATGATTTTTTTTTTAATACTTATAACATATATATAAACAAATAAATAGTAAGAAACTTGCCAGAGAAAAATCAAACTTTTGTGTAATGATCATAGAAAATAATTAAAACATCCCTAGCTGTCATATCAGAAAGCAACCAAGAAATTCGACTTTAGGCTAATTATAAAGCAACTGTTAATCAACAACTTCCAGAAGATCGGTAGCCTATACCAAAGACAGAAGAAATTTTTAACAAAATTGGAAATCCTTTTTCACTCGACACAAATTAAACGAATAATTCCTTCCAATAAAGATTTACTGGTAGCACATACAAAGAAACTAAACAGGCTATGAAACCATCATTAAAACTTTATTAAATAAAAATTTTAAATTCTGTCTCTGGTATCTCACATTTGTCAAAAAAAGGTAAAATACGAAAAACCAACTAATTTGAGATCAACCAAAAAAGAACAATAAATAATTTTTTAATAAAATTGCAGTTTTACAGAGTTAAAATTGTTTTGTTTCTTTTTAAGTTAAAAAAATTCTTAATATTATTTGGTTACCTTATGTTTGGCATCAGAAACTGTCAAAACAAACGTACTAAACACAGGCTTAGGCTGAGCGGCTTCGCTGGGCCACAGTTCTAAGGTGGAGCCCATGGGCAGGCAGAACAAAGGCACGGAGTTCGGAAAGGGAAAGTCTGGAAGATCTACCATTGGATATCTATCAAAAGAAAACACCAATATTTATATGGTAACAACAGCGACAGAGAATCAAGAAACTGGTTTGTAAGTGGGGTATTAAGAGGTCTTTCACATTCCCTACTTAGAAAACTAAATTTACTAGAGCTTATCTAATTTGGTTTGAGTTTAATATGTGCATAGGGAACATGAGAATTCTTGTTGTGTGATATTATTATAGTACTGACAAAATCACTATTTCTCTATTTGACTTAATGTTATTTATGTACCGGGGGTGAAGATTTGACTTATTTGGTTGATAATTGAGTTTTTTGTCATTTTGAAAATCATTAAAAGTTAAAAATTTTGGCTTAAAGTTTAATTAGGCTTGGTTGGTAAAAAGTGGTAAAACGTTGTCTATTATGTAAAAGTGTAAACTCTAGAGGATATTTCAACCGTCCTTTTCACAAGTAAGTAAATAAACAAATGTGGGCTTTTGTTTACATACAAATGAACGGAATTCTTGTTGCCAAATTTATTTTTAGTAATAAAAAGACAACTTATTTAATACCATTTCAAGATGTTTATCACTTTATATAATACCTACAACACGTTTAAAAATAATGACCCTGTTAAATTGACATCGTGGGTATGTTAGATTTTTGCGACAAACAACCTGCCTATAGTTTGAAATTAAGCTTTCTCTATTACTTCAATACTCTAAGTTGCCGACCAAAGTTTACAGTGTATTAGACCTATTTTATTTTATTGAAATATCCTTGAACACCAAAAGATTTAATTTGTACTTTAAGCAGTTTAGTTATATGATCCCCGTTAAAAGTAGTCTTAAATTGTATTCTCAGCCCTGAGGAGAGTTTTAAAGTTCAAAAAACTATAGAAAGAATCATCGATCTATAAAAAAAATTATATAAGTATTCAAAAGTTTTCAAAGCTCAATAATACATAAATAATTTAAAACTGTCTGTGTAGATGCATTACCGTGTTAAATACGTATGTATCAGTATTTAAATAATATAAAACCCGCAAGATATATTAGAAAGTTTTTTCAGTTACACTTTACCAAAACAATTAAAAATCAGTTTAATCATCGCTGATTTATCGAAAAAAATAACAAGTAAAATATAGCGGACAGCTGACAATAACTTACTTGATTTTTATTCGACATTTCCTAGTTTGGTTGTTTAAATGCGGCTGCCACTTTTAAACCAAAATCTTATAATTGTTTTTTTTTTAAGTTTTGTGGATATAATGTCATTAATACAGCAAAAAAAGCTGGTCTATGTTGCAAAGTATTTATAAACAAATTATATAAATATTAAAACTACGAGGTGTGACAATAAAATTACAAGACTGGTGTAAAAAATCTACTTTATTTAAATACTAATACAACTTAATGATTTTCCCCATCAATGTAGTTCCCTTCCCTATCGAAGCAGCGTTGCATGCGTTTTTTTTCCAATGTTGGAAGCAATTTTGGAAATCATTAGAAGAGGCTGTTAAGAGGTCTTGCCGTTTTTTCCTTGACATGTTCAAATATTTTAAAACGGGTTCCTTTTAACAATTTCTTCACTTTCGGAAACGGGTAGAAGTCGCAAGGGGCCAAGTTTGGTGAATATGGTGGGTGGTTAATGACGGGGATCTTCTTATTAGCTAAAAACTGCTGAATGGATAGGGCATTGTGGGCCGGTGCATTGTCCTGGTAGAGCAGCCCCGCGTTGTTCTTCCACAAATCTGGAGGTTTTTTCCTTGGACGTTCCCTTAGCTACATCAATACTTCCAAATATAAATGTTGGATAACTGTTTGAGCCTCACGCGCCCATTTAATAAGAATAACACCCCTAATATCGAAAAGAAAAACAATGAGCATCGCTGTTTTGGATGTGTTGGAGCGCCCTTCTCGTTCATCATCTTTAACTTCTTCACGACCCTCAACAAAGCTTTTATGCCACATAAAAATCATTGCACGAGACATACACTGCTCCCCGTAGACATCTTTTAGCATTCGAAAGCATGCAGTAGCCGTTTTTTTGAGTTTTACTTTAAATTAATACGTTGCGCAATTTTTTCGTTTGTCGTAATTCCGGCAAATGAACTATGCACGATCCGCTTCAAACCACTGAGTAAGCCAAACTAGCAGAGGAAAGACGACAACATTTCGCGCGGTAGTAGAACGCACATCAAGGTGAATAACTCCAACCGCCCGAGGCGTGGGGATATAAAACCTGTTAGCACGGGGGCCAGTCTTAAAATTTAATTGTCACACCTCGTATTGCATACAAGCGAAAAAATTAGTTAAACCTTCATCCAAAATCTAGATCTAGAATTCTAAAACTTAGGACTAGACCCTTTAGTAAATACTGGTGTTTTAATGTCCAAATATTTTCCTTAACGACGAAGATAAACTGTATTTTCTTAAAATCAATCATAAAAAAGTTTACCATATAGTTTCACCTCCGGTTAGAATAAAACAACCGAGGAATGTCCGTTTTACATACCTAGCTAAAACGTCAGGCTTATAAGTTAGCAACTTCGCTCGATTCATGGACTTTTTGTAACACAGAAACACGTCGCTGCCTACAATGCCCTTGTTTAGATTCTTGTTGATGCAACAAAATGCGTGCGGAGGGGATTCCCCTTTGCTAGCTATCACCACGCACACGTCTGTTACCACCAGTGCGTTGCAGGGCATTGTGGGTTGACCTGCAGGACAATTAAAATAAAGGTTAAATAAATTAAGGCTAGCGTTAAAGTAAAGAAAATGAAAGAAATATTTTTGGTTAAGTTAAATAGTAAGATGGACCACAATTTATGTATTAATACATAAAATTATATATTTTTATTAAAAAATAGGTTAGGTTAGTGTCATCTGGAAAATAAAGAAGTTAGGGATGAAAATGCAGGGTTAGTTAGTCTAGAAATATGCAGTGTGCATTTTAAATGATGCACCAAACTTTAGGGGTTGGTCGTGAAGGTAAAAAGTATAAATTGAAAATTAAAAAAAGAAACAAATTTGATAATTTTAAATGGTTTTTTGATTCATAATAATTTAACAAAGTTTTATTGCTTTTTAAAAAAAATTATATGTTACAGAGAAAGTGTGGCCAAATAACCTTTGCGTTAGGTCAATTTGTCAATATTTTTAAGAATTCATTTTTTATGAGCTATTAAATTTACAAAAAAAAGGCATACATTTTTATACATATCTAAACGGACCCTTAAGAAAAACAGAAAATGATTATATTAGCATAAATTAGCACATTTTTTTTTATTTCTTGAAAAAAAATACATATTTTTGGTAATAACCGTTTTTTTTAATTAATTTTAACATTCAATACCTTTATTCTAATGCATTTAATTTTAACATTCAATACCTTTATTCTAATGCATAGTCCCATAATATTTCGATTGCCTGTTGTAATTTTGAATAAAGTTTTACCAAAAAATAAAAATATATATAATTTGACACCCTTTATCTAAAAACCGAAGAATTGCAAAATGCAATAGGTTTTTTCTTTTTTAGCCCCTTCCTACCACCACTAATGTTTGGTGCATTAGTTAAAATATATCCTGAATAAAAGCATGTTAACTAAAATATATGTTATTTGAAAACTCCAGAAGGTGCATTGTAATTAGATTTGTTTTAAAGAAAAAACTTAGTTGAGTTCTAGCTTCTTTATTTTTTTATATAAGTCTACCGACGCGTCTCGAAGTTTTTTATTACTTTATTATGAAGGCTAATTTTTCAAACGCTCGAGGACTCTGGATTTTTCAACCCTTCAAGAACAAATTGGAGTTTATGTTTTTGCTGAATGCAAAAATTCAATGTTTCTCTGTTTACAGGATGGTTTTTCCGAGTTTCTCATGAAAATTTATGCAGACATTTTTATAATTGTTTTGCCACTTAATAGAGAACTATTGAAATACAGCCCGGCTATAATTGTGCCAGGCACTATTTTGACACATTCACATTGAAAACTGACAGTTGATCCTTCGAAATTGACATACCAAAGTCGAATTATCGTCGTTTATTTTCAATTAATAAAAGAAGGCACTATTTATTCCGGTTATATAGTAAACAAAGGCCGTGTGTTAAAAGATCACAGGTGATATTACAATGCGAAGGTGTCAAAATTGTGTCTGGCACTATTATAGCCTGACTTTATTTCAATAATTCTCTAATAATTATTTTCAATCGAAATTTTAGATCTGTCAGCCTTCGCTCAGCCAGTGCTGCAAGTCACAGAATGATCAGACTGGTTTAATTTAGGAGGCTGTGCTAAAGTTAATTTCATAATTTAAAAAAAAAACTTTATGACGGGTTATAAGCTGGTTAGGCCAACGAAAAAAAAGTTATCTTAAAAATTATGAAAAGAACTGTATATTGTATTTTTACCTTTTCTAAAAGTAATAAAAATCTGAGATGTGGAGTTGTTGACATTTGCAACGTTGCCCCCTACGCTTTCTTTCACCACTTCTGCATCTTCCATGAGGTATTCTTTGCCTTCATACATTACACCTGAACAAACAAACAACATTTTATAGAACAAACAGAAATTCTTTGCCTTTATACAATACACCTGAACAAAATACAACATTTAATAAAACAAACTGAGTAGGCCAGTTCGTGGGAATTTTCGACACATATAGTTTTCGGTTGCTATTGAAATGTAGTTACAGGTTTTACTTGATTGCCATTTGTCAATTATAGCATACAGGTACTTAGACTGGGTGACAAAAGTGCTTAAAGTAAAAAACTCATGAAGCATACAAAATTACTTTTTGTCTAATTTTTAAAAAAATTTATTAGCTGCTTAATATGTAGCTAATAAACGGATATTTATGAAAGTGGAATTTTTTTGAAGAAAAAAAGTCTCCTATAAGTTTACATAATGAGTTTTTACTATGAAAAACAAGTAACACCTGAAACTAGACTCCACTAGCAACAAAAAATATGAGTTGAAAATTTCCACGTAGAGAGAATGTATACCCTAGGCTGGCCTTCGGTCTTGTCTTTACAACCGTGTGTCAAATAATTTCCTCTTAAGTTACCATAGATATTTTTTTACCGCTTCATGGTAACTTTGGAGGAAAATATCTCAAAAACGAATCGACAGATTTTCAAAATGTATATACGGTTGTAAAGACCTTCAAAAAAAGGTATCATAAGACCCACTTTCACTAATTAAAATACAGGCACAAAGTGGTAAAAATCGACGTGTCCGAGCGTTTTTCTATAAACATATTAAAATACCCAAAGCCTCTGTTACATTTAAGTTAAAAACACTCTTTATAATCATACCTATATCCACCAAAGGTGGCTTATCCCTGCCCCTTCTGACACACAAAAAACACTCCATAGTTCTCAAACTGCCGTGATTTAAATCTGCAATCAGTCCCGTGGGAGTCTTCTTGATGACTTCCCATTCTTCAGGAAGTTCCTCCTCCAAACTGGGAAAGATGACGCTGATGTCCGTTATGGGGGCTTGTCCATGAGAAGCTTTCAGGTTACCCCCTATAAGAAAAGAATCCGGTTCAGACAACTTTGGACCACACGAATAAAAAGCATAGAAATAAGAGGAGATCGCTTTTCAAAAAGTACCTAGCGGAATTTTAACAACTTGAGAATCCGTTAGCAACCAGTTCACCTCACGGAGACCGTGACATTTTCTGGAACTTATTTTCTAAGTCAGCAAACATTAATAAAATTGCTCAGCGAGCAATTCTAAGAAAAAATGTCTATATAAACCATTCCTATTATTCGATGGGTTTAGTCGTAAAATGCAAAAGAAGATATGAATTCGAGAACCTTTTTTTCTAAGTAATGCATATTTGTTTATTAGTGAAAGCTATACTTAAGCTAAGTATAAAAAATAGTATGACTTATCTCAAAATATGGGAAATATATCTGGCAAAATTGTCAAAAATTGAATATTTCATTTTTTTACAATTTTTTCAGAGATATTTCCTATACTTAGAGATTAGTCATACTATTTTTTATACTTAGTTTAAGTATAGCTTTTACGAATAAACATATATGCAATACTAAAAAAAAAGTTCCTCGAATTTATAACTTTTTTTGCATTTTGCGCATAAACCCATAGGAAAACCACCCTTATTCATATAACAAATTTTGCTTAGAATTAATCAAGGAACAGTTTTATCGATGCTTGCTAGCCTCTGAGAATTGAAATTGAAATTATGGTCCTATTAAAACTGATCGATAGTTCCGTATACTTATGGGGATTCCGGAACCGGTAAATCCTACAATTTTGGTTAAAAGTGGGCTATTCCAAACCCAGTCAAGCGCTTAAATTAAAAATATCTACAGGGGTTTACAAAACATCGCGCAATAAATAAATTATTACACAGCCCCACAGAAAAAAATATGTGGTGAAACCCAGACTGTAGACCCCCTAATCCTGCTAATTTTAGGGCGTTCAAATCAATGAAAAAGAAAAAAATAAAAAACAATAAATTAATGCAATCAGATTTAGTTGGCGGTGTGTGCAGATATCATACATATCCAAACGTTGCTGAAGAAAAATCGTTTCTCTCATGTAGGAAAATGTATTGCTGATTTTAGTAGCCAACTGAACAAATGTTTACCCCTTCCAGGAACATTGTTAAAATGTCGCCGATAATTTTTTGAGAAAATATGTAATGTACAGATACATCTAAATTTTAGGATTGAAACAATTCTTTCTTAAGAGAAAATACTTAGTTATGTATAGGCAAAATATGTGTAACTCAATTTAGTCAAGATTTTGAGTAACATTCCAATGGCGTCCATATTTAAAAAAATAAAAACTTAAGTAAAAAATATTTCTTGTTACACAAATATTTTAATTTATGTTTTAAAATCCATGCTCTTGTGTGTGATAGTCAGTGGCAATTTCTCCATAAGTGCACGTGCACTTCGAAACTTGAAAAAATATTAAAATTTGATAATTATTTAATTAATAATTTCATCATAAAGTATCAATAAACCCCAAAAGGAATTCACCAAAGACTTGAATACTAACTAAAAATTAATACACGGTATGTATGTTATGTCGCATTTTAATTACAAAATATAGAAAGACAGGACGATCAATTGCGGCGATCCATACAACCCGCACCCCCCCTGATGTCACCCGCGTCTACGGTTACGTTGGCTGTTAGCTAGCTTATGTGCACCTTAAATTAGTGCCATAACATATTGACCTAGCGGACCGAACCGCGATATTCTGTGATTAGTACACTGAGAAAACTTGGCTTTATCGGTCTGGCCATATTGTTTTCATTTCGACGATTTTGTAGTTACGAAAATGGGGGAAGTTTCTAATTCTGATAGCATTAGGGTGCAATATTTAAAGACAATTAAATTTTCTTCTTTACCACCTTGGGTGAGAATAGAAGAACTACTCTCGCAATGTTATCTATTGAGAAAAAAATTATTCAAGAGATTTCAAAGTTTAATGAATTGGTTATGAAATAATTTATTTCAATACAAAACATGTTTGTGAAATATAAAAACAATGATTATACTAAATATCTAATTTTTTCATTATTTGCTTTAAATTATATGAAATAATGGCTCACTCAATGGCTAAAATTAATTAATTAATTGCATTGATTAATAAATATATTTTTGAAACTCTGGAATTTGTAACATTTGACAAATATAACAACATGTTAATTGAAAAAGAATTTGAATTTACAATTATTTTTTCAAAAAAAATTAATTTATACATTATCTGCTTATACCGTACTCCAGAAAACAATACTAAAATAATTAATAATTTTATCAAAAATTTGGAAAGTTTATTATATAAATTTCCTTCAAAAAGTAAAATTCTTTTAACTGGAGATTTAAATATAGATTATTTAGATAAAAATAATAATTTTACATTAATACTTCAATATTTATTATCTTCATTTAATATTAAAATGCATATTAGCTCTCCAACTAGAACAACCTCTAATTCATCAACAACAATAGACTATATTTGTACAAATTTTCTTGATGATCTTAGTTATGAGATCTCGGACCCAGGTTTCTCTGACCATAGCTATATTTTTGCAATATGCCCTATCAAAATTGACCTTGTCAAAAAAGAAAATAACATTAAAAAAATAATATTTAGCAAAATAAATTTTAATAACTTTAAACTTCACTGTCAAAATTTTCAATGGAACTTCATTAATAATTCGAATGACCCACTTAATGATTTTCATGATAATCTTTGTAAAATTGTGGATAAAAGCTTTCCTCTTCAACATGTTAAAAATAAACCAAAAAGAAAAAACTGGATTACGTCTGGTATTCGTTTATCTTCAAAAAATTTACGTTTTCTTCATCTTAACAAAATTTTATCCTAATACTGACTTCGTAATAAACTATTTTAAGATATATAAGAAAACATACCGTAAAGTAATACATCATGCAAAAAGGAAGTTTTATGAAAATCGTATCAATAACTCAACAAATTTCCAAAAAGAATGTTGGTCTGTTGTCAATGAATTTACTAATCGAAATAAACTTTCAACTGACATAAATACTGATTTATTACCAAATGATTTGAATGATTTTTATTGCTCTGTTGCAGAAAATATTACTAAAAAAATTAGCTGTAATGTTGATCCCATTTCATACCTTAACGATATCAACATAACTAATGCGTTTATATTATATGAAACAAATCCTGATGAAATTAAATATACTTTAAATTTAATAAAAAATAAATCTTCTACTGGCATAGATGGTATTTCCTTAAATATACTAAAAGAATTACCTTTTATTGCAATTAAAACATTATCTGAAGCTATAAATCATTCATTTTCATTGGGATATTTTCCTTCTTGCCTTAAACTTGCTAAAATAATTCCAATATATAAAGGAGGTGATAAAAATACACCATCTAATTTTAGGCCAATATCTCTTTTATCAACTCTTTCAAAATTAATAGAAAAACTTCAATCAAATCGCGTTTAGAATTATATTTTTGTGAAAATAATATGATTAATATTAATCAATTTGGTTTTCAGAGAAATAAAAATACAAATGATGCAATATTCTTTTTTATGAAACAATTATTAAACAGTATTAATGATAATGAACATGCGGCTGCAATTTTTTGTGATATTTCTAAAGCTTTTGATTGTGTTAATCATGAAATTCTTCTTAAAAAATTATTTATTTATGGAATAAGAAACAACGCTTTAAGTTGGTTTAAATCATAATTATCTAATCGCCTTCAATTTGTGTCAATAAAAAATTTAAATTCAAATAAAAATAATATTCAATGTGGTGTTCCTCAAGGTTCAGTACTAGGACCAATACTTTTTTTAATTTACATTAATGATTTACTAAATATTAAAATTTCTGGTTATTTTACAATATTTGCAGATGATACTACTATTCTTTGGAAAAATAAAAATATAGATGTTCTCTGGAATAATATAAAAAATGATATTATTTGTATAAAAACTTGGTTTGAATCAAACCAACTATCCCTTAATTTTTCAAAAACATATGTAATTGGTTTTAAAGAAATATCTCAACAAATTATAAATATAAATAATAATAAAATTAATACTACAGATAATATTAAATTTTTGGGACTTAACATAGACGAAAATTTAAAATTTCAAAACCATATTCATAATTTAAATAAAAAATTAAGTTCGGATTGTTATTGTGTAAAAATTATTACAAATGAATTAGGTAAATCAATAGGCAGAAATGTATACTTTTCTTTAATTGAATCAAACTTACGATATGGCATTCCTTTCTGGGGTACATGTTCAATGTATTTATTTAGATCAGTGTTTATTCTTCAAAAAAGAGCAATTAGGTATTTATGCAATGTAAATTCTAGATATCACTGCAAAGACTTGTTTATCAAAAATAATATTTTGACTCTTCCTTGTTTATATATTCTTGAAACAATTTGTCTGATAAATAAACATCTAAATTACTTTGAAATAAACCAAAATACTTATTCAACGAGACAAGTTAATAATCTTACATTACCTATACCACATTCATTTTTATTTAAAAAATCCATAATTTATAACGGTATAAAATTGTATAATAATTTGCCAAACAATATAAAACTTAATAATAACTATAACATATTTAGAAATAAGTGCAAGGATTTTCTTATCACTAAAGCTTTTTATTCAATTAACGAATTTCTTGATCAGAGTTACAATTAAGGAATAATTTTAAACTTAAAATTCTCAATTATTATAAAAAAAACAAGTACATAAATTTTAAAAAAATAAAATATATATATATATATATAATCAAACAACATAATTAAACCACTTATTGGATGGATTTATATATTTTATATTTTTTAAATGATTTTTTCTTTAATTATTATTAGTTATGTATTTGCTTTGTCTACAAAGTTTTATACTTTATATAAGACAATAAAGCTTGATTTGATTTGATAAGGCGTGGCTCTCAAAAAAATAAGTTTGCCTGCGCCGTAATTTTTTTAGGGTGTGCACCCGCAAAGTTTTACATCACGCGCCGCCACTGCAAATAGTAAGACCACAGTGTATATATCTTAACCCAGTACCTAGTATATCTTGTATGCCTACCTATGTTTTATGTTTTTAGCTATGTTTTTACCTATTATATTTTATTGTAGCCAATAAAGTTTTCTTTGGTGTCCACAAAAACGGGAGATTCAAAGAAATTGATTTTAATAATTATGTTAATTGTCCTTTTACGGAAATGTATATTTCTGGAGACAATATACAACTCAAATCTTCAAAAAAACTAAACTTTTTATTAAAAATGTTATTTTGTCTTTATTGCAGACAGTAAAAAAAGCTTTTGCAAAAAATAAGTAGGTACTCCGAGATTTTTTGGGCAGGAGACTGATAATGCAAAGATTTAGTTTAAAACCCAAAATCACGGCGCGATCTTGAAAATGTTTGTAGAAGGAACAGAGTCAGGACTTTACTGTGTTTAATAAGACCTCATTATCCATTTATTCAAATGATTGTGATTTAAAAAAATTTCTTATTCATTAAAAATTTTAAAACACAATAAATGGAAAATGAGGTCTTATTAAACACAGTAAAGTCCTGACTAATGATTAACCCCCTGAATATAATAAATCTTGATTTTATCCGCTGCTGTTTTGATTATTTTAAAATGCCCAAGAGTGTTAGACTACTTTATCTAAAATCTTCCTAACAAAACACAGCAAATCTGAAATACTTTAACTCTTTTTACTTACCTTCAGACAAAGTAGTATCATCTAAAGGTTCTGGATCTTCAGGCAATCCAGCTACAATAAAATAATCAGCAATTCTTCTCTCCTCCATCACAACTCCTTTTTAAATGTTTTCCACAAATTTTTAAGTTAACATCAGGTAAAAAATTTTGGCGGTATATTTGTTTATTTATATTCTTATTAATAATACTTTAAATATCATTGAGTAGTTTAAAATAACTATATTAAGGCAATTAAGTATATATAGACAAATTCAAAATTAAAAGTGCATTTTGAATGTATTGCTATGTAAATGATAAGTATTTATAGTAATTATTTGTTTTATTAATATTTTTCCGAATAGTAAGGCACATAAATAAGTCCTTCAATGATTCTCAGCATAAAGTCCAGTTTCTAAAAAGAAATGTTAAATAGGTATTAGATAAAAAATGTGATTAATCATTAAAACATTAGAAACGATTACCACACAATAGGTGGAAATGTGTATCGGCCAAAACTCCCTAAAATTGTATATAAATCTGTTAATGTATCAAAAAACAAGTGGTGAATTTGAAAAACTTCTATCCAGTTCTCAGTTCACCTGCTTCAGTGCTTTTGTCTATAAAATAATGTAGTGCCTGTTTGTCCTGCTTAAAAAAAAGCGAAAAAAGTTTTTCTGTGTAATTTTAAACAAAAATGTCTGATGAGATCTAAAAGTTATATACATATATATCATTAAAATTTCACAATAATTGAACAAAATATAGTCTAGATATGATATTTAAAATTTGCTTAAATTAACAAATAATTGCAGATTTTTGCTAATATTATATAATATCCATTGTCCAATTGTTGTAAAATTTTCAGGACTTACATAATTTTTAGGTCTCTTTCGAATGATACTTACAATTTTAGCCTAAAATTACACAGAATTTTTTAGTTTTCTTTTTAACATAACAATAAGGCATGATTTTGTGGGAAAAATTGCCGAAACACAACTGAGACCTATATTGAAGTTTTGAAATGCATCACTTGTTCCTTAGTTATTGGTACATGATTAGATTTATATAAAATTTTAGGGAGTTCATTCACTTTTGACCAATACTGTACGAAACTTCTACGATTTCTTCGCCGTTCGCCAACTGTTAAAAATACCATGCAATTTCTAGACATTTCGTGCAATGTGTTTCAGAAATCGCCAAATTTTCTACTGTTTCCACGATTTCTTGGCAATTTCAATCATTTTAAGTGTGATTTTTGGAAATTTTACGTTATTTCTCCGATTTCTGAGGTGATTTCCGTAAAAATCATATGAGATTTCTGCGATATCTGAGCAACTTTTTAAAAGATTTTAACATTTTAAAAAGATTTTCGCTGTTGAGTTTTGATACAAGATGAAATTTCCGCGAATTCTAAGCAGTTTCCAGAAATCACAATATAACTTATATGACATAAAAAAAGACACACATGCATTTCTTGGTTCAAAGCAGGCTACTTTTTACAAAAATTGCAAAATGTTATAATGGCCATTTAAAGGGTCTTCCCAGTTCACCCTTTCAAATACACATTAGCTTCATATGAGTTAAACTTTTATTTTTGGTAGTAAAGTTAGGAAAAATTTATAAGCATTTAAATTTCTAATCAAAGGTATGATTACCTATATTTATCCTAGCAATTTAAAAAAGTTGAAATACTTTTTTATCTTTAAAAGTTTTGTACCACCATGGCAATATCTAGGTAAAAATCTAGGGGGTAGGTAATGACTTGGGTAATGCTCAACAATTTCATTAAAATAGTTTTTCTAAAGGGGGCTCATTAATTATTCATTGTGCATAAAAATATTACCTAGGGGGTGGGGGTAAGTATTCTGTTATCAAGTAATTTTACTAAAAATAATGCAAAATGACCAAGTTTAAATGTATTAGTAAAAACTAGTGCTTTTTTCTCAATTTCAGGAAGAAATTAATGTTTCTAGACTAATTCTAACTACATTTTTCCTTGTTAAGTTTAAAAGCAACAGGGGGGGGGGAAATTCGGGTCACTGAGTTTACTAACTTTATACAAAGGGTATGTTGTGATTGTAAAAACATTTTTTTTTTGTTTTGATAAGTGTTTAACAAAAAAAGGGTCCATCCCCAAGTTTCTAAAAACAATTAAAATATTTTTTTTATTTCTGTGATTTTATCTCTCTATGCATAGTGTTTTCATTGAAAATGTATTAAAATGGCTATAAATGCTGATGTTGCGGTTATAGAAGATGACCGCGATCAGCGCGAAACTGCCAAAAACTTTGGTTTGAGACTGATCTGTTTAGTCTAAGAACTGGTTCATGACAAAGAAGTTCTACAACAGCTAGAGATAACTACTATCTCATTTCAGTGCTTTGAGAAACCCAAGAGTCACAGCAGTTTCCCTTTGCAATTATCTGCAAGAAATGAGAAATGTAAACATAAGTGGCTGGAGAGTTAGGAGGCGACTCCATGCTGCTGGATCATCTGTTCAAATTGTTTTCTAATGAATCGCGATTCAGTCTCACAGGCTCAGATAGACATGTAAGAGTGTGGCGGCGACCAGGCCAGAGATATGCTTCATTTGGTTGTGGTTATGTTATGTATATAGTTATGTTATATACCTATCTGATATATTTTTTTTTTACTAGGGATAAAAACTAGTTGTAAGCAGAACTTCTTGCTATAAAAATTTGAAAAAAAAATTTTTTAGAAGCAATATAGAAAGTAAGTAAGTAAGGCATGGGGAGGCAAATATTTTGAAGCTCACACTCGGCTTGCATAGAGTTAATCTTTATCCAGAATGGGACATTGACCATGTATAGGTACATAGAGGTTCAAGAAGATCATGTTGTACTGTGCATGGGGATTCTTGGAGAAGATGCAACTTTTATGCATGATAATGCACAGCCCCAGACTGCTTGAATAGTAACTGATTATCTTAATGAGGTTCAAATCAGGTGATTTGTTTCTCGGCCTGCTCCAAGTCCAAATTTAAATCCTATATTGCATGTTTGCGATGAGATGTGAAGAAAATTATAAAGACATGTGCTGCCCCCAGGAATTCTATAGACCTTTGCAACATACTGGTGCAGGAATGGGACAACAAGCATGCCATTTGCAAGCTGTTATCACTGCCAGAAGAGGAAATACTTCCTACTAAAGGCCTTAAAATTAATTTTGTTCCAAATAAAAGCATATGAAATTCAAATTTTAATTAAGTGCTTTTAATAAAGTTTGAACAACCAACAAAAAGCATTTTTTAAATAAGCTATTACTCCAAAACCATTGGTTAAAGTTAGTAAACCATGTTAACACCGAACCAAATCAAAAAAACTAAATATGTTTAAAATAATTGAAAATTATGGGGTGACCCAAATTTCTCACTCACTAGTGCAAAAAAATTAGTGCAAATTAAGTGCCAAGTTTCCAAATTAAATGCTTTTATAGTTTTTGAAGTTAGAGCCTTTACTGCTAACTACCAGCTAATAGCAGTCATTTAATTAGCACTTTCCAACCTTTTTGACCCTACTGCTGTCTTCTTTTTAAGTAAATTGTGGGGAGAGTTGTAGACCCATTTTTGTATGTGAACAGATACTGACAGTACCCTGTGTTTTTATCTTGAAAGTAGCGTCTCTGAGATTTAAAAAGTTTAATGGATTTTCCAGAGAAGATCACTATAGTTTTAGAAACCACAGCTTGCCTCTCCCAATTCCAAAATTAGAACTTACAAAACATTCCATAATCTATGAGGGAATAAAATTGTTTAATAAACTGCTGGAAAACATAAGAACTTTAAATGAACATAGAACGTTTCACACTCACCTAAAGAAATTTTTATTAACCAAAGCATTTTACAGTCTCCGAGAATTTTATGAATGAATATGCTTTATTGTAGTTTTTATTTTATTTTATTTATTTTTTTTTTAATTGTAGTTTTTGATTTTTTTTTCTCTTTTAAATAAATATTTAGTATATTTTTTTTCCCATTTTTTTTTGTTGTTTTTTATTTTTATCATTTTATTTATTTATTTTTTTTTAATGTCTGAGTATACAATTCATGTGCTTACTACTTTACTTTACTTCTACTCTTTTTTTTTATGTTGATTTATTATTTGTTTATCTATGGTTCTGTTGATTTCGTTAATAAGTAAAATGCTCTGTGATATAATTTAAATTCAAATTTAGTTTTCTATTGCTTAATTGTCTTTTGGATTGGGACTTTTTACTTGTAAATTGTTTTAATGTGTGTACAAATACTTAAGTTAAAGATATGTTTTCTTGTTTTGCTTTTATTTTTTATTTTTTAAATATCTTCTAATATATTTTAATTTTTTTAAAATTTATTTATGTAGTTCTTAAGTTTTTTTTTGTTTTGTACTGTGAATGGGTTCCTGAATGAGTGAGAGGGAGTACTCCCTCAAAATCAGAGGAACCTCAAATTATGCATGTGTTCTTCCTAAGATTCCTCATTTCTATTGGTCCCGACTGGGAGAGATGTGAATTCTCACTCTCAATTTTTTGAATATTAAATACACTTACTCTCACTTTTTTAAGGAATGCATACACTAGTCTTTGATTTTATATAAAATAATAATTATTATTAATTTTTTAAAAGAGTATTTGCTTTGTCAATAAATTTCTATAGGTAATTTTGGACAATAAAGCTTTTTTGAACTTGAACTTCTTAGAGCATGTTGATATAAATTGATATAAAGCACTGCAATCTTTAATGAGTAGTTGGCAGTACAGACTAAAACTAAAAGTATAAAAGCATTAAATTTAGCATCTAATTAACACAATTTTTGTACTAGACACTTTGCACTGCTAACTGAGGACTTATGTGTAACTAGACATAAGCGAAACTTACTAGATAGGTACTCATCATTTAATGCATAATAAAAAAAAACTACTAAGCACACAGGAAAATTGATAAATTTCTAATAACAATAAATATTAAGGAAAACATTTTTTCTCAGTTTTTTTATTAAACTTTATTGTTTTTTTCTGTGTATGCAGTATTTTTAAATGTTTGTTTAGTTACCAAAAGGTGTTGCTTTTTAAAAAGAAAAATATTATGTATAAAAACCCAACTAGCAAAATGTGGCCTTTCATTGTTCTTCCTGTGTGTCAAATTCATCTCTTTTCTTTGCCACAACTCTCATGCCCACTTGCAAGTACCATGTAAAAATGTACTAAAAAGATTTAAGTAAATATGAGAGATAGGAATATCTGTAAAAATAGCACTTACATTCATGCATTAAAAGATAAGTAAATAACCAAAATAGCTTCTACTGTTTGTAGGTTACTTAATAAATACATTAATTCACTGTAAACTTGTATGAATCATGTTAAAAATAATAATATAAAAAAACCTTTTATCAAGAACCACCAGATCTTTCTTGAAACAATCCAAGGATGTAACCTAGGTACAGCGAAATACGTTTGTCGCAATACAAGTTACGCTTTTTGCGTTTCGAGTTTTTTACAATTTTGCCTGTTTAAATTATAATTTATAAATTTTAATTCGATTTTAATTTATTTCTCAAGCCTGACGTTTTGCTTTCAAGGATTTTTATTGCGTTTTTTTGTTATGGTATTTTTTTTTGTTTAAGTGAGGTTAGAGTAAGACGTTACTGTCAAAATTGTCAAAGCGCCATCTTTTGTCAGGTGCCAAGAGGGCTTCTTCACGATTTGGAAAGACTCGGTCACTGTTCCGGTGTTCTGTGGACACAACATTGGACACAACGACTGGTCACGTGATAGATAAATTTAGTTCAAAATATTGTTTTTCTACGAGTGACCGCAAAGAAGCCACTATTTGCGCACACTTTTGTATACGCAAAATAGCACTTTGCTGCACAAGACGCGGTTTTGTATTAAATGATGTAGTTTGTTTCACACCCGGTTTCCAGCGTGCCCTGGCCCACCCTGATTCAAAAAACACATCGGTGACGCTGCATTTAAAACCGGTACAAAGGTCCCGTCATGTGATGCGTTTTTTGAATCAGGGCGGGCACGCATATGTGGCAACTAGGCTTTAGCAACGAAAATCCTACATTGTCATACAACGCTTTCATGTCAGTTTAGAGTTTCCAGCAAAGAATAACTAGCGGTTTGGGACGTTTTATACGCGCAAATTTATCTTTTCTTGGGCTTTGATTTCAGCTAAAGGCCTTCACACACACAATTTACGTAGTCCGTAGCATGGCGCATAGCGGGCTTTCAACCAATCAGCGATCGAATAGCAGCGGCCATATTGGATTTACGTAAGAAAAGTCCATAAGGTTGAACTTCTTACGCGTTATGTTTTTTTGTGTGTGATCGGCTTAATCAAAGCCTTATACCCTGTTTCCACCAATGCATGCCCACCCCGATTCAAAAAACGCATCACGTGATGGCCCATGACTTTGTACCGGTTTTAAATGCAGTGTCACCTGATGCGTTTTTTGAATCGGGGTAGCATGCATTGGTAGAAACAGGGTATAAAGAAATAAAAATCTGCGCGGATAATACTTTCCATCATGGACAGCCAGTTATTTTTATTTTAGTTTTTAATTATAATGAGTCTGTTCCATCATCCCGTTCGACAGTCATAAAACCATCCAAAAAATCCCAATGCGCGCGCAATGCAGTACGAGGACAAATAACTGTCCAAAAAACGAATGCTGTGATCGATTTACTTCAATCATGTGATAATATGTATGAGAGTTAAATGGAAAATCACGTTGCGTAAAGGTAGATCGAAGGCAAAGTGGGAATTCGAAAGCTCTAAATTAAAGTTGCACACAGAAAAAAAGAGATTTGTGAATTACTTTGAAAATTTGCTTATTGTATGTAAATTTTATTTCAAAAAATTACGGCTACATTAGTTTTATTTATTACAAATTTTTTTATAAAATTACATCAGAACAAAAACATGAAAAAATAAATCCTAGGTCTGGGTATTATATCTGTAGCCTAGGCTAGAGTCCCTGTATGTTGACATATTTGGATATATTATATATCTAAATATGTCACAGGGACTCTAGCCTAGGCCACATCCACAGAAAATAGCAACTAAATGAAAAGCTTTTAAAAAATTTTAGAAGGCAGTGTCGTGTCGTCGCGGCGCCATCTAGGTTGGAAAATATTTTAGAAATAGGTAAATTTGACATTTTCCATCCGTCTCTCCGTTGTTCTGTGGTCTGTCCGTCTTTTATTTCTTTTTTGCGGAAAGTCGCACGAAGTCAACATGGGTGAGTGTTTTTCCAGTTAATTTTTCGAATTTTCGCCAAGAATATTGTTACTACTAGTGAAAATTGGGTGTAATTAAAAGCGCAGAGTTTCCTTTATTTGATCTAATTTAATTTTTTTTTCAAACTGTCGCAAAAAGTGCGTAATTTTGAGATAAATTCATTGGTATGAAAAGTGCAATGGCCGGAGATAAATAAACGCAAAACAGTATCTTCAATCATCCTCGAAACTGTTCAATTTTTTTGTAGTTTTTTTTGATAAAAAGGATTTAATTACTAACTGCTATTCATGTTGCAAATCTATTTTCGTAAAGAATTTGATTATTTCTAAGTTTTGGTTAGTATTCCAAAAAGTTGGGTTATATTTATAAAGGTGGGTTTTTTTGGATCAATAAAAGGACTTTCCCATTAGTGTGGTGCTTAAATTAAATTATTTGATTTGACTACATTTTATTGTATTTTGTAGGTAAACCCCGTGGTCTTAAAACAGCTAGGAAATATGTAAATCACCGTAGAGAACAAAGGTGGGCTGACAAAGACTACAAAAAGGCTCATTTGGGAACAAGATGGAAGGCTAATCCTTTTGGTGGAGCTTCTCATGCCAAGGGAATTGTCTTGGAAAAAGTGTAAGTTTTCTGTAAGTTTAATTTTGCTCTTTAATATTAGAATTTCAAAAGTTTTGCATTGTTCTTGAGAAACCTTTTATATTAAAAAAGGTTTCTGTGTAACTAATGCTAGATAAATAAGAGCCCTGAACCATTGGGTAGTCGTCTCAGTTGATTAACCACTCTGATATGGGCCCAACAATAGTTTTGTTAATTTGTTTTGAAGCTGCATTATGGAAGAACATTAGTTGCTAGTTTGGGCAGGATTTCCTGGTGAATGGTGTCCACTTAACGGCCAATCACAGGAGAATTCTGTGCGAATTGGTAGCTGTCTGCAACAATTAGCAAGTGATTTTGCAAAATTTATTTTAACTATAGTTTCCTATAATAAGTAAACAATTTCTTATTATTTTGAACTTTGTGTTAGTGAATTTTTGCGTTTCTTTCAGAGGAGTTGAAGCCAAACAGCCCAACTCTGCCATCCGCAAGTGTGTGAGGGTTCAGCTCATAAAAAATGGAAAGAAAATCACAGCTTTTGTACCTAGAGATGGTTGCCTTAATCACATTGAAGAAAATGATGAAGTCTTAGTTGCAGGATTTGGTCGTAAAGGTCATGCTGTTGGTGATATTCCTGGAGTTAGGTTTAAGGTAAGTTTTCAAATGACTAATGTTAACCTTGTTTATTTGAATATTTTCCAAAATGATGAAAACATCAAATCTTATGAAAGCCTTGTGATAACTTTACCTACATTATCTGAAGTTTTGTTTTTAATTATTTTTTTTTGCAATTTTAGTATTATCCTTTAACTAATGTTTTTTTTTTTAGGTTGTAAAGGTTGCCAATGTATCACTTCTAGCCCTGTACAAAGAAAAGAAGGAAAGGCCAAGGTCTTAAGTGACAAAATTTTTTAATTTTTAAATTTTATAATTAAACTTGTGTTTCAATAAAATGCAAGTTTAAAAACTTTAGTTGTTGTTTTATTTGTCATTGTCAGAATAAAAATCTGTGATTTTTTCTGTACATGTGGTTTCTTTGAAAAAATTTCCATGGTAAATTAAAATAGCAAATTGTCTTTTAAATTTAAAAAAAAATTATTTTTTTACCTATTATGGCAGAATTCTTTAGGGATTAAAATGGTACTTTTTTATTACAGTTAAAAGCTTAACATGGATTACAAATACCATTTTAAGTCCTTAATTTTATAGGTCACATCTCAGAGTAATATATATTATTACTCTAAGGGTCACATGCTATTTTATTAAAGCATTAAAAGTAAAATATAATTTTTAAATAAGACTACTGGAAGATCATTGATTAAAATAAATAACTACTGATTCAAAAATCTCCATCAAACCAAAGATTATAGAATATAATATATTCATCAAACAATGCTAAAACGTCATCCTATTTAAATTACTGATTAGTTGGCTTAATTTAGGAACAGCCCCCAAATAGAAAGCCTTTCAGCCATAATTTTTTAAGATTAGAAAATGTCGACCTTTGATATTCTGTGGTAACGTCATGGCACAGCTGACTTGGCAGGGATGTCTTAAGAATTTAAATGTTTTTAAATATTCAAAATTATCAGCGTTTTAAAATAACAATTTTTTTGGCTTTTAATTAAATGCAACAAACCTGATTGACCTTACAGTAGCAGCCAATAACCTTGCCATATCAAATTTTTAGTTTCTTTTTAAATTTGTCGTAAAAAACATCCAAAAATGAGTAGATTGGCTTCAAAACTTAAAGATCAACTCAAATCCAAAGAGTTTAGGGATTATTTAATGAGGTAAGTCTTAAAAAAAATAATTTCCCCATACATATGAATTAATTGTCCAACTTACTCCTAATAAATACATAACCCTACTTTATTTTATTATTTTAGCACCCATTTTTGGGGCCCTGTTGCAAACTGGGGCATCCCGATAGCTGCCATTGCCGACTTTAAAAAGGACCCAAAGTTTATCAGTGGGAAAATGACCACAGGTGAGTGTTTGATTTAGTCATTTTGGTTATATAATGACAATATGGTGGTTTTTTATATTATTGTTTGCCATGGTAACTTTGTAGCAAAAGAGAGTTTGTTTAATGTTTTTTTATTTTAGCATTATTATTATACTCAGCAATGTTCATGAGGTTTGCCTGGAAGGTTCAGCCAAGAAATATGCTTCTGTTTGCTTGCCACTTTACAAATGAAGGAGCTCAATTAGTACAAATGACAAGATTCCTCAATAACAAATTTGAATCAAAAGAAAAAGTTCAATAAATACTGTCTTAACTGTAGGTAAAACCAAATTGACTATCTTTTTCCAGTCTGATATTAGGATTTTTAGTAGGAATTTTTTTTTTACTTACTTTTACCCGAGCTTTTACCCATTCTTTTGTATAGACTGTATATTATACTTTTGTTCCTTTTTATCATTTAAAATATGTAGACAATCATGTTGTTTTAGACTTCAAATTAATATAGGTAATTATATCAATCCTTGTAAAAAAGTTTCCACCATGTTGTTCTAGTATGATAATTTAAAAAAATCTGATGCTCAAATTGTAAAAATATATATATTTCTCTAGCCATATACTTAAAATCTTGTTAGATCATGATATTTATATTTAATGTAAAAAATGTTGTATATTTATTTAAATTAACAATATACATTGTTTTGTTTATTATTAGGTACTTATTTTGTTTACCATTTTCGATCAGGATATTAATTTTTTTAGGAACAAAAACATTTTGACACTAAAATCAATAATCTTGTTCTGTAGTCATTGCTTAAATCAAATCTTTGACAGTGTTTCTCAATTTTTGATATTGAGAACAAATTTATTTATTCCATTCAGAAAAAAAACTGCACCTATGGTCTCTAATCTCAAACTGGTTTTCAGAGGGAACATACATAGCACCACCATCAGAATTACTAAACTTAATTTAATTAACCCATATCTCAAGCCTGCTGTCCATGTAGTGTATTATCCACATAGATTTTTTTTCTTAAGGCAAAAATTTTTTTGAATGAACCAATATTTATATATTTTTCTAATTCATTTAAAATGTAATAAAAAAACTGTTCGTTAGGTTGAAAATTATTGGCACTTGGCGCAGCAATTACTGCCCTATTAAAATGCTTAAAATTTTTTTTTCGTTTTTGTTTTATTTCAAAATCTAAAGAGCGTTGGGTCTTTAGGGCAATTGGTTCGGTTCAGTTGCATTTTTTTTTGTTTTGGGGTCAACAACTTTTTTTCCTAAATTAGCCTCCCTATGAGTCCTTGTTCTCCTTTTGTAGTTGTACTATAGTAGTTTGGGGTATAAGCTCAAGGCCTGGCGACTATAGGCACATGAAGCGGCCTTTTCGCCATCCAGCCTCCTTTTGTAACTTTGGTCAATAGTTAGGAAACATAATCCTAATAATTAAAAAAAAATACAAATAAACAAAAGGTGTTTACTAGAAGAAATAATAAACCACGGTGGCTACAAGTTGTCCCAGCAACAAATTGGTCCGGCGGCGAGTCGATTGCGGCGAATTGTCCCATTCCCGTTGTAAACGTACACTAAATCCTCATCAGACTGGGACCTTAAAAAAAGGTCCTCCCTTTAAAAACTGACCAACATTTGAAAACTAGACGACAACCAAAATAAAAGGTTTGGTCAAAAAATATTTCATTTCTCAATGGGGGGCCCATACCAAACTTTTAAGCTGGTGGGCCGGTGTAGTATTTTATTCATGAATTACTTTTACGTAAAAAATATAGCTTCACTGTCGCCATAGATTTGCGCAGTGGAGCACACAAGGGCTCTGAAAGTAAAAGTAGCAAGAGGATCGACGGATCTGCTAAGAACCAACAACCAAAAATGCCGTTCGTTCGTAAAGAACATTAACACTAACTTATCACCTCAAACTATTAAGGGGGCACCTCGGACCCAGGCATTTGCTCGGTGGCCAATCCGACACGCACTGCATTAATATATTATTGGATTTATGTATTTTAACTTATTTAATTAAGACATTCGTTCGACGACGTTTTATCTAGAGGATAGTGTGAAGAAGTGTTTTCACCCTGTTTTGTGTGCAAGGTAATATTTTTATTGTGTTGACCTTGTCTTTGATTTACATATATAAGAGGTTGTCAGGAATAATTTTGGAATGATAGTTGATGTCATTAAAAAGAGTTTTTTAAAATTAAAGTTTTGCTAGTTAGTTCCATTTCAAACCTACTGATAAAGTAGTATCCAGAGAGAATACCACTTTACAATAGATAGTAGGGGTAGTGAAGCCGCTTTTGGTTTAGTTCTGTTTGGCTTGGTAAGGTGTTGAATGGCCTTGTATAAATGGGGGTGCTGCATGTGTAGGTATATTTAAAATTAAAATAATTTCAAAGAAATAGCTATAATCTGTAATACATCTATAAATTGTAGATTAGCTTACTAACTAGAGGAAATTTTTCTGTAGAATCAGGCTTCGCAAAGGTTTAAAAATTATCCTAACCGACGAGGGAAGATTTCCTTGTCTAGATCCTACCTATATCGTATTCGCAGGCGACTTGAGAAAAGAATCCCGTTCCCCTTCGCTTTGGGATTCCAGCGCGGTAAAATTAAAATAGCCGCATGCGATTGGCCATCCATGGTTTTTCGCGTTTCCTGATTGGTCCGAATAAACGAGATGCCTTCGATAACATAACCTCACAATATGAAAATTAGCCGCTTCGTTTACTGGCCCCTTGTTGTATACTGTGTTTTTTTCGCTATTGCTTATTTCATTTTAGTGATACTCCTGTATTATTTGTATGATTGTTTAGAGCAAGAATTTAGCTAATTTTTGATATTAAATTCGGTAAGTTTGGTCTAGAAATCAAGACGTTAGAAGCTTCCAAAATTTGGCATTAAAAAGTTAAAAAATTATCAACAGGTTGTCGACAAGTGCCCTATGTGTTTTTCCATGGAAACAGTACCTTTCGAAAGAAAGTACTGTTGGAAACCATAGTGTTATTTTTCGTTGTCAAAATTTGCCTATTCGGATTTTTGTAAGCGAAAATTTTGCCATGAAATTCGCTGAATTATTGTAGATTTTTATACAAAGAGGTAAGGTAATAAGGCCCCATTTATGATGTACTTAAAAGTAAAATTATGCCAGTTTTTATTTTGTGTTTGCGAAGGCTTGCTTTTCCAGCAATGTAATGCACTATTTTCTATCTTTCATATGGTGATGGAGATAAAAAATTAATTAGGTACTAAATTTGTCTATTGGGCATTAAGTTAATTCAAATTAGACTTGATTTATTTATAAAAAAGGTTTTTACTTGAATTACATGTTTGCTGTACCTAAATTTAGCTGGGTAGATATATTTTATTAGTGTTCCATAAATAGGTAATTATAATATGTCTACAATCCTACATTTTGATTAGTTTTTGTAAAAGCAAACTTTAAAAATTCCCAACTGAAACCAAATTCAACTCTGGTTTCCCCCTGGTTTGAGATATTTTTGTTTTGACTTTTTATTGTTTCTTCACTTATTTTCTGGCTTATTTTTTTTAAATTTTGCATTTTTCACCTTATGGTTCAAAAAAATTTGTAAAAAATGTAATTATTCATATAAATGCAAATAAATTTTACTACTACTATATCCCTTGTTAACTGATTTTCTATCCTTAATTTATTTATTTGTATTTCATTTAGGTATACCTACTTGAGGGTATACTATTATAAATATATAGAGCTAAGTAGGAAAAAACAGAAGATTTAAATTGAGTTCTATAGGTGAATTATATTCTAAAATATCATGTTCTTTTTATACAGAATAAAAGAAGGAGTGGGTATCATAAGTGACATGCTGGGTGACCCATACAGGGTGTTTCCAAAGGTGTTCCAAATGAATGCAGACAGGATTGGCAATACAAACATATAATTTGTAGAACAATGGCTGAAACAAAAATAGATTTTTTGAGAACCACCGCACCAATTTTACTAATTTGTATCTTTGTGGGGGAAAGGTAGTGCTTTTCTATAAATTAAAAAAAAAACTAAAATATTTTTAGAAAATAAGAATAAATACACCATTTTGAAGAATCAAGTATGATTCTGTCTGCCATCTCAAATTTTAAGATGTTCAATTTTCACTTTTAGGATGTTTTTTATTTCATCAAAATGGATTCAGTAGTAATAAATTTATAAGGAAATAAATGCAGACCTTATTTATTTTTTTAACCACACAAATTACATTTTTTTGAATTTTAACTCAGTGTTTTGTTCTTTTAGCTACTCGCGTGCGGTAAAGTAATTACTTTACCGCACACTGTGCCTAACACACACGGAAAGTGTCTTTACCACCCTTGACGGCTTGACCGAACTCCGCTCCGCGTCGTTCGGCCAACTGCCGTCGCGTGCGGTAAAGTATCACTTTCTGCATTTGTTAGGTAAATAACTATTACATCTCTATTGCCCCACCATACTGCAACTAAGTGCTTTTGTTGTTAAACTGTATAGTTTTTAAAATATGCATTTTCAATGTTTGGCCAGTTTGGTCTTATGGGATTCTGCACCCTAAAATTCGCTTAATGACGTTTTGTCAAAACTTAACTCAGGGTGTGGTTTTTTCGCATCTCTATGGCCTCACCATACTGCAACTCGGTGATTTTGTTGATAAAATGTATAATTTTTGAAATATGAATTTTTAAATCTTGGCCATTGTGTTCTTATGGAATTCCCTATCCTAAAATTCGCTAAATGACGTTTTGTCGATTTTTAACTCAGTACCATACTGCAGCTCGGTGCTTTTGTTGATAAACTGTATAGTTTTTTGATATATAAATTTTCAAAGTTTGGTTAGTTTGGTCTTACAGGGTTCCCTACCCTAAAATTCGCTAAATGGCGTTTTGTCGAATCTAAACTCAGTGTTCTTTCACATCTCTATTGCCTCACCATACTGCAACTCGGTGCTTTTGTTGATAAACTGTATAGTTCTTAAAATATGAATTTTCAAAGTTTTGCCATTTTGGTCTACCCTAAAATTCGCTTAATGACGTTTTTTTTCAATCTTAACTCAGGGTGTGTTTTTTTCACATCTCTATGGCCTCACCATACTGCAACTCGGTGCTAAACTGTATAGTTTTTGAAATATAAATTTTTAAAGTTTGGCCATTTTGGTGTTATGGGATTTCTACTCTAAAATTCGCTAAATGACGTTTTGTCCAAAACTAAACTCAGGGTGTGGTTTTTTCGCATCTCTATGGCCCTGCTATACTGCAATTCGGTGCTTTTGTTGACAAACTGTATGGTTTTGAAATATGAATTTTCAAAGTTTGGCCATTTTGGTCTTATGAGATCCCTACCCTAAAATTCGCTAAATGGCATTTTTTCGAATCTTAACTCTGTATGTAGTCTTTTCGCATCTCTTTGGCCCTGCCATGCTGCAACTCCGTGCTTTTGTTGATAAACTGTATAGTTTTTAGAATATAAATTTTCATAATTTCGCCATTTTGGTCTTATCAGATTCCCTACCCTAAAATTCGCTAAATGACTTTTTCGAATCTCAGGGTGTGGTTTTTTTGCATCTCCGGCCTCACCATACTGCAATTCGGTGCTTTTGTTGATTAACTGTAAAGTTTGGCCATTTATGTCTTATGGGATTCCCTACCCTAAAATTCGCTAAATGACGTTTTTCCGAATCTTAACTTAGGGTGATGATCGATCGTGGCACATGTCTGTGCATTTGGTCTAGTTTTTCAGTTATAAATGTCAGTGGTTTAAATATTGCTGATTCTGTATTTTGTTGTAGTCTAATATTGGGTTTCTGATAGTATGTTGTGTGTTTTTAGAAACAACATTTTTGTATAGGCCCATTGCATGTCTACATGCATTTGTGTTTTCTTTTACAGAAGTTTGGTATTCATTCGAAAATCAAGTTTTTGGAGAAGTTTGGCAGAATTTTTTCAAGTTTTGGATGATCCTGCTTTAAACAAATCATGGTGGTTTTTTGCAAGGACCTTGGTAAGTTTATTTAAATTTTGTCAGCTTCTTGTTTTATACATATTTTAGAAGGTCAGAAATCTGACAAAAGTGTATTATAAAATACCTGATAGCTATACCAAATTGCAAATAATGCAAGGACCTAAAACTATAAACAACAAGTGAAATTAAAGAAAGAAAAATAAGAAAAAAGGTTTTCTGTCTTCAGCCGGGAGTCGAACCCGGAACCTCTTGCTCTGTACGCAAACCTTCTAAGCATTGAACTACCGAAGACCATACATTCATTTTCGGAAAACTTCCATCTATGCAGGTGCGCGGTGTCTCAATACAGGACCGAGAAATTCTCAGGGTAAAAACTCGACCAAGTCATCCAACTGATCTCTTAAATTCTTTTTTCCCACTGTCAAAGGTATGATATGTCAATATAATTCTCAAATACCAAATTGCAAATAATGCAAGGACCTAAAACTATAAACAATGCTTACAACGTTTGCGTACAGAGCAAGAGGTTCGTTCCGGGTTCGAGTCCCGGCCGAAGACAGAAAAACTTTTTTCTTATTTTTCTTTCTTTAATTTCACTTTTTACCTGATAGCTATATTGAGCACATGGATAATAGCATAAAAGTAAATGTTGTTTCTTCTTCGCTAGGCAAACTTAGGTTTTTGGTGTAAGTACACAACTAGTAGGTAGTCATTTTGGAATGGCACCATGTGTACAACTTTTTTATTAATAATTTTAGAAATTAAAGTAATTGTTTATAAAAAGGTCTGCATGTCTTAAAACCTTTAATATTATAGGTAGTCAGACATAAAAAAATTTCAATGGTAGGTATACAAGGTGTGTCACAAAATATGAAGTTTATGAGAGTATAAAGTAGCTTTATGTTTGATCATTAGACCAGTCAAAACACTTTGATTAAAAAAAAGTTATTAACAGCATTGTGACTATTGAAAATTGTAAAGGAACTGAAAACAAAGTTTAGAAAAATAAATGCGTGAGCAGGATGGGCGTTGCGCTTGATTTGGGGGGGGGGGCGGGTAAAAAAGGGGCAAGAAATTGTATTATTGAGATTTCCGGCAAAAGTTGACGTTGGGGAAAAAAGTGAAATAGGAAAAGTTATGGGCCATAAACATTTCTAAAACTTTAATAATCAAGAAAAATTTTAAAACCCTTATTTTCTTTTTTTTTTGTTATCTTTTATTTGCGCAAAAATAATGTTGTTTAGACAAAACTCGGTAAGAGAATACATCTTTAGGTGCCACAATATTTTCACAAGATATTTGCTTTTTTCGCTCAAAAACACATTTTTTTAAAATGAAATTTGTCCGTTAGAGAATTATTGTATAGAATTCTGCTGGTACTCAGTTTTAAGCATTGGACAAATTTAATTTTAAAAAAATGTGTTTTTGACTGAATAACATATATTTGGAATTACTTAATTTTTTTGTTTGTAAAATATTGCAAATATTTTGCACCTAAGGAGCTATACTCCTACTAAGTTTTGCCAAAATAACATTATTTTTACAAAAAAAAAAACAAAAAATTAAAATATAAATACGATTTAAAAAAAATTTTTGTTGATCATATTGAGGTTATGTTAAAAATTACATATACAAAATTTTTAGATATTTTATTTATGATATATGACAAAACTGTGTGTCACTTTTCTCTCCGACGTCAACTTTGTCAACCGAATTATCTTTTTTTTTGCCAAATTTTTTTAAATTAAAAAGAACACCAATTTTTTTCCAAACCAAATCCCTCAAGATACATTGAGAACTGCTTTCACCAATATTTATACCTCATCTGAAGGTACTTTTATCCTTGTATTTAAAAAAATTAAAAATATTCAAAAGGTTTTAAAAACCAAGAAATACACAATTTTCAAGTTTTTTCAAGTACCTAATTGGTAAAAAAATATTTTTCTTGGTACACAAATTAATAAATTAAGTAACATTAGGTACTTTTCTCCTTGTATTTAAAAAAATTAAAAATATTCAAAAGGTTTCAAAAACGAGAAATACACAATTTAGAAGTTTTTTTCAAATACCTAATTGGTAAAAAAAATTCTTGGTACATATTTTAGAAGAAAAATAACAGTGCTAAAGCACCCCCCTCCCAGCGCCACTGAATGAAGAACATAAATTTTCCAAAAATCAAGATTAAAATGTATTGATCTGTGCTCAAGCCCCCCCCCCCCCAAAATCCATCTTATATGTTATTCGAAAAATACTTTAAATATTTAAATAAATGCTTTTTTTTAACTATAAATCACTATTCCCTTATAAGTAGTTCTCGAGACATCATAATTTCTTTCATATGAGTTATAAATCACTATTTTGGTGCCAGTAGTTCTTGAGAAATCTTATTTTCTTATAGGATAATTCCAAATATGTTATGTTATATCTCACATATACCATTACCCACAATTTTTTTTGGCTACAAATAGCAGTTATTTTTAGAAACTAAAACGAAGTATTTTTAGAAAAAAAAAATGTTTATTTTAGGTATAAATTGCTATTTGTAAACATATTTACAAAAATTACATACAATACCTAATTGTTTAAAATGGACGGACAATTTTAAATATAAGATAGAGTCGTGTAAACATTGATATAAGTCAATTCTGTCAATAAATGTCATGCAAAAAATTAATAAAATTTTTGTGCGTTTTTTAAAACTACTGGCTCAATTTTTCAAACTTAAATTTTTATTGACCCAAACTTCTTAAAAATGTAACTTGGTCATGCACTATACATCTTTATTTCTTAAATTCTATACTTAGGTACCTACAAAATTAGAAGCTAAAAATCTTAAAGCACAATAATTTTTATTTGGACGGTTGGTTCTCTTTGAGATATTGCATGCTTTTTTCGTTTTTTACTTGTCAGTTTTAAAAATATCATCTTAATTAACAGTCGTTTTTTATCATTTTTAAAATTACATAATTCTTACATGCTACTTTTACACATCCCACTGCTATAAAAAGTCATACACGCACCGATTGCGGCCAATATGTATACAGTGGATATCGGTTATAACGTCATTGAGCGTCGTTATATTATAGAACTCTGTCGCGACCTTAATATGTCGTCGCTATAACCGATATGTCGTTATATCCGATGTCGTTATAATCGATATTCACTGTACCAGTTTCGGTCAATATCGTTATAAAATATTTTTGCATATATAATTTATATTTTATACAAAGGGCTAAATGTGCGAATACTATTACACGAAACATAAAGTAAATAAATGGGTAGGGGACAATTCTTTTCTTTCCTACAGTTTTTATGCTGTTATTATTTTTTCGGTGGTCTATAAACCATACTTACAGGGTCTCTACTTTGTACATGTTATTTATGTCCACATTTTGACCATATTTTAAGAGATTTTTCCAAAAGTATTTAATTTTCAGACAAAACTTGAGTGGCTTATGATCGAAAATCCTATCCCGTGGGATAGTTGTGAAAGATTTGTTTACATCATCATAGGTCGATTGGATTGGATGGCACATAATTTTCAGTCACAGGGTGTTTGTCTCAAATTTAAGTAAGCTGATGGCGTCTTTTTTCATGTTTTTTCACACACTTTAACTAATAACTTTCGCTAAATTTGTTTAACAGAAAAACAAACAAATATATAAATAAATAAAAAATTGTAACTAAACTTTACCCAAAAAAATAAAATTGAGGAAGTAATTTTTAGCGTGCCATAGATCGATTGGTGAGGGTCCACTCAATTTTAAGTCGCCGGTATGTCTAAATTTGAGTAAGAGCACCTTGACGACATAAGTTGATGTAGCAAAGTAACAAGAAAAAGTTTGTGAAAAACCATGGAAAAATCGTCATCTTGGATTTATGACATCACACATGCGCTCTTACTCAAATTTGAAGCACAATCCCGGCGACTTAAAATTAAGTGATCCATCACCAATCGAACTAGGGTACTCTAAAACTTCCTTCCTCAATTAAAATTTTTTGGGTATAATTTAATTAGGTACTATTTTTTTATATTTAAAAAAAAATATATCTTTCTTAGTTTTTAAGCTTATTTTAGTATTTTAATTGGGGTTTTTTTGCATACCGAAAACGTATTTAGAGTTTTTCTATAAAACTAATTTAGCGAAAGTTATAAGCTGTGAACAAACTTAAAAAAAACCGCCATCTTCGATTTATGACGTCACACAAGCCCTTTACTCATATTTGTTGCAAACAAACATAAACTACTCCTCTAGAAAAAGGTTCTGTAATTTAATATATTTTTTTTTATTGTGGTTTTCGTTTTGTTGTGACGGAACTGTATATTTTATGCAACAAAGTGTTTTAAAATAAAAAATATGCTCTTTCAAAATGTGGACTTAATTAGATAAGTATAGCACAACTATAGCGGTTGTAATTCTCCAGTCAATGTAGCAAAAATGTGTCCAAAATACGCGCACTTTTAATCCTAAACAACTACTAAACTATAGGACTTTCAGACTCAGTTCAGATCTTAAACTTTCGTTTCAAGCCCCAAGAAGAACGAGCATAGTTACAACATTTTTGCTTCACTCGTTAATGTACGATAATTTATAAAAGAATCTGTCAAAAGTTGGACATTTTTCAGTATGGCTTACGAGGAATCTTAGAGCTGTCGGCAAATGTAATTTTTTCCACTTTCTGCTAGATTGACTAGATATTACTACAAAAACCTTATTTATCACTACTGCAAACCAACTGCAACAAGCATTAACATTAGTACGGTCAGTAGACTAGCCTGGACACCACTGGCGCCCGCGAGTCTACATTTGAACATGTCGAATCTAGTTTCGTTGTTGTCGACCATATTTGTAAATTCGGCTTCAACCAGTTGCCCATCGTAGTAGGTGATTGGATCCTCGAACGGGTATTCGTAGCCCTGCTTGCATTCGCATTTGTAGCCCCCAGTTTCGAAGCCTCGACCCAAGATGGGGACACACTAAAACGTAAAAAATCATTTTCTATAGATCAAACTGTCAAAGTGTTAAACTGTCATGGTATTTTTGTTATTATGGTTTTTCATTACAAAAATAATATATTAATAAATATATAAGGATTGTGTTGCGCGCTATTCGCTCTATTATTAGAAAATTTTAAACCAAATTTTTATGTCCAATAACAAAATTTGCCAGAATATTAAACTCTAATTAATAAAATGAAATATAAAATTTAGTTTTCTTTGTTATCATAAAAAGTCGCTGGCCGCTCCTGTAAGCTTTCAGGTTACTTCTCAAAATGTGTCAATTTGCAAAAATACTCTCGAGGGTAGTTTTCGAGGGTATTTCTCTCAAATGGACACGCACTCTTATATCCCCTTAAAGTTTAGAAGAAAGATGTAGATGTAGCAAGCATTTGACACAGTGTGGCATAAAGGCCCTAATTTTAACTAAAACGGTTTCTTCCAAAACAATAATCAGATATTTTGGAATCATACATATCCGATAGACATTTCAGAGTAAAACAGGAAGACTTGTACTCAAGTTTAAGAGAAATTCAAGTAGGCGTGCCCCAGGGTAGCGTACGAGGCCCTTATCTATACTTATAGCAACATTTGCCGATGATACTGGTTTATTGACGGTAGACAAATCTATTGAATGCATGGAAAAACTTCAGGATGCAGTCACCGAAGTTCACAGTTGGACCACAAAATGGCGAATAAAATTAAATGAAACCAAATCAATTCATGTTTATTTTACAAACAAATAACAATTAACAACATTCCTGTACCATATTCAAATCAGACAAAATATCTCGGTATGACACTTGATGCCAAATTGCGCTGGAAAGCACATGTTAAGAAAAAATAAATGGATCCATGACGGATGGTTATAACGCGAATTATTGAGCAAAAGATCTATTAATTTTCGGACAATACTCTTAGTCTACTATATTCCGAAAACAGTGTATTAATACAATGCTCCGCTAAAAAGTTAGCATTTTTTAAAGTTTTTAATTGTCAAAAAACTGTCATTAGCATTAATGGATTTTAACCAAAATCTAATCAGCTCGTAAGAGTGTCAAACACTATTTTACTTGAAAATGTTATGAAAATCGGTTCAGCGGCTTAGGAGCTATCGTGTTACGGACAGAAATAATATACACACACACACACACACGCAGACATCACGACGATATTGCTAGGATAGGTCAAAATACATCCAAATAACACATTTTTGGCGTTATCTCAAAAAAAAATTTTTGTCGGAAATAATACCTTTTCTAGCCATTGCTACGCGGGCTAGGAAGGTAAAAAAATAAGAACTTGAGATAAGGTATAGAAAAATGAACTGGCCAATTGGAAGGAAGTCCAATTTAACAATTCATAATAAATGACTGCTTTATAGACAAGTACTGAAATCAGTATGGACATATGGTATTGAACTATGGGGTTATACTAAAGAGAATAACATTCTAGTTTTACAGAGATTTCAAAATAAAGTATTAAGAAACATTTTAAATGCACCTTGGTACGTTCAAAATAGTGACCTTCATCGTCATGTGAAGCAAGTCAACTTCTAGACAATACTAAGCCGTTTGAGCTAGTAAACTAAGTGAATTATATAAAACAAAATAATGGCATATACACAACAGAATTGTGAATTACAGACGAAACAAAGCGGGGAGACTGTTGAGTGAATTCTAAGTTTAAATCTAACTTCTAGTAAATTGAGTTAAAACAAAATTACTAATTAGTCTTATTGACTAGATTGTAATACAAAAAACAGTGTGTTTGACAAATTAAAAAAAAAGTTTTAGAATAAAACCAAAAACAAGAAATAGCGGCTAAATACGTGAATACTAATTTAGGTACTTACATATGAAGTTTTTTGATCACATTTATGTGTATCCTTGAACGCATTCGGTACGTAATATTTATCAGGACACTGGTTGATGTCCATCTTTTTCATGTCCATGGAAACTGTAACCACTCCCCTAAAAGAAAAAAAACTCTTAACAGAAGAAACTATCGAAGATACAGGGTGGAATTTAAATGATGCACCAAACTTTAACGGATGATGGAGAAAGTCAAGGTAGACAAAAAGTTTAAATAACTTTTGTTCAAAAGTTTTTTGGTTTCCAAGTTATAGTATTTGTCGAATTTGATGGGTGGGGAAAAACTGTAATTTTTAAAAACGACATATTTGACAACGTCAAATAATTATGTGATTCGTTGCGATCAAAAAATGTACTATTGGATTTAGTATTTAAAAAAACAGGTTCCTGAAAATAATTTTAAGTGTTTTTATTTTTTTTTTAAATAATTTTAATATTTAATTATTAACTTTATTGTAATGCAAAATTCCACAAAAATCCGATTATTTATTCTAAATTTTAAGGAACAAAAAATAGTTTGGTGCATCGTTTAAATTCACCCTCTATACTTGTCCAAAAATTTTGGAGACTTATTTCTTTTTAAAATTAAAATCGATTACAGCACAGCATAAATCTTTTTAGAAAAGAATTCACTACTATGACACAAAAATATAACATCTTTTTATTTTGTTTTCTACAATATTTAAGAATTATGTATGTTGTAAAACAAGTTTTTTCTAATGCATATCAGAAAGCATTAGCACTTAGAAGTAAATCGGTAACGATATCACAACCCAAAAACCACACATTAATGCGACCTTTCTTTAAAAATTTGAGGATATTTCTTTTTTACTTTCAGCACTTCAAACACTAATTTTTCCAAAAGTTTCATTAAAGTATGTCTATTTGTTTAGGAGCAGGGTTGGTTCGAAACAACAAACACACAGACAGACGTCAAGACAATAAGAAACTTTTTACAGGACATCCGCGAATATGAGGGAGTTAACACATAACATATATCTTCTGGCGCGAAATATATTCCAAGCCAAATAACCGCAAGCATTAAAGCATTCAAAAACATTTAGCATTCTAGACTAACTTACTTAAATTCTAATTTAGCCTTTAGACTGTCCCAGCCAAAAAACGGGGCGGCGTATTTGATTTTCCACATTGGCACTTTCCCGTAACAATCGAAATATGGCGGTGTCCAGTAGCCATGGTCTAGTCGCGCCCCATGGTAGTACGTCGGAAAATGCTCGTGCTTTCTCATGGTCTCACCTAAATTGCAGAAAAATTAAAAAAGTTGAAGGCAATATTGCTTGATAGTATATTCGTAATTCTGTTCTAAGACTTAAGACAGATCTTAAGTGTATTAGTCACTCGGGAACTTCTAGAAGATGATGATGATGTAACTTTCACTCGAAACAACTCTGTCACCTTAGTAGAGTTGAAACAACTGATATACTTCTACAAGACGATGATGATGATAATGTGGTTTCACTGGATACAACTGTCACTTTAGTAGAGTTGGACAAATATGGAATTGATGGAGAATAAACTTATACTCACCAGTTTCGTTGAATCTAACTCGCATTTTGAGCCAGAATTTTTCTAAACTGTCAAAGTTGGAAGCCCAGCGGTTCTTTAAGGATCTAAACCATGGTTGATTTAGGTAGACTTCGTCCGATTTGTTCAGACGAGCTAAGTCTTCTACGTTAAATTTGCGACCATTAAGGGTCTTCTTGTAAGCGTAAGGGGCGAACAGGGTGCGATTGGTGAATTTGTTTCGTTCCCAATAGGTGCCTAGAATAATAAAATAAAATGTTTAAAGAACTTTGTTTTGGGTCCTACCATAGAAAAGATTAAAACTACTCTTAAAGATAAATCACTAAAAGAGTTGGTTAAAATGAAAGACCTAGGAATGGAAGAAACTTTTTCCTGGGTGCAAACAAAACACAAACTCTTAAACCTTATAAACTTTACACCATAAATAAATGTGGACTGGCCGAAGAGAAACTGTCATTGGGTAAAGTAATTCTAGAAGGAGCAGGCTACACTAATAAAGAAAAAACAGAAATATTTAGTTAATTTATCTCGCAGTGAGAAAACTAAGATATGTTGAAATCAGGCGTAAAAAAATGCTCAAGAAAACGGTGAAGATCTAAGATGATGCATAAAAGAATTTAATTTACATAAAGGTAAAATAAATTTCATCCTGAAAATCCAAAACTTACAAGAAATAACATTTTTCGCAAGAAGAAAGCAAAGGTATTTTAATAAATTAAGACTTAAGGAGATCGCAAGAAATACAAATGGGTGCAAACATTCCATCACTGTGTAAAGTAATGACGAAAGCAACAAATTCTCTTAATAAACAAAACAGAAATTTGAGCTACAAAAAGCGTCCTTATGTTTTGCGAAAAAATAAAATGCATTAATTTCAGCGAGACCAAGTACTTCTAATAAAGAAAGAAAAAAGATCGAGATATGAAAAGCTGAGTCAGTATGTACGACATTATGACAATGACTTCAGAAACTTGCAAAAACACAGATCATGATAGGTTTACGAAAGATTCACGTCCAGTTGATTCGAGAACGATCTCATATTTAAATTTACTATAAACAGCATATACAGGTATTTAAAAATTGGGGGAGATTTGCTAAAGAGAAAACATTAATTAATAGAGGACACGACTAATAGTATTAGAAATAGGTTCTTTACGCGAAAAAGACACATTCAGAATTGGAAACTTAAGTCTATAGATAAAAACCTTAAAAGGCCAAGTTAACTTAAAATAGGCTCCTTCCAGAGAATACAAAGTAGTCTTTTTAATGAACCCCGTGGATGCAAGGAAACGAGGGTCGCCCTAGATAGTAGAACAAAGAGAAGGAACAGAGGTTCACCTTAAAAAGATTGGAAGATTGTCAGACAAGTGTAACTTACCAGCCGACCAGATCCTGCTGTTTCCCAGTACTATCGCCAAAGTTTCCCCAATCATTTGATCTTCGGTAAGCGGTTTATCAGCCACCCTTTTGCCAGAGTAAACCTCCTTGGGGTCGGACACCTGCAGAAAAGCGCTGATGAAATTGGCGAGCCTAAGCGCCATCTTGGCTTCATTTTCGAAGTACTCCTCGGATCCAGCCGAGACTCCACCATGTAAGGTTAGGTCTTCGCGTTTGTACAGTTTGCAGTTGTGCTTGTTCATTCCTACAATACAAGAATAGGGTGCTTTAAAGAAAATAAAAATTAAGAATAGCTTACAGTTGACGTTCTCCAGCAGGTTCAGGAAGAACCTTCCTATGGCCAATTCTTGAAATACATTCGTATCCGAGTATAATGAGAACTTGTAAGATTCGAATACACGAATTCATTTTAAAAATTGACCCCCTGGTGTTTTCTTTGTGAATTCCAGTCTGTTCTTCCATCCTTGCTTATCAAAAGACGTACGTATGTGCATTATTCTACGTCCTGAATATTTTGCCCTTATTAATATGCTGATAGATTTTTTAGATAAACCTTACCTAGAATAAAGTCAAGAGCTTTATGAACGTTTATTCTGGGCTGCTTTAAAGTTTCTGGTCCTGTGACCGGATTCGTGTACTCTGGATATCTGGCTATGGTTCTTTCTCGAATATACCACGGTGCTTTCTCCCATTGGACAGGAAGTTTTTGGATCCCTGAAAATTTTAATATTTTATTTCCACGGTGCTTTCTCCCATTGGACAGGAAGTTTTTGGATCCCTGAAAATTTTAATATTTTATTTGATGTGTCATCTGCAGGAACAGGCATGTTGAATTTGTCTCATTAATTAGTATAATGCTAAAAAATTACAAAAACACGTTGTTCGTTGCCGCACGTCACTTCACTAACTGAGTTAAAACCGGTGTATTAACCTCTGAGGGTTAGTTGGGAACCTCTAAAGGGTAACTCGGGTTAACCATGGCTACATATAAGGTGACAGTGGGTCAACAGATAGTGGTTTATCCAAACATTGAGGGGTTGGAAACAAAATGACAAACTTTACTTACACCCAATAGATTTACAATCGAATCCGTTGTAGTACTGCTCTGCGGTCGCTCTTTCCACTATCTCACCCAGGTAAGGTCTCCGGACTTGCAGAGGGAGTCTGAAGCCCGGTCTACATCGACACTGGTATCCCCCTCTTCGAAATCCCCATCCGTGAATTGGTTCGCACTGGAATTAAGAAGAACAGTTTTATTGGTTGCTTGATTTAAACCCTAAGTGACACTGCAAGCGACACGGGTGTGAGTTACGTCATCGTGAAAGCCTGACAGGCTTCCATGATGCAGTGATCCTACACAGCTAGTGTTACACTGACACTTTTTATTCTTAGAAATCAAATTTCGGACTTCCATTGTCTTTATTTATTTTAAAACACGACGTTTCGGTTAGTAAGTATCTCTAACCGTTATCAAGTGTGAAAGAAGTTCACACTTGATAACGGTTAGAGATACTTACTAACCGAAACGTCGTGTTTTAAAATAAATAAAGACAATGGAAGTCCGAAATTTGATTTCTACACAATCATTGTCTACGAGTTTCAAACAAAGACTTTTTATTCTTACCATGTAAAATATACTTTTGCCATATTAATTAAACTAGATTTGACAGGCAGTTTAGTTTTCAGTGTTTCTGTCTCTTACCTCTGTGTTGTTTTTGCATCGTGCTGTATCTACAAATCTATTTGGTCCGTCATTGCCAAGACTTTTGGGGCATTGATTTATGTCTATCCTGTCAAATTCCATTTCAACTACTGAGGCAGCCGTGTATCTAAATACAAATAATCATGTTACAAATCGATCAATTTACCCGATATTTTATGACTGAGTTTGGTGGCCGCTATATATTTTATTTTTAGAGTTCGATTTTTGTAGTTGGCACAAAATTATTGGGATACTTGGTGTATTTCTATACCTATTTCATTTTCTTTATCATACAATACCCGTAATAAATCATTTTTCTCCTTGGCAGGGTTCCCAGTCAGCTGGAACACCAGGAAAAGGCACGGAATCGACAAAGCGAACGAGAAAAGTCAAAATATAACCCATACTTTATATAAGTCGGGAAATTTACTCACAGAACCTAGAATTTTTAACTGTCCTGTTACATTTAAAAGTTTCCAACTAGAACGCATACATTATTTATCTGTCTATCGGCCATTTCTTTTTACGAGTCAAGCAATCGTGCGTTTTTACCTACAGAATACAGTTAAGAACAATTAACTTGAAAAAGGACATGTGTCAAGTTTTCTAGAGTGTTTTTCTGTTATAAATCTGATCATTTTTAATAATGCAAGATGCCTTTATGGCTGATTTATATGCGTACTTACGTTGGGAATTCAATGTGCCTGAAGCTCGTATGTCTGGGATAAATGTCAGCAACGGGTACAACTGCCGCAACCAACCATCTGTTTGACCGCCCGCAGTCGAAGTACGGCCTGGTCCATTGCACCGGTCCTTTTTCTTCGTCGGGTCCAGGAGGACCGTGAAAGGTGAACGTTTCATTTGTGTTGTTTGCGTACCTTATCTCCACCTGGAAATTAATTTAACATAAATGAAAGGATTTGACACCACCGCTCCCGTGTATCCCCTTTATTGTATTATCAGACTGCCTCAAAGCTAGAAGTTCCTCCGTCTCAAACGCTTTCTGTTCAAACAGTTTTCTTCTTGCCTTTTTGAATGATTCGTAAGGGAGTGCACCGAGGTTTGGTCTCGCATGTTGCGTCCTGCTTTACTTTAATTTGTGCTAAGTATTCGAGTAGGACGCAGTGTCTGGCATGGCTCCCACCTCTTTTCGTGTTCTGCCAAGTAGCCAATCTCTAGGAGACCTACTGTATCCGGTCACACACTCCTTCGCCTAGCTGGATTTTCCTGTCTTGATCAATTTCTTATACAGCTTCACGGTAAGTATTGGAATAAGTGAGATAAGACTAGGTTGGGTTAGGTTAGGTGGCAGATCACTAACTGGCAACGTCAGCTGATCTGAGCTTACACCACTCCATTGTGATGCCAAATGTGCATGAAAATAATTGTACAAAAACACCCTTAACTCTTTGTGTGTTGATATGATGGGCAGAGAGCTTGAGTGCTTAAACCAGCCGTAGCTTTTAATAATATAACTACATCTCGTCCTGGTAAGGCCAGGGCACTCGCACAACAGATGTCCTATACTCAGGTTATCCCTCATCCCTGCAACTACCACAGTAGTCGTTTGCAGGCACGTTTAAACGATGCGCTCCGAAAAGGCAGTGACCTGTAATAACAGAAGTTACTTTCTTAGCATTTCCCGCCTATACCTAAGTAGAGTATTTATTCTCTTCACCAGTGACCTGGAACCTAACAAATAATGACCCGACATCTACGAACAGGGTTCCAATTAGTACTGCAGGAGTTCAGCGACTTGATAGCAGCCCGAGTCTCCGCACAGATTGCGATAGAACTGGTGTAACAGAAATCAGGGTGCTTGCAGAACTAGCTCTGTGGAGAACCCCCTGGACTATACCTTCGTCCGGTTTAGAGAGTCTGAGATAAGACTACACGTTGACGTAAAGAAGACCAAATGATGGATACTCCTTTGAAGAGAGCACCACGAATATGAGAATAAAAGATTGATAGAAATTGATTGATAGTTGTGGCTTCACTTACGGAATACGTAGTCTTAGTGTCGTGCCTGAGATTGGGCTTATCTGGCAGCCATTTTTTGTACCATTCGTTAATCCGATAATAATCTGAAGTATAATCTGCACTTGTGTCGGGTTTAATCGCTCCCAAATCGTGGACTGTGAAAGTGTTTAGGGTGGATATCCTTTCCAGATGGATTGGATCGTTGAAGTCGTCTGCTCTGAATGTTCTTGGTGCAAATCTTAAAAAAAACGAATATTTTTTTTGAACCTGAATTAATGTTTTGGTTTTGTATTAAATTTTGCTTAAAATTGCTTTCTGTTTTTAGTTTTATGTTGAGTTAGATTTTTAGTTTAAATTGAATTTGGTTTTGAGGTGAGTTAAGTTTTAAGCTGAAGCTATTTAGGTATTTAGTCTTGAGCTGGAGTTTTGAGTAGATTGAATTTTTTATTTTTGGGTTTTGTTTTGTGATTTGTTATTAGCTTTAATTTATCTGAATGTCAAGTTAGTTTTTGCTTAAGTTTTGTTTTTAAATTGTGATGTTTAGGTCTTGATGTTCTACCTTTTGTTTTGTTTGGTTTTTAGGTTTGGTTTGTGTGTTGTCAGCGTTTTTTGTTTTCGGTTTTGGCGCGTATTTAAATTTTAGATTATTTTGGCTTTGAGATCTTGTTTAAATTTTGAGAATTTTGATTTTATGTTATGTTTTGAAATTTGCTTTAGCGTTTAGAGTTTTAATTGAGTTTTGTTTTCGGCTTGGCTACGGTTTTGTTTAGAAAAAATTTCAGGCATTGGTGAATTGTGAGTTAGGTAGGTAATAACTAGTGGTGTTTTAGGGTTAGCTCAAAAGACTGAATCCATGTATATCATTATTAGATAAACCGTTTTTTTTAAATTCACCTGTGCTTTATTATAGAAGGAACTATACCTACCTATACCTGCATTTTTTAGGGACATGTTTGTTACCAATAAAATAGACAACCTGTAGGCTAGCTACAGGTGGCATAGTATAAAAATAAACATCACAAAAGGTCCTAAAGAGGGTGGCACCTACCCTTATGCAAGCTGATAGATATATTGCTTTTGGGGTGATTTAATTACGTGGGTAGAAGACCCTTTCAAATAGGTAATTATGCATTTACAGATAAAAATGTTAATTCTTTTACAGTATCCATATTAAACTAAATGCTAAAGTATTGACTGTTAAATTGTTTTAAAAACTTTTTCAATAATTGTCAGTTTGAACAATTTTTTAGAAGTATTCAATTACTGGTTTACCTGGGAAATGTTTTGTTAAAGAATCCTCTATACGAACTGGAATAAGACATGTTCGGCGAAAAGTAAATGGCACTAGCATTGACATGTTTGTTGGTAGATACATCAGCAACAGTTGACAGCAAGTAGTACATCATTCCTGGATCATAAGTGTCATTAATGGCAGGTCTAATGAACCTGCTTTGAAGAATATACGACCAGAAAAATGCCCGGTTCAGAGCCATATTGTGGACGTGCAGTAATTGAGATCTATTGGGAAATACGGGATTGATGTTGATGTCTTTAATGTCCGGTAAATGTGACACAGTATCGTCTGGTAAATACAAGTCTCCAGTGTGCATGATATCACAGTTATCTTTGTTGACAAGCCGAATAGCTCTGGATATCTCGTCGAAAGCATCTCTGGCTTGCCACTCATATTGCCCGATCACACCCAATAACAGTCCCGAACACAGAGTACACAAAAACACGTAAATATTATTTTTCTTCATTTTTTAGTAAAATATATACATTTGTCACAGCAACATTATAAAAGGCACATGTTTATCGACTGACTTCCCAAAATCTTGTCTATAGGGCTTATTCTGTTTGTTAGGAAGTCTTTAATTTAATTGAAAGTTAATGAGGGTTAAATTAGGCGGGCTTGTCTAGCTTTTTTTTTTCAGGCACCCTGCCTACCTAGATGCAGGTAATACTGTCATATTTCGCCCCTTCTCTTTATTTTCCGTGTGTGTGTACATTAACTTTGCTGACCTGTCCGTGAGGCTTGGTCTCGTTCGTTTCTTACTTCGTTATTGTTGTTTCTTTTTCATTTATATCAACCACATTGACATCGTTGATGTTGAAGTGAGATGGCTCATAAATTTGGATCAATGAAAAACTGTAGCGAATAATGTGGGCTTGGTGGGTGTTGGTAACATTTGAATCAACAAGTGATCGTTGTGAGCTATGTTGCCTCTTTTTTTCATGGGTTTTTCTTTAGATGTGTTTGTTTATTGTTGATGTGATTTAAATCCTAGATAATTGGCTACTATTGATGTGGTGACACTCTTGTTTAATTTCTGTTGCTCTGTTATCTTTAGTTTTAGTTTGGTTTTCTAGGTTTGCCTTTTTTTATTAGTAATTATTCGCCTTTGAAACGTTACACATACATTTTAGGACCTTTTGTACTTTATGTTTGTATTACTTTTACATTTAAGTTTTTTAAAATGTCTTCTTGTCCTTTTTTAATATTGTGCTGTTCGTGGTTTTTGAAAAGAGTTCTGGCTTAATTAAAACTAAATTAGCATTTTTTATTGTTTGTTTTGTTCCCGTTTTTTTATTATCTGTTGCTTTGTTATCTTTAGTATCTTTGCTGTTATCTTTATGATTTGGTATCTTTATTATATTTTGCTGTGTTATCTGCCGCTGTGTTATTAAAATTTTTAGTTGCTTTGTTATCTTGCTTAAGCTGAATAGGTATTATTTTACCGTGAAGTTTTAGTATTTTTATTGTGGACTTATTGGAATAAAACCTGACCTTATTCTAAAATCGGCAGTATTGTGACAGGTTTACATATAAAAAGCAGCTGCTTTCTTTCAAAATTCGGCCTTTGTGTATTTAAGAACCGGATTTATTAGTGCCTAGTTTTACTAAATGAAAGTTTGCGACTTTATTTTCAAATTTGACTTTAATATCTGAATTTTGAGAGGTCAGCTGTCAGTTTTCTTTGTAAATCTGTCAGAATAAAGCCGACTCTAAAATAAAGTCAGGTTTTATTCCAATAAGTCCCTATTGTCTCTCTTGTTTTTTTTATAGTGTTTTGTTAGCTTTAAATTTAAATTTAGATCAATATTTTGTCATTAATTGTTCGTTTTTTGGCTTTTTACTTCAATATTGGTTAAAGAATTTCGTTTTGATTTTTAAGGTTTTTATTAAATCGCGTTTTCGTTTTGATTTTTGTCATTTAGTTTTTTTCTCGCTTCTTGTGTTTTTTAGTTTAAAAGAAGGGTTGTATTTTTCCACGCTTACTTTCAGAATCTTAAACAATTTTGAAAGTTTGTTTCAAAAGATTCATTACCATTTTATTGTGAAACAAAGAAACGTTGCGATAAATATCCTTAATTTTTGAGTTTAAATGAATTAAATGAGTAATGTTTGATATTTTTAAGTTTTCTTTTAAATACAGATAAGGCCGGTTTTTTCTTTTGGATCTGACTTTTTTGACACCCCCATAACAAAATGCACAATGTCTATGGAACTGTCAAGGTTAGTTTTTTTAGACTTTCAATGGCCGTTGACAACATAGCATTTTTAACATTTGAGTAAAGTTGGTTGCCTACTGAACCTACTTCCAAGATGTATAAAAGGAAATTTATTACATGACATTTGTGTTAGAACGCGGCATACTTAATGACAAAATACAGTTGCCTAACAGTTTCGTATTTGAAAAAAATTTTCAATAGAATTAGCTCACACTACTACTATACTATTATAGTAGTGTGAGCTATGGTGATCCTAATTTTTTCGAAAAAAAAATTGCTCCGATTCCAAAAAAAATTATATATCAGATGATTTTGAAACTTTTTTGTCGCGCCGTCTGTCTGTATATCTGTCTGTAACGACCAAACCGCACAACACAAAAACCGCTTGCTCGATTTGAATGCAATTTGGTACCTAGGCTGGGTCTTGGGTCGAGATAGTCCCATTTAAAACTGAACAAAATCCACCGAACGCAAGCCAACTAAAAGGGTGGGGGTAGATTTCAAAAATTAGAGTTTTTGTGAAAATATGGCGTATGTGATATTAAACGAAAGGTAAGTGAGTCTGGAGTTAAACAAAATGCATTTTATTTTATTTTAAAAAAATGGTGGGGGTAGATTTCAAAAATGAGAGTTTAAGTCAAAACACAGCTTGTGTGGTATTAAACGAAAGGTAATTGAGTCTGGAGTTAAATGAAATATATTACAGCTTTTAGTTATATTAGCTCATACGTACAGCGTGTCCCATTTTCGATGGGATTAAATGGGAAACTCGGTTATTATTAAAGATATTGATATTCTAATTGCACCTTACCTTGCTCTTTTTTTAAACTCTTAAAAATGGTGTAATCAGATTTTTGCTATACCTTGTAGTTTCGCTAATACAGGAACTTTTTGAAAAAATTGCATTTTTAATAATCCCTTATATCTCGCTTATTTTGCGAGATATTTTTATTCTGTAAAAACTTTTCTATGGCAACTTTTTTAAAAGAAAATAATGACGTTGTCAGTTTTTTAAAATATTGTTAGTTTTTGAGATATGGTATTTATCATAAAAAAATTAAATACGGACCGGTATTTTTTTTATCACTATTTTGATTGGCTTCATGCTATTATTATCACAAAATAATAAAAATCTATTATGTTTTTTGTTTTAAGATTTAAAAAAAATATTTACTATTAAAAAAAAACTTAGTCCGAACCTGAAAATGTCCAACATAAATATAAATTAAAAATTGGTAGTTGAACGATTTTTAGTATAACTGTTTTGATTCTTAGAAAATTAAAATGGTTTTACGTTAATTTAAGGATTTATTTGAAACAAAGTCTACGACAAATACAAAAAAAATAACGAATTACAAAAAATAATAACTAATTTTTCTTTAATGGTCTAAATGTTCAAACTGATTGCCATTATGTGTGAGATATTGTTGGTATTTTTGAGCAATTTTTCTTAAAGCATTTTGCTTAATAATATTTCTGCCGTTTAAATATTGGGATTTAGTGGTTTGAATAAATCAGTCAAAAATATTAAATTTTTCAAAATCTGGATATGGTCGATTTCTAGCCATTTTAGAATAATTTTGAGTGAGCTATTCACAAAAATGACACGTAAAATGACAATGTCAACTCCACGCTTTTGTTTTTCCATGTTGTAAATAATTTGGTTTTTTACTTCATTTATAAATCTTTTACTTAACGTTTCAAAACATATAAACTAAAAATCGTCCAACTAGTGTGTCTTGCAATTTTAAATTTATATTTACGTTGAAAATTTCCAGGATTGGACTAAATTTTTTTTTTAAATAATTAATATTTTTTTTAGTCTTAAAACAAAATTTTTTAAAAGTTTTATCATTTTAAGATAATAATAGCATGAAACCAATCAAAATAGTAATAAAAAAAAATCCAGGTCCGTATTTAATTTTTTTATGATAAATACCATATCTCAAAAACTAAACAATATTTTAAAAAATTGACAACGTCATTATTTTGCTCTAAAAAAGTTGCTATAGAGAGGTTTTTACAGAATAAAAATATCTTGCAAAATAAGCGAGATACAAGAAATTATTAAAAATGCAATTTTTTCAAAAACTCTCTGTATTAGCGAAACCATGGGGTATAGCAAAAACCTGAGTGCACCATTTTTAAGGGCTCAAAAAAAGAGCACGGTAAGGTGCAATCAGAAAATCGATATCTGTAATAATAACCGAGTTTCCCATTTAATCCCATCGAAAATGGGACACGCTGTACACTATTACTATAGTACCTCGATGACCTAGTGTGAGCCTAGGTGCCCATATATTAGCAGAGTATGTTTCTTACTAATAATTCTCAAATTTCGCCTTTGATATTTTTATGTTTTAACTTATGGTATAAGTTAGGTAACTAGGTATAGCTGGTTATAACCCATTAAGAAGACAATTAAATTGGCTACACGACATCCAATCTAAGAGACAGTTCTAAAAATACAGGTAGTGTTACTTTTTCGATAAAACACGTCAACTGAGATTTTTAACCAGCAATATTTCTTATGGATTTTTTTTGGACGGATTCCCGGAAAGGGGTCCACCAACATTTAACTTTTTTTTTTCAAATGAGATAACCCCACTTATCACACATTGTTAAAAAGTTGTTGAACTTTTCTTTTTATTTGGTAGACCCCACTTGCGTGGCACTTTGTTTAAAAGCTAATAAAAAATACATATTTTTAATAAGCTTCCCAACACGGTGTCACAATTGGGGTCATCTCATTAAAAAAAAAGTTGAATGTTGGTGGACATCTTTCTGGGTCTACCATAAAAATTATTGCTTATTAAAAATCTTAACCGGCTCGTTCTCACTGTATAAAACATTATCGATAAGAAGCGGGTTGATACTAGACCCAGACTTCTTAAATGTAAAATTCAACAGTCAAAATTTCTTAGGCAAAATGTTAAGAAATTGAATAGCTAAATGGTTGTTTTTTAAGATGATGATGATTCATATATGAGTGGGCCTTGCAGCCCTTCCACTGCGACCACTAGTGGGTCTATTGTGACTCACTTTTGAGTGGTTTCTCACCACTGTATGCCTAATCCTCCAAAAAGGTTAGCTATCAGTTTGAGTGAGACACTGTTCAGATCTTCTGAATCAATCTGAGGTTTACCGAAAATGTTTTGACGTAAACGTGCAATAGCCGGACATTCGCACAGTACATGTCTAACTGTTTCGTTCTCTTCTGTTATTCCCATTCTGTGCATGGGTACTCTTAGTCGGTAGTGACCCGTAAAAAGTCCTGTCACTATACGGATCTCATGTCTGGTAAGTCCAATGATATTTCTGGCTCTCCTCTGACAAGGTCCTTTAATAAACTCTTTAGAGTGAGCCAGTTCTGGTATATTCATCCAGTATTGTTGGAAGCTGTCCTACATCCATCCCAATATGGTTAATTTAGCAGCATTGTATGATATGCCCAGGGCTGCTTCGGGGCCGAAAATTTTGGCAGATGCCGCTTCCCTCGCTGCCTGGTCCGCGGCCTCATTTCCCTCGTGCCCAGAATGCCCTGGTATCCATACTAATGACACCTGATTAGCGCTACCAAGCGTATTCAGCGAGTCTCTGCAGTTCCTCACGGTTCTCGATGAGACCGTGTAGGAATCAAGCGCTTTTAAGGCTGCTTGACTGTCGGAGAAGATTTTTATTGTCCTGTTGGTCCATTCGTGGTCAGTAATCCACCGGGCACACAGTTCAATGGCTACGAGTTCGGCCTGAAATATAGTAGCCAATTTGCCGAGACTATGTTGAATCTCGACTTTTTCTTGGATACTAACAACTCCAGATCCAACGCCTGATGGCATTTTGGATCCGTCGGTATACCAGAAGCTATCGTTGTTTGAAAAGTTGGTCCTGTTTTTTAACCATTCCTCCCTCTCTGGGAGTATAATGTTGTATAGCTTTCTGCTGTACACCGTGTTGGGCATGACGTCGGATATCATTCCTAGAGTTGCATCCAACTCTTGTTCCCTCATTAGGGCTGTTGATATCACTTTGTTTGCCCGGCCATCCTGGTGGTTGGCCCTTATTCTATAAGTTGCTCTTCGTGCCTCCGCCTCTAAGAAATTGTGAAGCGGAGGTAAGTTTAGTAAGCATTCAAGCGCAGTCGATGGGCTAGAGCTCATTGCACCACATATGGCAAGACTGGCCTGTCGTTGTAAGCTGGTTAGTTTGGCTCTCGAGGTTCTTTGATGTCCCTTCTCAAACCAGACTATTGCACCATACGCAATCATTGGTCTAATGACTGTTATATACAGCCAGTACATTTGTTTGGGGCTAGTGCCCCAGGTTTTTCCGCAAATTCTTTTACACGTCCATAGGGAGAGTGTGGCTTTGCGGATTACCTTTTCCAAATGGGCGTTCCAGGTGAGAGTTTTATCTAGGGTGACCCCCAGGTATTTACCCTCTGTCGCAAATGGAATTATTTCACCGTTAAGCTCCGGAGGAGTCAGGAAGTCTAGCTTTCTTTTACGGGTGAACGGTATAATGATTGTTTTGCAGGGATTAACAGACATCTGTTCCCTATCACACCAGTCTTTTACCGTGTTTAGTACTTCTTGTATCTTTCCAGAGAACTCTTCTTCTGGAATGTCTCTAATGATTGCTCCTACGTCATCCGCGTAGCCCAATACCTCTACATCCAGCGATTCTAAGATGGCAAGAAGATCATCGACCAGCAGAGACCACAGGAGGGGAGACAGAACTCCTCCTTGTGGATAGCCTCTAGCAGCTCTAAACCTTACCATCACATCGTTAAGTGTTGTTTCAATCACTCGATTCTCGAGTGTGCACCTGATGAACCCTGTGATGGTGGATTCAACTCCTCGGGCGCACGCTGATTCAAAGAGGGAATTGGGTAGTGCATTGTTAAAAACAAGGTTGTTTAAAGCTAGTTCTGTTGACTTGCCTGCTTGATATGCATATTGGTTTGCATTAAGTGGATGGGCTATTAAGGCGCCACCTCTAATATGTACATCTATTATTTTTTCCAAGCCTTTCAACAGAAAAGAGGTGAGGCTTATGGGTCGGAGAGATTTCTCCTTAATTTATATGTGTCGGAAAACAAAAAAACGATTTTGGTCATAACATATACAAATTCAAGTTCAAATAACTTTTGGTTAAAAGTTTTTGGTTTCCAAGTTATGGCATTTGTCAAGTTTGAAGAGTAAAGGAAAACTGTGAAATGTAGTTTTGGATAGTCTAGGAAAAGGAATTGCCAATTGTTCTCTGTGTCCAGTTTAAACATTTTTTGTAAACAAATTAGGAGGTCTTTGCTTCAAAATTGGTGTGAAAGGAAGGAGATTACTAGAGAATTATTGAAATAAAGCCAGGCTAAAATAGTGCCAGGCACAATTTTCATACCTTCACATTGTAATATCAGCTGTGATCTTTCAACATACGGCCTTTGTTTACTATATGAACCGGAATAAATAGTGCCTTCTTTTATTAATTGAAAATAAACGACGAAAGTTTTAAATTCGATTTTGGTATGTCAATTTTGAAGGATCAACTGTCAGTTTTCAATGTGAATGTGTCAAAATAGTGCTTTATGCACAATTATAGCCTGGCTGTGTTTCAATAATTCTCTACTGTGTCGGTCCTGTGGCTTACCCTGTAGTTTTAAACTATGGGGTAGCTGTGTATTATTTATATTCTATCAAATTCGAATTCCAACCGGTTTACGAATGTCCGTTGGAAAACGTGGCCCTACAAAGAACATAAAAGCTTTATACCTAATGTAGGTATTATTTTTCATATTAAAAATTAAACAAGAATTTTTTTTTTTACATACGACATTTCTTAACATTTATGGTAAATATTTCCTATTTTAAAAAAAAAATCTGTTAATAGGGGGTGGACTTTTTTAATTTAATTAAAAAAAAACATTCAGCAATGGCAGAGCAGTGTATTAGGTCAGGAACGTACCCAGAAAAAAAAATCGGAGGGGATTGTGCGTCGTATGCTATTTGTGTTCCTGAGAAAACTCTTTTTAACACTTTATCGACTATTTCGGGGGGTGCGATTCATCACCCTTGATCTCCACCCTGATGTCCCCCCTAATCTCTCCCCTGGTTACAGCCTTGTATTAGTTTAAAAGAAAAACAGCTAATAGATAATTTTATATTTGGTGGGAATAGAAATCCTAGATCTATCTATTTAGCCTTCTTCGATCCATCTTTCGATATAGGTCTCCCCCAATATCTTCCACTCTTCCCTGTCTGTCGCCGTGTTCATCCATCTAGCTCCAGCATGTTTCTTAAAGTCGTCCAACTATCTCAGTTGTGGTCTTCCCCTACTTCTTTTATTTTCTCAAGGTCTCCAGTTTACAATACATTTGTTTCATCGATCGTCTTTCTGTCTGATATTATGACCGGCAAATTTCCATTTTAATTTTGACATCCCTTACTTTTGTTTTATTTCTTATCCATTCATTCCTTTTTCTATCTGTTAGCTTTACATGTAACATTTGCCTTTGTAAGGACAGGAAGGATACATTGGTTATACACTTTCGTTTTGAGGTACTAAGGATATTTTTATTAGCTCACACATATACTATACTATAGTAGTGTGAGCTATGGTGATCCTAATTTTTTCGAGAAAAAAAAAGTTGCTCCGATTTCAAAAATTTTTATATATCTTTGCGTTTCAGATGATTTTGAAACTTTTTTGTTGCGCCGTCTGTCTGTCTGTCTGTCTGTCTGTCTGTCTGTCTGTCTGTATGTCTGTCTGTCTGTCTGTCTGTCTGTCTGTATGTCTGTCTGTAACGACCAACGCGCATAACTCAAAAACCGCTTGGCCGATTTTAATGAAATTTGGTACCTAGGCTGGGTTTCGGGCCGAGATGGTCCCATTTGAAAATGAACAAAATCCACAGAACCCAAACCAAATAAAAGGGTGGGGGTAGATTTCAAAAATTAGAGTTTATGGGAAAATATGGTGTGTGTGATATCAAACGAAAGGTAATTGAGTCTGGAGTTAAACAAAATACATTTTAATTTATTTAAAAAAAAAGGTGGGGGTATATTCCAACAATTAGAGTTTAAGTGAAAATATGGCGTGTGTGATATCAAACGAAAGGTAATTGAGTCCGGAGAGAACAAAATACATTTTAGTTTTTGTTTTTTTTTAAGGGTGGGGGTAGATTTTAAAAATTTGAGTTTAAGTCAAAACATGGCTTGTGTGGTATCAAACAAAAGGTAATTTAGTCTGGAGTTGAATAAAATATATTTTAGTTTTTAGTTATATTAGCTCACACGTACACTATAACTATAGTACCTAGTGTGAGCTTAGGGGCCCATATATTGGCAGAGTATTTTAATATGTAGCTTAATTTAGCGAATGCTGCCCAGACCAATCTTACTCTTCTCTTGATCTATCTAATCTTAAATGGTTCAAGTATTGTCCGTTTACTTTGATGCCCATTTCTTTCCATTCTAAGTTTTTAAAAGAAATCCTAGATACACCTAGTAAAATAAATGATAACAGATTTTGATAGGAATATAAATACGAAAAAGTAAATTAAAGCTTTAAAAAAATAGGTAGAAAATAAATTTACAATTACCGAATATGTCCCCCTAAAATTGCAAAGAAGCCAAACATTTTTGAAAATTTTTATGTGTAATGGGATGCGTACTAACTGTCCTTTTTTATTTTATAAATGTAAGTTTATTTATTACTCTCCAAAATGATTCAACACTGCTGGCAACTTTCCACTGCCAAGGTATTTGCATATTTTCGTGACAACCATAAATTTTTTATTTTTTCTTACTTCATTGTAGATTAATAAAATAGCGAGTTTGCCTGAGATGACATTTTTAAAATTTTAATTAGTAAACATAGCTTTTTAGCTGTAGCTAGAGACCCAGCCCAGTATGTAGGAAATAGAGGCGCGACAAACTTATCAAAGTCAAAATCAGAGCACCATCCCTCCTTAATTCATATGCGTCGGAAAACAAAACAACGATTTTGGTCAAAACATATGAGTAATTCCACGCCAAATCATCCAATGGGGGTAGCTGCCATGTCACGAAAAAAATCCAAATTTTGATAATATGTATTAGTGTCCTTAGGAATACCCAATTAACAAATTTTAATTTTTAATGTCGCCTCCCGTATTTAGAGGCCACTTTAAAAGAAAAAAAAGAAGAAGATCAGTTGTGGCCTTATTTTTTTTGTTTCTATTGTATTAAATCTTATCCAAAAACAAATTTGACGGAAGAAATCTTTAATATTGGTTGGATAATCCTATACAGAAAAAAAATTAACCTCACTTTTTTGACATGGCAAAAATAGTTTTAAAAATAGTAAATTTTATGATTTTCTCAATTTTTAATTATTTACACCGGTGCGGAATATGGTCCATCAAAAAAAAGTCTATACGCACATTAAAGCTCAGTGGCTTGACTATCATACAAGGCAAAAGAAAATTTTCTAGGTCTATTGCTTTCAGAAAACTAAATTTTTTAAAATTGGAAAAACCGCAAAAACCTCAGAATTGGCTTTTGACTAAAAAAATTGTCATGTCTATCTGTCTATTAAAACTTCGCTTGTGCGTTGTTTTACTTGATAATGTATCGTCTAAATAAAAGTAAAATAAAAAATCTGGGTCTGTCATTTTAACATCAACTTTTTATTGAGGCGCAAAAGGAAAAAAATTATGTATAAAAATCATCGTTAGGGGATCTTATTTATAGCCACATACTATTTTGCGTGAGATCCTAGTTTGTGGGTTCAAGTCCCATCTTCGTACACTGTCGGAAATTTTTTTTTAGTTTTAAGAATACATTTTTGGTGAGACACGGACATTAATTAGTTTGTTTCTTTGGTAAATAAAATGGTTTAGGTTTAACAGTGGCGTACGCAGGAGGGAGGGGGGTTGGATGCCTAATCTTTCCAAAACCATTAAATAACTTCTCCTAAAGATTGAATTTTTCTGAAAGAAGAAACAAATGGTTTTTCAGGACTTTTACACAAGCCCCCTCTCCCAACCCCCTTGGAAAATTTCTGCATACGCCACTGGGCATTAAAAAAACTAAGTACAAAACTAACGCATGGTAAAAGCCCATGTGATGCGTTTGGAGGTACTGTGAACCGATTTGTTTTACATTAAAATCTCAAACAAACAACAACTGGACACCATTCTTTCATTCCTCTGGATGATTTAACTATAGATGCTAAATTTACTTCAAGCTCAGAAAAAAAATTTGTTCGGTTTCTGAAATTATAGAACTCAACTTCTTTTCCATTTTAATTTTTTTTAATATGACAGTAGGTAACTACTAAAAAAGTAAATAAACTTTAAAAAAATTTGTGTAGTGACCTTATGAAGAGAGTTTAGATCATAATTTATTGAACAGTGCTGATATAAATAAACTTTACCTTCTGATAAACCTTAATTTGCAGGGGCGGATCCAGAAACTTTATTTTGGGGCAAAATATCATAATAAATATTTTACAAAAGTATTTTGCATAGTGACTAGGAGGTGTATTCTATGTGTCAAAACTGAGTAAAGTTTCAGATTTGGGGGGGCACCCCCCCCCCCCGGTAGATCCACGCCTGTAATTTGTGATGCAATCTAACATCACTAAAAATATTAAAATAACAAAAAAATGTGTAGTGACCTTAAGGATTACAGACCCAGATTTTTTATTCTTGTTTTTAAAAGTATATGATACAGTGAAAAATTTACCCTACTTGATTACCACCAGCACCCCGATAGACAGGGTCATTTTTGATGCTGAAGTTGAGGGATTTCCCAGACAGTCTTAACTTCTTCGTGGCACTCCAAGGTACTCTTTTTTAATATGTTTTATACAAGGAAGATATAGTCCTTGAGTATAGCTTTCCAACACTATATCAAAAATTTAAGAAAACATTACATTTATACCGCAAAAAAATATGAAAACTTCGAAAATTTCTGCGTTTTTTGGATATTCTCTAAATTGTTCTACTTAAGCCAGTATAAAAGATTTTGCTAAACATCACATTTTTTTTTTAAACTACTTTTATGCATGTTTTCAAAATTATAGGTTAATTTTTTTTAGGTGCTGTTTACTATGAGCATAATTTTAGCCCACACATATACTATACTATAGTAGTGTGAGCTATGGTGATCCTAATTTTTTCGAGAAAAAAAAAGTTGCTCCGATTTCAAAAATTTTTATATATCTTTGCGTTTCAGATGATTTTGAAACTTTTTTGTTGCGCCGTCTGTCTGCCTGTCTGTCTGTCTGTCTGTCCGTCTGTCTGTATGTCTATGTCTGTATGTCTGTCTGTCTGTCTGTCTGAAACGACCAACGCGCATAACTCAAAAACCGCTTGGCCGATTTTAATAAAATTTGGTACCTAGGCTGGGTCTTGGGTCGAGATGGGCCCATTTAAAAATGAACAAAATCCACCGAACACAAACCAAATAAAAGGGTGGGGGTAGATTTCAAAAATTAGAGTTTATGTGAAAATATGGCGTGTGTGATATCAAACGAAAGGTAATTGAGTCTGCAGTTAAACAAAATACATTTTAATTTATTTTAAAAAAAGGGTGGGGGTATATTTTAAAAATTAGAGTTTAAGTGAAAATATGGCGTGTGTGATATCAAACGAAAGGTAATTGAGTCCGGAGTTTAACAAAATACATTTTAGTTTTTGTTTTTTTAAGGGTGGGGGTAGATTTCAAAAATTTGAGTTAGGGTCAAAACATGGCTTGTGTGGTATCAAACAAAAGGTAATTTAGTCTGGAGTTGAATAAAATATATTTCAGTTTTGAATTTAGTGCATCTATTATATGAACCTAGTGTGAGCTTAGGGGCCCATATATTGGTAGAGTATTTTTCTTTAAAGTCCCATTTTGCCTGTTTTTAGACTTTTCAAATGCGTGTACAACAGACTAAATGGATTAAAAAATCTAAAATTGTGCAAAAGTGGTTAAGCATAAGCTGTTTCATTTAGTAAGCATGATTAAAGAAAAAAATTAAATGTCACGGCAACACTTTTTTTGTAAATTGGATGACTTGGCGTGGAATTGCTCATATACAAATTCAAGTTCAAATAACTTTTGATCAAAAGTTTTTGGTTTCCAAGTTATGGCATTTGTCAAGTTTAAAGAGTAAAGGAAAACTGTGAAATTTAAAAATTACATATTTGACAATGTCAAATTATTTTGTGATTCATTGCGTTTTTCCAAAAAAATTATAGGAAAAGGAGATACAGCGTGGCCAAATAATCAAGGAAGTTATATCACAAAAAATCGTTTTTTGTTTAATTTTGATACCCTGTGTCTAAAAAACATTGAAGAGGTTTAATTCCTTTGACCTTTGACCGAACCGCCACTTAAAGTTTGGCGTATTATTTAAATTACACCCTGTATACAGTGAAACCTCTCCTTGCGGACACCTCTATTAAGCGTACACTCCCTTTAGGCGGACAAATTTTTTGGAACCACGCTTTTCCCTATTTCTTTACATGTAAAATTCACTCCTATAACCGGACACTCTAATAACTCGACGCGGACAATTTTTTTTGGTTAAAAAATTTTGAAACCTTCTTTAACCGGACGCGAACCTTTGACAACGGGACGGAGCGCTGCACAACATGGGCACAAATATTATGTAGTACGTTGGCAAAAACGCACTCTGCAGCCGGGGAATTACTTCTTTTCGTTTTAATGCGGAGACTAAATACTTCTGTCGTATTTACAACATATTTTATTCGGCGGGGGCGGGACTGCTGTGTTTTATTTTTATTGTTCAATTGGGTAGTAATAGATATCTTTGAAATAGTGCCTAGTAAAAAACTTCTTAGTTTACGTGAAAAACTGGAAGTTGTTAAAGTTTCAGAGAAGGAACATATAAGCACGAAAGATCGCTGAAAAATTTAATATCGGAAAAACTGAAGCAGCGGAAATTTTTAATAAATAAATATTGAAATTTCGCAGTTCCCTGTCATAAGCGGACACCTCCAATAAGCGGACAAAATCGGCGGAACCGTGAGTGTCCGCTTATGGGAGATTTCACTGTATAATAAAAACAAATACAAGTAGGCTCTAAGATTGATATTATATGATATTTAAAAAAAAATTGCAAAAAAATAGTCCTCTCAGAATGGGCCCCGTTTAGTTATCCCTCAAAGAACTTTGAGGGACTCCGCACATTACTTTGCTGTGACAAACACCTCGTGCCTACCAATGTCATACCCTGACAACGATCGGCTTGGCCCGAGGCTAGCCGGTAACAACCGACAGTACTTTCTACCCGGGATCCGGGGACCTTCCACAGAGGCTAAAGCGCAACGCTTACGAGTTACCAGGAACTCCGATAGGTGGCTCCGCGGGTCGGACTTGAGAGGACTACATGCTTGCTAGGTTTTAAAACTTGTATTAGTAGATATTTTGCGTCGAAGTCTGTCGGCGAAATGTTTGTGGCATAGATAATTGACTGATAATTAGATAGTTGTTTACGTTAACTGGAAAATTAAACAAATAATTTGTTAAACTCTAAGTAACGATATTTCGGTCGCTTTATGCCAGTAAAATGATAAAGCAATTATGACGGGCAATTATGACGGTTAAAGATCCCACATTTTTAATAAAATTTCTAAAAAAGTTTTTATGCTAATTCAAAACACATGTATAGTCCTTGCTATACGCAGTTACACTTTTGTGACTTTGACATGAAATAAACATATTTCCTAACCAGAATATATATATATTAAAAAGTAAATATGTCATGTTGGTATAAAATTAAACATAAAACTGTCATTTTCTCTGGATAAAACGATGCGGCCTGTAGGTTGATGAAAAAACGCACAGATAAAAACAACTCAAAGAGATTTCGTCACAGTATACTAATTATTTATAGTAAGGAAAGCACCCCGGTCTTGTCATAATACTGTTATACATACCCCCTGTATACATTAGTTCGGAATACAAAGTTCGAGTGGCGCTTATTACAGACCGTCACCCCTGGTATAAAAATATTATGTACAGACTTCTGTGCTGTCGCCATGGACATTAACCGCTACTCTCGGTATATGTTTTTGATTATGATTGACATTGGCAAAACAGATAAAAATATAACGTAAATGTAATTCGGCATTTTTCATTTGTGGTTGCAGTTTTTCGTGATTTTTCGACTTTTTACCTTATTTTAAAAAGTGTTTTTTGCTAAATTGTGGCCTATCGGTAATTAAGAAATTTAAAAGAAAATAATTTTGTGTTCGTGGGTGCGAAGACTATGTTAGGAACCTAAAAAAAATACTTCGGCAAAAAAACTAACTTTGACGAAAGACGAAATTCACAAATACATATAGTGTGTGATGGACACGTTGAACCTGGACGGAGTTTTAAATGTTTAGTTTTAAATGTTAATATTTGGAAAAACATAGATTATTTCACTATACTTATATACAGGGTCCGGCAGAATGATCTCCCACAATAAAAACGCCATTGTAAATGCTATTTATATTTTATTTTTTCGGTACTGAAAATTTCACTCGTGCAGTAACTCTAAAGCGATATTCCTGTAATTTCTTGGTGTATTGCTGCTTTCAATTCGTCAATGGTTCGGGAATAGTGTTCAGATATTCTCAAAGTATCTGGAACTAAAACATGTCTACCAAATGCGAAGTGAGTACGAAAAGTTCTTTGTGTCGTAATCACAGATTCGTTACCTACTTTTGCTTAATGTCTCGATAACGAAGGCACGATGGCAAGGTAATGGCAAGCCGCGAGCTACCAACCAACTACGCTAAGCTTCCCCTCTCTTCAGTGATTCAGGCACAGTGGCAGTGCAAAATGTGGGAGATCATTATGCCGGATCCTGTTTAATTAAATAAATAACCGGCAATATTCACTTTACTTTATAAGGCTTACGTTACATTTTTTTATTTTTCATGAAAAACCAATTAAAAAAGTTTCCGTTTATAGAAACCTATATTTGCAACATTATTATGTATAAAGCATTGTAAAAGTATACATTATTAATTTAAGTTAATGTAGAATGTGTAAATAGTTTCTATGCACTAATAAAAAGGAAATTACTGTAGAATATTCGTCAAAAAGCCTTTTTTTAACTAGAAAATTAGCCCCTCAAGGAAATTTATGTACCTAAATGAATGGGAAACAAACTTTTAAACCTTATAGATTGGATAAAAATTTAACTTTCCTTTTTTTTATTGCTAGTAGTCATTAATTTAAACATTCTTTGATTAAGCTTCCTTATTGATTGGTGTTTATAGAGTCTTTTTAAGCAAATTGAGCTTTGACACAAAATAACTCATTCTTATCAGCGTGCATCGTTTAAATTTAAATCTATGTAATTGACGAGTAGAAGGAGTTTTTTAGTGTTAAAATTTAATTTGATAAAAACTGTTTAAAACACTATATTAAAAGATGTAGCTTGATTGGAGAACGATTTCATTAGTGGCTACGAGCATCCGGTATACAATAATTTGAAAAGCCATCCTGTAGCTTAGAGACAAACTGCGCAAGCGTTATATTGTTTCAAATCCCCCTGTAAATGTTTAGTACGGTGCACAAAGTTGGAGAGGCGCTGATTCGTGCACGACACCCCGGTATACTGGTCCGATTTAGTAATACAACTCCCACCGTGTAAGTGTCTGGTCTATCTCTGTCATTCGTCTATGGATTTCGTTTTCAGGTTCATTTTTGTTGCTGTCAGTATGCATATATTATATAATAAATAAAGAGCTTGGAAATGTCACAAAAGTGTAACTGCCTATGACAAAGACGATATCCGAATGCCTAAATGTAAAAAAAATGATTTTAAAAATATTTTAATAAGAACTGCGTGTGATACGTCATTTTAATGGAAAATTTTTGCCGATTTGAAAGATTGAAGGTACAGTCGAGGACTTTTTAAATTGCCGCCCTCGAAAATAAAAAATATTCCTATTTGAAATTCCGAAAAGTATTTTAAACCAAAACAAAAAATTGTAAACCTTACCTCTGTCTGTATACATACATATTTAAAAATTATTTTTTTTTTGATTTCTTTAAATGATTAATTTTGAAAGAAAAAAATACAACGGCAATTTAAAATGTCCCCGACTGTACAAGTGAGAGATAAAAGCACTGTCTACACATAAAAGTCAGTTTTTCTCCTCTAGAAATACCCGCAACCGCCCAAAAATATCTAATTTGGGACACCCTGTACAGGGTGATTTAAATTGTACACTTTTAAAAGGGTTCAGGTACTCAACTAACCCCCTTTAACACTAGGCTTAATTTTCAAGGCAAGTCATATAGTAAAAAACGCATTTTGATATGTCAAGTCAACCCATCTTTAAGCTATGGGGGCTTTTTAAAAAAGTCATACATTATAGTTACAGGGGGAGAATCTCCAATCGAATGCGTCCCCGGTGGCGGATAGGGGGTTATTTTGGCTAATCAAAATGGAAGTAAAAATTACATTGTACAGTCGGGGACTTTTTAAATTGCCGCCCTGGAAAATAAAAATAAAATCCTATTTGAAATTCGAAAAAGTAGTTTAATACCCAAACCAAAATTGTGGAACTTACCTCTGTCTGTATACATACATATTTAAAAATTTATTATTTTTTATATATTTAATTGATTAATTTTGACAGAAAACAATAAAACGGCAATTTAAAAAGTCCCCGATTGTACAACAATGGTGTGAGATTAAGTCTTTATAAATTGGCAGAGTATTTTTCTTAGTACTTTTAATATTTTAAACTTTTTTATTTAACTTTTTATTAAAAAGAACGTCAAAAAAGTATATGAAAAAAAATATGCGTATAATCAAAAAATAAAATATTTGCGTATTAAAAATATACAAAACAAAGAATAGTGTGACATCATTTTAAAGAAAACTTCATGACGATGTCAAAAATCAAATAAAAATTGCCATCAGAAAAATTATAATTTTGAGTTTCATCTCGAAAACTAAAAGCGACAGATTAAATTCAGTTTGACAGTTGCATTCTGCTTTGGAAAGTCTACAAAAAAGCAATTTAAACCAAAAATAATTTTTGAGAAATAAAAATGTTTTAGCGACCACAATCCAAAACGCAGACTTTTAGAAAAGGTACCTCAATGACGGGTTGACATATTAAAATGCGGTTTTTTCCAAAAATCTTGTCTTGAAATTTGAAATTTTGTGGGGTAATTTTGCTAAAATCTGAACCCCCCCTAAAAGTGCCCAATTTGAATCACGCTGTACAGTGTGTTCCATTTTTGATGGGTGGGGTGTAATAACGATAGCGATCTGCGGGTTATTTTATATAGTCGTCATTATAGAATATTAGCTTGCAAAAGGCGGTGTAGTTGCGATTTCGACATATGTTGTAGACATTGGAGTTCTAAAAACAAATTTGAGTTTTTGAACCCGGGTAAGGGGGCGCCCCTGCCATCAGATTTAGTATGCACAAAAATAGTTTTTTTTTAAATTACTTGGTTACCAGTAGCGTATATAAAAAGTTTTGGGGGGGGGGCGAGACCCCATGAGGCCGTATGTTATGCTATTTAATGTTTGTATTCATGAAATATGTGGAAAATATCTAAAAAATCTTAGCTTCGTGCTTATATACGCCACTGCTGGTTACTATACGTTTTAGAAATAAAAGTTTTAAACAAAAGTGGAAGACAATAAAATTTCCTACGAAAATGCTTTTGTACGTTTTTTGTCAGACAAATGGTTTTTGAGTTATGACGCTAACCATTTCGCCGCTATTTTGGATTTTGTCCAATTTTTTTTAGTGGCCTTTAACCTTGGAACTGCTTATTTTTAAGAAAATCTGTAATAACATAAAATAAAGACCAACTAATAGCCTATAAAATAAAATATTACTGAGTTCTCTGTGTAGTACCCTTGCTGAGATACGAACCCTGAAGTTTTTATTTTGCATATACTATGGAAGTACATAAGAAACGGATGTACTGCTAACACTTCAGAGTTCGTATCTCAGCAAGAGTACGACCCGGAGAACTCAATGATATCTCGTTTTATAGGCTATTAGTTGGTCTTTATTTTATGTCTTCACAGATTTTCTTAAAAATAAGCAGTTTCGAAGTTAAAAGCCACTAAATAAAAAAATTGGTCAAAATCCAAAATCGCGGCGAAATGTTTAGCATCATAACTCGAAAACCATTCATCTGACAAAAGCTTTTTTGTAGGAAATTTTGTTGTCTTCAACTTTTGTCTAAAACTTTATTTTCTAAAAGGTACAGGGACCAAGAAATTTAAAAAAACCGTTTTCGTGCACACTAAATTCAAGATGGCGGGGGGAGCCGCCCCCCTCTCAGGTCGAAAATTCAAATTTGTTCTTAGGACCACAATGTGAACAACATATCGATACCCTAATTCTGATACGTCGTAACCCACAATAAAATTAAAATTCATGTTTTTGCGTCAAAGGTTAGTAATTATGCATAGCTATATGCTGCTAAATCTTCGCAACCAAAAAAAAAATATAAAACGGTCATTTCCGCGATTTCTAATAAGTAACCTATGTAATTTGCTTCTAACTTTTCTTATTCCTGTAAAATTTTGCAAGCTGGGGGGTCTTTTTTTTCGCTTTAATGACTGGCCTAAAAGCATATTAACCAAAGATTTATAAACGAGCTCAACTATTGTGGTGATATTGGTAAACTTCTAAAAGAGAAAAATGTAAAATCCCAAATTTAAACTTTGCTATTCCAGCCAATCTTTTCGTTCAATTTAGCAATGGCCTAAGAGTCATTTGCAGCCGTAATAGCCAAGTTTAGAAAAACATTTCCAAACTATTATAGTAAGAACCATTCATTTTGAAATTTGTATTATAGAACTGGGCTTTACTTTTATCTCAATTCTTTTTACGGAATACCACTTTCGCGTACTTGGCTTTTTTACATAAAATGTTTTTGTTATGATTTCACTGCGTTTTTAAAGGATTTGGATAATATTTAAGTTTTAAAGTAGTAAAATATGCGGGATATTGTTCAAAACTTTTGCAATGCCTTATTAAAAATGTTGAGGTTTTTTTTATATTTTCCTATGGTTTTATCATAGTTCCTATCAGCCTTCTAAAGCTCAGCTCTCTAGTGTTCCTGGAAGTAGGCAATTTTAATTTTACATAACTTTACATTGATAGGGGAGGAAAGTAAATTAAAATGTTCAGCTCTCTAGCGTTTCTATAAGTGGACAATGCTAATTTACATAACTGTACATTTATAGGGGAGGGAAGTTAATTAAACTTTGGGTTTTTTTAACTTTCTTTTATTGTTTTATCATAGTTCCTATCGGCCTTCCAAAGCTCAGCTCTCGAGCGTTTCTGGAAGTGGGCAATGTTACTTTTACACAACTTTACATTTATAGGGGAGGAAAGTAAATTATAATTTTGGGGTTTTTAAATTTTTTCCTATAGTTTTATCACAGTTCCTATCAGTCTGCCATTTCTGGAAGTGGGCAATGTTACTTTTACATAACTTTGCATGTATAGAGGAGGGGAGTAAATTAGAATTTTGGGGTTTTTTGATTTTTTCCAGGGGTTTGGTCATAATTTCAGTCTGCCAAATTTCAGCTTCAGTGAGTGAGTGGCAATTTCGACGTTTTTTGAAATTTCGTAACTACTTTACTACTTTATGGAATTCCACGAAACTTGGAGGGGTTGTTAACTCCATGAAGATCTACGACTGTGCAAAGTTTGAGATTCGTAGCTCATTCCGAAGTAAAGTTTTAGATAGGTCAAATATCGGCTGAAATGTTTCAAGAAAAGATGGTACGGCGCGCGAACTTGGCGAGGCACTGCCGTGCCCTCAGATAAAATCAAAAACTCAAGTTTCCTCGAACATATAGATGCTAAAAGACATTGCGATATCTTAAGAACTACCTATACCTCTCGGCAATTTTCCATGTAAAAAAATGCTTGGGTTGGTAAGGAGGTCCACTCCAATTCGCTACAGGGGTGGATTGCGAATTAAAATGCATTCTGTGCAATTTTAATTTGAACCTTCTTTTATAATAAAATATGGAGGGCTTTTGTGTCCCATGCAATGAGCAGCTGTCAGCCAAGCGGCAATTTTTTTTCATTTTGCTTATTTTATAAAAATTAAATAAGCGTGGTAAAAAGCCCATGTCAAAAATATTGCATTATAATTGCGGATAACAATTTTCTCAAAAACTTTTAATTTGTTTTTAATACCTACATTATGTGATAGCTCGTTAGAAATGTATTTTGAAGACGAAATATCTGAATTTATTTTAGTAAAAGTTTGAACAATTTTGGCCGTTTTATGATTTTCAAAAAATAACTAAACCAAACGGAACCACTAATCCAAAAATTTTTCTGTCTGTGTTATTTATTTATTGCTCGATATTTTGAAAACTCCCGTAGATATTTTTAATTTCGATACAGTATCTGAATTGGCTTGGAATATCGCCACTTTACCATTTAACCAAAATGTTTTACCGTTTCTCTCATGTAGTTACTTTTTTCTGTACTCTGTTTTCTGTATTTGGATTGGGAATCAAGAATCCGTCTATTTTTACCTTCCTAGCCCGCGCAGCAATGGCTAGAGAAGGTATTATGTCTAACGAAAAATGTTTTGTTGAGAACGCCGAAAATGTGTTGTTTGGGTGTATTTTGACCTATCTTAGCAATATGTCGTGATGTATGTGTGTGTGTGTGCGTGTCCAGGGCCGTATCTGGACCAAAATTTTGGGGGGGGGGGGGGTTAGGCCAGTGGAATTTGAAAAATTGTGGGTTTATTGAATATGAAAAAAAGGTTAAACTTAAAAAACACATTCCTATTTAATTTTCGGAGGGGGTTTGAACCCCCAAAACCCCCCCTCAGATACGGCCCTGTGTCCGTAACACGATAGCTCCTAAACCGCTAAACCGATTTTTATGAGATTTTCATGAAAAATAGTGTTCGATACTGTAATGAGCTGATTAGATTTTGGTCGAGATCCATTAATGTTAATAAAAATAAACTAACTTTTTAACGGAGCATCGCATCAATATGCGGTTTTCGGAATATAAACTTCTTAGAAGCTTTCGTTTGTGAGATATTCACTAAAAACTGTTTTCAAGGCTGATATAGCATTTAGTGTGCTAATGGGCTAGGAAAGTATCCATTTATTTGGTAGGTTGTTACATACAATAGACATGGAGGTTTGTTGTCTATAGAAAGTCTTAATTAAAAGTTTTGATTAAATTTATAAACATGCATGCAAAATTATGCTTCAATTATTTTACGGGACTGGGAACTAGAGACAGATTGTGGCCTACTTTCTCTAAATAAATTCAGGTGTTTTTTTCTCAAAAAGTTTAAGTTAAAAGACTGCATAATTAAAGCATTTTTTCTAAAAATTATAATAGTCACAGCATTTTTTAAAAAGATCGTGAGATCGTGTCAGGTTAAACATTTTCCTTTTCTTTTAGAAAATACTGTCCAATAAAACACGAGTTGGCTGGGCACTTTCGACTAATAGGAAACGAGTTATAGTAGGAATACCTTGAAGTTTAGAGTAGTTTAGAGTAATAAAAAATATGTAAAACTTGATAATCTTGCAAAAAGACAATACATGTAGTCAAGGCAAGAATTCGGAAAATCGTCGATTCCCCCTACTTTGACTCGACCCCGCTGAATCTGAATATGCTGGTTGCACCCCGGCTCTCTCACGAAATGTGGACAAAAGAGATATTCAAGATGGCAGGCAACATGGCACCGAAATTTTACATTGACGCTGTAAAGCCTCATTTGACACAGGAGTGCATTTAAAATGTATAATTGTATAACAATATTAAATTAGTTTTTTTTTAAATTAGGTGCAAAAACCTCCAAAAACTCCCTCAGAACGAAGTCTGGAATTTTTAGATTGTTTCAAATTTTCTCAAAAACTAAGCTTTTAAAGGAAACATGTGGAATGCACATTATTGTAGACAATAAAATTCCCTTTTTTTTTAAATAATGTATAAGCACAGTGTATACACTGGGGTATAAGTCGGTCGGGTTAGACTGATTACAAACTCTCCAGCGGCGTTCGTTAATTGAACTACTACTAACTAAGCTTTATAGTAAAAATTGTTTTATACCTTATTGTAGTCAATTAATTTTTTTCTTTTAAATGCTGTGCAACAAAATCGGATCAGTTTTAAAATTAAACCACCTTCAGGGGCGTCCGTAAATTAAATCAAAAACCAAGCTCATTATCAAAAATTATGTAACACACTCTTGTAGACAGTATAAAATTCCCTTTTTAACAATATCCAAATTGGTGAAGTTTGACATAATATAACAAACTTTTCAGCGACGGACATACGTAAATGGGAGTTATTTAAAATACTCTGCCAATATATGGGCCCCCTAAGCTCACACTAGGTACTATAGTTATAGTGTACGTGTGAGCTAATATAACTAAAAACTGAAATATATTTTATTTAACTCCAGACTAAATTACCTTTTGTTTGATACCACACAAGCCATGTTTTGACTTAAACTCAAATTTTTGAAATCTACCCCCACCCTTAACAAAATACTCTGCCAATATATGGGCCCCTAAGCTCACACTGGGTACTATAGTTATAGTTATAGTGTACGTGTGAGCTAATATAACTAAAAACAATATATTTTATTCAATTCCACACTAAATTACCTTTTGTTTGATACCACATAAGCAATGTTTTGACTAAAACTCAAAATTTTTGAAATCCACCCCCACCCTTAAAAAAAAAACAAAAACTAAAATGTACTTTGTTGAACTCCTGACTTAATTACCTTTCGTTTGATATCACACACGCCATATTTTCACTTAAACTCTAATTTTTGAAATATACCCCCACCCTTTTTTTAAAATAAATTAAAATGTATTTTGTTTAACTCCAGACTCAATAACCTTTCGTTTGATATCACACACGCCATATTTTCACATAAACTCTAATTTTTGAAATCTATCCCCACCCTTTTATTTGGTTTGTGTTCGGTGGATTTTGTTCATTTTTAAATGGGACCATCTCGACCGAAGACCCAGCCTAGGTACCAAATTTCATTGAAATCGGCCAAGCGGTTTTTGAGTTATGCGCGTTGGTCGTTACAGACAGACATACAGACATACAGACAGACAGACAGACAGACAGACAGACAGACATACAGACAGACAGACAGACAGACAGACGGCGCGACAAAAAAGTTTCAAAATCATCTGAAACGCAAAGATATATAAAAATTTTTGAAATCGCAGCAACTTTTTTTTTCTCGAAAAAATTAGGATCACCATAGCTCACACTACTATAGTATAGTATATGTGTGAGCTAAAAAAAACTAAAATGTATTTTGTTAAACTCCGGAGTCAACCTTTCGTTTGATATCACACACGCCATATTTTCACTTAAACTCTAATTTTTAAAATATACCCCCACCCTTTTTTTAAAATAAATTAAAATGTATTTTGTTTAACTGCAGACTCAATTACCTTTCGTTTGATATCACACACGCCATATTTTCACATAAACTCTAATTTTTGAAATCTACCCCCACCCTTTTATTTGGTTTCTGTTCGGTGGATTTTGTTCATTTTTAAATGGGACCATCTCGACCCAAGACCCAGCCTAGGTACCAAATTTCATTAAAATCGGCCAAGCGGTTTTTGAGTTATGCGCGTTGGTCGTTACAGACATACAGACAGACATACAGACAGACGACGCAACAAAAAAGTTTCAAAATCATCTGAAACGCAAAGATATATAAAAATTTTTGAAATCGGAGCAACTTTTTTTTTCTCGAAAAAATTAGGATCACCATAGCACACACACAAAAAAAACATGTTTACCACAGGTTTTATTCGACTTTCTTAAAAATCAAGCTCTTTATCAAAAAAATGTGTTCCATAATTGGTCGTAGATTTTTCTTTTAAACGCTGTATCACAGGGTCAAAATTATTTTATAATTACCTCTCCAGTGGTGTCCATAATTTAAAGGAATTTTAAAAAATCCATTTTATCCAATTTTTTAAAAAACTAAACTTTTTACGACAAAATATCTTTTTCAGTTTAATGTGAATAATGAAATTTCCTTTTAGTGTCTTACAGAATGTGATATATGTTATAGCGAACTCTCTAGGAGAGTCCGTAAATTGGGGTCACTTTCAAAAATTATCAAAACATATGCTTGTTAAATTTTCTTAAAAAGTCCATTATTTTGGTTATTTTTGAAAGTTTAAAAGAAAATTTTATCTTCTACAATTGAGTATAGAACACATTATTTCCCACGAAGTGAAACCTATAATAAACACGTGTTTTCAAAATAACCCCAATTTCGGACACCACTGAAGAGGTAATTCCTTCTCCGTACCTTATCGACCAATCCATTGTTGGAAAGGAAATTTTGTTCTCGACAAAAAAGTGTTTTATGCAATTTTTGCTAAAAGGTTAGTTTTTTAGAAAATTGTGTAAACCCTAAAAGCACCATGTTTTGAGGGCTTTAGGGCTTCTCAGTCCCTATCGATATTTCGGAAGGGCAACCGAGATATTCGAATTCAGCAGGGTCCAAAAAGTGAGAAATAACCATTTGTCCAATCGTTATATGAAATGCGTATTAGAATATAAATCCGCTTTATAGTCCGGGGCGTCTTTCGTGGGCTTTTTGATGAAGATTTTACACCTGTTAACAGGTCAGGTAGTGTTGGTGGGATCATTAATAATATAATCGATTAAAACAGTAAAATCTTCATCAAAAAGCCTACGGAGGCCAAATTTTGACGCTATCGCCCCGGACTATTATTAATTCAAATAATTAAACTTAGCATTGGTTGTATTTATGGTTATAAGAACCACAGAGATTGTTCACTGTTAAAAATGGTAGGGTCGGGTTGTTCGGTCGGGCCTGCAAATTTTTTGTTCGCTACGAGTCCACGTGCAAGCGCATATAAAAGGATAAAGGTGAATGCACTAGACACCGTGTTAATCTTTTGGGCGTTGTTACTTCAGTGGCGACCCAAAAGAAGATCGAAAAACGTTTTTGCAAAACGTATAATAGGCGAAAAATGTAAAACTGTAAAAATGTCGAAATTTATAAAATTATATAGTCGAAACGTAAAAACAGCGAACCGTAGTTATATCGAAACGCAAAATTGTTGTTGCCATATCTAGCAAAATATCTTGAGTAAATTCATTGAACTGGCATCTGGGTACAAAGGAGCCATTCATTAATTAGCTTAAGAAAGTATTTTTTTAAATATATTTTTTTGCAATTTAGGTTTTTATAATACTGACATCACATAGGCGCATGACCGGTTAAGATACTTTTGCGTTTGGTTCGGCTTGGCTCATTTAACACCGATTTAGACCTCTCAAAGGGAGGACAGGGGAGTGGGCCAAAAAAAATTTTTTTTTAATTATAACTTTTGTACTATACCATCGATTTTAATGGGATAAACTGTACTTGGCACAGAATTAATCAGAGTTATAAATAAATTTAAAAAAAATCCGCCATTTCAAAATCCAAGATAGCGGACGAAATAAAATTGTACCCTTCAAAGATGCTCGTTTATTTTTGTGTTGCGAACATGTTTTAACAACTTTTTTAAATCACTAAAAAAGCAGCATTCTTGCCACGCACAACAAGGGATGAACCAGCAAAATCGGTTTAATAAAAAAAAAACACATTTTTTAACTTAACCTTGTTGTGCGGGGGAAAAGTAGTGCTTTTCTATAAATTAAAAAAACTAAAACATTTTTAGAAAATAATACTAAACACGCCATTTTGAAGAATCAATTATGATTATGTCCGCCAGCTTAAATTTTAAGATGTTAATAAATTTTGATCATGATCTTTAAAAAGCAATCAATTCTTACCAGGATATTTTTTATTTCATCAAAATCGGTTCAGTAGTAATGAATTTATAAGGAATTAAATGCATACATGATTGGCAATCGTATAATATTCAAAACAATGGTTCAAACAAAAATATTTTTTTTAGAACCCCTTAACCGATTTTGCTAATTTGTACCTTGTTGTGCGTGGCAAGAATGCAGCTTTTTTACTGATGTAAAAAAATAATTAAAACATGTTCGCAACACAAGAATAAACGAGCATCTTTGAGGGGTACATTTTAATTTCGTCCGTAAGCTTGGATTTTAAGACGGAGGACAAAAAATACATCCAGTCAAAACTCTGATTAATTCTCTGCTAAGTACAGTTTGTCCCATTAAAATCGATTGTATAGTTCAAAAGTAATAATGAAATAAAAAATGTCCGGTTTTTTTTGCCCACCCGGTATATAGGACAATAATAATTAGTTTAAGAAATAGCTACTATATAATGTAATAGTGTACAACAAGTTTACGATTTGACTTTTTTAGTATTACAGTAGAACCCCGATTATCCGTGCGCGGATCATCCGTGCTATGATTTCCCATCATCGAAATTGTGTTTTTGAAATTCTATCGAAATAGCGTTACCGGAAATCACTCGACCAAAACCTTATGTAGAATTATATTTTTTGTTCTGTTATCTTTTTATGCAATACATACATATAAACTTAGTTTGAACTTATGGGATCTTTTTTTTTCTGTCATATTTTGAGTATATATACATAATATGTATGTAACATGTAATAAATGAATGTTCGGATTATCCGTGCTTTTCACTTGTCCGGTCCCGTGAAGCACGGATAATCGGGGTTCTACTGTATTTAAAACCACATTTTTAAAATAAGAACGAGCCGCCAATGCGAAACCGAGGAAAGTCAGGCTTCGCTACCTGTAAAGCTTGCTTTACGATGAGTGACCTTAGTACATAGGCCTATTTAGTTTAGTTTACAAAAACAGATAACATATTATATTACCACTGGAAATTCATTGTCCAATTGACGTCCTCCTAATCAAAGAGTAGACCCTGGAGATGCATCAGACTGCAAGCGAATTTTATTTGGAATAACAAACAGGTTCCGTCAAGGGAAATTTAACATAAAAAATGTCAAAGAGATAACTTTCTGAGAAAAGGCATTCCGTAATATAAGATAAAATACATAGTGTAATTGTTTAAATCAATTTATTTAATAACATTCTTCATATCCAAGTATTACAACAAATATGGCTTGAAACAAAAAATGAAATGTGAAAAATCCTTAAAGGACCTGAGAACGACACATATCGTCGTTGATCTTACAAACTGACGTATCTCGAAAAAATGCAGTTTTGAGAAAAGGCCAAATACTACCTTATTTGTGTCGTTCTTTGATCTCACAAATTGTCGTAACTGATCCAAATCCTTTAAATAGCACAAAAATCCAAGAACATTTTTAGTTATATAAATCCAATATACGCTTTCCCTAATACTTGAAATTGCTCTCTTGTAAAATTACAATAAATGAGTTACGTCAGTTTGTAAGATCAACGACGATATGGTGGAACGACTATTTTTGAACCAAACAACTGAACAACATATGGGAACATATGACAGTGACACATTGCACGCGAAAAGCTTTGATAAACATCTTTACCACTTTACAGACTTGCATAGAACATTAGGTAAAACCGAGGGTAAAACACAACATTTAAAAATCAATTTTGTGCAAAATCCAACAGACAAAAGCAATCAAATGTACAGCGTGTCCCATTTTCGATGGGATTAAATGGGAAACTCGTTTGTTATTAAAGATATCGATTTTCTAATTGCACCCTACTGTGGTCTTTTTTTGAGCCCTTAAAAATGGTGTAATCAGATTTTTGCTATACCCAGTGGATTCGCTAATACAGGGAGTTTTTGAAAAAAATCAAATTTTTAATAATTCCCTGTATCTCGCTTATTTTGCAAGATATTTTTATTTTGTATAAACCTTTTTATGGATACTTTTTTAGCGCAAAATAATGAATTTTTAAAAATATTGTTTAGTTTTTGAGATATGGTATCATAAAAAAATAAATACGGACCTGGATTTTTTTTTATTATTAAACTTTAATATTTTTGTGATTTAAGGTTAAAAAAAATATTTAATATTTAAAAAAGAAATTAGTCCGAACCTGGAAATTTCCAACGTAAATAAATATTAAAAAATGCAAGAGACACTAGTTGAACGATTTTTAGTTTATCTGTTTTGAAGATTTATAAATAAAGAAAAAAACATTAAAAAGCTACAAAATTAATATCATAGTAATTATTTGATGGTAATACAGCAACTCATGAAAAGCGTGGAATTGACATTGTCATTTTACTTGTCATTTTTGTGAATGGCTTGCTCAAAATTATTCTAAAATGGCTAAAAATCGACCACATCCAGAGTTTGAAAAAAATGTGATGTTTAACTGCTTTATTCAAGCAAGAAAATTTGTAAATAATTAAAAAATAATTGTTTAACTACGTCCAATTAGAACCAAGTAACAAATTATTAAAAACTAATTTGCACTGATTTGTGTGTTCGATCTTTTTTGCATAAGTATTTGTATTATTAAGCCTCTTAATAGAAATACATATGAGGAGCAACTTATCAAAACGCATTTTGTCCACATTAAGACAAAATTGAGTTTGATGTGGTTTCGGTATCTTAAAAACATAATGTATGCTTACGAATCCACAGAATGCATCAAAACACATGAAAACGCATTATGTCAAACAACAGGCATATTTAAAAACATTATGAATCAACACAGCGTTTGTAAAATTATTAATAAATACAGTTTTTTCATTCTAATTTTTATTTATAAATTATTACTAAGTTGAATTTTCCACTTTCCATTATTTTAAGAAATTTTGGGTAGCAAAAACGTATCAAAATCAATTTTGTCCAATGTAATTAATGCAGCAAAAAGCAGTTGTCCTAAACCAAACACATCAAAACGAATTAAGTCACACCGAATGCAACAAAACGAATTATGTCCAATTATTTTTTATTTTTTTCTGAACACTTGAAGCAACATTGATTTAAATAAAGTCATTTTTGACATTATTGCATCTAAACCTTTTAATTTAATACGAAATTTCTTGTATATGTAATTAATTTTGGTTTTTATAATTATTTATGATTTAAGTTATTATTTGTTTGGTTGTTTCATCCATTTTTATTTAAAAAATCTGTTCATGTTTTGAAGATACCCGTTACTGTTTTGAAGGATATGAAGGGTTTTCGTCACTTAGTTGAAGGAAAGTCGTCAGCAAAGTCTGGCAACACTGGTATAGTTTTTGCAAAGTCAGTTGAACAAAGATAAAAGCATATCCTTTAAAGAAAGTGGCGGCGGTAGATATACTCTTGAAAATTATTTCATTTAATTATGGCGTAAACTAAAGAAATAAAAATAGATAATAAAACTTTTTATTCCTACACCTACAGAAACGACACTGATTTATTTTCTAACTCTGCATACTGCCGACTAAAGGGGTCCCGAAAAGAACACCTGAAAGCAATTAAAAGCGCATCTCAAAAAAATCTGCCAATCGGTGCCGTCCATCCACCTGGGCTCGGTCGGTCGGAAAACAAATACTTTGTGGTCGGACCGCAAAGAGCCGCGCGTTTTCTCTGTCGGTAGGATTGAAATTATACCAGGAAGATTTTATATGAATTTGGATAACTTTTGAAGGGCAGAATGAAGTGAAATTTCATGAAATCGATAGAACCCCGTATTAGGAGTTATTCAAGTGACTTTGCAAAAACTATACAAGGTGTCACAAATTCGATTGTTGGGGGTTTCAGGTTTTTCTAGGGGACATAGAAAAAATCGGACCCCACTTACGAGCTTAGCTTTTCAAAAGATTATTAAAGGTTTAAACTGCATCTTAATAAACCGTTTTTAAGCTACAGGGGCATTTTAAAAAGTCTGCATTTTGTGACGGGGCCTTTAACTTTTTAATTAAAAATAAAATAATTTTGGTATAAGTAAATGGTTTTTTTATAGTTTTTAAGATATTAAATAAAGTTGTTATTTTTCTTTTGAAATTACTCTCAGCGTAAAATTTCCTTTAAAATGAATCAATAATTAATTGTTTAATAGTTTTTATTATTTTTATATTTTTATTTTATAAATACCTCTTTAATTTTATTAGGTTTTCAACTAGATCATTTAAAAATCATTTAAAAATATTTTAAAACCACTCAACAAATTAAAATATAACATTTAAAAAGCACCAATAGTAATATCTCAAAAACTAAAAGTTCCATTCAATTTAACAAGCTTTCTTGTTCAAATTTTTACAAAAAATCATTGACAAAGCAAAGAATAAATTTAAACAATATAAGAAAAGTGCTATAAAAAATTTTCAAATCTAAATCGTACGTTTTCAGTTATTTAATCGCCTATGGAAAGAGTGCAAAATAAATATTTATCGGCATTTTAAAGCCTTAGAGGCTTGTTTGCCTATAATTGTCCCAATACCTCGTTAGCATTGCACCATGGGCACCCTGTATATAAATGAATAACCCTGTAAGCAAAAAAAATCACGATAATCTTGTTGTATGTGATCGAGGGCCACATGGCGATGCAGATTGCAATAAGAGGAAATGCGTCCCCTGGAACCCGGGGCCATTGCATCAGGGGCCCCTTTGTATTTCGAGACATTTTTTTCGTCTTCTCCGATTGCATATTGCGTTTAGTTTGCGTGTAGTGAGTGGTAGATTGTGGCCCACCAAAACAATAAGTCCATGAACATAAACCCTGAGGTAAAAACCTTAGGGTTTACTCTATTCGCCTAGAGGCCTTTTTGCACTTTTCGTGTTAATGTAAAGTTGACTCCAGGGGTTGAAAGCCCTTACCTTTGGGAACACAATTCCACTTATTAAACATCTGTCAAACTCATGTCAAATAAAATATGGCGGTCAAAAATTAAAAACAGAATTTTTTAACCGATTTGTTTCAAACTAATTTTATTTTATTTGCATTATATTGCACTTTAAAAAACTATTAATGACATTTTTAGTACTTCTGTGTCTGAAAAAAAATATATTCCTTAAAATTATGCTTTTTTTCGTGTTTTTTGCGTTTTTTTAGAGCAACTACTGATTCTTTGCAAAATCATGAGATAGAAAAAAGATGTGCATTGACAAGTGGTATTCACAGTGGGTCTTATTTTTACTATAAGATAAAAAGTTTTCGAGTTATGCTCAAAAAACTACGAAATTTGCCTGATGGTACCCCTAGACAGCAAAATTTTACTTTAGGTAACGGTAAGAGATATCATTTTGGTTAAATAAGAAAAAAGTTGCGCTGAAAGCCGTGAAAAATCATTATCCACCCCTAAAAGTTCTCCCCATTTAACTCTAATACCGGTTCGAGTCTAATTGCCACTATTTAGTAACACAGTATGTAGAAGTTTTATAGAAATTGATCAATTAGTGTTTAAGTTATTCTTTGAGTACAGTATTAACCATGAAAATCCTAATAGAACGAGCCAACGGATACAACATTCCAATATATTATATTGCGTTTATAGACTTTGAAAGAGCTTTCGATAGCATTGAGCACTGGGCAGTAAAAGCATCTTTAATTAATAGCCGAATAGATCACAGATACACAGTTAAATAGCTAATATCTAAAGTAAGCGTACAATACTTAACCTACGATATGCTGACGATAAGAAAGAAGGCTTGAGTATGAACTTCACTAAAACTAAAATTATAAGAAACACAGGTGAAGATATCGCGATCAGAATAAACCAAGAAAAAATAGCAGTAGTAGTGGAATATATATATCTGGGACCAATTATTAAACTAAAAAAAGAAAACCAAACAGCTGAAATCTAGAGATAAGTAAAACCCGGTTCCCATCTACGACTTTCTCGTGCGTGCCCGCGCACGCGTCTCATGACTGTCATAACATTTCTTATTGAGATCAAGTGACGCGTGAGCGGGCACCCTCGAGAAAGTCGTAGGTGGGAACCGGGTGTAAAATTGGCCTTGGTAGCATTCGGTAAAGAAAGCTACATGTCAAAAAATATCCTCAGTACCTCAAAATGAAAGCGCTTAGCCAATGTGTCCTTCCTGTACTCACCTGTCCGAGACCTGGACACTTACAAAATCAAACATGGATAAGGTAACAAAAGCCCAAAGATCAATGGAAAGACAAATGTTAAATAAAACAAAAGTAAGGGGTGTCTGAGGAGGAGGAGCAACATTAAAATGGATGGAACAAATGTATTGTAAACTGGAGACCTTGGGAAAATAAAAGAAGTGGGGAAAGACCCCTAATGAGATGAACGGACGATTTGAAGAAACATGCGGGAACTAGATGGATGAACACGGCGACAGACAGAGAAGAGTGGGAGATATTGGGGGAGGCCTATGTCCAAAGATGGATCGAAGAAGGCTAAATAGATAGATAGATAGAGATTGTTTGAGTTATAAACTTTGGTTACAGACTGAAATCAGGTCTGTTTTCGCGCAGGTTACGCTTTGGTGTATTTTATATTACAAGCATAGTCGATGTGCAAAACACCAACAATAGAACCCCGTTGAGGTGAATGGCGCAGTTCGGCGTTATATGATGGGTCAACGACATCACAAAATGTTCATACTTCAAACATTTTTGCAGTTTTGCAAACCGATTGCACATAACTTCTCTTGTTATCGATTTCACTATGTGTGATATTTAAATTTTGTAAAAACTTTTCTATAGCAAGTTGCCTGTGGAAATAAAATGACGGCAGATTTTTGGTCCTTCGAGCCGGAACGAGATATCACGAAGCAAGTAAATATGTTAGAGACGGACCTGGATTCGTATTAAATGTTTGGTTTTGAGTTTAGTTATTTTATTATAGTAAAAGGTTTATTTGGGCAATACATTTTTCGAACACCTATAAAACACATCCTGTATGTGTATGTGTAGGGTAAAGTAAAAACTGTTTTTCGGCAAAAACATATTCTGGTGCTCGCTCCAAGGATGGAAAGTAAAGTAAATGTTTTTGAATTTTTAATTGAGAAATTTCAAGAGTTCTCTCTAAACGCCTACTTATTTGAATGTTAACAGACTATTGTATGTAGGTGTCTTTGAACTGACAAATTAGATTCGTGAGTTGTAAATGATATTAAATCTACAAGTCTAAATGTCAATACTTTCTAAGGCAGTAATGCCGTGTTTACATATTATTCAAATGTCCGGCCAGAATAAAATGAGGCGCAAAAGAGATGGCTCAACTCAATCTATTATCTGTTTGCAGCACTTTTTCTTCTTTCTTTTTCTTACTGGGTGGTCTTAATTTTTAGCAAATTTTTTATGAACAAAATTTTAATATTAAGAAAAAACGGTACTCGTCTGGCACGTTTATCGAAATCGACTGCAGCCCGTTCATAATTCACACGCTTTTGTTTGGGTTTCTATTATTACCACAACTCGAATCCGGCCCGTTCACAATTCACACCTTTTTATTGGGCTTCTATTGTTTCATACACATTCTAGACCAACAAAAAGAAACAGTGGCGTATCATTTACTCTTTTTTAATTTTTTAATAAAACTGTGTGGAGTTCCAATTTTAAAGATATAACGAATGGTTTTTGGATTTTTGCAATTTTTCGAAAGTTAATTGATATTTTTTTCGGTATCTAGATTTGTACCTGTATAATATACACGGTGAAAAAATTGTCTTAGATCAAAGCAAATTGCTTTGAAGTAAAATAATTTCAAACGTGGAATTTCGTACCCGCGAATTTAAAAATCAAACAAGTTTCGTGGCTAATCGGGCAAAACGGAGTTTTTGTTTCTCTCATATTTTTCCGTGGGTAGCTTGAAAGCTTAACCTCACGGGGGTCCAAGATCTAATGGACACCTAATAAGTGTTGACAGTTAACTGTTTCGTCATGGGACTCCTCAGAACACTGCTAGGTCGATGTGACAATTCTTGCGAAGTTAATTAGACGGTTTTGTCTCTAATCATAAGTAAATAGTGAGAAAACTATCGCAAGAAGCGCCATCTACCGAGATACGAGAGAAACAAAAATCAAAAACAGGCGAAAAACTGCTAGACATATCGATCAATGAAAAGATCCAATACAAATAAAAGAAAACAAACTATAGTCCGTGACCTACGACAACTCTTCTGTCTTTCAGGCCGGATAAACTCATATTGCATTTTTACCCGTCATCAAGACACGTGAGCGTCAATCAACGGAAATTTTAAGCCAAATAATACTAACAAACGTGGAATTTCGTACCCGTGAATTTAAAATCAAACAAGTTTCGTGGCTAATCGGGCAAAAAGGAGTTTTTGTTTTTCTCATATTTTTCCGTGGGTAGCTTAAAAGCTTAAGCTCACGGGGGTCCAAGATCTAATGGACACCTAATTAGTGTTGACAGTTAACTGTTTTGCCCGATTAGCCACGAAACTTGTTTGTTTTGTAAAATAATTTGTGCTTTCCTATTCACCAAGAGAATATTTTTTTGATTTAGCACAAAAAATGTCTTACCTTTTTATTTTAATGTGAAACAGACATTCTTTTTAATCTAAGGCACCGTTTTCTCTGGAAGAGAAATATTACTTATATGAAGACAATTTACTTTGTTACAAAATGGAGTATACTGAAACAAAACAATTAAGGAAGAAAAATAAATTCTCATTTCAAAATAAGACAGGCTGCGTTGAACTAAAAAGAAATATTTTAATTCAAAACAAATTGTATTAAGGTAAATCAATTTATTCAAGAAAAAGACGTGTTTTCATTGTAGACAAAATTTTTCCTCGTGTAATAAGTATAAAAGTTATGAAAAAATATTTCTTTTTAAGAAAAATAAACTATGGAGTTTTCCAGCAAAAAAGGCTTAAGAGGAGTAAAATATAAAATTAATACCTAATAATGATAAATTAAAAAATAATAGCACGCCACTGGACAGAGAAAGATAGCGCTAATTGAAGCCATCTCGTTTGCTCATTTTATTCTGGCCGGACTAATAGCTTAAACTAGTTACTAAAATGAGTTATTTGTACGTTATAGACAACTTAATTTCCAACTTCTTGCTTTGAAATATTAATTGGAAATAATTTTCGACGGGGATAAATTATTTCATATATACTTGGTTTCAAATGAACGTAATGTAAAAATTAGTAGGTTTTGAAATTTTTAACAACAAATAAAATGACAAAAATCAAACATTATGTTATGGATAAAGTATACTGGCCTATTAGCTGAGAAAATCCGTTAAGTTCAAAATGCAGAATGGGCGATAATTTAAGTTTCGTATAAAAATTAAACTCGTACATAAACTCGTTACTTGCAACTTGCACATAAATTAAACTTTTCCCCACAAAGTACTTCATAACATAAGGCTATGCAAAATACCAAGGGGTATAAAGACCGCTTGATTTGTTTCATAATTTCTATTCACTCACAGTCCCAACCAAAACTAAATTAGCTTTCCTATCTTCGGCTTTGAAAGTAAAAATTAGGACTATACTTATCTGGAGAGATTGACTTGAAAACTACTAACATCACACAAAGAATTAAAGCTTCTTTCTTAGTTTCTTGTGGCTCAAGTGAAATATCCCTCAAAATTAGATATAAGGTGCCTTCTACAATTTAAGGCCTCGCATTGACAATATATTATGTTGAACTGTCTACTTGATTTATGCCATTTTATTTAGATGCGATTAGGTGACCACATGGCCATGGTTTCTGGTTTAGTCCTCACTTGTAGCAAATTACAATCAATATAGTAGTTTCACTTGGGGTCCACCACAATAAAGCAGTTCCCTTGTGCGTTTGGTGTAAGATCCTGTTATTAAGACCCTGTTTTTTTTCAGCCTGCTATGCCTTTTTTTCTTTTACCTAGACTTTGAAGTGGCATCTCATGATGCTCTAAGACTAGGTCTGATTCTTTCTAATCTAATATTTCTAATTTAGCTACATTCTTATTGCCTTGAATACCTCTGTGTCCTGTCACCCAACATATTTTTTTCTGTCAGCCTCTCTGGTACAGCATTCCCAAACGTCATACAGTATTCTTCATAGTTCTTGTGTCTGAAGTGTAGAGTGTCTCCATTTCTGTTAGGATGCAATACCTCTTAGTTTGGAATAATAATAATAATAATAATAATAATAACTCTTTATTCATTGTTCAAAAATTCCTAATACAACATAGGTAATAACATTAATTTTTTAAATAATGATAATTAAAAAACTAATAATAATAATCAATAGTAATAGGTATACTCAAGAAACACACAATACACCCATAAAATATTTCTTAGTCTGTATATATAGGTAATATCGAATTAAATTTAATACAGCAATTCTTTCATCTTGCTTTGAAATATGTCCAGCGAATTTAAGTTTTTAGTTTCATCTGACAGATTATTATACATGTTTAAATTAAATCTATTTCTTGTAGGGTAATTATGTATCTCTAAATTACACGTTATAAATTTGCTAAAATATGGGGGCAGTAAATTATTAACTATTTTATAAATAAAAATAAGAATAAAATATTTCAGTCTGTTACGAACACTTAGCCAGTTTAAAGTGTTAACCATTAGGTCTATTATAGGAGTTCTTCTATTAGACCTGAAGATTATTCTCATTCCCCTATTTTGTAATTTTTGAAACGATCCTTTATAATTGTTATTTACAAAATATAAAAGACTCGCACAATAATCAAAATGTGGCTATACTATGGTTTTATACCCAGTTATTGTAGATTGAACAGATAAGTTTTTGGATCCACGAGACAGAAAGTACAATTTTTTTATAATTTTTTTGTATATATAATTAAAATGATTTTTTAGGCTAAGTGTTCTCTTCAGCATAAAACCCAAATATTTTATGTCATTAACAATGCTTTCACCGTCTATAATTATGTTTATAATTATTGCCTTTGTTTTAGATGTGTTCAGTTTTTGCTTATTTGTTTTTCAATATTTAGACACAGCTACAAGTTCAGTATTTATTCGTACAACTGCAGTAACCAAATTTTCATCATTGAGACCACAGTAGGTATCATCAGCATAGACATTTAAATAATCAAATTTGATTTGAATTTTATTTTTTGCTTTACTAAGTACAGGAAGAATCACGATTTGTTGCTTTACTTTTGGTTATGTATATCATTTATATTCCAGTCTGTTTTTCTTCAGAGGTACCTGCTTTGCTTGCCTTTCCGTCCATGCCAGTCTATGGTGTGCAGCTGGTGAATTAAATTCGCGATAAAATAAAAAATGCGTGTAAGCTGATGTGTGTAAGACATACCACCGCCGTATGGTAGACTTTCCCGGGCTCGAAATAAAGGAGAAGGATTTTTATCACAAAAGACCATGAATGGGCGACCCATTTTGAATGTTTGAATTGCCCATTTCCGCAGAGACTCGTAATGTGCGCCTCTTACATTGAACTGGGTAGTCAGGGGCGCACCTGAGAGAAAATCCGGAGATCCAAGCCCCCAACTGTTTAAACTCCAGCTCTATATGCTTATTATCCTAAAATAAAAATAATATCATAAGTTGCCTGATTTTTTCATGAAAACTGCTTTTTGATTGTATTTGTGCCCAAACATTACCCATTATTATTCTAGATTTAGAACAACACGAAAATTTTCTTTAACCAAACAAAATGCATATTGCCACAATTGCAGAAACGGAATTTGAAAAGCTAAAAACTTGATAAAGTTTATGAAATGTGCAATAAGAAACATTTGCTAAGATTGAAAAGTCCTTGTAATAATTAATTTAGGTCTAAATTTACTAAACAAAAAATTAAGGATTTTAATTGGCAAAGTACTGATTTTTTACCATAAATCAACGAGCAACTATCTAAAGTAAACGAAATCCGAAATTCTCATAATTTTTTTGTTGATAACATAAATGGACATTATGACAATTTTTTCAATTTTGTTTTTCTGGGATGACAAAACCTAGCACATGGCCCCACGATTATGCATTATTAGCTCAAATGATACCTACCTCGCAAAAGTATTATTGAATAGCAATTCTAGAAGATGCATCGCAAACCAAAAGAATACATAAAGAAACTTATTTGGCGGAAAATATAACAAATAATTCAGCTACAACAGAGGCAAAAGAGGAAAAAACAATTTGGAGGAGAGTAGAGATTGAAATAAGTAGAATATTTCTTTTTGAAAGATGATTTAGAGACACCAACAAAATAATAAAGCAAACCCAAACAATCGAAAAAGTTTCAATTAAAAAAAGCGAATCAACAATTGAGGAGCAGACTTTCTATATGCATTTTGTCCATTTTTGTAATTTTGGTAGTAGTAGTAGTCGTAGTACTGTGGGGTAGGCTCTAGGCCTGGCGACTAGGCACTTGAAGCGCCCTTTTTGCCAACCCCCGGGCATCCCCCCTACTGGAACTGGAACCGAACCGAACCGAACCGAACCGAACCGAACCGTCCTTCCTTCGCTAAGGAATCTGCCCGTCTTCTGTACAAAGGCCAGAATATCGGGCCACCTCAGATTCAGAAGGTCCTCCGTCTTAAAGGCTTCCTCTTCGAATACCTCTCTTCTTGCCTCCTTGTATGCTTCACATGATGAGAGGAAATGCGCCGAGGTCTCGTCCTCGGCCCAACATCGCTCGCACGTCGCGTCCTCCTTCACTCTCATCTTTGCCAGGTGTCCCTGTAGAACGCAGTGTCCGGTTAGGACTCCCACCTCCCACTATGGCTCCCACCTCTCTTTGTGTTCTACGGAGCAGCCAGTCCCTACGGGATTTGTTGTATCCTGTCACATACTCCTTCGCCTGTCTGGCGTTTCCTGTGTTGGTCCATTCCCTTTGTATCTCTTTCTGGGTCCACTCTGTTAGGGCCGACTTCATTTGCCCTCTTGTGAGCCCCAGGAAACGCTCTGGCCCGACGCATTTCTGCCGGGATCCTCCCCTGGCGGGTCCGTCCGCTTTCTCGTTTCCTGGGACTCCCATGTGGCCTGGGACCCATACGAGCTCCACCTCTCTTACGCCGGCCAACTCCTGAAGTGCATCCGCACACTCCTGCACAGTGCTTTCAGCGCAGCTTGACTGTCTGAACAGATGCAGAGGCGTTTTCCTGTTTCGTTCCTAATTTCTTCCTCCCATGTTACCGCCAGTATAGCGCAAACCTCTGCCTGGAAGACTGTTGCATTGGATCCCAGCGAGTATGTAATTTTGGTAAATAAAAAAAAACTGCTATGCGCTTGACAAGAAAGTAACGGAAAAGTTCATAATATACCTAAAATATGGACAAAAAATCATTCAAGGATTATACTTATATACGTCTTCTGTGGCATAATATTGTTGCTCTATGTATGTAGTTTGCGATGACATCTTTGGTTAAAAATTTTAAAAATGGACAAAATGCATATAGAAAATCTGCTCCTCAATTATTGTCTCTGTTATTAAAAAAGTTGCACAATAATCTGTAGAAAAATTATCAAAAATCAGAAGTGTTAAAAAATGTAAAGATTTATGGCTACCCTGTTATAAGCCTTTTTCCTCGAGGTTACTACTCACTCCACTAAGTTACTCGAAATCACGTCACGCCTACTCAGCACGACCAGTTTTTATAACATTATGATTCAGTGGTAGATTTTTTCTTAATTTTGAAACAACCTATTTTTAAGAAAAAACAAATGCCCTTAACCTTAAACTTTTCGACACAGCGATATAAAACGTCGCGAAGACGGCAAAAATTAAATATGCATTGACCCGACCTGAGGGACAAATTATGTCACGGTCATGGGATGGGTACTGTTTTTCGTTTCATCGCCTGTCTTTTATTTTTACTCTGGTAGTTTTGCTATTGTATTTGTAGATGTCGCCACTTGTGTAAAAGCATACGGTATCGCAGGCATTATATTTTCATTTCTCTTACCAATATCGCAAGATGAGATTTATATACCGTCTATAGCTTTACAAAAGTTTTACATTGACCATGCAGTGTTCTGAACAGTCCCTTAAGGAGGAAACAGTTAACTGTCAACACTTAATAGGTGTTTATAAGATCTTGGACCCCCGTGGGTGTACAGCTTTCGAGCTGCCCACGGAAAAATACAAGAGAAACAAAATCTTTCTATGCGCGCTTAGTCACGAAACATTTTTGTTTTCTTTATTCACAGGCGCTAAACTTTACGTTTGTTTAAAATATATTTAAATTTTTGAGAATAAGAGTGACATCTTTTGGGAGAGGGTACCTTCGGGTATCATAATGACATTGAGTATTGAGTAGTCGATAATTACCACATAGCCTCCAATAGGGTGTTTGACAGTAGTAAAAAATAAATATATATTTATTTTTAGATATCTCTTTAGGTCTTGGGAATGCTAAAAACAAACTTTTTTGTTTAATTTTTTCTCAAATTCATAGTTCTTTTAATTAAATAAATTCACTGAATTAAAACAATTAGATACGTAATTCAAAACAGGCGCTCTACCAATCAGCTGCGAGTGACGTCACAAAACAGTAAACGCCTCGAACAAACCTATTTTCTGTGTTATTTTCTTATGGATGGTAATGTTTGCTTTAGTTTAAAGTGCGAATTATCGTCCTAAATTAGATTTTATTTTGTGTTTTGATTATAATAGCTCCAACTTGCCAATGCTGAATTCCTTTATGGTGGCAGGCTTCTTTGCCAACAACAGTGATTTTTGTTCTGCGGAATTTAGAAACGTTAAAATGTTGATGTAAGTATTCGATGAGTTGTTTTGTATATAACTGAAAGTTTGTTGATGATATTCTTCGCCTACTTTTACTCATTTAGATTTTGAGGTTAGGTTATATGTTTTGCTTTTTTGTTTAATATGCCACTTACAATAGATTCAATTAAATACCCAATATTTTAAGCATTAGAGGTACTCCCTAGTCCTGTCTAATAACTGCCTAGCACCGCCTAAAAATTTGTACACCTTTCTGCCTATTATAGTTGTTCACCCCTTGTAATAAACATAACCTCAAAAATTTCATCGTCATATACGAAATAGTTATATATGATTAGACAACGTGAGAAAAATTAATAGAGACAATTTAGTTATACTCACATCAAAGTGATCTTCACAAATGTAAAGTGAAGATGTATTAGATAAGGCCCTTGGGTCTCTTCGAGCAAGTTCTAGCCACTTTTTCCGTTCTTTTACTGCTCTAGGCACATGAATAAATAGTTTTTCAGGTGTTTTTATGCTAGTATTCGAACACTGAGGCACTACACACAACTTATAGGACATTTTTTTACATAAAAAACAGTAAAAACACAGATCAAAAACAAATAAACACTTAAATGCCGTGTATCCGTCCGCGAGTTTACTGCGCTGTGACGTCATTGCAACGCCATGCTAGAATTGAGCGTTTTAGCGGCAAATTCAAATCGGAAATTAGAAAACTTGATTTTAAAATGTTGTCATGTTAAAATATACTATTTTAATAATTTTGCGTAGCAAATTAAGGATCTATGTATCATTCTAAACTCTTTTCTAAAACTTGTCAAATACCCTATTGCCATTAGATTCGTACTATGTGAAGTACGCTAGCTGATAATATAACGTAGAAAAGTTGTTTTGTCAAGTTAAAACTATTTAAATCCATTGCGTAGTTATCTCAAGAAAATTTCTGCGCCACTGACGTATTTAATAATAATGGGAATTCATTCCCTTCAATCAAAATCAGAAGTGCATTCAAACTGGACACAACGAATTTTCCATTCAATATTATGCATTTTATTTTCAGGCAAGGGAAGGGTTTTTGAACTCCTCGCGATGCATCTGTGAAATAATGGTGAAGTTAATATTTTCCAACTTTCATAATTGCCTTTCCTCTTCAGTGTTTTCGCCACTACTCATTAACTGCCTGATTTTTTATTTTATCATATTCGAAAACTATTTTTCATGAGAATTTCATACAATTCTTTTTTGCACCTAAGGGATAAAAAGTGCAATATTTATTCCTCATTTTAGGGGATAAACTATTACTTTTTATACCTGGGCTTGGATAAAAGTAAAAATTATGGATGAAAAGTGCCAAGTCAACGATCAAACGTAAAAAACTTAAAATCGTAAATTTAAAAATCCCTAAACAAAAAGCCCAAAAGTGCAAAAAATTGCGTATAAACCTCGTATTAAAAAAGTATTGTATTGTTTATCGATACAAAGTGCAGTTTTTATCCCGCATTGTAAGGATAAAAATGCCACTTAATCGCCAGTGGCAGATCAGGAATAAAAAGAATAAAGCCTTTTAAAAAAACCTTAAAACCTAAACAACCCCCAAAAAAATAAATAACTCTGAAAAAAGTGTGAAAGTGTATTTTTATTCCTCGACAAATTATAGCTCTCGCTACGCTCGAATCACAAACTATTCACCTGGGGGTAAAAAATGGAGCTCTTGGTTTGTCAAAAAAAATTTAATATCGTCGCCATTTGTATACTTTAATAAAATTAGGCAGCTTTGTATCGACGACAATCGATTGGCGTTAGCAATTTTTTTTCTATGCCTTCTAATTTTTTAGAGACCATAGCTTACTTTGTTATTTCTTATTGTCGCCATATTGAATTTATACGTCATTAAACAGAGCCCAAAAAAGCTTTTCAACGAAATATGCCTATCTTTAGATGAAGGAAAACATGAATTTATTTTAAAAAAATAGTTTGGCACTTAGCTGTAAAAAAAAATGTCGTAATTTTGTTTCATACCTCCGCAACTTTCTGTCAAAACTTTTATACAAAAATGCACTAAATAAATTTACGGATTTTTTACAAAAAAAAAGTTAAATTAAGAATACTTTACCTTTTTTACATTTTAAATTTATTTATGTTTTGAAAAATTAAATCATATAATACCTTGTTCGAAAGGTGTTTTAAAGACCTTTCAAAGCCGCACATCACTACCCTTAAGTAGTTCTCGAGATATCTGAATATATTTTAGTACACGTTTGAGCCAAACAAATTTTTAAATTGAGGATTTTTCATTTCCTCAACACCCCATTTTTTCCGTTATTATACATTATATTATTGAGAAAAACATGTTTTAATATATTCCGAAAACCGCATATTGATGCGATGCTCCGTTAAGAAGTTATCATATATTTTTTAATGGATTTTGACCAAAATCTTTCTCTTGCTCTTAATAGTATTTTACACTATTTTACCTGAAAATTTCATGACAATTGGTTCAGCGGTTTAGGAGCTATCGTGTTACGGACAGACATACATACACACACGGACAGAATTGACGACGATATTGCTAAATAAGGTCAAAATACACTCCAAGAATACAATCTTGGCGTTATCCCAAAAAAATTCTTCGAAAACTCGAGCCATTGCAGCGCGGGCTAGGAAGGTAAATACATACAGTGAAAGTCGGATATAACGACGGCGAAGGGACCAAGAAAGAAGGGTCGCTATAACCGGTCGTCGTTATATGAGGACTTACTTATTTTAAATAAAAACTTCTCCATGTTACAACTTTTTTATTATTTACCCTAAAAGTACATAAAAAGTCGGATAAAATCATCATATTCAATATAAAAGCAACGGGGGTTTTTTGATTTACCAATAACAATTAATTTACATTTTTCTCATCCTGTCATATTAGTAGAAACCAAAAGAATGATTCTTTCCTTCGACATTTTTCCACTAGAGCACTTTTCACCTTTAAATTTCATGTCTTATCTGGAAGCATTTTAAAGAAAAGGCCCGTCTCATCTGCGTTAAAAATTTTGTCACTTGTATAACCTTTTCTTATTTCAGGCCATACTGTTTCAAGCCAGTTTGCTGTTACTCAAGCAGGTACAGAGGCAGCTTCACGACTTACTTTTCCATACATATATCTTTTTCGGAAACTACACGTTTCCGACTTTCTGAGCATTTATGTTCCGGTCCATTATTCTGCCGAATTGTTCCGCTTTCGCCTGTAGTATCGGGCCATCTATTCGCTTCATCTATTTCTGTATGACTTGATAATCTAAGTTTTTTCTTTGGTAACAAATTTTCATTAAATGCATCCTTTCTACATCTCGGTTTTTCCAAACTGTAGATACAGTTGAATGCGATAAGCCCAGCTCCCTTGCAATAGTACTATTGGACTCACCTGCCTCAAGTCTACAAATTATTAAGCTTTTCTCCTCAATTGACAAAATACTACTTTGCTCTAAAACACAGTCGACTATAAATAAAATGTAAACAAATAAGACTAGGGATTTGCCCGTCGTTGCAGTCGGTGATTTCCCGAGAATTCTTAAAGCCATGCATAATCACCAGGCAAAAATCGATTGCAGTAAGTTGTTATATCCGGCCCGTCATATGAAAAATTTTCTTTATTATGGACGCTTAAAGCGACTTCGTCGCTATAACCAGCGTCGCTATAACCAGACTTTATGTGCAATACATTAAACGTAAATTCAACCAAACTACGCAGTCTCCGTCGTAATATGCGACTTGTCGTTATAAGCGACGTCGTTATTTGCGACTTTCACTGTATATCCTTCCTATTCAAGTAGCTTTGTGGCCTAGGAAGTTCAAACTGTCTGCGCCAAAATGGTAAACCAATTTCTTGCTGTGATAAAAAGATTCTGATTTTAAAACCTTGTTTTTGAGACCTTATAGTCACACGCTAAAAATCGACACGTTTCTAATCCAGTTTTGTTACACCCCGTCGACAAAGAAATGTTTTTTTTCTGTAGTGCAAAAATTAAAAGAAACCTTGCAAAATCAAAAAAGGTTTCCTGTTCTTTTTTAAAATTATGGACTGGAACGAGAATAAAAACAATGTGCTTCTTTCTAATCCAGTTTTTGAATTGCCTCACAAGACACACATTTTTATAAGGACACTTGTTTTGAAATGTGACTAAAAGAAGTAAAAATTTTTCGTGTCTAATCAGATAAAAAAAGGCTTTGTTTCTCTTGCGTTTTTCCGTGGGCAGCTCGAAAATTGTACATCCATGAGGAGTTTCGTGGGCAGCTCGAAAGTTGTACACCCATGGGGGTCCAGGATCTAATGGACACAAAATGTTCCTTAAAGTTGCTAAATGTTCCACTATGTTTCGAAAACAAATATTTGTCGCCGATTGCCAATTTGAACGGTAAACAGAATCAAGTAGTCAGGAAGATAATTGGCCAAATCATAGGGCCTAACCTGGATTTGAGGTATATAGTAAATTGTATTGCTGATTTTATAATATTTATAGAATTTGGCAAAATAGAAAAAGATAAATAAAAAGGGGTTAATGTGCATTTTTTATAGTTTTTGTTTTTTTTTGATATTTAGAAATAAACTTTTTACGTATGTGTGTTTAATTTAGTTTTGTAATTGTTTAAAAAGAAGGCATCTTGTGTTTTTTTTGTTGCCCGTCCGTCCCCTATATGTGTAAAACAATGAAGATAAACAAAAACACAAGTTTAAAACTGAGATATTGCCATTCAAAGTTTTTAGGCTAGACACTGGTATCTCGAAAACCACAAAACCCATCTAAATTTGGTTTTCGTTGTTTAATAAGATGCTTTACTTTGACTCCTGTAATAAAAAAGTTACCCAAAAAACTCAATAAAAAATATATTTTAATACTTTTATGATGTCATGATCAATCTTATTTTTAAAATTATTACTTTGTTTTGGTGTACATCACTTTTTTGGGCTCACTTGTTGGTATCATTTATGTAAGAAACATGGTAGGCATGGCAGTGGTAAGAAAAAACATGGAAGGAGGGCGGCAAATTTTCCGTCTTGCTCCAGACGACGGCCCTGTGTTTGGTAAACACAAACAGTGACCTTATACCTGAACTAGAAGAAAGGGGGGTCCCCTATTTTTTTATTGTGCAAAAATTACAATTTCAAGTGGAACTAGAGGGTATTAAAGCAAGATTTCTAGTCCAGTTTTAGATCCATTCGATCAGCAATATTAGTAATATTATATAGGGTGTTATAATTAATAAATCACTCAGTAACTTTCTTAAAATAAAATAATAAGAACTAGAAGGTTTGTTAATAAATGACATGAAAGCTTTAGTACCACTAGCAAAGGTAAATCAACAATCTACACTCATATTTTTTAGTAACTTAAAAACTAAAGCTCCGCCAAGGATATATGCTATGTATTCTTAGCTCCGCTTAAATTTTCTTTTTTCGCACCAGTAATTTTCCAAACAAAACATCTCCTAACCAACATTATGCAAAAAAAATTGTTTTTAAAAAAAATATATTTTGGTGGCGAATCTGACCGAAGAGAATTGTCCACGCGGCGAACCGGACCGCGGCGAATTTTCCCATTCCCGTGCTCGCTAGAGAACAGATTGAATTTGAAGTCAGAGAGCAACTCTCGAACTTCCAATCGATTTTGAACTACGACAGTGCTGTAGTAGAAGTTGTGTAGCAAAGAGAAAGCTAGTACCATGCGAGCCTACTCTCAGGAACTCTCAGGAGAGCACAAATTTCGGAATACTCTCAAATGGAAGTTACTGTGTAGAGAACTTTTCTGCGAGTAATCTCATGTGGACATGTACAAAGTTAAAGTGGCAAATCCAAAATGGCCGCCGGTCGGCAGACGTTTTAGTTTGACATTTCCTTTTCTGGTTTAGATATATCAACTGCTTGTCTGTGTTCTGTTAAAAACTGCTTAGAGTCATTACTTTTTCCAAAAACAGAAAGTGAAGCAATCATATAGCTTGCTTTGGAAAGAATGGCAAATTTAAATTCGCAGACGCAAATTTTCAAGTGCGCATGCGTGTGTTTTGGCACGTAGACGCGTTTACATTTTGCTGTGTTTTGCGTTTATCTTGTAAAATTGTGTTTTTTCTGTAAAAATGGGAAATACTTTACGCAAAACATGGGCGGTTTGTGGAAAAATGTCCGGGAGAAGTAAGAGAGTGCCATTTCATAGTTGTATTTTCTTTATTTATTTATTAATTAATTTATTCAGCAGTATCTACAGCCAAAAGCGAATTACAGATGCTTCCTGACATTAAAAAAACATCCATTCTATAAAATACATCACTTACACTACACATGATAAATACCAAACAAATCAAACCTCATAATTACTTATAATAACACTTATTATTGACTCGGAGGGCATTCATTAAGTATTGCGCACTTTTAGTTCTATACTTTTTTTTAAACTCTTGTAGCTAACATTGTCAATATCAACATCTGAAGCATACTTGTTACATAAGTTGCATAAATTGTAGATAGGAGAGCTTTTAAATAGATTAGTTCGTGGATAAAACATATTTTTCGACCTTGAATTGATTCGATTTATGGCAAAAGGAAGTTGTTCAATTATATTAGGACAATCAACATCCCCCTTAAGAATTTTATACATTGTTTTATACATTGTTGTTAAAAAAATTTTAGTCCTTCTTTGGTTAATCTGTTAAATGTTTCTAATAAGATGTCGTTATCACAGCCTCTTTTTGGATAAAACCCAAACTTTCTAAAGTGCATGGCTTTTAGAAATTTTCTCTGAACTCCCTCAAACATACTAATCCAAATGACATATTGGAGGGACCATGGAGGGACCAGATAACACTTTCATATTCCAGTATTGGCAATACTAGACTTTCAAATAAGTAAATGCTTACTTCAATGTCAAAACTTTTATTTCTACAAATAAACCCAGCAACTTTTTAAGCACTCTCAATTTTGGTAATAATATGTGATAAAAATGAAAGATTAGCATCGAAGGTTACACCCAGGTCTTTTTTTCAGATACACGTTTTAGGTTTTCATTTATTGTATCATCAAATTCAATTAAGTTTTTGTGACGAATAATTGACAAACAAAAGCATTTACACAAATTTAAACCATTTTCCTGTGAATATAGAGTTTTTTAAGTATTTCACATTCCTCCAAGGAAAAAACTTCAATAAAGAATTTTAAATCATCTTAGAAATAACTTTTTTGAAGGCAATAATAAAAAGAAGTGGTCCGGTATTTGACCCTTGGGGCACACCAGAAGAACTTACATAAATAGTAGACATACTACCTTTTAATTCTACAAACTTATATCTTTTAGTTGTGCTAGTTCAAAAATAAGATTGACTCAAATTAGTTAAGTGTGGAGAAACATCCATTTCAGTTAGTCCATCCACTGTGACTTATTTTATCAAAAGCCTTTTTCAAATCCGGGCAAACAACGTCTACTTGACTCTTTCTGTTTAAAGCCTCATGTACGTATTTCGAGAAAATTGTTACATTTGTAAAGGTACATCTTTTGAACAAGAAGCCATGGGAGATATTTTATTTGACACTTCTGCAAAAAGTCTATTACGTATTTTGGAAACCATTGCAAACGCAAATTTTCAAGTGCGCATGCGTGTGTTTCGGCACGTAGAAACACAGCTGCTGTGTTTGTCGTGTAAAATTGTGTTTTTTTTCTGTTAAAAATGTGAAATAATTCACGTTAAACATGTGCGGTTTGTAGAAAAATGTCCGGTTGAAGTATGAGAGTGTCATTCCATAGGTAAGTACTTGTATTTTCTTTATAATTTGTTAATAAAGTTAAGTCGTTTATAGATGCCACTAAACACTCTTCATGGTGTCCATAAATCTGCAGAATTAATTTTAGAAAAACTACAATTTTAATGCGCAGTTAGAAAGATTTTCACCCAATCAACTAGTTTAAAAAAAACAAATAATAGACATATCCCAAAATTTTTAATTGTCAGATAATGTAGTGACGTCACGAGGTATGTTCCAAAACCACCAAAACAGTTATAAGCATCGCGTGTAAGAATGCACGAGTATTTCTGTCTTTATGCTCTAAGGTATTTGACTTTTTCCAAAGTCCGAGAATTACTATTTTAGCAAAGACACACAAAAATAACAAATAGGGAGAGTGTCTAAATTCACCCGCTTTTCTTATATATATATATATATATATATATATATATATATATATATATATATATATATATATATATATATATATTTATCGGTTTCACAACGTTCTACGTCTTCCGATACCCAATCTCCACTCGTTTCTGTTTGCCCATAATTCATCATCTAGGCCTCTTATTCTTATTTCACTGTGTATTCCTTCTCTCCAGCTTCTCCTTAGCCGTCCTCGTTTTCTTCGGCCAGTTGGTTTCCATTCTAGTATTTGTTTAGATAGTCTTTCATCATTCATTCTTTGTACATCTCCGTACCACACCAGTTGTTTTGTTCTTATATCATCCACTAAAGTACGTTCACCCACTGTCATAATTTTTCTTATTCTTTGATTTGTAACTCTTTCTCTTTTTGATTTCCCTGCTGCTCTTCTCCAATAGTCCATCTCCGTAGCGGAAAGCATTTTTTCTGTTCTATCCTTGATTGGCCGTACTTCTGAGCCTTATGTAATAATACTTTTTACAATGGTGTTATATATAAGCTTTTTGTTATGTTTTGATATACTTTGGTCTCAAATTATTCCATTTAATAAAGTTATTGCTTTTCTTCCTCTTTGTCTAGTGTTCCGTCACCTGTAATTTTTAGACCTAAGTATTTATACTCATCACAGGACTGAATTCGCTGCCCGGTATTTAAGATTAGATCCTGTGTCATTCCACCGATACACATATACTCTGTCTTATTGAGATTAACCTCTAGTCCCCACTTGTTGTACTCTTGTATTAGTTTTCTTGTCATATATTCGAGGTCGTCGTAATCCTGAGCCACTACTATCTGATCATCGGCGAAACATAAAGTATACAAGGTGGTTTCGTCCAACGGAATTCCCATGTTTTGGCATTTTCTCTTCCATACTTTAAGGACTTGTTCCAAGTTTATCTTGGATCGCTTTTTTTCATCGATAGAATCTATTGCTGACAAATCCAACGTATATTCATCGATGGAATGCTGATAAACCATCAAAAAATAAAAAGAAACCTGATGAAATCATATGGAAATGAAAACCTGTCTTTTTTTATCTAAAAAGATTTTGTTTTCTTCCGAAAGTTTTAATATATCGGCTGTCCATGGAACGTATTATCCGCGCGGATTTATCTTTTCTTGCGGGCTCTGGTTGATTTAAAAGTTTGAGCCAATCAAACCTGAGAAAAAAAAATCCGCGGGGATGATAGGCTCCATGGACAGCCGGCTTTACACAACAAAGATGGAAATTGAAGAAATGGAGGAAACTATTCTCGTGGATACCAAGGTAGAGGACGAGGAGCAAATTTTCGTATATAAAAATATACAGCTGAATCGAATGACAAATGACAGGGATTGCTCACCGGCTGCCAGAGTCGGTGAGTGATGAATTTCATCGATGTTTTATCAATGCATTTAGAAGCCCGATTGTCCTCATCGATGAGCTCATCGATGAATTTAGAGACTCTCCCCAACTGACAGTCTCCGTCATTATGACAAGGCCGCGATAAAATCAAAGTAAAGTAAGTTTAGTTTGGCGTTCCTACGATTTTCCTTCTATTTCAGCAAAAGTTTGAGCTTTTTCTATGTTAATGTCAAACGCATGGTGTACCCACTTTTTTAACTCACACTACTACTATACTATAGTAGTGTGAGCTATGGTGATCCTAATTTTTTCGAGAAAAAAATAGTTGCCCCGATTTCAAAAATTTTTATGGATGATTCTACAAAAATGATGCTGTGGAGTGGGAATGCATATTTTTCAAACGCACAGACTGCAAATGAAGCATAGTTTTAGTTATAAGATTTAAAATGAAATGTTTTCTTTATGGAGCATTTGAGTTTAATGTATAAAAAAAATTGCAAGTTTATAATTTTTGTTATTACAAAGCAAATACCTCATTCCTCTGGTGTAGTCCCAAACCAAATATTAAAAACTCAGATTGAAAAAAATATCCTAATAAATAATATTTAACCAAGTCTTAACTATTTATCAAAAAATTGATAAAACTTAAGTTTGCAGTCATATTTTTGAAAATCCGAATTTACATTTTCTCCGGAAAATTTTACAATTTTAAACGTGCTCCATTTTTAATAACACAATATTTGTGAATACCACCGGTTAATTTCTAGAGAAAGAGACGGCCCTGGATATCTAATTTACTTGTGAGGGTGACAAGTTGTGACAGATAATGTCAACTTTAGTAAGTTATAGATCTTTTTATTTTCGGCAGAAAATTAGTTTTTTTCAGAGAAATTCAAAAGGAACGCTTCAATTATCATTCCTCTGGTAAGTAAATATTCGACTGATATCAATAGTATAAATTTTTTGTTGATTGTTTTAAAATTATAAGTATAGGAACTTTGTTTATATAAAACTTTAGTTAAGTAGTCTAAATAGATTTTGATTTAAAGTGGAAAACCATTAAAAAACTCATTCCTCTGGTACTCATTCCTCTGGAATTTTTACGCAATAATTCCTAAAATTCGGAAAAATAAATGTTTCTTAGCTTACACCTAATTAGTTACATAAATTTAAAATTATTTACTGTGCTGTACTGTTATTTAAAGGCAATAACCAAAAATGATATCCATATAGCCCACTTTTGGTAGAATCATCCTTATATATCTTTGCGTTTCAGATGATTTTGAAACTTTTGTCTCGCCGTCTGTCTGTCTGTATGTCTGTCTGTAACGACCAACCCGCATAACTCAAAAACCGCATGTCCGATTTAAATGAAATTTGGTACCTAGGCTGGGTCTTGGGCCGTGGTGGTCCCATTTAGAAATGAACAAAATCCACCGAACGCAATCCAAATAAAAGGGTGGGGGTAGATTTAAAAAATTAGAGTTTATGTGAAAATATGGCGTGTGTGATATCAAACCAAAGGTAATTAAGTCTGGAGTTAAACCAAATACATTTTACTTTTTTTAAAAAGGGTGGGGGTAGATTTTAAAAATTAGAGTTTAAGTCAAAACATGGCTTGTGTGGTATCAAACGAAAGGTGATTGAGTCTGGAGTTGAATAAAATATATTTCAGTTTTTAGTTATATTAGCTCACACGTACACTATAACTATAGGACCTAGTGTGAGCTTAGGTACCCATAGATTGGCAGAGTATTTTATTTTGGTTGGTTGTAAAATCCAATCTCTAGCTATTCTATTATCTCGGACTCTTGGGCTTAAAAAAACTCGTTTCTTGTCGATCTTTCTTTCCCGAAATCTCAAGGGCCGAATCTTTTTTGTGCCGTGCAAAAATTATTCATCGGCCTAACGTTTTTTCATAATGAGAACTAGGTCGAGCCAGCTTATCAAACCGCTAAAAAGCGACAGAGATTAATATATTTTGCTATAGCAAATAAAAGTTTTTATGCGTTAGACAAAACGTTTAGGACCCTTTGTGATGGAAATTAAGTGTGCGAAAAATAAATTGTAAAACTCGCATGCGAGTCGTAAAAAATAACCTTGTGTATGTCGCCTCTATGAAGCTCTATACTAAAAGGCCGTAGGGTCATTTTTATATCAAGAGCAGACCACCACACCTATGATTATTCTTAATAAAATTTTTAATAAAATTCTACCCATAAGCAGGATGAAACATCCCAAATTTGAAAACTAGAAACAGTAGTTGTTAAAAAAACTATCAATTTCGCTCGAACCGCGTCATCAGAGCAGTGATTTAGAGCGTACTCATAGAAATTACCGTATTTGATTGGTCATTAAAATATCTTTCAAATGAGATATTACAATAGGAGAGCTTTTTGAAAAACTTACATTAAAGGAAAGTTTATCATGTGGTATCTAAACTATTGCCCAACTTTTTAGTTTTGTTAATTGTGTATAATGTGGGAGAGTCTCTAAATTCACCGATCCACCAATCGATGCCACCAAAACTCACCGACATTAGTCTGTCATTTGTCATTCAAATCAGCTGTACATTTTTATATACGAAAATTTGATTCTCGCCCTCTGCCTTGATGCTCACGAGAATAGTTTCCTTCGTTTCTTCCATTTCCATCTTTGTTGTATAAAGTCGCCTATTACCCGCGCGGATTCTTTTTTCTCAGGTTTTGATTGGCTCAAATTTTTAAATCAACCAAAGCCCAAGAAAAGATAAATCCACGCGGATAATACGCTACATGGACAGCCGACATAACAAAACTTTCGGAAAAAACAAAATCTTTTTAGATAAAAAGATAGGTTTTCATTTCAATATGAGATTTCATCAGGTTTTTTTTTATTTTCGATGGCTCATCAGCATTCCATTGATGAATATCCGATGGATGTCACTTGTCATTAGTCAACAATCTAGATTCCATCGATGAAAAAAAACCGGATGAATTTAAGGACTCCCTGTATAACAAGATAAATAAAACAAAGGGTTCGAAAAAGAGAAATTTCATTAATGCGCTTGGGTGGTATTTACTTGGCCTGTTGGGACAAGCAAGAAGAGCAAGGCAGAGAATACAAGGTGGTATCAAATGCCCTTATTAGAGAGTTAATAACCTAACCCAGCCTAATCCAACGCACTCTAGGTATGATGCCAGACGTCATGTTTACCGGTTAACCACAATCAACAGCAAAAAGTAATGCAACATCATCTGAAAATGGTAGGAAAACGAAACCAATTTTGTACACACTGATGGTTAGTACACCGAGGGATTCAAAATGCTCTCAGAAGGAGAATCTAACGCTTTTAGTATTCAAGCAGGTGTCGAGATTAAATAGCTTTGCAACTTAGCTACTATATTCCAGTCTGAACTTCTAGCCATTAAACGAAAGCATAAACTTAATCAAAATCTACTTTAACAAACAGCCTCTTATTAGAGAACAGTTGCAGGGACACACTAAATGCACTGGAAAGAGCAAGAAAAAGTTTGAAGTTGACGGATGCCATGTCGCTCTAGTTATAAGCGAAATGAAGCTGTCTCTGTCGATATCATTGTCGTCAGAACTAGTTGAATCCAAGGAAGGAACTCTCTGTAAGAAGAGATCTAGGAAACTTATAGGACTTCTGAGACAAGACATTCGTATATCTACTGGCTGGTCAATACTTGGGAACCTGTCGACAACAGTACTATTGTACAGAATGATCTTGCAGGATCTTAGCCAAAAAAGTTCTTCAATCTTAAAAGTGGGCCATAAAATACTTGAGATATTGGAAGGAAGACAAAGATTTGTTTTTGACAAATTAATGGAACTATTATACTGGCGGCGTGCAGGTATGTGGTTGTAGTCAGTCTCAGAACTGAGTAAAAATTGCTTAATCGCTAGTCTGGGTAATCTTTCTCACGTCAAAAATTTAGTTACAACCCTTTTGCTGAGTAGACCAAAAAATAATACACTATGTTCCAGGTGCTGATCAAAAGAAGTATCAAAAAACAAGTGATCTAGTCTTTATCTTTTGTCAAAAACCAGTCCGAGAGGAGCGTCTCCCTAGACGTCCATTTTGTTTCGCGCAAAATCCCATATGTTCGTATTTGTGCGATTTTTTTGTGTCGTTCCATTGGCGGAACTTAAGCACATGTTTGAAGCTAATACTGCAGAATGAGAGGCTGTTTTCCCAAATTAAATACTCTTTTATTTTTTTGTTCATTGCTATATGATTAGTTTCAAAGTCGGAAATTTAATTTGGAATTTTTCCACGTCTGAAATCCAGGTGTTTCTTTGAAAATATTATTAAATTCATATTTACGAAACGTGTGATATAAATGTCAATTTAAACGTAAATTTTTATACTTTTACAATTAATGAAATCAAAACTGTTCCCATTTAAATGTTTAAACTTGCCATCGAAATATCTTGTTCATTTCATAGATATGGATTAGTTTAATTCCTAAACCTTTTGTTTGGAATATTATTATTTAAACTAATTTTCAAAATATTTTGAGGTCCGGAAAATTTTTGGACATGCAATTTAAAAAAATAAAAAATTAAATTTACTTTTGAAGATTTTTATTTAAAAGAGTAGTTTTTAAAATACTTATAGGTCCCGCAAATTTTTAGGAACGCATTATTGAGTACTCTGTTCCTCCATTCTGCTCTACTACTCTCTGACTCGGCTCTATCTTTTTCGGTCTTGCCCTGTTCCTTTTGCGTGTCCTAGCCATGTAAGCCTTTCTGGTTTTCCAAGATTTACTGTATCAGACTATTTCGTTATAGTAATACCTAAATCAAGAATAGTTATTAAACGCAAATTTCTAAACTTGCCATTTAAATATCTTGTTGTGCATTTAACAGATACGCAAAAGTTAAAGTCACGAACGTTCACACCTAGATAGAACATTTCTATTTAAAATAGTAGTTTTAAAAATATTTAGAGTTCCCGAAAATTTGAGTAAACGCATTTTTAGGACATTCTTTAGGCTTTTTGGTAACTGCTTTGTTTTACAAGTATTAGAGAACCAGTCTAATGCCTCAACCCCCTACTTGGAGGGCCAGGATTTTTAATCAAGGTTTTACTCCTCTAGCCTTTGACGCGCCAACGCTATACTGTAAGGCAACAGCTGTAGTCTTTTATACTATCCCTAAAAGAAAGGGTTGCCACCTACCCTATGATCACCATTCTCTCCGCCTTTCATATCGATGTGCCAAAAAGCCTAAACAAAGCCTCGGAGCAATAGATGGAAACTCTCGAAGACGAAAAAAGCAAAGACAAAGGACTATGAATATAGCTACATGGAACGTACAGTGTCTGAATCAAAAGTTGGACATTATTGCAACCGAAGTGCGGAATTGCAAAATCGATATTATTGCACTCACTGAGACAAAAAAGAAAGGAACAGGTATGAATAGTGTCGGTAATTTTGTCCATATATTCACTGGAGTCCCAAAAGAAAGAAGAGCCAGAGGGGTATCCTTGTTAATAAAGAAAAATCTAAAGAATAAAATTACAGACTACGATTACATTAGTGAAAACATACTTCGAGTGAACATGAAGATGCTTGAACATAATATAAGCATAATATCAGCCAACAAGAAATCTTAAATCAATCATTGATTATGCTATAGGTGGAAAACACTCGCAATTAAAGTGGTATGATGTGCGAGCACTTCGTGGTGTTACCTGTGGATCTGACCACCATCTGGTAAAAGCAAAAATATTATTCCCTTTAAGAAAAACAAATAAGGACGAAAGTATTAGAGAAAATGAAAACCTAGAAAGCATCGAAGACAATCAAAAATACAACTTTAGAAGTCTAGAAACCGAAAGTACTCAAAGATTGTATCAGAACCGATTAGATGAAAAATTAATAAACATAAATCACCCATTTGAATAGATATATACAAACATAATAAAAAGCTTGAAGAAAGCAAGCAACGAAGCTGTTGGGTACCAAGATAATAGAAATAACAGGAAGATGTCGTGGACGGACAAAATACAGGAAATGGTCAAAGAGAAAAAAGTACATACTTGAAATGGCTCAGTACTAAGGAGCAAAGAGACCTAGAAATCTACAGGGAAACCAGAAGACAGCTAAGAAATTTGATACACACAGAAAAAAATGAAATGTTCGAGCGCAAGTGCCACGACATAAATACACACGTAGGAGGTAGGCAGAGTTCTGAAGTATGGAAATTCATTTCTACAGTAAAAAACCCAACAAAAGACAAACTAAACATCCAGATAATCAAACCAGAACAATGGACAGAACACTACAAGGGACTGCTGCAGGAGACGAGACCCGAATATCTGGCAGCCTCTCCGAGAAGAGACATAGAAGTACATGGAGAGGAAGTAATCATCGAAAAAGAAATGATAAAGAATAATATTAAAAAGCTTAAATCCGGAAAAGCTAGCGGACCTGGGGGAATATATGCTGAAATGCTCAAATATAGATCAGAGAAACTACTCGAAAATCTCACATATATTATTAACCAATGCATAAACGGACATCCAGTACCTAATGATTGGAAAATTGCATTCATATCCTCAATACATAAAAAAGGAAACAAGCTGGATTGCAACAATTACAGAGGAATTTCAGTAACCAGTACTCTAAGTAGATTGTACGGTAGGATTCTTAGAGATCTAATAGAGAATGATTTTCACGAACAAGAAGAAGAAGGAGCGCCAGAAATATAGAGACTCATGTTACCTTTGTGGACCTACAAAAAGCATATGACCGTTCCAGTAGAAAAATTATGGACAGTGTTAGAGCAAACTAATATCAATCATACATACATAAAAGCGATAAAAGAACTATACAAAGGGTCAAAACCTAAAATTAAAATTGGACTTTCAAAAGAATTCCTGGTAACAAAAGGCTTAAGACAGGGATGTTGTATCTCTCCAACTCTTTTTAAAATATATATCGCAGTAGCTCTAAAAACCTGGAAACGTGCACGGCATGGAAATACAACTTAACGACCGATTTACCATATACACACTACAGTTTGCAGACGACCAAGTAATTGTGGCTAATGATAAAGAAGACATGGAGTATATGATGAGAAAGTTAACAGAAGAATACCAAAACTGGGGATTAACAGTGAACGTGGACAAGACACAGTACTTATGTATTGGAAACGAATCCAGTGAGTTAGTACTAGAAAATGGACAAACAATATCTCCATGCAATGAGTATGTATACTTGGGTGTCACATTTGATAAGACAGGTACAGACTGTAAAGAATTTAAAAAAAGAATAGTAAAAGCAAAAAAAGTTATTGGATGTCTTAACAGTATTTTATGAAGCAGAGAGATAAAAAAGATTGTAAAATTTAACATATATGAAACAATGGTCAAAAGCACGCTGTTGTATGGAATAGAGACTTCGCATAACAGAAAAATACAAAACAAAAATGGAAAGTGTCGAAATGGATGCAATAAGAAGATCAATGAGAATATCTAGAATAGATTACATAAGAACTGAGATCATAAAAGAATGGGAATCGAGGGAAGCATAACGGATGACATCACTAGAAGGCAACTGATATGGTACGGCCATGTACAACGGATGAACGACGAAAGATTACCAAAGCAGGTCCTAGAATGGCAACCAATAGGGCGCAGGAAAAGAGGGCGTCCTAAACTAGAATGGCAACAGTCAATCCAAAGATCAATGAGTCAAAAAAATCTGACAGAGGATGATTGTCAGGATCGAAGGAGGTGGAGAATAGGCGTCGGACAACGTAGAAAAACGTTCTAAACCGACATAGTAAAAAAAAAATTTTAGGACTCTGAGAAGTATTCCGTTCCTCCATTCTATTGTTCCACTCAGTCCCTGACTTCCATCGTTATTCTTTTTACATCGTCTTGAACGTCGCCGTCGTTAGACCATGCCTCCTGGGTCTTGCCCTGTTCCTTTTGCGTGTCCTAGCCATGTAAGCCTTTCTGCTGTTCTAAGATTTACTTAATCGAGATTAATTATTTAAAATCCATTTGACTATTCAGCCCTTTCACCGGGACCACTAACTAAACTATTGTGGGTCCCTATAGAATATGCTCTTACCACTGTGAGGTACAGTTTAGTGTTTAAAAAGTCATTTGCAGAGTCTGCAGTCAGTTTCTTCCTGTAGACCCATTCTGTGCAATGTTACTTTTAGTCGGCAATGTCCTGTATAAATATATGTAGATTTCATGTCTAGTAAATCCTGTATGTTACAGTTAATACCTTTTTTATTGATTTGAATCGGAATAACTGTTCTAGAAATAATAATTAACAGATGTTGGTTGTAATTATAATTTAATTTTAACATTTTTAAATGTTATTTCTACTCCACGCCTATGCATGTAGCCATTGTCCAGATCTCCCTTGCAAATTTTTAGCACTTTGCAAATACAATGTGGCAAGTTCATCCCTTTACGCAAACTTTTTTTGGATTTAATTTATTCTGTTTTACGTGGGGAAGTGGTATGTTTGATTATTCCAATAGCAGAATTATCTCTTCAATAATATTTTTAATCAATGAAAATAGTCGGGACCTGAGAGATATACTTTTCAAACGAGAAAAATTTGCTTTAAACATGACATATTTTTGCGTTGTTTTCTAAATTTTCTCTGAACCAAAGCAGACAAAATATAACTCAGTTAAATTTTCTCTGACTAAAGCTTTGGCAACAAAGACTCTTTTTGCAACCACTGTTATGTTATCGACTGCTGCAAAGCTTATTTGTATGATTTGTTTAGTATTCAACACCCAGAAGCTACTCTTAAAGTCGATCGATTTAAAAAACTAAATTAGATCATTAATTTGATCATTAAAAAAGTAGCTAAACCGAGCCGAGGGTAATTATAGACAACAATGTGTGCCGTTCATTTTCCAAAATCTTTGAGCCGAAAATAACGCAAGAAAAATTGGCGTGGCAGCTGCACAGTAGCTCGCAAATGTGTGCCTGCATGGATGCGAAAATTAATGAGATGTGCATGTTCCTCAAACCTCACTTTTAGATTTTGTCTTTGTTCAAACTAATGCCGTTGACAAAGATCGTGTGATGTCACAGTATTCATAAAAAATAAACGGATTTATTTTAATGACAACGCACCCAAAAAATCTCCCGTCTCTTCTTAATGTTTAAGAAAAATAAAGAAGTAAATCCTCTTAATGACAAAAATGAATAATTAAACACACGTATGAAGTTCAATTACTTTTAGCACAACTGCATTTAAAGAAACTTGCCATCTTTGTCTTAATTAATGACGGAGACAAAGGAGTAAGGACTCCAAATGACTACAAACAGTTAATCAAATAAGCCAAAAAGAGAAAGTGAATGTTGGTGTTAAAGACTGCATTTTGCACCCTGTCGTTCACGTGTGCCTCGTATGCAATGCAATTGTAAACCTGAGAGCCGGTTGCTAAGCGGCATAAGAAACCGGTGCAAGGAGAGGTTGATGTCCAATTAGAATGTTTAATTTATTATATTAATCATAAAGAATTCATCAGCATAAATAAAGTCATTTCACGTGTAGTATAATATTAAAAAAGGTTATTTGCTGGAATTTGTTGGATTAATAACTAACATTGATTCTTTAATGCAAATCATTTGAGTGATTATTTACATTGATTTAGAATTTGTGCAAATAATACACTTACATAATAGTGACTCAGACATGGTTATTAAAATAGAAAAGCTACCAATGGGTCATTAATCTCATACACAAAGCCTATGTCTGGCATTAAAAATAAATGGTTCCTTGACGGATCTGATACCTTCCTAGCCAATTAGCCCACTCCAAGTGAACTCCACGCCAAATCAGCCGTGAAGTTTTTTGTAAATATCTCAGAAACGAAAGCTCCTACGATGTTTTGGTTATATAACACAAATTATTGAGAAAAATGTATTCCGAAAACCGCGTATTAATACGATGCTACGTTAAAAACTAGTTTCAATTTTTCGAAGGACTGTAATTAGCATTAATGGATTTTGACCAAAATGTAATCAGCTCGTTACAGTGTCGAACAATATTTTTCATGAAAATTGATCTAGCAGCTCCGGAGCTGTCATGGGCCGGACAGAGATACAGACCGCACACGGACAGACGTCACGACGATAGGTCCACATACAACCAAATAACACATTTTCGGTTCAGTTCGGAAAGTAATAATCTTCTTCCCCATTTGTTAATTTAAAAAAAAAGAACCTACTATATTTATGGATATAATCAAATTTAGGTAAGATACTGATACCTATAAGTAGTAGTACGAATGGATCTGGCAAGTAGGCGTTAACGAAGGCTCTGTTAGCCTCTTACTTATAGAGTGAGTAAATTTTTCAAGATTGTTTTGCATACATTTCTAAACTAATTTAATGAGTTACCTAATTCTGACCTAACATAATTCTACTACCTTAAATGAACGGTTTAACATTTGTTATCAAATTAGATCTGTTATTATCTTGTGGAATAGCTCCTGAAATAAATACTCTGCCAATCTATGGGCACCTAAGCTCACACTGGGTACTATAGTTATAGTGTATCTACGTGAAAGCTAATATAACTAAAAACTGAAGTATGTTTTATTGAACTCCAGACTCAATTACCTTTCGTTTGATACCACACAAGCCATGTTTTGACTTAAACTCTAATTTTTCAAATCTACCCCCACCCTTTTTTTAAAAACTAAAATGTATTTTGTTTAACTCCAGACTCAATTACCTTTCGTTTGATATCACACACGCCATATTTCCACTTAAACACTAATTTTTGAAATTTACCCCCCCCCTTTTTTTTAAATAAACTAACATGTATTTTGTTTAACTCCAGACTCAATTACCTTTCGTTTGATATCACACACGCCATATTTTTTCATAAACTCTAATTTTTGAAATCTACCCCCACTCTTTTATTTGGCTTGTGTTCGGTGGATTTTGTTCATTTTTAAATGGGACCATCTCGACCCAAAACCCAGCCTGGGTACCAAATTTCATTAAAATCGGGCAAGCGGTTTTTGAGTTATGCGCGTTGGTCGTTACAGACAGACATACAGACACACAGACAGACAGACATACAGACAGACAGACAGACGGCGCAACAAAAAAGTTTCAAAATCATCTGAAACGCAAAGATATATAAAAATTTTTGAAATCGGAGTAACTTTTTTTTTCTCGAAAAAATTAGGATCACCATAGCTCACACTACTATAGTATAGTATATGTGTGAGCTAAAATATTTGCTAGTGTAAAATTGTAAAACTCATAGATATCTATTGGCATCCTTTGTCACTTTTGCTAAAGAGACAGCATGTGGGGCAAGCATAGAAAAACTTTGCACAGACTTTTGAGCTACATCATCGTACAGTGTAGAGAGAATTCAGGTTGTATAAACCGGCCGGTTCAAGCTAAATCGATGAGATAGAGAAGACCCCTTTTGCAAGCGAAAAATACAGGGAACGTCCCAATAACAAAGTAAAAAACGAACACGAAATGGATGGCTAAATAGCAAATTTATGTCGAAACCAACCCGTGGATTTTTCATTAGATACCTATGATTGTTTAATTGTGACTGAGTCTGTGTGAATGTATCGTGAAGCAATGTTTTAGGATGCCTTGGAAGAGGCAGACGAACATACAACACTGTTACTGAAACATCTTTCTATTTATCTAGATAAAGATACACAGTAGCCAAATCTTCAAAACTTTGGCAATCAACAATATAATTCACGTTTAGATTTCTACTAAAAATAAGGCTAACTAAACGGAAGAATTTCTCATCCAGATCCCAAGTCAAATAAAAATACAAAGACAAATCCCACATTATAGAAGAAATGCTTGTGTTGATACCAAACCATGAATTTTTCAGTAGATGATTGTTTAATTGTGGCTGAGTGTGTGTGAATATATCGTGAAGCAATGTATTAGAATGCCTTGGGAGAGGCAGACGAATATACAACACTGTGACTAAAATATATTTCTATTCATCTAAGATACACAGTAGCCAAATCTTCAAAACTTTGGCAATCAACAATATAATTTACGTTTAGATTTCTGCTAAAAATAAGTGTAACTAAACTGAAGAATTTCTCCTCCAGATCCCAAGGCAAATAAAAAGACTATGACAAATATCCTGCATTACAGAAGTAATGCTTGTGTTGATACCAAACCATGAATTTTTCAGTAGATGATTGTTTAATTGTGGCTAAGTGTGTGTGAATATATCGTGAAACAATGTATTAGAATTCCTTGGGAGAGGCAGATAAACATACAATAATGTGACTGAAATATCTTTCTATTTATCTAAAATACGCAGTGGTCAAATCTTCAAAACTTTGGCAATCAACAATATATTTTACACTTAGGTTTCTACGAAAAAGAAGTCTAACTAAACTGAAAATTTCTCCTCCAAATCCCAAGCCAAATAAGAATACACAGACAAATATCCCACAATATAGAAGAAATGCTAGATGATTGTTTAATTGTGGCTAAGTGTGTGTGAATGTATGGTTAAGCAATGTATTAAAAAGTCTTGGGAGAGGCAGACGAACATACAACACTGACTGAAACATCTTTCTATTTATCTAAGATACACAGTGGTCAAATCTTCAAAACTTTGTCAAGCAACAATATAATTTACGCTTAGGTTTCTACTAAAAATAAGTCTAACTAAACTGAAGAATTTCTTTTCCAGATCCCAAGCCAAATAAAAATACAAAGACAAATATCCCATATTATAGAAGAAATACTTGAGTCGATACCAAACCATGAATTTTTCAGTAGATGGTTTAATTGTGTAATGTATTAGAATGCCTTGGGAGAGGCAGACGAACATACAACGCTGTGACCATTAACGTATTAACCGGAGGAGACCAGGAACCGCGGCAAAAATTCATTCATCAAAACAATTCGATTTGACCCCTAGATGCTTCAACAAGTTGGAAAAGAATAGAAATATTTTTTGGAAAGACGATGGCAACTCTGTGCGACACACAGCAGACGTATGTTTATTCTTTATGGTCGATCGATTTACCAGTGACGGCGGCAAAATATTTATTTATTAAAAGTAAATACCTAACTTATTAAAACAAGCAATTTAATTTAGTTTACAGCTGAATAAATATCCATTGACAATAAAAATTTACATTAATAGCATTGTTGAGATTATGTTCTCAAATACAGAAGTCTTGATTTTCGAACCGGGGCACTTAATCGTCTCCAGCAGCCGAAAACGGTATTAAAGGTTCTCTTTTTCCTAGGGACAATTAGATCACCCCCATTATTACAATTTTAAAGCTAGATATGTGTAGTGCCTACTTTTCTTTTGTATATAAAAAAGTAAATATAATTTTAGTTCCTTTTTTTATGAAAAATTGGTAGTAATATTGTAAAAAATTAACAGAGCTCTATTTGGATAAGGATATTTTGGACTTTTTTTGAAAAAGCCCTCGATTTATTGCTTTGATGGGGAGACAATTTGCTTACTTTGGGGATTTATAAAGATGCACCCCATTAGTGGGGTTACTTTTACCCATTTGTGTTAATTAGGATAGTAACCATGGCCAGAACTAAAATAGTTTTTTTGGTTCTGCTACTCTACATTTTTCAATTTTCCCTGAATTTAAAATTTGTTGCAAATATATTTGTATTTACTGCCTCCTACGACGGTGGTTTTGTCCCTTTTAGTAAGATTAAAGGTGTGTCTACAAAAACCTGCAAAAAATATGTACCTAAAAAACAACTCTTTTTTAAAGCGAGTTATTTTGAGAAAAGTTAATGCGACACTTATTCCGTCGTACTACCATCTCGGTTTTCATCAGCAGTTTCATTAGAATAGAAACTGGAAAAAAGTGCAACATATCAATTTCTGTTCTGTGGTAATTGCTTTATTATAGTTTTTTCAAAAACATCTTTTTCGAATGATGTTTTGTTCAATTGACATTTTTTTTTAACAATTTGTTCAAAAACATCTTTTTTGAATGACATTTTGTTTGAATAACGTTTGGTTCAAAAACATTTTCTTCAAACAGAAAACTCTTCGAAAAACTAGCTCCTGTGTGTCTCTTTTTGGGAGGTCGCAATCGGTGGTAGCTTTATCAATTGATCCTAACCTGTTAACCTAACCACACTGAACTCTAATCAATTGATCGCAAACGTATCCATTTCAAGAAATTAAAAATGTTTTCAAAAAAGAGATCATTTGAACATAATATCGATCACAATGTTTCCGAAAAAAATGCCAATCAATCACACTGCTTTCAAACAAAATTCAAAAAAGATATTTTTGAACAAAACAATTTGACAAAATGTCATATGAATTTAAGCAATTTTTTAAGAAAAGGTTTTCTATCAGACTCTCAAACAAAATGTTTTCGAAAAAAATGCAACTCGAACAAAATGTCACTTAAAAAAGATGTTTTCGAACAAAATGGTTTCGGTCAGATTATCATTTGATCAAAATGTTTTATAAACACAGTTGAACATGTTTTTGAATAGATTCTCATTTAAAAATGTTGAACAAAATGTCATTGAACAAAATGTTTTTCAAAAAAATATAATATAAAAAAGATATGTTCATAAAAAATGTACCATCAGATCGACATTGGAACAAAATATTTTTGAAACTAAAAAATTTAAACATTATATTATTTAAACTCAATGCTTTCTGCCATTTGAACAAAATGTCATACAAACCCACTGCTTTCGAACAAAATGTCATGTAGAAAATATATTTTTTAACAAAATGTTTTCAATCAGATTGACATTCAAACAAAATGTTTGAAAAAAAAGTCATTCGAAAATAATATGTTTTTAAAAAAATGTTTTCGAAAGAAAACCCCATTCGACAAAATGTCATTCGAAAAACTAATTTTTCAACAATCCAAAAGTTTTCTCGCTTATAGTTAAAAATAAGGAACAAAAAATATTTTATAAATGATCTAAAAAATAGGGTTATTTAGATACCAGGGCCGAAATTTACTTTTCGTTTTTAAATAAATTGCAATCAATTTTTGGGTTATAACAATCATCCTTAGAAATGGATTTTATTTAACAATGAAAAAAATAATAAGTAGGTAACTATAGTTTATTGTTTTTAAATTTTTTGAACATAAAATTTTGCTGACATTTTATAGGGTTAAAAACAAATCTGCATGTAGAGACCTCGTCTTTACACTTTTTAGATGTTTGATTAGGATGCTTTTAGCTTGGTATATTTTATTTTAGGTTAGACAACCTTAAAAATTCAGAGAAGGTAAAAAGGACTAACCCAACCTAAAAAATTGCCTCGATTCAAATCTAAAAAAACTGTTTACACAAAAAAAACGGTTAAATAAAAAAGGTATACGTAAAAAAATTACTTTCCATATTAATAAGATACCTTTTTTACCTTATCTGTTGAAAATCAAGGCTCGTAGTTCAGTTAAAAGTATCAAAACCCCAAAACATGGGACACCCTGTACATTTTTAACTAAACTTATGTTTAAATACTTTTAACAAATAAATAATTATTTATATAATAGCCTAATATTTCTTTTCTGATTTTATATTGATTTCTACGGCACTGGTGTTTGTTTTGTTTTGAAGGTCAAACAAGTTATTTAACTTACTTGTAAAACGAAACTTCTGGATTAAGATGGTCGAGATTTTAGCACAAAATACACTCCCACACCATTTTAAAGTCTTTTAAGATTAATTTTGAGTCCAGATCGAAAATATATTTTAAGAAAAAACACGAAAACAATTCCGAACCGTAAAGAGACAGGACAAAAACGCCGCATTTGACCCTTTACAGAATACTAATGGGTCCAAAGGGACTACCTTCTAATCAAGAATAGTTTTGTCTCTTTTTCTCGCATCGGTTTAACAAAAGAGGAACAAAATAAGATACTTTACGCGGGCCTAGACGATTGCGGCATGTTTCTAATTCCTTTGTTTTAGTAGTAGACTGTAATCGAGAATAGTTTTGTTTTTTTCTCTCGCACTGGTTTAATAAAGGAAAACGAAAGAGTAGCAAAATAAATGCTGGAAGCACAAGTTAAAGTGATCACCGCTTGTTATATATCCATATTTGGTGGTGTATAATTTATCTGGTAAGGGTTTGTAAGAAGAACAGTTTCGTCTTTTTCCGTTGCATTGGTTTAAAAAAGAAATAAAAGTAAAGGAAAGATCGGACAATTTTGGTGATTCTTAAAGAGAAAGGAAATAGAGTTTTCTATGGACCAAATAAAAATAGTCGATGAGTTCTTTTCTGCAGAAGTACGTTTTTTAAAACAAATTGTTTATCTAGACGGCCGATTTTTTTGTTTATTTCCTAGTCTCCTCCGGTTAATACGTTAATGGCTGTGACTGAACTATTTATCTAAGATACACAGTGGTCAAACTTTCAAAACTTTGGCAATCAACAATATATTTTACGCTTAGGTTTGTACTAAAAATAAGTCTAACTAAACTGAATAATTTCTCCTCCAGATCCCAAGTCAAATAAAAATACAAAGACAATTATCGCACATTATAGACGAAATGCTAGAAAAATCTATTAGAATGAAGAGGTAGATAAACATACAACAATGTGACTGAAACATCGTTCTATTTATCTAACACAGTGGTCAAATCTTTAAAACTTTGGCAATTAACAATATAATTGACGCTTAGGTTTCTACTAAAAATAAGTCTAACTAAACTGAAGAATTTGTCCTTCAGATCCCAAGCCAAATAAAAGTCCCACATTATAGAAGAAATGTAAGATTTAAATTAAAATATTAATGATCAATAATTGACACGCAAAGACTCCATACATTTAACAATTTGATGGTAAATTAGACGAAAAACACAATGTGGAAATTTATTTAAAAAATGCTTGAAGATGATCAAGAAAATTAGCAGATGCAGAGAGGATGAAACGAAACTGAGAAAAAAGATGCAAACAAAACAAAAAATGATATAAAAATTAGTATAGTATTAAAAAATATATATAAAGTGAAAGGTTCTAAGTATATTTTTTAAAGCAATAGATATATAGATAATGGGGCTCCAGGCTAGTCAGCAAATCCAACAAATCTATTTTATATTTTTTCTGAATTAGTCCCAAAAATCTTCTGCTTAGGTTTTAATGAATATGTGTTCGAACAGGTTTGAAATAACAGTAAAACAGAACAAAATAACAAGACCGTAATAAAATAAAATGTAAAAAATTTTGGTTTGGGTGGCCCCTAGACAATCAATTTTATTTGTGCAATATTGTTTATCAAGAATATGTCCGAAAATATCGACGCTAATAAGCTGTCAATTTTATTGTACAATAAATATTGATCGTTTGAGTTCAATGGGTTATTCAATAATATTGCACAAAAAAGATATTGTAAAGTAATTTCTCAATCACTATGACGGAGTTTTTTGTAGTTTATTGTCATTTGTTGTGACTTTATTTTACCTGTTTGTTTTATTCCTAATTAGTGCTTAGAAAGGTTTTAGAATATTTTCTAGGATTGTTCCATTTATCCTGTCAAAAACAGCAACAGACTTTGAAAATGTTAATATACCATATGGAAAGCACACGCAGACGATTGACATGAGAAATTGATGCAGACTTGAACCTGCGACATGCGTTGTTGATGAATATAAAAATTTAGAGAAAGATTAACCAAATTTTATTTTATTTTTTCTGTAAACTGTGGAGAGAGTTTTTGATCAAGCTAATTTAATTTAAATCTATCTTGTTTTTAACCTTATGGTCCATAATTTGGAAAGCATATTATACAAAAAATCCTAAAAAATCGAAGAAAATAATACGAAAGACTAAACCCTCAAATTAGGATAGCAACTGACTAGAAGAAGAGAATAAAGTCGGTATTAAACTTAATCTTGAAAAACTAGAGCCAGAAAATGATGAAAATAGATTTATCGAAAATTTCAAATTGAAGACTCGTCGAATGCAAACTTCTTCGTCGACCCTGTAGATACGTATGAACAAAGAGGCAAATAAGAAAAAACTAGTTTGCCAAGAGATTTTTAACCGCCTCCGCCCCTTTTAAAATTAAGTTTTTGTACTGGGCAAAATCTCGAATAACCCGTTTGCATACAACTCTTACGTGGCGGGAACAGGCTCCTTGTACAACTCTTTAAGAAGACGCTTGCGAGAGCGACAAAGAAGTTGAAAAAATTACATTAGGAAGGGAAAGATGGACAATGTACCGGCTGGACTACCATATGAACATTTGCAATACGAGAGCCATTTTTCTTTGCTCTCGCGAAATTTAAATCAACACCTTTTCATTCAAACAGACAGCAATTATTTAAATGGGGCTCTGGGAGCCCGTGGGAACCAGAGGAGGAATCTCCCGGTCTTTGAGCTAATTATACTGGAAATAAACCCTTCACATCCTCTTTTAAGATTATACTATACTACAGTAGGATGGTTTACGATGATGTCTTTAGGACGTAGTAGTTTGTCATTTATATTGAAAATTCGATGAAAAGAGAATGGTCGTGCAATTTGTTTCGATATATTTGCTTAGAAGATGTTTTTAAAAACTTAGATTGGGAGAAATGGGCATCAAAGTAAACGGACAATACTTGAACCATCTAAGATATGCTGATGATATCGCCTTAATAACAGATAAGAAAGAAGAACTGATAAAAATGCTGGAAGAACTGGATACAGCAGCTAAAAATATAGGCTTGAGTATTAACTACCCTAAAACTAAAATCATAACAAACACAGATGAAGATATCACGATCAGAATAAACCAAGAAAAAATAGAACAAGTACAGGAATATATACACCTGGGACAAATTATTAAACTAAAAAAAGAAAACCAAACAGCTGTGAAATCAAAGGACGAGTAAGATTGGCCTGGGCAGCATTCGGAAAATTAAGCTACATATTAAAAAATAAAAGATATTCTCAGTACCTCAAAACAAAAGTGTATAACCAATGTATCCTTCCTGTACTTACCTATGGATCCCAGACCTAGACACTTACAAAATCAAACAAGGATAAGGTAACAAAAGCCCAAAGATAAATAGAAAGATAAATGTTACATATAAAGTTAACATATAGAAAAAGGAATGAATGGATAAGAAATAAGACAAAAGTAAGGGATGTCAAAAAGTTGCAAAATTAAAATGGAAATTTTATCAGACAGAAAGACGATCGATGGAACAAATGTATTGTAAACTGGAGACCTTGGGAAAATAAAAGAAGAAGGGAATGACCACAAATGAGATGAGCGGGAGACTTGAAGAAACATGCGGGAACTAGATGGATGAACACGGTGACAGACAGGGGAGAGTGGAAGATATTGGGGAAGGTCTATGTCTAAAGATGGATCGAAGAAGGCTAAATAGATAGAAACAGATATTTCGCAAACTAAATTCGCACAGATGGAAAAATAAGCAGTAGGATCATCACGGATAATGACAATAGTCTGAAAAAGAAGCAGATCAGAAAGTCAAAACTAAAAGAATATAATATCATAGCAAAAACATTTCATGTAAAAAAAGCGAAAATGGTATTTCGTAAAAAGAATTTAGATAAAAGTAAAGCCAAGTTCTCCAATACAAATTTCAAAATAAAAGGTTCTGACTAGTTTGGAAAGGTTTTTTAAACTTTGGTTTTACAGCCAAACTTCTTCTTCCTTATGTTCAATTGTGCCTAAGAGTCATTTGCAGCCGTAATAGCTAAGTTTAGAAAATGCTTTCCAAACTAGTAAGAACCCTTCATTTTGAAATTTGTATTGGAGGCTTTACTTGTATCTCAATTCTTTTTACGGTATACTTTTACATGAAATGTTTTTGTTATAATTTCACTCATTTTACTCAAGTTTTAAAGTAGTAAAATAAGCGAAATATTATTCAAAACTTTTGCAAATCCTTATTTAAAATTTTAAATTTTTTCCCATGGTTTTATCATAGTTGCTATTGGCCTTCCAAAGCTCAGCTCTCTAGCGTTTCTGGAAGTGGCCAATGTTACTTTTACATAACTTTACATTTATAGGGGAGGAAAATAAATTAAAATTTTGTGGTTTTGAAATTTTTTCCTATACTTTTAGCATAGGTCATATCAGTCTGCCAAAGCTCAGCTCTCTAGCGTTTCTAGAAGTGGGCAAAGTTACTTTTACATAACTTTACATGTATAGGGGAGGGAAGTAAATTAGAATTTTGGGTTTTTTTGTTCAAGGGGTTATGACCAATTTCTATTAGTCTGCTAAATTTCAGCTTTGTAGCATATCTGGAAGTATAGTATATTATAATACCTGAGTGAGTGGCAATTTCGACGTTTTTTAAAATTTCGTAACTGCTTTACTACTTTATGGAAGTCCTTGAAACTTGGAGGGGTTGTTGAAGCTATGAAGACCTACGATTGTGCAGTTTCGTAGCTCATTCCGAAGTAGAGCTTTACATACGTCAAATATGGGCTGAAATGTTTCAGGATAAGATGGTACAGCAGTTTGCACGAACTTGGCGGCGCACTGCCGTGCCCCAAGATACCTATGCAATCACCCTTCATTTATGAGAATACAATTATGAGAATATTGTACTATAAGTTCCTTTAATCGACAAAGAAAAAATACAGGCTTAATTAAGTAATATATTGATAAGGCCACTGAAGCAGATAAAGTTTGTGGTGATCTGCTAAAAGTAATATAAAAAGTTTATTTGGATATTCTGTCTGACCTTTTGAATAATGTTTATGATGCAGTCAATATTTAATTGTAAAAGGATTTTATACTCTTCCACTAAAATGTTCAAAAGATGTGACCCTATATATTTCGTAAATAGGTTTCGTATTCTCAGCAACAGAGAGAAAACGAAGCTGGAAAAAAAAATTGAAAAATTAAAAAGTTACAAATAACTTTTCAATTATGATAACAAAATTGAACTTGCAGTTAATAAATTTACAAAAAAAAAAAAGAAATATTTCTGGACCAGGCAAGTTGATTTGGATATTCTAATTAATGATACCGGTAATATTCCTAATGCTTGGAATATGGTTTTCGCAAATTGTGTTAAAACACCAGTATAATCATTTATTTCAAAAACATTGGGGATTTGCTCCATTAAAATTAAATGTGATGTCTTAAGATGTCTTTATCTTTCGCAAATAGAATTCGCATCATCGTGACCTGATTGAAAAAAAAGTAATGAGATCATCAGGGATGAGAAAAAAATTAAACATTAATAGAATCTATGCAATTACTCTTTAATAATTATAAATTTGAAAATAATGTAATAACAACCTTCCATTAGAAAACAAGTAATAACAAATTCAATTAATATATTCAAAAAAGAGAAGCCTATACTGGACTAAAGTTTATTTGGATATTCTAGTTGCTCTTTTTACTAAACCCATACGTTTATGATAGTAAAGATTCTACATTCCCAGCGACAGATAGAGATTATTGCGGATGACAATATTCTCCCAAATTTAGATGAAGAATAGTTAAATTAAGGATAATATATATGCAATTACCCTTCAATAATAAAAAATGGAGACACTCGATATATTTTGACAGTTGTTAAAACACATACGTCAAGTATATCCAGGGCCTCTAATAAAATTGAAAAAATCGATAGAAATGACCGTTGGTCTTTTAAGAGAGCATTAAAGATGACACTTGGAAATTCGTCTGATAGCATATAATGATGAGCGGTATTTAAAAACATTGTCAAAAAAAGACACCACTTTACATGCATCACACACTTTAATGATTTGTAACCAAGGGTGAGGATTTCAACCCCACATTTCTCTATTCTTATCTATTATTCGGGATCTAGGGTGGTGTGAAATATGGGGTCATCGTTGTTATTTTTAAACAGGTTATTCACTTGTGTGTCTATTTATTTTTGCGTGTAAGGTTCTTTTTAATTTTTTTATTTAAAATAGCAAATCTTTAACATTTACAGACAAGCAAATAAAAAAAACACATTTTATATCAAGATCAACTTGCCATGTGTTTGATATCAATAGAATTATACTATGTTTACTACATAAATATATATTGATAATTAACTAATGACATCAATTCAAGTCATAATAATTAGAGGTAAATAACAATAGGTAATGATATACAGGTCATCACATCTTCCCTTGACGATAATGACAATCTTGTTCTTCATCATCTTCTTCTCTTTGATCTGTGACTTGAAATAGTTTAACTTTTTCCCTATATAACGACATGAATATTTCACATTCTTGTTGTTTTCTTGACATAAATTGAGTCCTTCTCATTCAACCATGTTCGTTCTTCTTATAATAGCTTTCTAATTTATCAAGAATCATAGAAGCATTCGTATTCACGAAGTTGTCTAATCTTAAAACTAGTCTTACAACATCAGCGATTTCTTGGCAGAATAATGAGCGTAACAAAGCACTTACTTATCCATTTGTAGTTGGTAATAGTCCTTGAAAACTTAAATAATTTTCAAACTTCCTACGCCAATCTATGAACTGAGCAAGTGTAAAGCTTTCTATCAATTTCTCTGGTAACGGAATGTCTCCTGATAGATGCATGTTATTTTGGACGTAGTATGTAGAAGCGTTTAATTCAAAAGCTTCAGTTGCTGCAACATTTTCAACAGACGTATCATCAGTTGTCTTACCTAATGCTTTCAGTATTTCATTTTTAAAATAATCAATTTTTAACGAAAAACTAGCTTCTATATTGGTCATGGCTTCGTGGGTTTTTTCTTCTAACCTTCTTATTGTTTCATTCGTTGCATAAATGAAAGTTTCGATAGGTCTTAGTTTGCTTTTGATTACCTTTTCAGCCTCATTGGGGTCCAATTTTGTTGCACTTTTCTTTGGCACCATCTTATCTTCAAATGGTAGCAGAAATTCTTACAGTATGGTACTCCCAACATGAATAGAATTATACTATGTCTACTACATAAATATATATTGATAACTAACTAATGATATCAATTTAAGTCATAATGATTAGAGGTGGTGAATAACAACAACAGGTAATGATATACAGGTCATCACACCATGGATCATTTCTAAATTTCCAAGAAATTAAAAATTCCTCCTGTATATAAAACGGAATATAAAATAAAGCGGAAAAAGATCATAAGAAAACCTTTACTTAAATACTTTTTAAGTAGTCGTATATAGTAGGACAAAGCTAACCATAAGGTTATCATTGCACGTACATTTCCCAAACAGCAGGAAAATACACAAGGTATGTTATCTTTGTTTTCCAACAAGCTAGAAAAGGTTAAAGCTGTCTATAAAAACGAAATTTCCCCAGCGAGCGCGCAGCAGGAAAATGCACATTTCGCATGGGAAGCAGACACGCCAAGTATTTCTCGTTTAGTCTATAAATATTATCACGGTGAATGTCTGAAAGGTTGCCCCAGGCCTACTAGGTTTTCGGCGCAGTTGTACAGCTTTTCTGTTTTCCTTTTTATTTTCATTTGTTTGGGTTTTCATTTCAATGGTTACTGGGTTACGATACGAGATCCCATACATTGTTACTTCACTGTGTGTGTCACAGCACAATAAAATGACCACACTGACTGGGACATAAAATGAACTATGTACAACAGGCATAACTGGCATTTTTGCGATTATTTAAATAGTACCAAATTAATCATCTCCTTCCGATCTGCACCAAAAATAATTGAGTCCTAAATCATCATTTTTAAATGAAAGATCGGTAACTTAAACGTATTTTAAGGATACTATTTTGGTCTTTAATTTTGATGAAGATTTCAATTTGTCTATATAGTATATGATTTTCAGCTTTGTTCTACCAGTCTCTAAAACCAAATAACTTTTTGTTTGTGACTTTGTTTTCATATTAATTTATATTTTATCTGTTTTAACAATTAAAATATACTTATTTTCATTAAATTTTTTAGAATCCAACATTCTTCCATCGTTTGAAATTTCTTTAAATATTTTTATTAGATTTCAACATACTTATTTCTCATTAAATTTTGCCTTTCTTCTTTTTGTTTTTTTTTAGTTATTAGGTAATAATATTGTGAGTTTTTTATTATCACATTCGTTCTCTATGTGTGTTAAGATTTCTTTATCAAACTTTTGTTTGAATACTTAATATTGGTTTTATTGTGGTATTAGATTGCCTTACAAAATATGATAAGATTAATGTTTCCGTTGGATATATTTTTTCAAACTGCAAAAAATGTGCAATATCAAGTAAACATTTGAGATAAACATTTTATCTGACATGTTACATTAAACTTGAATGGCCTTGTGTCTATAATGTGATCGGTTGATCAGACTATGTGATTTTTTAGATTCAAAGTGCTTTATAAATGATTGTTTTGTATTTTTTTTTGAGCATTAAGTTTTTAGGATCCATCCATCCATATCGACATTTTTGTGGTGTTCTGCTAATATCAATCAATAAGTTTTTAAACTAATATCAATCAATATGTTTTTAAACTATTAATTATATCGTCTTCTTCACTGTGACTACATTAGGGTTGCTAATTTATTGTTTCTACCCTACAATGGCCTGCCTAACATTGTACCTATCGATACGGCTTTATCGATTAGATATTGGGTGTCTATTGTATGCAGTCAAAGACCTTTACTGCATTTTAATTGGTTTCCAAACCACCAATTTCGAAATTAATCGAACCGAACGAATTTGATTTTAAAGTTAATGTTGCTTTGATTAAATCAGTTTTTATTTGCTGCCATAATTGGCCCATATTGAATATTTATTGCTTTATTGCACTTTATAAATACTGACAACAGTCGTGACTGATTAATGTTAAGACAACCTTTGGTGGTTTTTTATATTTCTTGCGCAAATTATCGACGTTAGTTGTTAAATATGAACTTTTTACTTTAGAACAAGAGTTCGTTACCCTTTTGATTTATTTATTTTGTTGAATTTTCAATATACCCAATTTAAGTTTGGTTGCTTGGGATTGTCGTTGCTGAGTAAACCAACTTTGGTTTTTTGTATTGGATAATTTTATTTTTGTGGGGCTCAATTGGTTTTTATTTTCTTAGCCTAGCTATAAATAGATAATTTGTAATCTATTTCTGTTTATTTTATTTGATTTTATTTCCAATTTTTTCTATTTTTTCTACATTTTAGATAGTGTTTCTTTTGCTTTATTACTTTGTTTTGAATAAATTATATCAGATTCTGCCATTCTGACGTGGCTGGCGCCTGGCGCTTCTACACTAAATAATGACTGAAACTCTTAAAGTTAGATTTCCTAATTTGATCTTGCCTATATATTTTATCAGTTAAGTGCTAGAGGTTGTTATTTTCGCACCTTTTTTTTGCCAGCAGTTATCCTTTGTTATAAGAGTCAATTATTAAGAGAGGATGGTAATTTATTAATTTTTCCCCTTTTCTAAATGATGATAGCTGTTGTTTGTTTGTTTCGATTTATATTACTAAGTCATTTTTTATCTTGTTATTCTTTAATTAATAATGTTAATAATTTTTAGTTTTCAATTTGTTAAATAATAAAATTAGTATTAATTCACTGATTCAACAAGTCCTTTTCTTCCAAATTTAAAAAATGTTGCCATATTTTCTTTGTTTTTTGTTCTTTAAATGATTTTTTTGTGTCTTAGTAATTTACCTTTATAGGATTTGCTAAATAAATAATATTCTATTCTATTCTATTCTATTCTTTTCTATTCTATTCTATTCTATTCTATTCTATTCTATTCTATTCTATTCTATTCTATTCTATTCTATTCTATTCTATTCTATTATATTATATTCTATTCTATTCTATTCTATTTATTATATTATATTCTATTCTATTAAATTTGTTTTCAGTGTTTCTTATATCAATTAAGTTGTTGTATTTACAGCTTTGTTGTCCAGAGTATCCAGTTTTCATTATTCGGAGGGTCTATTGTCCTAAATCTTACCTGCTTTTGATTTCAATTGCTGATTATGATATCAATTTGTTTGGTTTTTAAAATTTGAATTTTGAGCAAAACTACTAATTTTATTCTTTGTTGTTGTTGTTGCAAGTATATATCTACTTTTTGCGTTTGGTCATAATTGGTATAATTTTATTAAATTTTTGATGCGATGTCGTATTTAAATTATTAATAAAATTGATTTAAATTTGATAAACAAGAAATACTTATGTACCGTTACTTTTAAAGATTATGTGTAAAAGTTTTAATTGTTGACAGGCTCTAAATGATTTTTTTCTTTGCTTTTGTTTCAAATGCTTAAAATGACATTTTTTGTTTCAAAGTGGGACGTTTTATAAATCGTTAGGTTACATTTTGTTGTTTCTTTCTATATATCTTCGTGTTTTTTATAAAAGTTTTTATAGTACTTGCGTTTGTTGCCTCTTTTTCTTCCACATTTTTTTTTGAGGGGGTCACGCTACTAGTGACTACTGTATTTATAGAGCTTTTTAATTGGTAATTTTTTTAATTTAAATTGTTTGCAAACTAAATTTGTTTCGGTTGTAAATACTTAAGTTTGCGTTAATTGTTTTAAAGTTGAAAAAGTAAACTTTTTGGTTTGATTTCGTATTTCTTTATTAAATTTGTTTTGAGTATTTCTTTCATCAATTAAACTAGGGTCTTTTGTTGTTTTTGCACCCTTTCCTTTTAGATTTTCATTGTCCCGAGGGTCAAGTAATAAAAGTGTCAGGTATCCATTGATTTTTTAAAAAACTCTGGCCTGCCCTAGCCATAAAAGATCCGGTGGATGGTCATTGCGCAAGCTCCGTGTCCCCGGACCAACCTCGGAAGGGGAATCGCGAAAAAAGCCGGGAGCTATTAAACATAGGGACATCTTTGTTGGTTGTATAAGTGGAGGGAAGGATAGATATACGATTGAATTTGATTGGGGAAATGGCAATGGGGAATTGAATGCGGGACAATGCAAGTTTTCACGTCTCCCAGACAGCTTGCAAAACAACGGATATTGCAGGGTATGCACGTTGCTTCGTTGCATTACTACACACGCCGCGGGAGTCGGTACAACACCTTTCAATTTTCCGAAACCGAAATTCGTTGACCTTAGATTTGGTTTTTCGAAAAAATTATCCGTCAACTTATCGTAATTGGTAATAGAAATCGCCGTTTACGCTCTCTAATATTGGACTTTTTTAATATCACTCGCTTATATGCACTCAACGACGGACCTTCTTTGGACTTGGAAATTAATCATAAAGTTCGTATCTCTTACTGCCACCTTAATACCTTTAAAGTACACCGTTGATTAATTTAAGTTTAAATGTTACATTATACTTATTTAGTTGTTAGTGTTATAATTTTTTGTTTATATAAATGATGTTTGTTGTGTTTGTTAATGTGTAATCGGTTATCTAATAACAAAGTGAGTGGTAAGTTTAGTTTACCTCTGCCGTAGTGACCCGAACACCCTTAAAACGGACTATTTAAAGGATTATCAGTTATTCCCCGCAGGAATGAGGACAGGTATTTTCAGTCCAATTATTTTTATCGCACGTTCTTGTTGCATTTACTTCTAACCAATCAGGAACAGGTACTAACATGTTTAACCGTTTTTAATTTGTTAATTTATTTTCAAAATCGAATTAATATTCATTAACTTATATTGATAAACACTTGCTTACGTTTATCACTATTAGTGGCAGTATTTATTAACTATCAGTTAGGTGCGAATCCTAAAATGTAAGCAGATTTTTCTTTAAATTTTTTCTCGAACAAGCAACGTTTTGATTGTACCTTTTTTCAAGGTTTTTTCATATAAAATTCAGATTTTTTTTTTAATAAAAAGTATATTTGAACTCCTGATCTTTATTTTATTGCATTTTGACTGGCAGAGCCTCCTGTCAGATTAGATTAAACCAGGTCGAATTTCAATTGCAACAAAGGTCAAGCAAGATTTTTCAAATAAATTGCTTTTCAAAAAATTGATTTTGTGTTGTTGTCAACCTGTTAGGTAGTTTAATTTATTTAATAATATAATTTTGGAAAAACACGGTTCCATCGAAAGTCGAAATTATTTATCTATTTCTGAATTTTTGTCAAAATGATCACCATCGAAACAAAAGATCACTTATCTGATTTGGTTTTGGTCGGCGGCACATTTAAACAAAGGGAAGTCAACATTTGTGACAACAATCTTTTAAGAGTTTAAAGTTTTTGCGTCTGTTGAGATGACAAAATCTGTTAATCTATGCCAATTATGACAAATATGTCCATTATGAAAAGTTTTCTTTTACATTTTGAATTTCTTCAGATGACAGCGTCAAAGCAAAATCATAAATTTTTCAAAAAATTTTAATTTGATTTTCGTCCACCATTTCACCACTTAAACCAACATAAACAACTAATTCAATTAAATGAAAATCTTTAGCCTTCAACTTAGCGGTGGAATTATTTGCTTCATCATTAATTTTTGCATTGCGATTCAAAACTTTGTCGTAAAATTCAGAATCCAAAGCAGTGCAATGTAATCAGCCGGCTTTTGCAGTCGCGTCGACCTCGGTTTCGAAATGATTAATTATTATTTTTGCGAAGTTTAAAACAAGTATAGGATAGGCAACCAGTCATACAGCGCGCGAAAAAGTTTTGCCGTCGTTTTTTCATATCGCGTTTGCGTTGTTTATTTTAAAATTTAAATATACGGACAAATATTTATTTATTTACTTTGACCTTCTATTTTCTAAGCAAGCTTCTACTATTATTATTATTATTGCGAATTTTGCAGAAGGTATATTTGCAAAACCGCGCGTATACCCTGTTCGAGGCTAGGTCCGTGCGCGACGCCAACTAAACCCCGCCAGTGTGGCGCTGCCGTGTAGAATTGCCAACAAATTCGGTCGCCATTTTTAGATTTTACAAAGTTTTATGGTTTTTTTGGTGTTTTCTTTAAATTTGTGCCGGATTTTAATTAATTCTTAGATCTGGTAAGTGGCTAGTTTTCGGTTTTGACACTTTGGGCACCCGTTCGAGGCTAGAACAGCCGAAAATAGCCGGGTGACGACAGCCCTATGTTTTCTTTTGTTGCCGTGGGTCGGGGTTTGAAAGCCGGCAAACATTTGCGTTTGCGAAATATGGCGGAAAAACTTTTTCCCGCGAAATGTCACTTTTTGCAACCCCCGATCGATATTGCTTTAGAAGGATGGGTTTACCGTTGTTGTGTCGAAATTTGTCGGCTTTCTTTGTCGCTGTTCCATTTTCTTTGTACTTTCTTTGGATAGGCGCCTAGCATATGCAAATGTGAATGTTAGGTCAAGCACAGAATAGATTAGACTAGCGGACGGAGTTGCAATTGCTAATTTTAAAATGTCATTGTGATTAATTTGGTGATTTAAATTGATTTTATTTGAATAAAAATTATAATAAATTTTAATAATATTTTTGAAAGAATTACTATTAAATAAATTTTTAAAGGTGCCGACCCAAAAATAATATTTAAGGGGATTTATTTCTTTTGAACTAAAACATATATTTGGAAAACTGAATAAATTTACGCATTTAATTTTTTAATACTGGTGGGGTGTAGTTAATAGGCGGCAAAAATACATATATTTCCCTATGTTATTGCGGCCTTTTAACCACGGATCATTTTTTTGATGATCCGTGTTTTAACTATCGGGGCAGTACACCTCTTCACTCGGCTTATAGGTAATTATCACATTCTTCTCACCAATGTACACAGTTTTGCCATCCTTATGGTAATAACCGAGGTAATAACTCTCTAACTAAGGCTCTGAAAAAATATGTTATTATAATTTAAAAACTGCATTTTGATAAAATGCTTCGTTTTTTGTTAATTTTACAACCATAAGTAGCACAGTGTCTCCATTTGAAAATGCACATTCTTGGGGGTACTATACCGCGAGTTTGCTTTGTCATCAGTGCTGTACCCAATCATTTTCATGAGAATTTCCAATCATTTTGATAAAAGGTTGTTAATAATATTACGGTTTAAAGTTTCAGAGTTCGATTATACAGCATCCTTGAATGAAAATTATGCGACTGAGTCATAGATAAGATAAAGACATATTAAAGTAAAAAAGTACAAAGCTTTTTTTACTTTTTTTGTTTGATGTTCCCTATTTTGTGTAGAATTCTTATCACACATTTTAAATTTAATTTTGTAATATATCCAAAGTCATTTAGGTAAAGGGTTGTCTGGTCTAAGAATTTGTTTTTCGGGACAATGGAACCAAATTTTCGGGAAATCTGTTCAGGACATTTTATTATGAAAACAAAACGTTTAGGGATTTAAGGGATTTATATTTTGTGATAGACAAGATAAATACAAATTTGAGTGAAAACAAAGCTTTCTTTACTTTTTTTGTTTAGTTTTTCTGTTTGTGTAGAATTCTAATCACATTTTAAATTTATTTTTGTGATATTTCCAAAGGGTTGCCAGGTCTAAGAATTTGTTTTTTGGGACAACAGAAGCAAATTTTTATTATGAAAACAAAATGTTATCATAGTTTTTTTAGGAACGTCTGAAAATTCGAGGGATTTAATTTTCATATTTTATATATCAAACGCGCGTTTCGGTCAAAAAAACAATTGCGGCTTACGAAAAAGACCTCAACCAAAATAAAGCGAAAAACAAAAGGAAGCTAATTTTTTATGAAGTTTTCACTTTAGAATCTGAACTATTGGGCAAAAATCACGACATTTGGCATATCAAAAAGAGTCTTTTCCGGGCTCGGGACACAGAGGATATTTATTGACTTTTAAGTTTCTGCTGTTGATTTTAATTGTTTTTGAAAAAATTCTTTACGAATTTCTTCGGAAACTTTTTTGTTTTATTTTTCCTGTTTTGTGTATACTTTATGCTTCTAACCACATTTACGTCAATCAGTCGCGTATATAGAAAAAAGTTTCGGGGGGGGCCGAGACCTCATGAGGCCGTATTTTATGCTATTTTATGTTTGTATTCATGAAATATGTGCAAAATATCTAAAAAAATGTTAGCTTCGTTGGGGGGTGGCGGGCCCCCTAGGCCCCCCCTTATATACGCCATTGACGTCAATTCTTTTCTGTGATTTTCCAAATTGATATGTGTCATCCACAAAGAGTTTTTTTGACTTTTAGGTTTCAGCTGTAGACAATTTCATGGAATTTTCAGTTGTAACCATTGTTCTTTTCTCTTTCAATTTTTTTTATTTAAATAGGATTTTGTAGTTTTGTAATTATTTTAGAATTTTAGCCATTAAGGTGATTTTGTTTTGTTTAACCTGTCCTATGTCAATTGTATGGATCTAAAGGATGAATAAACAACTTGAACTTGAACTTAATTTTTGAATATTCATTTATTAATTCGATACCTGTTGTTGGAGTATCTTGGATCCATTTATTTCTTTGGGCTCTTTTTTATGCTTTTCTCTCTTTTGTGTAAACTTCTAACCACATTTTTTACGTGAATTTGTTTCTGTGATATTTTCGAATTTATTTATGACATCCACAAAGAAACTTTTTGACTATGTTTCTGCTGTGAAGAATGCAATGGAGTTATCGCTTGTAAGTTCTTAATATGCATCGACCTGCATCCGTTTATTAATTCGATACCAGTTGCAGTAGCATATATTTCTTCAGGCTTTTTTTTGCTTACATTTTCTTGTTTTTTGTATACTTCTAACCATCTTTACTTCAATTCCTTTCTGTGATATTTTATGGCGAATTCTTTTTGGAAAAAGTGCACTAGTGCAATTTTTGGGAAAACTAGAGCAATTCTTTGAATTCTTGTATTTTTCGCTACGGGATCTCCGAGCTTGCGTTGCACTGGCACTATCGTATTCTGTTGAAAGTGCACTGGGGTAACTTTTTGACAGCACCAAAACAGTGTCAGTGGAACAGTGGTGCACAAACTTTCTCAAACGAATTCGATATCATCAACAAAGAAACTTTTTGACTCTTAATAGTGAATTCTTTTGGGAAAAAGTACAGCACTGGTGCTCCACTAGTGCAATGTTCGTATTTTTTTGGGAAAACTGGTGCAATCCATTTTTTGTATTCTTTTGAGTAACTGACAAGCCTAGTGTTGCACAAGTGCCAGTTCGCCACGGGCTCTCAGTGTGCTCTCACTAGTGCACTTTCGCATTCTTTTGAAACTGCACTGAGGCAATATTTTTACAGCATCAAAACCGTGTCAGTGGACCACGATTGCCGCAAATTTGTCAAACGAATTAGCTATGTTTCTGCTGTTTTTTTAAATATTCTTATTATCCATTTATTAATTTGATAACTGTTGCATTGTTATTATTTTAAACCAGTGTGCTGGCAATGAGCGAAATTCGTTTAATTTTGTAATACTTCCTTACGAATTTTACACTGTCGCCATGTCGCACATCTGTTTTTTAAGGATCTTTTTTGGTTTACCTTTCCGTTTTTGTGATGTTTCCAAATTGATTTACGAGTATGTCATCAATATCCAATATGTCAAATACACGCATCTATTTCTTTAGTTTATATTTCTAACCACATTTACTTCAGTTCCTGTCTGTTCCTGTATTTTACAGAGAGGTTTTTTGACTTTTAGGTTTCTGGTGTCGACAGTCATGGAATTTTCGTTTATCATTTTTGAATATCCATTTATTGGTTCGTTACCTGTTGCTTTGTTACTATTTTAATGCAGTGCGTTTACAGGGTGTGAGCAAGCATTTGTTTGGTGATCTGTGGTGTGATGTTCGTTTATTTTCAAAATAATTCCTTAAGAATTTTAAACTGTCGTCATTGCACATCTATTTCTTCAGGCATTTTTAGTGTCATTTTTATTGATTTGTGTATGATTCTAATATGATAGAATATTTGTTGGATTGTTAATATTTTTAAGCATATTGTGGCAAAGTGTAAGAGTCGTTCATTTTAAAATAATATACATGTCAGTCATTATGGTTGTGCACATCTGCTTTTAAAAATTGGTCACGAAAATTCCGCAAGCCACTAATAACAGGCTGCAGAACCTCTAATTTGTTGGATGTTCGAAATTCGCGGGGTTATTAAACTGTGGACCTTGAAAATTCGTGCGGTTGACCGCGAACTCATATAAAAAAAAGTGCAAAGCCCAGACAGACGCAGTGTATGCATTTTTTTTCGTATCCGTCTTTCCCTCTTCGTTGTGATGCTTACATTGTCACTCCTATACAGTATGTTGATGAAATAATGTATTATATTGTAGAGTAGTAATAGAGGTATTCAAAAAGGAATAAAAAAATAAAAAAACTTTTTTTACAGTTTTCGAAAAATATGTAAATTAAGGAGATAAATAAACCTCTGAATTAAGCAGAAATTTTAATTGGTTGTTTTTTATATTTTTCGTAAAAAAATGTTTAAAACAATTTCTGGGGTGAAATTAAGGTTGAGCCTTGAAAACCAAAATTTTTAAAAGTTATTGGACTATTTTTTTCCTTTTTTTTTCTATATTTTTTAAATATACATATTACGTATTTTGACACACTGATAGATATGTTTAAAGCAGATATAAGACTGGAAAAAAAGATTAAATTAATGTAAACGTTGTTAGCTTTGTTTGAATTTTTAAAGAAAACCTTTGGATTTTCTTATGTTTCTCAACATGTCGTATTGCACTTATAAACTATAATAAGGTTTGTTTTTTTTTTGTTTTGTTTAAATTTTTTAAACAAATAGCGATAAATAAGATGACCTTGATATTTGGAAATTTTTACGTTTTCCGCAACTTTCTGTAGGGTTCGCTGATATAATATATGCATAGTGTGCCTGAATGAAGTATAGGTTACATACAAATGGTTCCAAAAACTAATTGCACATTTTGAATATGGACTCTCTCCTGACTTCAGAGCCATATTCATATAAATCCTAGCTGATCCTCTTCTCGAAACTTTTGACATTTTTCTAGTTAGTCTAGGCGCTGGCTCCTGTCACGTGTGACCTAATATGTGCGCTCAGTTTCACTGCGGGGCTTTGTTAAGCACCCATAGCAGTATAAAACAAGTTTGGTCACGTGGTCGAACTCATGGTCGTTTGGCCGCCATCTTTAAAAATGGCCTCCAAATTAAAAGATTTTTGTTTAAGCGTATCTCCCTACCCAGAGGTCCTATTTAAATTTTTTAAAGCTGGTTTTACTCCTTTTTGAAAGGCAAACAATCATAACACATTTTTTGATAAATTACGTAGTTTTTGAGATATACCAAGATTATTAGTATTTCCGCTCGCAAAAGAGTTAAAATAATACCCATGCTCATTTTATTGTAGCTACAATATTATTGACATTTGTTTTTTTTTGTTACATAAAAGGCTGACCTTTCACAGAAAAAGATATTGACTATATGTTTTTAAAGTTCGTTGGATGGTACTCCTAATGACTGCCCTAAAGAGGGTGGTTTCTGAAACTGTTTACAATATTATAGAAAAAGTGAATTTGCAGCGAAACGATGCATCGCGTAGCGAGAAATGATAAAATTAGTTTTTTATAGTACTTTTAATTTCGCTTCTTCCGATGTATCACTTAGCATCCTAGCTTTGATAGTTAGCTGTACAAGCCAGCTAAAATATACAATTTTGTAAAAATTCCATGTTTTCGCTCCAAAATCGATATATTTTTTTAAAAATTGTAAAAGATATGATAATGGTCAGAAGAAGCAGAATTAAAAGTACTATAAAAAATTATTCTTAATGTTTTTCGCTACGATGCATCGTTTCACTGCAAATCCACTTTTTGTATAATCTTGTGAACAGTTTTAGAAACCACCCTCTTTAAGGCAGTCTTTAGGGGTACCATCCATCGAACTTTAAAAAGATAAAGTCAATCTCCTCTTCTGTGCAAGGTTTAAAGCCTTCTATGTAACACAAAAAAACAAATGTCAATAATATTGTAGCTACAGTAAAATGAGCATGGTTAGAATTTTAACTCTATTGCGAGCAGAAATACTAATAATCTTGGTATATCTCAAAGACTACTTGATTTATTAACAAATGTGTAATTACAAAATTTATTTGCCTTTAAAAAAGGAGTATAACAAGCCTTTAAAAATTAAAATCGGATGACTGAGTAGGGAGATACGCTTAAACAAAAAAATCTATCAATTTGGCGGCCATTTTCAAGGATGGCGGCCAAACGACCATGAGTTCAACCACGTGACCAAACATTTTTTATACACCTAAGGGTGCTTAACAATGCCCCGTAGTCAAACTAAGCGCACATATTAGGTCACACATGTCAGGAGCCAGCGCCTAGACTAACTAGAAAAATGGTAAAAAAATTGATAAAATTTCGAGAAAAGAGCTAGGATTTATATGAATATCGCTCTAAAGTCAGGAAAGAGTCCATATTCAAAATGTGCAATTAGTTTCTGGAACCATTTTTATGTAACCTATACTTCGTTCAGGCACACTGTGTATGATATTTAAAGGTCTATGCATATCAATATTATGGGTTTATATCAATTTTGTAAATATATGTTTAAATTCAATTAAAAATGCAGTAAAAATATAAAATCCAATTAAACATTTTAAAATTAAAAATCATTGTAAAACCTTTAGCTTATTTTGTTTGTTTGAACCGATTAAAGCGGACCGTAAGGTTTCTATTTTTGCAGTTTTATTACTTTTTTTATGTTTTCAGATTTATGTTAATTTCTTAGAGTAAAAAATATTACTCTAAGGTTAATCATAAAAACTGTTTTACTTCTAATTGAAGGAGCGATTGCCTCCTCGATTGCTTTGTTAATACTAATTATTTTTGATTCGTGTTTTTATTGTTTTTTTTTTTTTAAATTTAATTGCTACTTATTTATGTTGCATTTGTTGGATAACATTAATCGAGATGTTGTCGTTTTACTGTTTGTTTTTTTCATTTTGCAATTGATAATTTGCTGTTGCATTTTCAAGCAATTGAATCGGTCATTTCAAAAACAACACGAGTCACATTTCTCTAATTTTACAGGAAAGGGAAAAAACTACCTGGAAACCTGGACTAGTGTTTTTTTTTGCACAGACTTAAAAATAGATTAAGTGCGTACTGTTGTAGTTTTTGCTTAGAACGTGTATTTAATTTACCTTAGAGGAAGTCGATTCCACTAAAAACTCAGATTCTGAAATAAGTGGACTCATGTCGTTTTTGAAATGACCGATTCAATTAATACTTCAACATTTTGGCCATACCGTAGGTATGGAAAGCTATTGGGAAAACAAAAGAAAACAAACCATTTTCATAAATTTCTCGTGAAAACAAAAATTTTCATAGACTAGTTTTTGAAAATTTTAATTTTTTCTGGGATGATAGTGCTAAGTTGACACTTAACTTCTTCTTAGCATTACCACTCCTTTTCAGGAAAACCGATGGCGCGACATTCTGAGGGCACGGCAGGTCCTCGCCAAGTAAAGTTCGCGCTGCCGTAACATCTTTTCTTGAAACATTTCAGCCCATATTTGACCTATCTAAAACTCTACTTCGGAATAAGCTACGAATCTCATACTCCGCACCGTATACCTATTTAAAATTTGCTAATTTTCGGAGCTTCAATCGTCAATATCTCGAAAACTAACAAAGATAGAGCCATAGTGTTACATATATCTGTAAAGCTAATTTTTTGCGGAACTTAAAAATACAAAAATATATAGGGTGTTCCCTTTAAAAAAATTGATCTGATTGTCGCCCCCTGTATATTATAATGTATAAAAAAATACTATATACTATATATAAAATACATAATTTACCAAACCGAACAGTTTTTGTTTGAACTTTCTACTCCCAATAATAACCGAGTTATAGCGATCTTGCAATTATAAAAAATCACCCTGTACTTCCAGACATGCTACAAAGCTGAAATTTGGCACACTGATAGAAATTATGACCAAACCCCTGGAAAAAATAAAAAAAACCCCAAAACTCTAATTTACTCCCCTCCCCTATACATGTAAAGTTATGTAAAAGTAACATTGCCCACTTCCAGAAATGGCAGACTGATAGGAACTATGATAAAACTATAGGAAAAAATTTAAAAACACTAAAATTTTTATTTACTTTCCTCCCCTATAAATGTAAAGTTATGTAAAATTAACATTTCCTACTTCCAGGAACACAAGAGAGCTGAGCTTTAGACGGCTGATAGGAACTATGGTAAAACCATGGAAAAATATAAGAAAAACCTCAAAATTTTTAATAAGGCATTGCAAAAGTTTTGAACAATATCCCGCATATTTTACTACTTTAAAACTTAAATATTATCCAAATCCTTTAAAAAAGCAGTGAAATCATAACAAAAACATTTCATGTAAAAAAAGCCAAGTACGCGAAAGTGGTATTCCGTAAAAAGAATTGAGATAAAAGTAAAGCCAAGTTCTCCAATACACATTACAAAATGAATGGTTCTTACTAGTTTGGAAATGTTTTTCTAAACTTGGCTATTACGGCTGCAAATGACTCTTAGGCACATTGCTAAATTGAACGTAAAGAAGTTTGGCTAGAATAGCAAAGTTAAAAAACAAACATTTTCAAACTAGTAAGAACCATTCATTTTGAAATTTGTATTGGAGAACTTGGCTTTACTTTTATCTCAATTCTTTTTACGGGATACCACTTTCGTGTACTTGGCTTTTTTTACATGAAATGTTTTTGTTATGAATTATTTTACTTTGTATGCAGCTTCTAGGGTGGAGTTATTTTATGCAAATAAACCGACGATTATGGTTTTATTATTTTTTCTTTTTTAATAAGATTTTTATTTTTTTGATCCTTGGTGTTCCTTGAATTTCAAGTATTTTTTCAATACGAGGGCTGTCTTTTATATTTTGCATATAGGAACATAGAGGGCGACACTGATCGAGTCGTTACTAAAACTTCGGAAGATCGACATGTCGCAAGATCGAGGCTTTATTGGGGATTTCAGAGAGAAGACCTCAATTCAAAAAAGTGTGCATGAAGAATAAAGAAAATTATTTTCTCGCTGGATACCGCATCTGTTAACCGAAGAACAGAAAGAAGCTAGGGTCAATTGGTGTTAGAAAACTTTAGACCGCTTTGAGGCAGGAAACTCGAAAAACGTGTACAGCGTTGTCAGTGGTGATAAATCGTGGATTTACTCATATGAACCCGAAACTAAACGTCAGCCGTCTGTTTGGGTGTTCCAAGATGCAGAAAAGCCAACAAAAGTCATTCGTTCTCGAAGTGTATTCAAAAAGATGGTCGCGAGATTTGAGAAAGCAGGTCATGTAGCAGCAAATCCTCTGGAAGATCAAAGGACTCTTACTGCCGATTGGTACATCACCATTTGTTTGCCGAAAGTCATCGCCGAGCTTCGAAAAACGAACCCCGAATGAATCATCCTCCACCAAGACAATGCAAGTTCGCACAACAAAACGTCGAATTGTGGGACCATCCTTCATACAGTCCTAAGTTCCAAAGATTTCTATACTTTACCGAAAATCAAGAATGGACTGCGTTTTCAAAGATTTTAGTCGCCAGATGAAGCAGTCGACGCCTTCAGCAAACGTGTGGAATTATAACTTTGACAACTGGTTTGACCGCATGCAATAGTGCATTAATTTTCGTGGAGAATACTTCGAGAAACAATAAAGTCTTTAAAGGTTATCTACTGTTTAATTCCAGCTGTAAAACTAAATAGACAACCCTCGTATATAATATTATTTGTTTTGGCACTTTTGGCATATAAAGTTCCTCCCAATTATTAGCGATAAAAGTGTCACTTTTATTCCCCGAGATAAAGTCACAAATAAACAAAAAATCGGAATGAAAAGTGACATGACAGGGATAAAATGTAAAAATTGTGATGAAAAGTGGCTGATCAGAAGAGTAATAAATCCAAAAGCGTGAAAAAACCTAATAACACCAAAAAACTGAAAAAAACTCGTGAAATAAACTAAAAAGTGCGAAAAATGTTGTATAAACCTCGTGATAAAAGTGTCTTTTTATCCCTTGGTATATAGGTCGAGTTCGTAAAGGCATCGATGAGCTCATCGATGACAACTATCAAGTTTTTAAATTAATCAGTGCAATTCGTTGAAATCCATCGGATTCGTAAATTATCTGATGAATTTCACCAAGGCACCAATTGATGAATGTCAATTACGTCAAAATCAGCTGTTTTTTGTGTTTTTTTTTTTCGGCTGTGTAATTTTATATATTTTTTGTTGTTTTTTTTGTTAAATGCTCCACAGTGTGGTAAACAAAGTTTCGATGGTCATCTTAAAAGATATAAATAGTGACTCAAGACTCGGATGATGAAGATCTGGCGTTAATTTCAATTTCAATTTCTTTATTTATATACGAGTTAAAATTTTTATAAAATCATTTACATTTTACAAACTTATTATTAATTTATTCTAAAGAGCAGAAGAACTTAATCTCGAGAGCCCTTTACCATTATTATTTTATGCTAAGTTTATATGCTAATATGAATTTTTAAAATAAATGAGTTTTAGTTGTTTTAAATTAGAGTAAATTTTTCAAGTAAAATTCCTCATCCTAATACTAACCTAATCTATACAAAGGCACAAAAGCCTACCTTAACAAAAGCTTAAAAAAAACTTTATAACATTAAAACACTTATAAAATATGAAAAAACAAATCCTGTTTTTTATTTTGTTTTTAAAATTTTTATATCATCAGACCGTGGCATGCCAGGATTGAGGGTTACGTTGAAAATGTTGTTTCCATGTATTAATGCAGATAATCTTTTAGAAAATAAATCAAAATCGAAAAAAGCGAGGTTCAGATATCTGATTCATCGCGTTCTTTTTTATTTTCTGGTGTTCATCGGACTCACCGAATGAAAATGTCAAATGAATGTCAAACGTCAACGTCAAACTCGCCCATAATATACTATAAAATCCTAATTTGCCGGTTTAAAATTTTTAAAGGTTTTCAACCTCCGATACGAATACGAAAACATGTGTTAAACTTTGATTCCATTGCACAAGCAACTGCAACTAATTTTTTAGAGAAAAAAGTAAACATTCAAAAAAGACAAAGATGGAAACAGACTTTTTTACCCGATTGGTCGTATTGTTGCAGGATGTAAAAATAATTCTGTTATCAATTGTTGAAAAATATTTTGATATTATCATATGGTAGGGAAATAATTAGTAATTATATGTCTGATAAGTTTAGGTTCAAAAACTTATTTTTAACAATACAGGCTGTTTTACGAACATTGGAACAGCCATTTTATTGCAAGAGGGATATAATATACAGTATTGGCCAAAAGTAGAGCAACTACCTAAAACTTCAAACAGTTCACTTGTTTCCGCCAAAATATCACATAGTACCTTTTTGTCACATTTAAAAACAATATTTTTTTTGTGTAGTTTTAGGCAAAAATGGCAAATAACATCCGAAGAAAACGTTAACTATAAATCCTTAAAATTTCACGACAATTGAACAATTTTAAAATGGCTAAAAATAATATAACCAATATTTCAAGATGTTTGCCAAAATTATTTTTGCTAATTTTAAAAATTTATTTTTAATGTTTAGTCCTTTTCGAATGTTTTTTTGCAATTCTCGCCTAAAATTCTAAAGAAAACACTTTTTTAGCTTTTTTTTTAAACATTACAAAAAGGCACTACATGATTTTGTGGAGAAAATCGCCGAAACACGTGAACAAACTGAGCCGAACCGGATTGAAGTCTTCAACTGCACGACGACGTGTTCTTGGATAGTAGGTACATACAGAATGATATTTCTATACAATTTTGTAAAATCGCTTTACTTTTGAACAATAGTGTAGATCTTGGCCCACAGTGCACTTGTTGTGATCCAAGCATTTTGGAAAGACACGCATTTTCCCATAATCCATTATTTTTAAAAATTGCGTCTAGACCCAATTAAAAAATTAACACATTTAAAACAAAACACTTTGTTGTTAGGTCAGTTATTTTCAAAATTTGTCAACACAAAGACAGCTGATGTTTTTTATTTGGTCTTGATTTTTTTAAAAGAACAGTTTAATTATAAATAATCGGGTAAGTTATCAACATAACTGATTCAGTAATGTTTAACTCAAATCTTGCAGAAATTAGAAAAATGAATTTTCTGCGAAAGAAGAAAAAAAAATGCCGTGTTTTGTGGGGGTCAAATAAGTGTAAAGATATGAAAATACCAAATAGAAAGTAAGCAAATTAAGTATTAAAAACTGTTAAGACATTGACGAGCGAGCTGAAGCAGAGTTTGGATAAGAACTTCTTTGACGTGAAAACCAAATAGTTTTAACAAGTTCCCAACGAAATCATCAAACCATCAGTATAATTCAATGCCGGTAGGGGTATTTTCCTACCAACAGAAACAACTCTGTTGGTTTCACACAGCAACACGATATAGTTTGTTTTTTTATTTTGGCGGTTACGTCATGACATATTTCCATTATTTTAAATGATAAAATGTCAATGACGAACGGCCATTATAAAAAGAACCTAATATAATATACACTAATATATCAAAAGGATAGGAAAATATTGTGACAACACGCATGGTGACTAACAGAACTTTATTGTTGCCTTATTCAACATTAAAAATAATGTACTTTCAAAAATTTTTAAACATGCTTTACTTTTAAAATCTAAAAAAGAAAACAAAAAACCTGTAAAGTTTTTATTTTCAAGTGAAATTTGTATGTATATTTCAAAATAAAGGTGTTCGTGTCGAGATTAGTTTATTGTCTAAGCTGTTTCAAGTAGGGTTACTTAAGCTGTATTCGTAATGAATTTGCGGGTTAAGTCACACTTAGCGTATTCCATTGGAAAAATGAGTGCAGCACTAGTGCACAACTGGTTCAGTGTTTCAATTCGTTTTTATATTTTTTAAGCAACATTTGAATTTAGTTTAGCACTGGCTGGCTCTGAGGGCTTGTGCCACATCAAAAACTTTTTCACGCCATGTAATTTTAAACTCAAAAAAAAAGTGAGAGATTTTTAAGATTTTTCTCACTGCTAGTAGAAAAACGGATGAAGATTAAATATATCAAATGACACAGTATCATTTCAAGAAAAATTTCAACCCAACCTCATACTTAGGGTTTCCATATCAGTTTTTTGAAACCCAGGACATTTGAGACCTAAAACCCGGACGAAATCCGGACTGTTTTAAAAACTGGTAAAGTAAGTAAAACAATAAAACTACAAATTAACGGAAAATATACAGAATGTAGTCAGTGGGTAAATTCTGCCTAGCGCTTAAAATAAATTTATGAAATTTGCTTATGTAATGTTATTTTATTAAAAGAATGATTTTCAACAATAACCCGGACATTTTTTCAAAATCCGCCCGGACGTCTCCGGACGCCTTAAAAACCCAAATATGTCCGGGCAAATCCAGGGAGATGGAAACCCTACTCATACTTATACTTGTTATATTTGTTCCTTCCCATCGTGAGCCACAATAGACCCACTAGTGGTCGCAGTGGAAGGGCTGCAAGGCCCACTCACATATGAATCATCATCATCATCATTCCCATCGTGATTTATCTTTATTTCATGTCTTATTATTAAATACTTATAAACTGCATTTTATATATTATTTACTATATAAGGATATTTTTTATTTTTTAATATGTGGCTCGTCTCTTGATTTCAGCTGTTTGGTTTTCTTGTGTCACCCTGCATAACACCTCTTCTTATGAGGATTGGCTTGGTTCGTTCGTGGATTTTGATTGATGTTGTTCCTTCGCTATATATATATATTGGCTATTAAGTCTGTGTATCTGTGATCTATTCGGCTATTAATTAAAGATGCTTTACGGCCCAGCACTCAATGCTTTCAAAAGCTTTTATAGTGGAATTGTTGTCTTCGTTGGCTCGTTCTATTAGGATTTTCATTGTTCATAGGTGGTCAACTGTACTGAAACCTTTTCTGAAGCCTGCTTATTCTTTTGATTGATATCCGTCAAATTTTTTTGTTAGGCTATCTGTTAATATTTTCGTAAAAAGCTTAAAAATTACATTGAGGAGTGTTATAGGTCGATAGTTTCTTAGGTCTGCTCTATCGCCTTTCTTGTGTAGAATAATGGTTATGGATTCTTTCCAGTTGCTTGGGATTATTTTTTTTTTAATTAAAAAAATTAAATTCAGGAGAAAATGGAGCGTATCAACCACAGCTTTACCACCGTACTTGAGCATTTGTGCCGTTACTCCGTCTTTTCCAGGTGATTTGTTATTTTTTATTTTCTTTAATGCTCTCTTTATTCCCGCTTTGCTTATTTCAGGTTCAGCTCTGAGTTTATGTTCTTTATTTTTGTTTCGAGTTTCTTCATGGTTTTTCGCGATGGTTTCCTTTTTGTTTGGTATAATTATGTATAGAATAGTGTGATATTTATAATATCCTCTTTAACGTTAGTTTCTATGCCGCTCATATCTATTATTTTAATTCTTTCATATCTACCTAGAGTCGACCTTAGACATTTCATATTTCTGTTATTTTCTATAACTCCCTCAACTTTTATTTCTTGGCTCTTTAAGTTTCACATTAAGTCTCAATTTTGTGCCGACTATAGGACATGCGCAGTGCTTTTACAATGATGGTTTGACGGTTTCAATGGCTTGCCTGGTGTGTTTCTTGTATTTTATTTATTAAAAGATTTAAACTGATTTTTTTGTTTGAGATATTACATATTAGCTCACACATATACTATACTATAGTAGTGTGAGCTATGGTGATCCTAATTTTTTCGAGAAAAAAAAAGTTGCTCCGATTTCAAAATTTTTTATATATCTTTGCGTTTCAGATGATTTTGAAACTTTTTTGTTGCGCCGTCTGTCTGTCTGTCTGTCTGTCTGTCTGTGTGTCTGTCTGTCTGTCTGTCTGTATGTCTGTCTGTCTGTCTGTCTGTGTGTCTGTATGTCTGTCTGTAACAACCAACGCGCATAACTCAAAAACCGCTTGGCCGATTTTAATGAAATTTGGTACCTAGGCTGGGTCTTGGGTCGAGATGGTCCCATTTAAAAATGAACAAAATCCACCGAACACAAACCAAATAAAAGGGTGGGGGTAGATTTCAAAAATTAGAGTTTATGTGAAAATATGGCGTGTGTGATATCAAACGAAAGGTAATTGAGTCTGCAGTTAAACAAAATACATTTTAATTTATTTAAAAAAAAAGAGTGGGGGTATATTTTAAAAATTAGAGTTTAAGTGAAAATATCAAATCAAATCAAGCTTTATTGTAGACAAAGCAAATACATAACTAATAATAATAATATGGCGTGTGTGATATCAAACGAAAGGTAATTGAGTCCGGACTTTAACAAAATACATTTTAGTTTTTGTTTTTTTTGTAAGGGTGGAGGTAGATTTCAAAAATTTGAGTTTAAGGCAAAACATGGCTTGTGTGGTATCAAACAAAAGGTAATTTAGTCTGGAGTTGAATAAAATATATTTCAGTTTTTAGTTATATTAGCTCACACGTACCCTATAACTATAGTACCTAGTGTGAGCTTAGGGGCCCATATATTGGCAGAGTTTTTTTATTGTTTTTATTCTATCATTTATGTACTACGCGTGCCTGAAGTTTATTTTGATTCATAAATTTTGTGCTGAATTCCGTGTCAAAGTGACTTCGCCCGTGAATTCATTAAGAATGCGGAATAAGCATGGACTTCTTAACCTCAAAACTTCCTAACCTCAAAATTGATAGGTAACGCTTTTTATAGATAGTTTAAGTTGTGCTACGTATTTTTACGTAAAACTGCACGTTAAGCGCTCTACGTTTTGTTCCAAATTTGAGTTTAAGTTGAATGTTTTTACATTACCATAACAAGTCTACTAATAGCAGAGAATATGGAATTCGGCACTGTGTCTTTTCAACTACAGTAGGAATATATTTGCAAAGAATCGTTTATACTGGAAGCGGAAATTATCGTTTAGGCCTCATTTTTCGATCGGTCAATCAACCAATTCTATTCTTTGGTAACGTTAAGGTGCCCGCAGACTGCCGTAAGCTAACGTAAATACGTAAGCTTCTAACGTGACCTTGACGACGGTGTGACGAAGTGCGCTTGCGTAACTGTAAAATCTCATGCTTACGTAAAAATACGTAGCACAACTTAAACTATCTATAACAAGTCACTGCACCATGCGTCTGACGTTCTGCATCCTATTTTAGTGGCTACACTGATTTCAGTGTTACCACATTTATGCACTTACTTGAGATTAAGTGAGACATTTTTGGAAAAATCCGTAAAATTTACAGTTACAAAAACGGAAGCTTGAACTTTAGAAAATACGAGAGCGATCAGCTGATTCACATAGAACACCGTGGTGCTAAGCGGTGTTTTGTGTGCTGAAAAACGAGGGTCTATGGTAGCGCCGCGGTGATCAGACTTCGAAAGCTCGAGACTGGCAAACAGCGAATGTAAGTCAAATTTGTCAAGAAACGACGCGCCTGCCTCTATTTCAGTGATGTAAATATCGCAAACCCAAAAAAAAACAGTGCTGCCTACAGAAGTGGGACCAGTATGTCAAACACATCCTGCAGTGATTTTTAGATTTTTAACCGATATATGTCAGCAATCCATCTGAGGTTAAGAAGTCCGTGGGAATATGTAATAAAGTTTGCAAACCTATTAACACGGATGTCTTTTTTAAGATAGCCGTGATTGGGCCACAATCCTCCACTTTGTTGACGTCACATCCGGGGAATGACGGTTGATGAATATTTGATTATATTTTTTTAAATAAAGCCGGTTTTGAGATTGTTTTTACTATATTCTTGCAGAACAATTTTTTTTAAATGTATAGTAATCTTAATTTTTCAGAGCCGCTTCATTAGCTCACACAAAAATTAAATTTAAAACAGAAGCGATTGTGACAAACACAGATGACAAAGTCAAATATTTGTCAAATATAACAGTTGGCATGCGGTACATGGCGGGTAATCTGAATTCAAAATAAAAAATGCTAAATGTTGAAGATTTTAACCTTTTAATCACCTTGCATTCTTACAAAAGTTTGGTGGAATATGAGGATAGTGTCTGAGAATATTTGACTGAAATTTCGCGGAAATCTGTAGTGCCATTTTAAAAATATCATAAAAAAACGTCTGACCTCCCATAAGACCCAATGTAAAAGTCAGCCCCCGGACAACAGCTGTTTTTTTCATGGTCGTGTTTGTTGGCCTTGTATTAGCATCATTAGTGATCCTACATTTAATAGCTCAGTTTTGTTTGTCCCTATATAATTTTTGTGACACCTTTGTCAAATTGCCAGACTGACAGTCGTGTAAGATGACATTCGGCGTCGTTGATGTTTCTGTTCTGGCCGTTTAAAATCACAAAATTTAAACAATTTTTTTTTCAAAATTGTTTTAGCTATGGCAGAAGGAAATGGTGAGGTCCAAGAAGATATGAAAATAGAGAGAACTGAAGACTACGAGAAACTCCTAGAATATGGCCTCGATGAAAAGGTAACAATTAGACCAGTGCAAATTCCTTGTGGAACAGAAAAATCTAATACCTACATGAAAACTATTGGAAATTAAAGAAAATATATTGCAGCCGACAGGGAAAATAAATGAGACTTGATCCGAGTTATCAGGGTAAAATTAAGGACACTCAAAGCTGCTCTACAATGAGTGTCCTTAGGAGGAATGGGGTGGATAGTCGTTTTTACCTTTTTCAGCGAAACTAGACCTACAATCAAAAAGTCATTAAGGTAACAAAAAGGTCTATAATTTTTTATTAAGTATTTTTTTACATAACCTAAAATTTTCCAAAAACAATCGAAAAGACTGTTTCTTATTGATTTTAATTTTAAAATTTTTTGAGAGTAACAATGGTTTCTTTTTTGTTGAGACGTCTTTTTTTAGATGGTATAAAAACAAAATGTAAGCAGTTGAAAAAATAGCAAAATGAAATTACTGCAATATAATTTAAATTAAATTCTATTTCACTTATGCTATTATTGATTTTCACCATGTCACTTTTTCGCATTTCCCGGCAAATTTTTCCATAGTGATGTTTATTGTTTTTTATACTGGAGAAAACTGATAAATCGGATCAAGTCTAATTTAATTTTCCTGTTGGCTGCAATATACCGGGTGGGCCAAAAAAAACCGGACATATTTTTTTCATTATAACTTTTGAAATATACAATCGATTTTAGTGGGACAAACTGCACTTGGCAGAGAATTAATCAGAGTTTTGACTAAATATATTTTTTATCCGCCATCTCAAAATTCAAGATGGCGGACGAAACTAAATTGTACCCTTCAAGGACGCTCGTTTATTTTTGTGTTGCAAACATGTTTTAATCATTTTTGTAAATTAGGAAAAAAGCTGCGTCCTTGCCACGCACAACAAGGTATGAATCAGCAAAATCGGTTTAGTGGTTCTAAAATAAATATTTTTGTTTCAACCATTGTTTTGCATATTATACAATTACCTTGTCCATCATGTCTGCATTTATTTCCTTATACATCCATTACTACTGAACCGATTTTAATAAAATAAAAAGCATCCTGGTGAGAATTGATTACTGTTTAAAGATCACAATCAAAGTTTATCGCCATCTTAAAATTTAAGATGGCGGACAAAATCATACTTGATTCTTCAAAATGGCGTGTTTATTCTTATTTTCCGAAAATGTTTTAGTTTTTTTTAAATTTATAGACAAGCCCCCACACAACGAGGTACAAATTCGTAAAATTGGTCTGGTGATTCCCAATAAATCTATTTTTGTTTCAACCATTGTTTTACAGATTATACGATAGCATTGCCAATCCTGTCTGCATTCCTTATAAATTCGTTACTACTAAACCAATTTTAGTGAAATAAAAAAAAATCATGGTGAGAATTGATTGCTCTTTAAAGATTATAAACGAAATTTGCCGCCATCTTAGAATTTAAGATGTCGGAGAGAATCATACTTGATTCTTCAAAATGGGATGCTGATTCTTATTTTCCAAAAATGTTTTAGTTTTTTTTTAAATTTATTGAAAAACACTACTTTTTTCCGACATAGAGAGGTACAAATTAATTAATTAATTTCTGTAAATTAAAGAAATACTAAAACATTTTCGGAAAATTTTTTGAAGGGTCAAGTAAGATTTTGTCTGACAGCGTTAAAGAACAATCAATTCTTTCCAATAAGGAAATGCATGCAGACAGGATTGGCATTGCAATCTGTAAAACAATGACTGAAACAAAAATAGATCTGTTGAGAACCACCACACCGATTTTACTAATTTATACCTCGTTGTGCGGGGGAAAATTAGTGCTTTTCTATAAATTATAAAAAAAAACAAACATATTCAAAAAATATAACATGCCATTGATTCTTCAATCAAGTATGATTCTGTCCACCATCTTAAATTTTAAGAAGGCGATAAATTTTTATCATGATCTTTAAAAAGCAATCAATTTTCACCAGGATGTATTTTATTTCATCAAAATCAGTTCAGTAGTAATGACTTTATTAGAAAATAAATGCAGACATGACTGGCAAGGCAATCCTATTATATTCAAAACAATGGTTGAAACAAAAACATATTTTTTTAGAACCACTGAACCGATTTTGCTGATTCGTACCTTGTTGTCCGTGGCAAGAATGCTGCTTTTTTACCCATTAAAAAAAATAATTATAACATGTTTGCAACACGAAAATAAACGACCATCTTTGAAGGGTACAATTTTATTTTGTCCGCCATCTTGGATTTTAAAATGGCGGACAAAAAAATATATTTACTCAAAACTCTGATTAATTCTCTGCCAAGTGCAGTTTGTCCAATTAAAATCGATGGTATAGTTTAAAAGTTATAATGAAAAAAAATTGTCCGGTTTTTTTTGGCACACCGGTATATACGCTCTTTAATTTTCAATTTTTTATTTAATTTTTTGTTGATTTTAAAGGTATGCAATCGTCTATATTATAATGAGTATGCCTACTGAACAAAGATTATAGCATATAATAAATACTTCAAGATAAATAAAGGGTGTCAAAGTTGACTTTAAACCCCTAATGCGAATACAAAACTGAGGGGTGTTATACGTTTCATTAGTTTTAACCCTTTTTCTGTTTTTCTTTGTTGCTGTCTATACACATGTAATAGCCTGTTTATACTCATTTTTAATCATAAACATTTTTAAGGCATAAATCTACTGAAATTTTTTTGTGTAAATTATTCTCATCGTTTAAAGCACATTTTAAATTGAATTTTCATACTATAATGGCTGATCCGCAGTTTCATTTCTTCCCGCTCACTTCTATTCTTCTCTCTCTCCATTATAGAGAGATTGACTTGATATCTCGCTGTTTTAAAGGTTACTGTTTTAAATGTCGCTCTTTTAGTATGCCGCTCTTTTAAACTATTTTAATATGTTGCTATTTTAAATGACTCTCAAATGAGACCGCTGTTTTAAATGTCGCCGTTTTATATATCGCTCTTTTGAAGCGGAGCCTCCTTCCGGTCCGGTCTATAAACTTTTGGCCTCGGGATAAAAACTGCCACTTTTATCCAGCCAGCATCGAAATAAAACAAAATTAAAATATTAAATTTGGAAAATCCCGTTAATTACAGCAGCACTTAATGTGCGACCGTAATTTGGCACTAGCCTTAGCTGGAGTCTCTGTATTTTGACATATTTCTATTATCCATACAGGACTCAAGCTTTACATAGCATACTTGTTTATTTGTTTTTTTTATTTGTTGTATGTGTGTGTGTGTGTGTGTGTATGTATGTATGTCAGTTTTTCTATACAGGGCGTCCCAAATAAAAGTAACTGCATGGGGATTTCGATAACGGTAAGGGATACCGTTTTGGTTAAATGAGAAAGAGCTGCGCTATTTTGAGCCTAATCAGGTGCCAGCGGCGTAGCGTGGGGGGCGCGGAAGGTTCGTCCCCCCCCCCCCGCCCCGAGGGTAGTGGCGCCCCATTGGTGGCCGAAGCGCCCTCAGCTTTATTAAGCCGGACCGGCAACGGCCAATTTTTTTTTTGGTCGCAAGATTTGTGAGAGGCGCCCTTGTGACCTCTTGGCCGCCCCCTCACACATGATGACCTTTTTTTTTTTTTGGTCGCAAGATCTATCAGTTTTCAGAGGCGCCCTTTGTAGCTGTCGCCTCCCCCGCCCTTTCGGGCACGCTACGCCGCTGTCAGGTGCTGAATCAAAATTAAAAAATATTTGTACCTTCCTAGCCCGCGCAGCTAGATCATAGAGCTCAACAGGGCAGAGATACCAATCGTTAAAAGCAAATATATTGAGCTCAACCAGTGTTCTTATTGCACAAAATAAAGCTCTCATACATACACTGACTTTACGAAAGCCTTTGACCAACTCGACCACCAGATATTACTTAAAAAGTTTAACACAGATTCGACTGCAGTCAAAAATTGATAAGCCTTATAAAATCCTACATTGTGGGTCGCTTCCAATATCTATTTGTCAATGGATTCAGGTCCCAACTTCCGGGATCCCTCATTAATCAGTGCTGAGTCCACTTTTTTTTACATTTTCCTCGGCGATACAGAAAACAATTTATAAAGTAAACGTTTAGAATTGCAGACGATGTTAAAGTTTGTATTAAAGTGGACGGCCCGGAGAAGTGCGGGGTACTTCAAGAGGAATTTAATTTAGTCTACGAATGGTGCTTCAAAAACAATTTGCGTCTAAATATGTACAAGCGTAAAGTCATGACCTATACAACAAAAACAAACAGGATCAAGCACAACTATAATATCAATCATCAAATACTGGAAGATAGAGGATAACTTTAAAGATCTAGGCATTGAATTTGACTTGGATATTACTTTTGTAAACCATCTAAATATAACCATCTCAAAAACAACAAAAATGTACGGGTTTATTACTTGATGTGCAAATTCAAGTTTTGGAAAGACTAAAATTTAGGATTCCTCGTTCAATTTTCAAACTTTATATCGTTTAAAATAGATATATTTAATAGACCTCTACAATCTTATTCTACAACCAGAACTAGGTATTTAAAGATTAATTTTATGTATAACATATATCGATGTGTCAGTACGAAGTAAATTATCATTATTAGTTTTCAAGTTTAGGTAGTAACTGACCTTGTAATTGGAAATTGTTCTGTGAGGAAGTTTAAAAAATAACTAAGTAAAATGCAAAAAATACTACAAGGCAGAGTGAACAGAATCAAAGGTCCTGAAAATCCTGGAAGACGACTAATTTTATGGCTGATAAACGTAAAAGAAAGATTAAAATTACCATAACGATTATTACCATAAAACCCTTGTTTTGCATTTGGGTTGATTTTAAAATTATTGTTTTATTACAGGTGGCATCAAAATTAGACGAGATATACAAGACTGGTAAATTAGCACATGTAGATTTGGACGAACGGGCCTTAGATGCCCTCAAAGAATTTCCCGTCGATGGAGCGCTTAATGTATTGGAACAATTCCTCGACTCCAACTTAGGTAAATTTTTCAATATATTTCTTAATTAATCTATGTTGGGTTAAGTTTTTTAATATATTTCCTATCTAATGTAAGCAGGCTCACTTAAAAACTACCTTTCATTTAAAAAACATATTTAATATAAAGACACTAATGCAAGTTTGTGTAAAAATATATTATTTTATTAAAAATTATATAAATGTTACTTAAACTACAAAAGGAACAGTATATTTTTCATACAAATTTACTTCGTAAACTCATTTTGGTTGCAAACGTTGTCACCTTTGTTTTCAATGGTTTTTAAATGGGAGGTAGTTTTTTATGTTCATCTTGTACCCAACGTTTTCATTGCTTTCAACAAATTTTTCAGACAAAGCTTGGCCTGATTTTAAACAATGTTTTGCTGTTTCTTTAACGAACTTACCCTTGTATCTCGGATCAGGAAGTCTTGATCTACAACAGACTAAAATTTCATAACGTTTGAAACAAATTTTGACAAGCTGCAGGCACAGTAATACAAGCCAATTTACGACTGATTCCAAACAAGAATAATTTTTATCTTTTCATTAAGTTCTCAGCCTACCCCTACAGGCTACCTCAGGGTAGTTCTTTCTGTTGGTTTCACACATTTTATGCTCTATACGAAGCTCTCATCTACGTCCACCTGAGGACGGCTCAATAAGGCCGAAATCGGTTGTGGATTGGTATAGATCACTGTACATACAGCTTGTCAGAACGTGTTCCAAACAAGAATGATTCGAAAGTGAAAGCCACATTTAGTTTCATTAAGTTTCCAACGAAAGGATCAATACCAGCAGTGTAATTCAATACCGGTAGAGGTATTTACCCTCGGAGTAAAGAGAGAGATACAACTAGTCCTCAGAAGGAGGCGATGGTAGCCGCAGACATAAATTTTGTCCGTCTTATTAGACTTCGTCAGTATGGCGCAACCGAAATGGAAATACGATTAAACGAAGATGATAAAAACTGGAGATGAAATTTGCAGTATCTTTTAGGGTAGCCTCTGATCTGAGGCAAATATCTAACATCACTACGGACACTGCTAAAATCAATCTCAGTAGGTATCCTAAGCCTAGATTCAATATGAAATATAAACAGAATTTTTTGACGTGAAATCAAAGAACCAAATGAATAAATCTTCTCTCTCTCTCATCTTAGAATGAAGTGATGGTACCGCAGAAATCGATGTTGTTATTAAACTTTCTCAGTACGGCAAAAACTGAAAAGGAAAAATGAAATGTGAAACTCACTTCACAAAAGGTAGCCTCAAGTCTAAGGCAAAAATCTGCTGTCTGACTTTAGCTGTCTCCGTGGTTATGTTAGTTTATTGTCTCAGACCCGATGTTACCCTAGCTGATACTGAAAATTGGCAGTTGGTTTTTTATTGTGTATTCACATTTCATTTTTCCTTTTCAGTTTTTGCACAGTATAGAAATTGTTGGGACTTAGGTCGGAACTGTATGGACGATGGTTTAACAATTCGACATTTTGCTGTGTTAAAAATTCAATAGCTTTTTTGCTTTGTACGAACTTGCGTTGTCTTGGTGGAGGATGATTCGTCGTTCGGGGTTCGTTTTTCGAAGCTCAGCGATGACTTTCGGCAAGCTAATGGTGATGTACCAATCGGCAGTAACAGTCCTTTGATCTTCCAGAGAAGTTGTTGCTACTTGACCTGCTTTTGAGACAAATGTGTCGACCATCTTTTTGGATACACTTTGAGAAAGGATGATGATTGATGATGATTCATATATGAGTGGGCAGCCCTTCCACTGCGACCACTAGTGGGTCTATTGTGCCTCACTTTTGAGTGGTTTCTCACCACTGTATGCCTAATCCTCCAAAAAGGTTAGCTATCAGTTTGGGTGAGACACTGTTCAAGGTAGAAATAAATTTTCGGACTTCCATTGTCTTTATTTATTTTTAAACACGACGTTTCGGTTAGTAAGTATCTCTAACCGTTATCAAGTGTGAACTAAACAATCTAGTCTCTAGGCTACTACTTATTCTACTTGGTGTGCAGTCAGGTGTGACGGCCCGCCCCCTTTTTTAATCCTAAGATGCCTGTTTTCCTTAAGGAGTGGTTTCCATATGTTTGGTATGTCCGTGCTTGGTTGACTGAGTAGTAGCCTAGAGACTAGATTGTTTAGTTCACACTTGATAACGGTTAGAGATACTTACTAACCGAAACGTCGTGTTTTAAAATAAATAAAGACAATGGAAGTCCGAAATTTTATTTCTACACAATCATTGTCTACGAGTTTCAAACAAAGGACTGTTCAAGGTGTTTTGACGTAAACGTGCAATAGCCGGACATTCACACAGTATAGGTCTAACTGTTTCGTCATCCTCCATACAGAGTCTACATTCGGTCTCTTCTGTTATTCCTATTCTGTGCACTCTAAAGAGTGAGCCAGTTCTGGTATATTCATCCAGTATTGTTGGAAGCTGTTCTCCATCCATCTCAATATGGTTAATTTAGCAGCATTGTATGATATCCCCAGGGCTGGATCGTGGCCGAAAAATTCGGCAAATGCCGCTTCCATCGCTGCCTGGTCCGCGGTCTCATTTCCCTCGTGTCCAGACTGCCCTGGTATCCATACTAATGACACCTTATTAGGGCTACCAAGCGCATTCAGCGAGTTCCTGCAGTTCCTCACGGTTCTCGATGAGACCGTGTAGGAATCAAGCGCTTTTACGGCTGCTTGACTGTCGGTGAAGATTTTTATTGTCCTGTTGGTCCATTCGTGGTCAGTAATCCACCGGGCACACAGTTCAATGGCTACGAGTTCGGCCTGAAATATAGTAGCCAATTTGCCGAGACTATGTTGAATCTCTAACAACTCCAGATCCAACGCCTGATAGCATTTTGAATCCGTCGGCATACCAGAAGCTATCGTTGTTTGAAAAATTGGTCCTGTTCTTTAACCATTCCTCCCTTTCTGGGAATATAATGTTGTATAGCTTTCTGCTGTACACCGTGTTGGGCATGACGTCGGATGTCATTCCTAGAGTTGCATCCAACTCTTGTTCCCTAATTAGGGCTGCTGATATCACTTTGTTTGCGCTGCCATCCTGGTGGTTGGCCCTTATTCTATAAGTTGCTCTTCGTGCCTCCGCCTCTAATCGAGAACGGATGACTTTTGTTCGCTTTTCTTTAACTTGGAACACCCAAGTATGCGACTTTTATTTTCGGGTTCATATGAGTAAATCCATGATTCATCACCACCGACAACGCTGTACACGTTTTTAGAGTTTCCTGTCTTAAAGCGGTCTAGAGTTTTAGCTTAGCTTTCTGTTCTTCGGTTAACAGATGACTTGAGGTCTTTAAAATCCATAATGAAGCCTTAATCTCGCGATATGTCATATGTCGATCTTCCGTGATGAGCCCTTTTTAGTGCATCTGGCCTTGGATCGTCGCTAAGGTTAATCCGTCCACGCTTAAATTCTCCATGCCAACGAGAAACTATCGACTGATGGGGTGCTTCATTACCAAAAACAGAAATCAACTCGGTAAGGCATTCTTCTTGAGAAAAGATTATAGCCCGAAATTGTTCCCGGTTTAGTTCCATTTATCTACTGATTTGTTAACTTAAAAAATTCACTGTAGCTATAAAACTACATGTATCGACGTTTTGAATTTAGGTTACGTAAAGACTGAGGTTAAGTTTTAGTAACGACATTCGATCCGTGTCGTCCTCTATGTTCCTATATGCAAAATATTAAAAAAGCCCTCGTATCTTTGTTGTAGGTTTGTTTCTAACCGTTTAAGCACCTTAAAAAGGCTCAAGAAGGCTGAAACCGGTCATGCATTGGCATGAAAACTATGCCTACAGCTTGTTAGGTCGTGTGATGATTCTTCACGGTGGATAGAATAGACCGGTGTTCGGATCTTATATATATGTCGAATTTTTCACGTCACTGGTGGTCCAGCTGATTTGTGTAAACAAAAGTTAGATCTGATATGAACAACGGAACAACTAATATTTTTTAAATTTTTTGAAAACTAAGGCAATTTTCCTACTGTTTTCTAGTACATCCTTATAAAATGTAATTTTCTAGACGTATTGTCGTTATTTTTTTTTAGCGCGCTTCATTTTTTATGGCACAAAACTTAAACTACAAGTCAACCGAGGACTATTGGGTAGTAAACAAAGAAGAGCGGATGATTTTTGAAGCTGAAACAAACACATTATTTTCTTCGAATTTTAATTTTTGTGTAAAGAGAAATGTAGCGGGCTAAAAAAAATAACGACTGGTATGTCTGAAAAATATTATTTTATAAGAATATACTAAAAAATAGTAGGAAAATTGCCTTAGTTTTCAAAAAATTCCAAAAATGTTAGTTGTTCATATCATATCTTTTGTTTATAAATATTAGCTGGACCACCAGTGACAATTCGACATATATTTTTAAGATCCGAACACCGGTCTATTCTATCCACCGTGATGATTCTTGGCCTTATGATGGACGTGGGAGAAAGTGAAAACGACATAGATTCATTAAGTTACCAACGAAAGCAACATGCCGGTAGATGTATTTACTCTCGGATTAATTGTTTCTCTTGGTTTTACAAAGGCTAGCATATTGTTTGAGTGAGGTCCTGGTTAGATCCTCTGGGTCAGTCTAAAGTATCTTTAAAACATCCTGAAGCATGCAATTTAGAAGGTTCGTTTACCCTACTTTTTTTTTTAAATTTCAGAACATGTATCAAACAAATCTGCATACTTATGCGGCGTCATGAAGACCTACAGACAAAAGAGCAGAGCGGGGGTCAGTACACAACCGGGCGCGGCGGGGACACCAGCGCCCGTGCCCGTAAAAGGCCCTGACGAGGAGAAAATCAAACAAATACTAGATAGAACAGGATACACACTAGACGTCACAACAGGTAAACTTACTCCTCCTAGTTTTTTGTTTGTTGAAAAAAAATACGTTCTAGAAGAATTAATTAAATTAGAAAACCAGCGTTCGTGTCATAATTTTAAAAACATTTTTACCATCTCAATCAAAATGGACAGGCCACTATCTTCCCCTTTGGTGGCGTCACGGGCGGGTGGCGGAACAAACATCGAAAGACAAAAGACCGAATACAAAACATCGAAAAGACTAAAGATCGAAATACAAAAGGCCGAAAAGACAAAAGATCGAAACCACAAAAGATCGAAACTACAAAAGATCGAAAATTCAAAAGATCGAAAATACAAAAGAGTGAAAAACAAAAGATGGAAAGACAAAAGATCGAAAGTACAGAAAATCGAAATTACAAAAGATCGAGACAAAAGATCAAAATAGCGCGTATCAAAATAGCGCGTTTCAAAATATCGCTATTCATAGTTTTTTCATAAAAAAAAATTTCCTGATTTCTTTTCCGGGGTCCTTGATGGTGTGTAACTAAACCGAACCGAACCGGTTCAACTATGGGGTCTCTTTCTAACATATTTTTTCAAAAACTCTTGACATGTTTCCCGTGTAAAATCAAACCAAACCGAACCGCTTTGGCTCGGTTCGGTTCGGTTTGGTTACACACCCTCTAGGATCTCGAGAAAGAAATCAGGAACGTTTTTCTTTTGAAAATATATTAACGAAAAAGAGACCCTTTTATCGAACTATATGATTTGAGTTAAGTATGGCAAGTCATTGGTTAATTTAACGGTTAGGTAATTTTACCTTACCTGACCTTGCCTAAAATGTTTATGTGAAGATAACTAAGCAAACATGATACGCGTCATTTTGTATATTTCGATTTTATTTACTTGTGATTTTTTTCGATTTTGGTCTTCTTATATTTGGTTTTTCGATTTTTTGCCCTTCAATATTTTGTCTTTCGATCTTTTGTACTTTCGATCTTCTGAATTTTCGATATTTTGTATTTTCGATCTTTTGCCTTTTTGATCTTTTGTTTTTGGATCTTCTGTATTTTCGATCTTTTGTCTTTCAATATTTTGTTTTTCGATCTTTTGAATTTTCGATCTTTTGCCTTTTCGATCTTTTATTTTTCGATCTTTTGTATTCGATCTTTTGTCTTTCGATCTTTGTTCCGCTACCCGTCACGGGCGGGTTTAATTTTTTTTTATGATCAGTTCACTTCAATATAACCTCGAAATTTTTGGTTGTTTCCGTCCGTTTTTGGCCAAATCAAAAGATTTTCTGTTTCGAGGCTTTTGTTTTCGATTTTTTGTTTTTCAAGCAATTGTATTCGGGATATTGTCTTTATATCTTTTCACAATTGTGTTTGTAGTGTAACACTTGATATTTGTTTTTCATTTTATGTTATTTTTAAAAATCGAAAAATACTTTTACATAAACAACGATTTAACCCAAAAGCCATAAGAGCTACTGTATATTTTATACCTGAGACATCATCTGATTGTTTCATCATTTGTTTTTTCTTTGTTGGCCTTGTTTTTACATTAATCTAAAAATAAGATAAAAAGTTCAGATAAAATGGATGTGAACACTGGGAAAAGGGAACAAAAAAAATGGCCTTAGCCAGCGCTAAGTGATTGTTTGCCTAACTATGATCCCAAAATATGATATTCCTGTTTTTAATAAAATAAAAAATTAACCTTTAAAAATTGGTAATCATTGTTTAAAACTTATTATTTTCGTTTACCTTAACTTAAAAAAAATAACAATGATAACTATACAGTGTAGAACAGCCAACTGCAATAAATTCGATAACGAATAAATAAGGGTGTGTTGGGAAAAACGCTTGGACACGTCGATTTGTATTTTTAAATGAGCATTTTTTCAAAAAACATAAATTATATAGAGTGTGTCATGTGACAGTGGCCAATGCCAACTTTCTTACTTTAAATACAACCCACTGTATATTATTTATTTTTTGCATTCTTCCGAAAATTCTAGACATAATTCATGTACAATGTCCTATACCTAAGTCTAACCATTTTTGAAATATTAAATATTGACAGTTCAACGGTTAGAACTATGGAAAAACGACTTACATGTCCTATCCTTATTTTTTTAGTTATCAACCACGACCACATCCGGTTTTAACGCAAAATCGGAAATTCGCTTAAAACCATGTTTTTTTCCCAAAATGGACTCAATAATTAATTCCTTAAATACTAGCATGTTATTCATAGCACCCTGTATAAATTTATACAAAAAAATAACAATTTTATCTCTAAATATTATTATTATTGCTTTTGTTCTAATACATGACTTTTAAAAAAAAAAGTTATAACCAAAAAAGTCAACTTTGATGTTCTGTATTTGACAACAAATGTGTTTTGACCCAGGATATATACAGGGCGGCCGGGCAAAAACGTACCAGAGGCCATTTCAACTAGTTCTTGATAGAATTAAGAAAAACCCTCGGACACATCGATTTTGTTTGCGAGGGGGACACTTTTTGTAGGAATACTCCCTTCGAAGTATCAGTTTTACCTTTATATTTTTAATAGGGAAAGTGGGTCTAGTAAAACCTTGTGTTGAAGGTCTCTGGAATATCTTGACAAACGTGTAAAAAATTCGAAAATCTATCGATTGGTTTTTGAGATTTGCCTTCAAATTTTTTAATTTATCAAGGACTGATAAAATAAAAATTAACCCAGAAAAATATGTAAAGTACTTCAAAAACTAATCAATAGATTTTAAATTTACACAATAGATTTTAATTTTTACAAGGTTTACAGAGACCTTCAAAACATAGTATCATTAGAGCCATTTTACATTTCTGGGTTATTCAACCACTCTTCTTTAAGGACAAAGAAAATATGGAGGACCACCACCAGGATGGGACAGTCATCCGCCGGGTTCCGGGTGCGAGGTGTTCTGCGGCAAAATACCGAAGGACATGTATGAAGACGAACTGATACCTCTGTTCGAGCAGTGCGGAACCATCTGGGACCTGCGATTGATGATGGACCCCATGACGGGTACCAATCGAGGGTACGCCTTCGTCACCTTCACCAACCGAGACGCAGCTCACCAGGCCGTCCAGAAGGTAAATATTTTCCGAAAGCATGCAACGCGCGAAAAAACAGGTGTTGCAATTAAGGTAACTGATAACGAGTGGTGTGCTCGTCATGAGGAACACTTACTATCAGTTACCTTAGTTGAACTCAGGCATTTTTGAGGGGTCTCAGGTTCATATCTTAAAGAAAAATCTATTTAAAACCGATTTTTACCAAAAATAAATTATACAGGCTGTCCAAGATCGCAAGTCCATCTTTTTTATGACCTATTGATATTGTATTAAAGTGGCACCACGTCATCAAAACCTTGATGGGCGGGAAGGGAGTAGAGGGGTACATACAGTGGCACGCACATCCTTAAATTTTTTTATTGATATTGATTCCCAAAACGAGGCACTGGACTAATTAGTCATTAGCTTACTATTTTACTTGCTTTTTATTTATGTCTTCCTCTTAACGATTTCATTAGAAAGGAACATATACTCTTATATGGTTGTTACGAACATATTGATTTAGCCGGGCTTTGACGTTTTCTATTCGTTGTTGTTTTGACTGTTTTATGTCAAACAAATTACAACCAAGCTTTTTACAAAACAAATTACCGTTTTTACATCTAAATCAATATTTGTGCACATCTTAATATAATTTTGGATTCCCATTTATGTTTTGGGTCTTTATTTATTAGGTAAGTACCTATTTTATCTATCCTTTAAAAGGTCTCAGTGTTTTATCATACACATATAAAGCGGCACACTTCATGTACAAAGTGAAACACTAATTTTTTAAGGCTCCTTTACTTAGATTTTGCCGCAAAATTTGGATTACCATAGCTATAACGCGGTGCCACTTATATACATCCTCAACTGTAGGAGATCTTGATTTCTGTGATCTGATACTTGATTGTAGCTGTATCGAGTATGCTCTTTCGATTGGTAGTATTTCCAACTTCTGGCCCTGACCGGAAGTGGCCTGCCCAGACCATGAGTTCTTTTTTTAAATGCACAATTTTGCAGTAAATCAGGATTCCACGCATAATAACAGCAATTTTTTTTTGTAAGTTATGACATCGAAATGACCTTTTTAGCTAGCCTAGAAGATTAGATGACTTTTTAGGAATGATACTTGACTAAGTACAGCCATATGAAGTATGCCTGTTCGATTGGTGATATAGGTATTCAACTTTCGGCGATAGTCAATTGTAGAATATTAGTATTGTTCTAGATCTTCAACATGCTATTTTTAGCCATCTGTATGTAATTTTTATTTTTGTTATATTTGTTATTACGTCAAATTTCTTCAGAGTAACACTTTTTCAAACTTTAACAACAGCCAGAGCGACTAGGTCTTATGGATGGCCCTGTCCGTTTTTTTTAACTCGCGGAAAAATAGAGTTTGTTTAATTTTACCTAGAAATATCTGTATACCCCCAAAAATGCCCCATTGTAAACACCTTATACACTTAGTGATGTTGTAGGATGGTTTACAAACTTAGTTTTAGATTATTCCATGGAGTTCGACAAGCATTATGAAATATATTTTCCAATAAGCAGGAACTAAAACGTTCAGCAAAAAAAAATAATAGCAAAAAAACACAACTTAATTTTTGCTCTTATTGTACTTTGTAAAAATATTATCATCAAGACAAATTTCCAAGTAAAACCCAAAACTAAGTTCGTGAACACTTTGTTAGGTGCGTGTAGATGTGTTATTAGAGATGTGGTCCCAAATTTTGGATAGGGTGTTTTTGGAATTTTACAAGTATTTTGATTTGTTTTAGTTTAATTGAATTTACCTTTTTTTTTTTGGTATTTGAACGACTAAATTTCCTTTTTTTTAGTTTTTGTTAGCTGGGGTTTTCAAAATTCATCAAAATTTAAGGTTAAAGGGACCCATTATCACTCTACTATGTATAACTTAAGCTAGATTTATAAAAGCAGTTGGTTTTTAATGGATTTATATAATCTTGTTAGATTTATGTTTTTAAACAAGTTTTAACTAAAAACAATCTTATCTTTTTTTATTAGTAATTCACAAATTAAAATAAAATTGTTAATAACATCGTGCAAAACCGAAGCTATTTTCGAAAATTCCAAATGTTGTTGCCTTTTATCGAACTTTCGTTGTGTTATGGGACAACTTTTTCCCCTACACCGATCGCCAACTGTTTTTTTATAAATCAAGCTTAATATCATTTCTCTTATAGTATTTTCTTCCTATCTAGAAATTTTTCTCCGTTTTCATTGGACATTACGCGTCATAACACACTTTGACTGCTTGGTGTCCAATGTCAATGTTGCGACAGTTTGTTTACGAAAAACTTTTTCTGTTATGCTCAACTAGTACAAAGATCATTTCAACTTTTGAACCACCATTCGTAAAAATAACATAACATTTAATAAGAAACTTCTAGAAAACTTATTTTCCAAAAACTTTTGTGTAAATACAAGTTTTATGTGCAACGCGCCAAATATAACGGTTTTCTCGAAAACAAGCTTTCAAAGAAGTTTTGCCTGCAAAGCGGGAATGTTCTTCTATTAGTTTACAAAATAAATGTGGCCGACACCCAACTAACAAAGTTTACGCTGTGTTGAGCGTGCTTTCGTTTCATAGGAAAAACTTGTCCATACCTACAGCAGTATTTACTAAAAGGTGCTAAGTACTAAGTCTATAGACGTTCTCCCGACCGGTCTACATTTTGGTTGAAGGTTTAACTCAATTCTTGCCTTCAATTTAAGAGTTTAAGGGCCCATCGCACCGATTTTTAAAATTTCCTTTCTTAACTATGGATTGCTTTAATTTTAAGCATGCCTTATATTTAATTTGTTGCACCAAGCAAAATTCTCCTCTCCTTTATGCGACCACCTTGTTACCCAATCAGGCAACGAACCTGTTTCAACCAACCAATTTTTTAAACTACGGAAAAACAACAACACCCAGTACTTTCCTAAATAGTTTTGTCAAAAGCCTTTAAAAATTTATTTAAAAAAATTAAAGTTCCAGAATTTTTGGAAGAATATTTTGAAGATGATAAAATCGAGATGGTGATACTGGATTTTATGGAATTTGGGTGTCCTCGTCGGTACAGCCAAAAGACTAAATATTATAATGAAATTAGGGTAAAGTGTAAAGACAAAAAGGAAAATCGTCTTGTTATATCATGTAGTGCAGTTTAATTTAAATGCAAGGGTTTTCTTACACTAGTCAATCCTATTCTACCCTTAGCCATTGAGTAAATAACCCATATAGAGATGCCACCGGCGAGCTTTACCATATTGAGGGGCAGATGGTGCTGAAATAAATTCATCTAGTACGCAATATTCAGAGACAACTACTATGATCTAATGGCATTTGTATGATAGGCATGAACCTCGGAACTCGCACATGCAACTAAATCGTACTGACATTCCCAGAATATTGCGTACTAGATGAATTTATTTCAGCGCCATCTACCCCTCAATATGATAAAGCTCGCCGGTTGCACCTACTCAAAGCCTTACCGCTGTACCTACCAGGCTGTCAACAGCAGTTAACCCGAAAAACAGACGAAAATACTGTAAGAAAATGTAGAAGAGAAAACTTTATTTAAATTATTTTTCTTCCTTACAAATATTTTTGTTGTGTCAAAAGAACCAAAATCTAGCCTTATCTTTTGCAATAAAGTTTTTCAAAATCATTTTAATTTAATTTAAGATTTCTTTTACAGTTTAAAAAAAAACATGTTATTTTATTTACTTACAAAACACACAAATACACCTTCACTTTAATCACAACACTCTGCTCATTTGTCGGTATTGTGAGTTGCTATGGCTATGCCAGACGGGTAACATTATGTGACCAGCATCTTATCTTTAAGCAGCTCTTAAGAAACAGTAAAGTCACGAAAAAAGGTGACTTAATTTTACACTAAGGAAGGGATAAGTCTTTAATTTCTGTGCAACGAAATTTTACGAAATAAAGTATTCCTTAGGCTAAGAAACGGAAAAAAAGTAGGTACGATGGGCCCTTTTTAAATGCCTTGCAATATAGGCCGTTTCTTTTAGTTGTTACAATGACATTATATCCACACATAAAAAAATTAAAGAATTAAGTATTATTAAATACACGTAAACCAGTCGGGACTAAGTCTATAGATTTAGTACCTAGACCCTGGTCTAAGTGCTAAGGTTTAAAATCTTATTAAATCCTGCTGTAAAAGAAGTAGATCTAATTTTAGTTAAAAGTCATATAAAAGCAAGCTGTCGCATCTAGATGTTAAATATTCAAAAATATTCCTAATTGGCAGATTCTATTATAGATGTGTGTCAGCTGTTGTCATATTTCTCCACAGAACGATGTAATTTTCTCATAGTGTGTGCGTTTTGTTGCAGCGGCTCTGACACCGGAACCGTACAACACTATGACTACAACTACAACTACACTTTGACTAAAATCTTCATCGTCCCAGTAGCAGTGTTGTTTCTATCTCAATCACTCACTCGAAGTCGCCATTACTTCTCTATCTTTTTATTTCACTCCTTCAATCACATATTAACACATTCCAACTGGAATTTCAGTTACTAATGGTACGATTTCAATGAAGGAACATACAAATACAAAAAGTATAAGTGACAATCGTTGACTCTATGTGTCTGAATTCTTGAAATGGGTAAAAATGAGAATGAATACCTTCCTACGTCAGGACCAATAAGGGCTCTACGCTAATGTCATGATCAGCTGTTTAGTGACATATGGAGTACAAGTAGAACGTTTTCCCATAGAGCGTAATGCTAATATAATTCAAAATTATGCGAAATTGTGATACGATACAGACTAAATAAAGTTGGTATTATGTGTAGCAATGCTTTTTGAATACGAGAACAATAAACATTTTCCTGAAATGTTAACAACAAACTCTAAATTCACAATTTAGTAGGCGGAAATCTTGTCCTTTTAACTTTGTCGTATATACGCGTAGTCTCTCTCGATTTAGCCTAATAAATATTGGTTATTTGAATAAGAGATGGAGCTACGCGCCTTATGAGAGAGACGCTAGTATTTGCAGCCAACATGTATAGTCCTTGCCATACGCAGTTGCACTTTTCAAAAAGTATCCATGTCATGTTGGTATAAAATTAAAGGTAAAACTGTCATTGTCTCTGGATAAAAAGATGCTGACTGTAGGGTTGACAAAAAAAGGCACAAATAAAAACAAGTCGAAGACATGCCATTTTTTAGATTTTTTTTTGTTGCTGTCAGTATGCATATGATAAATAAAGAGGTTGAAAATGTCACAAAAGTGTAACTGCCTATGGCAAGGACTATACAAGAGAGTTAAAAGAAAATGACATTGGTCTTGTGATGACCTGTTTAGTATTTAGAAAATATTGCTCGATATAAGAGCCACTTAGTCTGTATCTTATCACACTTTGGTACCATTCTGAATTATATTACCATTGTACCTTTTGGAAAAACGCTTCACTGGTACTACAGCGGCCAGATTGAAATCAATCAGCTGTTTTTTCGACTTCCAACCGATCTTGAGGGAGTAGTATGTCTGTGATAGTAACTACTAGTTAAATATCGTGTGTTTGGTTGTTATTTAAATGATGTACTAGTACAAAAGGTCAAAAGAAGAAAAAAGTCTTAATACTGCTTCTCTTTGTTTTTTTGAATTTTTGTTATAACTTCCTTAAAAATTACAACAGATTTTGTGGATTTATGCATTACAATAACAGTAATACAATCATTTAAAAAAATATAATTAAAATTATTACCAAAAACATCTTTTTTAACAAATAAATTTTGTTTTTATTAAATATTACTATTTGCTGTAAGTAGTGTAAGTGCGACCTTTAGATATGTACAAAAACGTGTCTTAAAATATATTTTTAAATTTAATACAGAATGATACCTATTGCAACGGTTATCATAATGATTCACAAAATTATTTGACGTTATCAAATTTGTCATTTTTAAAATACACAACTTTTTCTTAATCTTCGAATTTGCCCAATGCTATAACTTGGAAGCAAAAAACTGTTATTTGAATTTTTTGTAAACTTTTGACTTTTTGTACCACCCGATAAAGTTTGGTTCGGTTCGGTTCGGTTAAATTACACCATGTGCGGACTATTAGCATTTTTTTAATACCTGAGGAGTTTTTAAAGGATTCTCAGTTCTTCTGGAATTTTATACTTTTCTTTTTTCTCATTTAGTCTTTTTAACTGTATGATTTAATGAAAAGTAGACTACAATATTAAATTAGTAACTGAAATTTTAGTTGGGATATCACACTGTTTTGGCTAAATTCGAGAGCCCATATTTTGGTTGAATTTTTGGAAATATTTTGATAAAATCGAACTGCAGAATAGTTATTAAATTTTTTATGATTTCTTTTAACATACTTATTTCTTCACAAAAATATAAAAAAATTGAGGAAACATTTTCTTAAGAATTTTTTTTTACAATCAGAAACATAGTTTATCTTTATCTTAATTTTCAGCGATACATAATAAGTTTAGTTTTACCCTTTTTTTCTCTTAAGCCGCGTATTTGAGGCAGAATTCGCATGCCTTCTTGCGAGACCAAACGATGTTCGCATTCATGCTCAAGTGAATACGCGCCTTGAGACGAACAATATTCAACTGCATGCTCGTTTGAAGTTCCCATTCTGATCGGATGGCGTCGCATGCATCGGGTCCATGCGTGTTGCGGTTGGCCACGCCTTCAAGGCATATCCACATACATATGCGCGTTTGGCAGCGAGGCATGCGAATTCTGCTTCAAATGAATAAGCGCCTTTATAATCATTTTTTAAATATGTTCTGCAGTTTGATAATTTTTGGATAAATTATGGTTTGGTTGTAGTATGTATTAATTTATTTTTGGCACTTTTTTGTGGAGTTTTTAGGGTACCTAGTTTTTTTATTGGAGATTGTCTTTTAGCGTCTCCTCTTTGCGCATTTATTATGGGCAAAATTGAGACTGTTTGTTTTTTTATTTATCCATTGTAATGTTTTTTGGTAGCGAGAACCGTTTTTTTTTTCAGTGAATTCATTACTTGTGACTTTAACTCATTGTATCTGCACCATTCTAAACAAAAATCATTTTTGGTTAAATGGGACAAAATTTTGTTTTGGCATTTCTAAAATCGTCGTTTTGGTTTTCAAACGAAAATTTACCCAAAATTATGTCAAAATTTAACCTTTTGATCTTAGTTTTTAGAGTATTTTGATAACTGGTACCAAAAATGTTAAAATGAGATCTTTTTCTAGTTTATAATCAGTGTATTACCAGGTTTTTAACGTTTCGCGATCTCTACTTTAACACAGTGTAGTTCTACACTGCGACGTTACTTAGTGCCGTAGTTAAGCAATTAAAATCCGCCATTTTTACAGATTGTGCAAGGACAACTTTGATAGCCCCGATTTGAAAACGAGCTGCGCATGCTCAGTTGAAAAATTGGGAAAGCAAGGTGCCTTTTAAGCGGCAGTTGTCTAATGACACAGCAGACATTTGACAGAGTTGATGCAATACAAGGCCGTGGTTCGGAAGTCATGTTAAGCGGATAGTTCCGTGTTAAGAGCGTAGATGGCGTTAGCACGATAAAGGCCCCTGTGCCCGACAATCAGGCAAAATTAAAATCCTCCTTGAGGAAGGAAAAATTGGGGGGTGCTTAGCAGGCCGGCCTGCTGGGTCGTTATGTAATATGAATTGGTTTGCAATTGAGCCCTGTATAAAACAAACCTTGCAAGAAATTGCATCGTAATATAAATGGCTTGAGATCACAGGAGTCCATAGCCATCGTAAATCCAGTGAGAGAGAGACAGAGCGTCAGTATTGACAGCCTATTTACCACGGCGATCTCTAGCGGTCGCGCTTGTACTAGGCTAGCTTACTATAGCGACCTCTAGAGGTGGCTTGTACTGTAAATCTATAAAAAATGCCCGCCAACGTTTCATCGCCCCTATTTTGGGCTGCGCAATGGTTGAAGCTAGTTTCAAATTTTAAAAGTTTTAGTTTTAGAATCGAAAAAAGTTACAATTTTGGTTAAAAAACTAATAAGTTACGCTATTATAAGCCCAATCAGTTGCTGTATCGAAATTAAAAATATCTACAGGGGGTTACAAAATATGGAGCAAAAACTAAATCAAATCCTTGCCAAATTTTATAAAATATAGTATTTTTGTATTAAGTACCGACTACGTCGAATCAAATGACGTTAAGACATTTTTTCTAGACGTGCTACTTTATTTTGTACCCATAGCGACTAGTACAAAACTACCAAATTTGATTAAACTTGAAAACAAGTTGGCAACAATATTTAATTTTTTTAATAAACACAATTTTTAGATTTTGCTCCATATATTGTAAACCCCTGTAGATATTTTTAATTTCGATATAGCATCTGTTTGAGCTCGAAATAGCGCAACTTTTTCTCATTTAACTAAAATTGTATATCCGTATAAGTTTTTTAAGACTTTTTCAGTTTTGAGGCTGAAAAAGGGCGCTGTGCTTGATTTATTATTTTCGAGTACTTACTTGTGCACAGTTATATCGATCCTCCGCAGAACTCTTTTTATATTGTATGATCCAAAACGCCCAAAACTTAGAATAACGTCTTTGGTTTGCACTGGTTATAAACTTTTTGGATTAGGATAAATCTGAAGAGCACAGTTGCCATTTGGCATGTCAGTTGCGCGCTGAGTTCACTATACTAGCCTGTTTTGCGTTGGTTAAAGGCTTTTAAACATGGTATAATATTATTGTGTTGTACTTTGTTTAGTCCAAAAAAGTACCAGTTTCAAAAATTACCTAAAAACCGTCGAAATTTAACACATTCTGGCATTGTTTTTTTGTTTTTCATTCCCTCCGCAGTTGGATAACTACGAAATCAAACCCGGAAAGACCCTGAAAATAAACATAAGCGTGCCAAATCTACGCCTATTTGTCGGCAACATACCAAAGTCTAAGGGCAAAGAGGAGATACTGGAAGAGTTTGGTAAATTGACAGGTAAATGACAAAAAATTCAAAATTTCGAACGAACAAAATTTACGGTCGGTTTGTGTGCTAGGACACGTGTTGAGTTGGTTTCTTTTCCACTAAAATTGCGAAACTCATGCCAGGATTTAAGAATAGTGCTTTAAACGATAGATTAAGCAGGCTGTGGCTTCTGCCATTTACACGACTTAGATACACGATGTTCCTAAATAAATGATGTCCGCTTGTAGCATAATTTAGCCTTCCAGTTGGAGCTAAATATCCCAAAAACTGCAAGATCTATAAATAAAAAACTACAAAATAAATATAAATGACATTTTTGAGAACACCATTTGTACAGTACACCGAAATGACTATTACAGGCAGGCAGTACTTAACATCTCAAAATTTAATCTTCATCGCCACTGCTACTCAGCAGTGAAGAAAATCTAAAAAACTTCTCACAACTCTATTACTTTTTGTCCTTTAAGTTTAAACGGCGAGATAAAGTTTTCTGTGCGACACGAGCCCCCAGAGCTCGTGGCATGAAGGCTGCACTTAGTGCAAAACTGAATTCAAAAGTTCTGCTCTGTACTCATTTTGCCAATGGAATACGCCATAAATGTTATGGTTTAGCTTTACACCACTACTGGTATGACGTCATTATTTGTCTATTAAAGCCCAAATTATTCACATTTGTGTAACCATGTCTTAGCATGTAACCATGTCTTAGCATGTAACAACGAGTATAATTCCTACTTTAAAAGCTCTTACGCGTAGGAGCTTTTAATAAAAATTAGCTGATTGTGTTACCTTAAAGTGACGTCACACACCAATAGAAGAATTAATTATGAGACATATTGGGCTGCCTGCTATGCAAATCAGTTTTAACTGGTTGTTTAATACAAATACTTTCGAACTATACTAGCCATAACTTTAACTTGTGTAAGTCCAAAAGTAAATGTTATCTTAAACTCTCGACAACGTCATTAAAATATTTTGACCCAAACCTGGCATTGTTTTTTACTGGCGATGGCAGCCAGAATATGATTTTATGAATTTGTAGGAGAATAAACCATTCAAAACGCTTGCCTGCATAAAAATTTAAAAAAAACGTGTATTACCGCGGCTGTCGGGCTCTTAAAAATTACTTAAAAAAACATTTCCCTCCCATCCTCACCCCCCCCTCCTCAACAGACAACACCTCTCGCTTACCAAAGCGTAGCGACCCATCTCGCCTGTATGCCCAGAAAAATCGGCAACAACCACGACTGCGCTGCTGCTTTACTGCCACAGCAACTACTAGCGCAGCTACTGTACAGGCAAAACTACTTGTACCACTACTAAAACTACAATAAGTACACCTACCACAACCCTACTGTTCAATTGCAGCTGAATGAAAGCGAAATAAGGAAGGGCAAAAAGATTGGCGTTACCATATCGTTTAACAATCATCGGTTATTCGTGGGCTATATACCGAAGAACCGGGATCGGGACGAACTCGTGGAAGAGTTCTCAAAACATGCACGTAAGTTCCATGGAAACGAAGGGTGGTAGAAAATGAAGCTGTTTACTCTAGTCCCTTAGAGGCCTTCATGCACTTATTGTGTTAATGCAAATTGGACTGCAGTGGCTGAAAGCTTAAGGCCTTCACACACACAATTTACGTAATCCGTAGCATGGTGCATAGCGGGCTTTCAACCAATCAGCGATCGAATAGCAGCGGCCATATTGGATTTACGTAAGAAAAGTTCATAAGGTTGAACTTCTTACGCGTTATGTTTTTTTGTGTGTGATCGGCTTTATATTCCACTTATTTGGCATCTGTCAAACTCATACAAAATACAAGATAGTGTCTCAAAGCCAATTATTAGCGGATAACCAATTTGAACCAATCTTGACCAGAGCATATTAGCGATCGCGGTTTCAAGCAAAGCCGGGGAAATTTTTCTGACAATAATCAGGTGTTTCACGTTTGGTTTAAACCAATCGTAACCGTGCTCCAGAGCTGGGTTACCTTTCTATCTAGGTATCTAGATACCCCACTATAGTTATCAGCAATTACTCACAGAACCATAAAAATACAAGCCATTGACAGTTTTGCTAAAAGTGCACTATAATCGATAAATTCAAACAAAATAGATAAAACAATTGTTACAAAATAAAAAAATTGTGAATTTTCAAAAAATGTGCTATTTTCTTTTGGTTTAACCGTCATTTTGTTTTTCATATAAGTTTGACAGATGTCTAGTAAGTGGAATTCTCATCCCAAATAGGGCTTTCAAGCACTGGGGTCCAACTTGTAATAACACGAAAAGTGCATTAAGGTCTCTAAGCGTCTGGAGTAGTTTATAAATCATTATTAGGGGCAAGGCTTGCTTTTCTCTTAAAAGACAGTTGAATTTTTTTTCTGCGACATAGAAACAGGCACAACAGCAAACAGCACTATTGATGCATTTGTCAAAACTTTATCGTGTGTAAAAATGCGTGAGCTTAAAGAGTATTCTACTTACCCTTCCATTTCTATGGTAAGTCCCTGAAGCGGTGTAGTTCGTATAATGTTATTAAAAGCTGTTAAGCACAGGTTACCATAGCAACCTATGCTGCTAATAAGATACCTCCTGAAAATTCTAGGCGCAACTTTTTATAATTTTTTTAGATAGCTTTTTGACAGTTATCATAACAAGCAACATAGGCCAAGGTAAAAAAAGTCTCAAAAATTATTTTGAGCTGTAATGGTTATACCATTAGAGCAAAATACGAGCTACACTGTTTTGTTTAAGTTCAAGTTAGGTTAGAAAACCATTTGGGAATGAAATATTGGAAATTTACGGTATTTGATAAAATCTAAAGTACGATATAATAAAATCTAAACATCTTCAAAACATAGACCGGCTATTAGAAATGATAGATGTTTTAATAAATACTTTTCTTAAACTCTTTTTTGGGTTTTGAAATTGTTTTGTTAATCCAATTTTGTACCTGCGCGTTAAAAATGATCCCTTAATAGCAAAACCATTGTTGCTTGAAGGCAGTCAAGTCAATCAACGGTTACTTGTTGTTCTTGGAAAAATAAAAAAATTGCCTCATTTAAATGAATATATTCCAAAATCAATTAAAGTTGTCAAATATCTTTGTTTTATATTGACATGGCTGCCGTTAGTATTTTTTACTGTATGGGCTGCATTTCATCTTTACACAATTACATCTAAATTATGTCAAAATTAATAAATTTGATGCCTTCGGACATCAGGTACGACTGGGCCGCTACCAATGGGAGTAAGAGGGGGTTACCAAACTCTACTGTTTTTAAATCACAGAGCAATCATGATAAGTTTTAAATATAAATAACGTTTTTTTTGCATTTTCCTGAGTGTGTAGCAGTACAATATATGCACTCTCCATTGAGAAAAATATTCGTGGAGAACTATTTCGTCGCTAATCTTATGCTTATGTGTTTCTCTCATTATCATAGATGGCGGTACGTTTAAGACTAAGTTTTGCGTATGACATTAAATTGATGAGAAATGACATTCAAAAAGCCTTTTTCCTTGAAGTAACTACAAGTAACCAGGTATCCTGATTACTTATTTTCTGTTTTTATTCATTAAGTAACACTAACCATGACGTCACGAGTAATCACACAGAGTCCCCAGCCTATATATATATATATATATATATATATATATATATATATATATATATATATATATATATATATTTATCGGTTTCACAACGTTCTACGTCTTCCGATACCCAATCTCCACTCGTTTCTGTTTGCCCATAGTTCATCATCTAGGCCTCTTATTCTTATTTCAGTGGCTATTCCTTCTCTCCAGCTTCTCCTTGGCCGTCCTCGTTTTCTTCGGCCAGTTGGTTTCCATTGTAGTATTTGTTTAGGTAGTCTTTCATCATTCATTCTTTGTACATGTCCGTACCACACCAGTTGCTTTGTTCTTATATCATCCACTAAAGTACGTTCCCCCACTGTCATAATTTCTCTTATTCTTTGATTTGTAACTCTTTCTCGTTTTGATTTCCCTGCTGCTCTTCTACCAATATTCCATCTCCGTAGCGGAAAGCATTTTTTTCTGTTCTATCCTTGATTGGCCATACTTCTGAGCCGTATGTAATAATACTTTTTACAATGGTGTTATATATAAGCTTTTTGTTCTGTTTTGATATACTTTGGTCCCAAATAATTCCATTTAATAAAGTTATTGCTTTTCTTCTTTGTACGTTTTGATTTTCGCCTAGCAGACGTAATTGCTTGAATAGTTTAGGGCTAAGGGCGTTTTTTTTATTCAAACTTGTTTTTAAATTTGAATTTAATTAACATAAGTTTACAAAAAAAGTTATTTGTTACAAGTTACTAGTAACCTGGAGGAAAAAGGCTTAAAAAACTATTAGACGTTAAAATATTGGAATCTGAAACCAATCCTATAACCGATGTTCGTCTACTAATAATCTTTGTAAACTTTAAGTCATTGGAACAAGTAATTTTAATTTTAAGTGGTATACAAGGAAACTTTACAACATGATTTTGAAAACAGTGGATTTTGGCAGAATGTTTCATGTTTTTTCCGAACTTGCTTTTTTTCTTTAAACTACGTTTTCAAAACAAATTTTTGGCTATGAGAATTATCTTTAATGAAATTTTCAAATTATCAGCCGGTCTGGTCGAAGTAATCATCTACAGTTCACCCGACGACAAGAAGAAGAACCGAGGATTTTGTTTCCTGGAGTACGAATCACACAAAGCTGCATCACTGGCCAAAAGAAGACTAGGAACTGGACGCATAAAGGTACAAATCAAACACTATCATTACCTTTAAAATTTATGACGATGGGATAAAATGTTTCTAGCCTGATCTACAAAAGAAGATAGTTTTTCTAGTCTTGTAGGCTTTTATTTTAAAATTACGTTCAAGGGGTAATTTCTCCCTGTCCAAAACGCGCAAAACCGCAGAAAAAATTATTTACAGTTTATGCGCCTGGTAAACCTTGCACCTGTGTCTACAAGATATTTTGTGTCCACGCTATCTGCATTAAAGATATGAAGAATGGTAATGAAACAGATAATCTGATACAAGGGTCGTCTTTTATATTTTGCATATAAGAACATAGAGGGCGACATCGAATGTGGTTATATTAAAACTTAACCTCAATCTTTACTTAACCTAAATTTAGAACGTCAGTGTGATACATATAGTTTTATAGCTACAGTGAATTTTTTAAGTTAACAAATTGTCGAAAAATGGAACTAAACCGAGAATATTTCGGGCTATAATTTTTTACAAAATTTAAAGGAAATTATCTCAACAAGAATGCCTTGCCGAGTTGATTTCTGTTTTCGGTAATAAAGCACCACATCAGTCGACAGTTTTTCGTTGGTATGGAGATCTCCAGCGTGGACGGATTAGCCTTAGCGACGATCTAAAGCCAGGTGCAGAAAAAACGGCTGTCACCCAGGAAAACATCGATCCTGTGCGCATGGTCATCATGGAAGATCGACATGTGACACATCGCGAGATTGAAGCTTCATTGGGGATTTTAAAGACCTTAATTCAAAACATTTTGCATGAAGATTTACGGGTCCGCTGGATACAGCATTTGGTAACCGAAGAACAGAAAAAAAGCTAGGGTCAATTGGTGTCAGAAAACTCCAGACGCTTTAAGGCAGGAAACTCGAAAACCGTGTACAGCATTGTCAGTGGTGATGAATCGTAGATTCACTCATATGAACCCGAAAATAAACGTCAGTCGTTTGTTTGGGTGTTCCAAGATGAAGAAGAGCCAACAAAAGTCATCCGTTCTCAAAGTGTATCCAAAAAGATGGTCGCCACATTTGTCTCAAAAGCAGGTTATGTCGCAACAATTCCTCTGGAAGATCAAAGGACTGTTACTGCCAATTGGTACATCATCATTTGTTTGCCGAAAGTCATCGCCGAGCTTCGAAGAACCCCGAACGGCGAATCATCCTTCACCAAGACAATGCAAGTTCGCACAAAGCACAAAAACCGATTGAATTTTTAAATCAACAAAACGTCGAATTGTTGGAACATCCTCCATACAGTACCGACCTAAGTCCCAACGATTTTTCCGAAAGTCAAGAATGGACTGTGTCGTCAAAGATTTCAGTCACCAGAGGAAGCAGTCGACGCCTTCAAGAATGCAATTTTGATAGTACCAACAAACGAGTGGATTTACAACTTTGACAACTGCTTTGAGCGCATGCAGAACTGCATTAATTTTCATGAAGACTACTTTAAGCAACAATAAAGTCTTTAAAAGTTATCTTCTGTTTTATTCCAGCTGTATATGCAAAACTTAAAAGACAACCCTCGTAGTTTGAAAAACTTTGCAGATCATTAATTTAGGCTTCCAGTTAAGTATGTCGCAAGGTTAAATGCGACAACGTAGAAATCAAATCTGATTGCTGTGATATTATAGTTGGCCATTAGGATTCACAGACGTCAAATTCTGTAGACCACCTGTGTAGACTATAGGGACCTTGCTCCTTCAGTAATCTCAGTTAAAACCTAAGTGGCAGACTCTAAAAGTGGTCGTGTAAGCACTGATAATGCCTTGTTTCTGGCGGGTCAAAATCTGCATCTTCTCAAGAAATGGTATGCTGTACACAACACAAATATTGGAAGGGATTGCCACGGCTTTCTAACCCTCAAAATGGATTGATATCATATATCTCTGAAAAGTTTGAACATCACACAACTTCCGGATCCTATTTCTGTTGGCAGTTCTGTTTTTCGCTGTTTGCATCACTGAAATAGAAGCAGCGTGTCGTTTTTGAGAAGTTGGACTTACGTTGCCTATGGCTTGGACACTCGAGGTTTTGAAGTCTTACACACCGAGTTCACCACTGAGCTTCAACGTGTTGTGTGTGAATCAGCTGATCGTTTGTTTTTTTGTACAGTACATTGTACGGATTTTTTCGAACGCTTTATTTGTATAGGTACCATATTCTACCAGCCGAAAAGTCAACAACTTTTCACTTAATTTTAAGTAAGTGTGGCAGCACTGATTTCAGAAATAGGATCCACGACGTCAAAGGCATAATGTAATGATTTGTTATGACAACAGTAACAGCTATCCATTTTGAGGTTAAAAAATCCGTGGGGATAGCTGATTAGAATGCAAGTATAACAAATAAATTAATATTTTTTTTCTATTTTATGAGGTATGGGGATGCGACATCATAGTTGACTGGGCCGACCCGCAAGAGGAACCGGACGAATCGACAATGTCAAAAGTGAAGGTGCTCTACGTCAGGAATTTAACACAGGACATCACCGAGGACAAGCTGAAAGAAGTGTTCGACGAATTCGGCAAAGTCGAACGCGTTAAGAAAATTAAGGATTACGCTTTTGTACATTTTGATGATAGGGACGATGCTGTAAAGGTAAGAAGTTATTATACAATACTCTTTAGTAACAAAATCCATTGATAGGCTTGAAATTGTTGCAGATTGTGCAAACGCTAGATGTCAATTTGTGACTGTAACAAAATTATTGGTAGTTACAATGAATGTTCTCCTTAAATCTAAAGATTTTATGATATCAAACATGAAAAAACGTTTGTTCGGCAACTCATCCCAAACTAGTCATAATAACACTGGCAACACTATCCTACAAATCGTATGCTTGGTTTAGTCAGTACGACACTCAAAAGATGTCGGTTCATCTTAGCGCCTGTGCACTCTGTTGGGGATCACATTCAAAAATTTTCGCACAGAAAAAGTTGGACGTCTTGCCAAAATGAAGTTATTTATGGAAACTCAGCCTTTCTCTGAAAACATAAGAATAGAAAAAGTCTTTTGATTGATGACATTTTTCTCTTCCTATGAAATAATCTTCACTCTCGAGACTTCACCAACCTTTTCTCTGAAAATTTCTTAAAAATTAGGTTCGGTAGTTTTTGAGCCTTTACTGTACAGACAAATGACAATATTATGTCAAATAGTTAAAGAAATGCTCCCAGACTTATTTTGAATGTTATCCCCATTTTTTCCTCCATTGATTGACCTTGAGTACGTTTGTAAAAGAAATGAAAACAAACAATTCCATTAAAAATGATATCAAAAGTGAGAAATTTCGTGTATTCGAGGAAGAGGAATAAAATTTCCCCGAAAATTAAAAATACCGCTGCAGCTCGTCAATCGACTTTTTTTAGTAGTATGGCTTTTATTATTGATGAAATATCCCATAGACTTGGAGGAATAATACAACAAAGTATTCATTTTTAGGCTATGGAAGCTTTGGACGGTAAAGAAATCGGGGGCTCGAATATAGAAGTGTCACTCGCAAAACCGCCATCAGACAAAAAGAAAAAGGAAGAAATTTTAAGAGCAAGGGAACGACGAATGATGCAGATGATGCAAGTTAGAGGGGGGTAAGTTTGTAGTGTATGATGAAGATAAAATTTAATTCGATTAATACAGACTGTTACAGAAAACTTCACATAAAATGCATACAGCAGACGTTAGCCGCAGAAATGGGTTTTTCAAAATTTGCTGTTTGCAGGGCATTTTGTAACTGGCTGATTTTTGCAAAAAAGTTTTTTTGATTTTTGATGATTTTTTGACATAAATAAACTAACGATACTTCTTCTATAGTGATCTGAGTGTCTAACGGTTCTATAAGGCTACTAATTAATGTTAAGTACTAATAAAAACTTTGGGAAAATAATACAAAAAAATAATTTTTATCTTTTTAAATATAAATATTAAATATAGAAAAAAAATTAATAACGCGTTATTGCACCATCGGCCTGGATAATACTTGCTAGTCTTCTAGGCATGGAATTTGCTAAATTTTGAAACAAATTTTGGTTTGCCTGAATGAACTCTTCAAATGCTTGTATAATAAGTTCCATAAGGTGGTTCAAGTTTCTAGGAGTAATATTAATTTTTGTTAATTTTCTTGAAATAAGTCCCCATACGTTTTCGATTGGTTTGACATCGGGATTTTGGCTGGTTATGGCAAAACCTCGACATTGTTCTCTTGAATCCACGGTCGTGATATTTGGCCTGTGTACCTGTCCACACAGAACCATCTGGGCAAAGGATCCTAACTTTAGGAAGTATGACGTCTCTCGTGATGGCAACATAACCCTGAGCATTAAACCTACCAAGGATTCTATAAAGAGTCCTCGTACCAAAATCCACCCCGAAAAATTCACATAAAGTCCTTGTTTCCCGAAATATATTTTTCTTGGTAGCGCGTTCTTGGTGGCCGATAAACTAAAATTTGTTTTTGATCACTGTGTGATTGAAATATCTTTTCATCTATGAACACCACACCATAAGTTAAAGCAAAAGTTGGGCGGGCTTGTTTTTTTTCTGCATTTTAAAGAATTTTTTTGCTGCCACACGACATCTTAATTAATAACGCTTTATTTACCTTCGACTCGTTGTAAGTGAACCAGGAACATTAGAGACAATTCTTGCTTCACAGGCGTTGGCAAAAGAATGTTCTTCTAAAAATTCTATTAGTTCCTGATCTTCTTGAAGCGTGCTGATTTTAGTCAAACCAGTATCTTGCTTTCGCCGAACATTGCCCTCTTCTTCATATTTTCTTACTCGACCCACCGACCAACCGGCATCTAATTTGGCCAAAATTTGAGCTTTATCAAATTCGGAAACTTGTGGAGGCATTTTGGAAAACTTGGACAAATTACAAAGAACCGATAATGTCATGTTTTTGAGTAATAAGGGTACTAAAATGTAAAGCTTAAATTTTACCATGCTAAATCGGCCTGAATCGGCATATGCATTTTATGTGGCGCCTTGCGTACATCATGTTTAAGAATTCGGGGAAAATCGAGTGCAAAATAAATAGTGCAGGGGAATTCAGCATAAATAGCGGAAACGTTAAAAAAAAGTGAACTATTTGTTTATACCACCGTTAATTGTGATTTCCTCTGACTGAAAAATTTTGTAAGGGCAGGGAAGAGGCACTTAAGAATAAAATGGATTAATATTAAAGCCTAAGAAACTAAGGGGACGTGGGACGTTACGACACAAGCATACAATTTTGTAGTTTCTATCACTGTCAATATCCAGTACACCTAATGTCGGTTTGATCATCCCTTCCTCTCCCTTTCTAAAAGGAAAAAGAAAAATAACCTCTGGTACTACCAGACAGGAAGTAGGCAATGGTGGTAAAACTTATTTTCTGTAATATTACAAAAATACTCTGCCAATATATGGGTCCCTAAGCTCACACTAGGTACTAAATAGTGTACCTGTGAGCTAATATAACTAAAAACTGTAATATATGGTATTCAACTCCAGACTAAATTATCTCTCGTTTGATACCACACAAGCCATGTTTTGACTTATACTCAAATTTGGGAAACTTCCCCCCCGCCCTTAAAAAAACAAAAATTAAAATGTATTTTGTTCAACTCCAGACTCAATTACTTTTCGTTTGATATCACACATGCCATATTTTCAAGTAAACTCTAATTTTTGAAATTTTCCCCCACCCTTTTTTTTAACTAAAATGTATTTTGTTTAACTCCACACTCAATAATTACCTTTCGTTTAATATCACACACGCCATATTTTCACATAAACTCTAATTTTTGAAATCTACCCCCACCCTTTTACTTGGCTTGTGTTTGGTGGATTTTGTTCATTTTTAAATGGGAGCATCTCGACACAAGACCCAGGCTAGGTACCAAATTTCATTGAAATCGGGCAAGCGGTTTTTGAGTTATACGCGTTGGTCGTTACAGACAGACATACAGACAGACAGACAGACACCACAACAAAAAAGTTTCAAAATCATCTAAAACGCAAAGATATATAAAAAATTTTGAAATCGGAGCAACTTTTTTTTTCTCGAAAAAATTAGGATCACCATAGCTCACACTACTATAGTATAGTATATGTGTGAGCTAAAATGCTGAGTAGAAAAGGTTGAATTTTTGGATAAAAAAAGGAATATTGGAGTAATGACAGAAACACCAATGCCGAGCTTCGAGTGTCATGTTTTTAAGTAGGCGCCGTCGCGCTATCTGATTCATATATATATTTTTTCTTCTTTCAGCATGATGTCTGGGGCTATGCCGATGAGGGGGCCACCAGGTCAGGGCAGTGCAAGATTAGGACCCGGTATGAGAGGACCTATGGGCCGAGGAGACTACGGTAAGTGCTGCCTGACAATTGCCCTTGTGTTGCGTCGCCATTACGACGTCCTTCTGGTTGTGACGTTTTTAATTTTATCAATCCTAAATTGTTACTCACACCTTCACGTAATGTCTACCTAACCCATTTGTGAGTGTATGCTTGTTTTGGTCAAGTATTGCTAGTTTTTCACTGGGCGACTCTTGCATTTTGGACGGGTGGCGGAACAAAGATCGAAAGACAAAAGATCGGAAGACAAAAGATCGAATACAAAAGATCGAAAAACAAAAGATCGAAAAGGCAAAAGATCGAATACAAAAGATTTGTTTGTTTTTCGATAAAAACAAAAGATCGAAAAGGCAAAAGATCGAAAAAACAAAAGATCGAAAAACAAAAGATCAGAAGACAAAATATCGAAAATACAAAAGATCAAAAAACAAAATATCGAAAAACAAAAGATCGAAAATACATAAGATCGAAAGTACAAAAGATCGAAAGACAAAAGATCGAAGGGCAAAAGATCGAAAAACAAAATATCACAAGACAAGATCGACAAAAAATCGCAAAAAAAATAAGATCAAAATATACAAAATAACGCGTATCATGTTTGCTTAGGTATATTTACATAAACAGTTTAGGCAAGGTCAGGTAAGGTAAAATTACCTAACCGTTAAATAAACCAATGGCTTGCCATACTTAAGATAAATCATATAGTTCGATAAAGAGGTCTTTTTTCAATCATATTTTTTCAAAAAAAAACTTTCTTGATTTCTTTCCCGGGATCCTAGAGAATGTGTAACCAAACCGAACCGAACTGAACCGAACCGGTTCGGTTTGGGTCGGTTTGGATTTACACCCTGTTGGATCCCAGGAAACATGTCAGGAAAGTTTTTTTTTGAAAAAATATGTTAGAAAGAGACCCCATAGTCCGGTTCGGTTCGGTTCGGTTTAGTTACACACTCTCTAGGATCCCGGAAAAGAAATCAGGAAAGTTTTTTTTTTGGAAAAACTATGTACCTAAAAGCGATATTTTGATAACCGCTATTTTGATCTTTTGTACTTTCGATCATTTGTGGTCATTTCAATTTAAATACCTAAACTTGATCTTTAGGTAACCTCTACACTTCTCTAAAACTGCTTAATTTCAAAATATTTAGGGGTTCCGGAACTTTTCGGACACACTATAACTAAATACAGGGTCGCTCAGCTCTTTACGAATTTAACTCATAAGAGTTGAACTTAATCAAAAGTTATCTACTCTTTAAAAAGAATAATAGAGTTACCAACAAGTTTTCTGCTAGTTTTTCGTAAATTATTTTGTGTTCACGACTCTGATTTTTCTATTAGTTTTGAAAACTAGTAAACATGGCCATTTGCAATATGCACTAATAATTTTCTTTTGCTAGATACTAACAAAGATTGCTCACTAACGTAATAAATTTTTTATTTAAAAATATCTATTCTATTTCTTTCTCATTTCAGTATTTAAAAAACTAACAATATTTTTAAAAAATGGTATCTGTCACTTCATCAGCATTTAATGTCTTTTTTTATAGTCGAAGTGATCTAGACTAGCTTTGAAAATAGCTTTAAACTACGGAGAGATAAAATATAATGAATCCTTGTGTATAGTAGTTTAAACAGTTTTACATTAAAAATAGCAAAACAATTTTTTTTTTCGATAGATAAGTGAACAAATTTTTACTAAATTAAATAACGAAAAAACTAATAACCCCTTCCCCATAGATAACCAAGTACAGCCGGGGCACTGCGAGAGGCAAAAGGGCTACGTAAAATGCATATGCACGCCACTGGCCTTTGATATTTATTATTAATAAAAATGCATGTTTTTTCTCTGTGTACAAATTGTATTATTACCTCTTTTTTGTACTTTTTGTAACAAAAATACAGTTTTATACGCTTTGACTTTTCATAATTCGTAAGAAATTGTAGGATGAATTTCTCTGTTTCCTCCTACAACAACTCTCTTTATACACAGCGTTTACAACTGTTTTTTTTGTTTGGAATTATACAGGGTTCTTTCATGATATTATTTATTTATATTGATAGCGATGTAAACAGATACAGCGCTTGTATATTAAAAGTTTTAAAAAATTTGTATGACAGAAACAGATTTAAGAAATCAAAAAATTTTACAGCACCTAGTTAACTACTACAAAACTACTAAAAGTACAAGAGGTAATAAAATATTAAATATAGCTATAAGGGCAAACAGGAAAGTTTAAATGAGATTGTGGAAAAAATTTCGAAATGGAAACGGGTAATAAACGGTCAAAACAGGAAAAAAGTTTTCATTAACACACAGTGTGAGCGGGCCTTGATTTTTTGTTCACCATGTCAATAACTTAATCGTGCTGAAGAGAAACTACTATTTATAGTGTAAATAACTAAACATTTGTAAAGGTTATTACTGGAGTGTCCAAAAAATTAAGAAAATATATGCGATACTTTTTGTTTGCAGTGTAGTATATTTCCAAACTAATGTAGATAATACATTTTTTCGTACGCAGTTGCTGTTGGCCGAACTCAGTTTGGCCATAATTAAGCGATGAAAAGACACTTTCCACACGAGAAACGCATTTTTTCTACGAGCGTGCGAAAAACGTAACAAAAAAACAATTCAACAAAATTAGATTGGGTTTTACCCTTTATCTCCTTAATCTCTAATTTCTTAAAAATTCTAAAAGGTTATTTTCTAATGATTATTAATTAAAAAATCGTGCTGCGTTATAAAATGTTTCAGTTTTTAAATTCTTGTAATCCTTAAACTTTAAAGTCACACATAAAGCTATTTCTTAAAGTAATTGGAACTTTTTCTCTTCTTTTGACATAAAAAACATAACTGTTTTCATAAATTTTCCTATTTGCCTTAAAAAAGTCCTTGACTTATTGACGACAAAGAGTCGTAAACAATTTCGAATTCCCATGTTTTGCCCAAGTATTTTGAGCCTATATCGCAGCTTAGAAGGAGGCGGTAAGTAAACTTTGTGTAATTTTGACCCCAATTATTTGAATCTTAGGTAGAAGTATCAAGAAGTTAACGTATATCATAAGTATAGGTGTCGGGTGAAATAATATAAAATAAATTAATTTTGACAGATGACAGTTTCTGTAAGAAATAAAAGACTTTTTTGAACTTCCATTGTTTTTATTTTGTACTTTGTTTACAACTTTTCAACCAAAACATGGAATTGGTTGGAGTTGGATATCCGTTTTGACTAAATTTTCTTTCTGTCAAAATTAGTCATCCAACAGTCTTTTGTTGATTTTTAAACTTTATTTTTGACGTAGTTTATATGTTATTAGTATCTATTGACTTTTCCCGGCATGCTCATAGTTAAACAGTACTTTTTTGGTTAGATTTGATTATATATTTTTCTAAAGTTTATTTAAAAAAACTCTACACCAAGTATTTCAGTTGGTAATAAACGGTAATAAATAAGCGTGAGGATATTTTCGTTGTTGTCGGCCTTTCTCTGGGCCTGCCTTTTCTGACAATTAGTACTAATATTGGAAAAAGTAGGAATTACAAACCGTAACACGAAGCACTTCCTGAGCAATAGTTTTAAAAACCACTAGGCAAATCTTTAACAAAAATAAGGTACTTAGCGGAATAACGCTAACAAATAAATAATACACGTCAATGACAGCAAAGTATATTTCTTTAAGACTTACCACAAAACGTCGCGACAGCCATCTCTATCAAACCGTTCCGTTCTTAGGGCGATAAAAGTAGGTTGGTTTAAACGCGACAAGAAGCTAGACCACCACCTTCAGGTCGTGGTGGCTAGACTGAGCATAACGCGTAGTAGCGATTTTATCCCGTTGTGAACTCATGTCAGAATGTCGCGGAAAGCTTCCATCTCTTTCAAACCCTTTCACCTTGAACGGAAAAGAGATATGGCGGGTCAGATTGACTCAGTAAACTAAACTGGCCGTAGTGGGCTTTTGGCGAATTAGCATTTTGCCGTGATATTTTTGAAAATAAAGACAATGTTTACTTATTTTTTTGGAAAAAACGTATTTCTTAACCTATATGATGATTGACCTGTCAAAACTTAATGTTTAGGATGAAGAAAGGTATGAAAGCAACAACGCGACGTTGGCAAAATCAAGTAAAACCAAAACGAAACGTGTTTTGTATCCTTTTTCATCTTTAAAAAAAATTCCAAACAAGTCTTGATTTATGAATTAAATATGGGACTATTCTAGGAATAAGCCAACTTTGGAAAACAGCGCCTTTTCCATTTAATAATTTTTTTTGGCTTAAAACTGTACTACAAGTGGCTGCATTTTTAAAAAACAGTTTCCTCAAAACCAACTTTTTCCTTGGTGGTGGCTTTGGCAAACTAATATTCCATCTAATTCCAGTAACGTATATTTTTGAATGTTGTTTGTAAAAGTAATCCAATAACGACGTCTTGCAATTCTAACATAAATTGAAAAGAGATGCAAACATTACCCGATTAGCAAAACCATCACACGTTAATACTTTCGCGAATTAAATACGAAGTCCGGTGACGTAGCTTTTAAAAAACTTTTTATTTGAAAAGACTACAAAAAATACTTATAACTAAAATGACCAATACAACTTGTAAAAGTATAATGATGCCTAATTAGACCATTTGGGTGCATATATAAACTTCAATGTACGGCGTCAGCAATATATTTGTTATTACAAACAAGATGAGATGTTATTATTCCAGGGATATTACTCCTCCACCCTTAGTTTCGTCAACGTCCTCGTTGATGAGTTTTTGGAGAACCCTTAAGGGAATATTTTTTGTCTTTGAGGTTTTTTGTTTTCGCCAAAAATAGAAAATAAAAATAAATATCAAGATTACTGCCAAACATAAAGTTAAGATAATGTAATTTTGGCTTTCAAAATTAAGTTCCTGTAGGACTAAAGGATCCAAAAGGTCTTCCTGCATTTTTTGCGGGTTTTCTAAATGTCTTATCTGCAAATTGATAGACAAGTTTGTTTCAGGAAGCTTTATTATATCTGGCAATGAAACAGAAATGTTATTTATTGATAATGAATATTTATTTTGATTAATTATTATGTCACACTGGCTGTTAATAAGATAACAGTTTTGAAGTGTGGTTTTCTGAAACTGGAAGCAATTTTCGTAAATTGTTTCGGAGTTTTTTGTACAGAAAAGTAGACCACTTTTATAAGTTAAAGTGTGAATTTGAAAATTATTTTTTACTGTGGCGAAAGGGCAATTTTTTGGTAAAAGGCAACTATGTGCAATGGGGTTGAAACAAATCCAATTTGAGTTAATTTCAGAGCATTGCTGATACCATAAATTGTTACAATAGTATTTACTGGGGCTAATTAATATTTTTGATTCATTATTAGGTATTGGATAAACTATCTTAAGACTACAAGAATATTTTTCAAAGATTGGTATTTTCACTACAATGATTGACATATCTTTTAACAGAATAAGGCCAGTTTTACATATAAGAGTTAATTCTGACAGGTGTTTTAGTGGCCATAGAGAATTTTTTGGATAATGAGCTGTCAAATATTGCCAAATTTCCCTAATTTCATTGACATTCAAAATTTCTAAATCTAAAGTTTGCAGATGCGCAAAAGATATCATTCTCAGCATTTTTTCCAAAAATTTGTTTAGTTTTGAGATTTGTAAAATTTGGTTTTGCATACTGAGTAATAACGTGATTTCATTATTCAATTTTAAAATTTCGAAGCGAATGCATTTTGCGTTTTTATTTATAATGTTTACATTTTCCTGGAATTTGTTTATAATATTCCCGGCAAATGAACTAAGGTCATTTATCTTGTGCATCGTGTTAATTTGATTTTGTTTCAGTATTTGTAAGTTCTGCGTTATTGTGTCTAGGTCGGTATTATCTAGGTTTCCTGTGACAAATTTAATACCGCTTCCCAGTAGGTTGAATAAACCACGTTTCTTTCTAAGTTCATTGTTTTCTAAAGAATTTAGTTTTTCATAAGTATTGTACGTATCGTTTAAGCATGATTCAAGGAATTGAAATTGTATTTTTAATAAAGTATTATTAACTTGATTGACTAAAGGGGATAAAAATAGGGAATTAGTAGTAAAAAGTTGGCTTAGAGACGTTTTAATTTTTGTCATATTAAAAGGTATGTACATAGTATGATAATGGCTTACAACTAAAGAAGGAGAGATTTCTTCGGTGTAGAATCCATTATTGTCCAATCTATTGACCTGAAGGGCCTGGTTGAGGTTCGTCAATGTCAGGAGGGACAGGATCAGGAACCTGGAATGATTTAGGTTTTTTCCTGAGTCTTTTTATTTTTCTGACATGTGTGTTAATTGGTTTAGTTTTTGAGATACCAGTTATAACATTTTTATTGACGTTAGTTACTTTGGTAGGGATAAATTGGGGGTTCATTTTATTTCGAAGGGTGTTTTTTCTAAAGATAGTTTGATCTTTTTGAATTTGAGGGGGCTCTTCGGTGTTTTTATTTTGTTTTTGTGTGGTGTGTAACTGTTTTTGATATGCTTTTTTGAAAACTTGATCGTGAAAAGGTATTAGTTCTTTCTTTCGTTGTTCATTATATTGTTCAAAAAGAGTGAGGTCGTTATTTATGTTTGGTTCGTTCACATAAGGCTGTATAAAATTGAAAATTAAAAATGATCGGTAATAGAGTGTACTCTCTGATTAAGTATATATTAGTATGGCTGACGTCATAATATTTTGAGAAGTTTCTTCAAGATGTTTAAATTTTTAAATTTCTTAAATATTCAAAATGTGTAGTCTAGAGAAAGTTGTTCGTTGCAGAATATTTGACATAAATATTTTAAAAGGTTGTTATCAATTTTGTTATCTTTTTTTTTTAATTTTATTTTATTGTTTATTTTATTATCTTTTGTTTATTTTTTTTGTGTTCTTATAAGAAAAGTGGTTTTCAAAAATCGTTATAAAATTTTTTGTGTATTTTGAAACAAATCTATTTAAGTTCAAAATTGACAGTTTATAAATTGAAAGATGTCTAAATGATACAAATGTTTTAAATGGTTTTTCATCTAAAAGGGGTCCTTTATAAGCAATTTTATAAGAATGCTTTTTATATGAGTTTTGAAGACATATTTTAAAGTTGTTTATGAAGATGGTAATCGATTCTCTTAGTTTGGGCCAGTAATATTTTTGTTTTATTTCATTGAAGATCTCTGTTTTGTTTTTATGATTAGGTCCATAGTATTTTAATATTAATTCTTTTTGTTTTTCTGCGTTTATCACGTCAATTAGGTATTTAGTCGAAAATATGAGTTTTGCACATGGGTTAAAAATTGAGTTGACTACTTTCTGAAATTCTAGTTTAAGTTCATTGTTTGGAATGTAAATAGTAAATAGAGAGTCAGGTTTCACTATCTCTTTTAGAATTTTAAGAATGTGCTCTTGTTGTTTTTCATTTATTGTCACAAAATTATGATTTCTATTAAATGGTTTAGAGAAAAAATGTTTATATTGTTGTCCATAATTAATAACCAATCGATTGGTTGTATAATTAAGGGGCAGTTCGGATGTAGATAAATGTTTTCTTTGTGTCTCATTATTTGAGTGAATAGTGACGTCAGAGGCGTTGTCTCGGGCGTCATTTTGGAGGGGCACAAAATACTCTAAATTCATTTTTGGCGGTTTTAATTTTTCATTGAGTACGGTTACATTAGCTTGGGGTTCTTTGTATTGCTCGTTAATTACGTGTTCCGTGAGATTAAAATCGGTTAAGTTGGTAACAGAGTTACGCACGGTGGGTGCATTGGCTTTATTTATTTCATGTATGTTAAAATTTATCTTCAAGAGGGCGTTAGCAACGACATTTACATTTTCTTTTTCGTAATTTGTATCTTTTTGAGTTTCTGGAATTAAGTACCGTTGAATGCAGTCGATTTTTATTAAATTTGGTTCAGTACCTTCCGGTGTTATGATGTAGTCTGATTTTAATTGTGTTTCAGGGTGAAAATATTGAATAGGTTGTTTCTTAAATCTTTCTTGTGGGATTACTTTTATTTGTTGGTGAAAGTTAATGTTAACGTTTGGACTTGGATAGGGGATTTTACAAAATTCTTTAACTGTTACTGGACAGTTAGGAATGTATTGTTCTTTGAAGCTAAAAGAGGGTGTGAGTTCAATATCTTTTTGGTAGTTTACTTGATAATTTTGGATTGGCTGCTTAACAGGGTTATTATAAGCAATAGAAAGAGGAATTTTTACATTTTTATTTAAAGTTAATATACTATTTTTTAAATCGAGCATACCCTTTAACTTTTCAAGGTCTCTTAAGCCTATTAATGCGTCAAAGTCTTTATGCCAGTTTACAACACGCATTTTAATATTTTCGTTTATTCCTAGTTCTTGTAATAAATTTATTTTTAAATTATTATTTTCTTTATATGTGTTTCTGCAGCTGGTTACTTCAAAGGGTTCAAAAAATAGATTATTGGGGTACATTTTGGCTATTTTTGGGGAGATTATAGAGTCTGAGGCTCCTGAATCGATAAGAATTGTTATTTGCGTTTTTGGTAAATAAAAATATGGTAGTTCGATTTGTCGGGCAACGTTATTTAAGTCGACGGGGGATCCAAGGCTGTTTCCTGAAAATTTTCGCTTGCGGCGTTTGTTTGTAAATTATGTTCGTAAGAGCAGTTTTCTTGTTGGCTAGTGGGTTCTTCGTTATAAAAATGAGGATCGTAAAAATAGTCAGGGTTTTCTTCACTATAATTATTGTAAGTTTGATTTTCACAGGTTTGTTCGTAGGTTTGTTCGTAGTTTTGTTCGTAAGTTTGTTCTGGGTATGTTTCTACATTTGTCAAAAATCCTGAGGGTTTAAAAATTCCTGAAGGTCGATTGTATGGGGGTCTTTGATAGTGTTGCCTTGACGGACCAATTGTTGATGTCGACATAGGGGTTGGCTTGTCTAAAATGGGTTTATTTTGTGGGGCGAAGGCGTTAGTTGGTCTTCCAAAATTTTGAAAATTTTGAGGTTGATTTTGAAAAGGTCTAGGTTGATTAAAATTAAAGTTAGGTTGTCTAAATTGAGAGTTAAAAGGTGGATTAAAATTAAATTGTCTGGTAAACTGAGGATTCGAAAAAGGTTGCATAAACGGGTTAAAACGTTGTTGGGGTGGTTTTGGTCTTATTTGATTAGTTTGGGGGTTGCGATTAAAATTTTGGTTTTGTCTAAAGTTATTGTTGGGTTTTAAAAATGAATTATTTCCTTTGTGCAAGTTCGAGTTATTACTTGTAAAATTGACTTGCGCTTCTACTATGTTATTACTCATGACGTCCTTGTAGGCTTCGTCTAAAGTTGCAGGAGTTTTAAGCATAAGAAGCGTTTTTAAAGAGTCTGGGGAGTTTGCGGTCAAAATTAAAACAGATACTTTTTCTACTTGAGATATAAGCAGTAACTTTTGTGCGTTATCTGCTACTTCACATTGAATTTTTCCAAAAATTCTTTGGCAAAAGGCCTTAAGTCTATCGATAAACTGCAAAATGTCTTCGTTTGCGTCAATTTTAATGTACTGAAGTTCTTGCATCAAAATTTCGTGATTAATTGGATCACCAAATTTTTGTCTTAAAGCTAACTTAATTTTTTCAAAAGTATTTAAATCTGGCCTTTCTAATAGAAAATTTTGAGCTTTGCCTACCAGTTTCGATTTTATGGCAGACAGGACCAATTTTTGTTGCTCAATAGAATTACCAAAATAAAGTTCATAAAATTCTTGTACAGAAATCAAAAAACTTTCTAAATGGGATTGACTGCCATCAAATGTGGGCAACAATGACGTGTAAAATTTAAGATTTTCCATTGTGTTAGAAAGTTCTTCGTTTTGTAAAGTGTTATCTAATTGGTTACTACTAACGCTACTTAAACTACTGTTAAAACTAGTGTTTAAATTTGCAAAATTTAAAGAATCAAAATTTTCTAAAAATCTATTTTCTAAATTATTTTCAGTATTTTCTTCTAAACTTTCTTCTATACTTTCTAATTGCTGTTGAGTGTCTAGTCTCGATGTCGACTGACCACTTAAATTTCTTAAACTACTTTGCAAACTACTTATTTGCTCAAAATTTAAATTTAAAGACGGTTTCTTCAAACTTGCTAGATAGTTTTCAATTTCAGTTTTAACGTTTTCTTTCTTATTTTCTGCTCCTAATCCTAGTTTTGTTTTGTTCTTTTCTAAAATATTCTTTAATCGCCTAGGCATCAAGAAAGTCAAAAAAACTTACATAACAATCGAGGATAAATCCATAAGGCTTGTTCTGTAGAGGTTACGCCACCAAAAGGAATCCTATAAATGGGGGTTGACTTTAGCTTTTCTGCCTATGACACCGGGCTCAGTAGGGATGTGTCGTTGGTTAGGCTTTTGGCTTCGGCGGGACTCATACAACACGGTAGACGTCACTAGCTTCAACTCCAGGCTTTATTCCACAACACTTCTTTACGTTCGACGTCGTAAAAGGTATTTTCTTTTAAGAAAAAGTTCACAATTCGTACGGGACGTAAAGTTCGGTTTGAATAGCGCACTAAGACTTAAAAGTCACTTTCGTACAACGGAAAACCGATAAAGGACGAAATCGCACTATCCTGTTCGCAGCGCCAATTAAATACGAAGTCCGGTGACGTAGCTTTTAAAAAACTTTTTATTTGAAAAGACTACAAAAAATACTTATAACTAAAATGACCAATACAACTTGTAAAAGTATAATGATGCCTAATTAGACCATTTGGGTGCATATATAAACTTCAATGTACGGCGTCAGCAATATATTTGTTATTACAAACAAGATGAGATGTTATTATTCCAGGGATATTACTCGCGTCATACAACTGGGGCACCAGCCCAGGTAGGCCAACATTGAGAATATCCTCACTACCCTGTATCGTAGTTTACTCACCGTGGTTAAGGCATTTTTTTATTTTATTATAGACCTATAAATTAGTAGAAGAGATAGAGTTGGCTTAAAAATTAGGAAATATTGTTGTCTCTTTTTATTATAGATTACGATTATGACTATTACGGTTACGGAGACTATAGAGGCGGCTACAGCGATCCATATTACGATGACTTTTACCGATACGAAGATTACTATTCGTACGATTACCAGCAGGCGCCCCCTGGCGGGCCCCCGGCCGGTGGCGCGGGTGGAAGGGCCAGCTCCAGGGGCGGCGGCCGAACTCAGTCGCAACCGGTGGGTTATGGCCATTTTTTCCTTCCTTCGAATTTATTTAATTTTTTTAAACCCGTTTTTTTTTTGTTTTTAATCTAGTTTTTTTTGCGCCGAATCTTTTTCCAAGGGGGTTTAATCTTGTCGAAGGTGTTGTGGCGTGTGACGTCACACAAAGCGGTGAACAGAGCGAAACAAGAATTTGTTATTTTTAAGTTTAAAACTTTAAAATAATAAAAAAGGTGTCAGAATTTTAATTTATTAATTTTACAGATATTCTTAAATCCTCAAGGGCAACAAATTCCGTTAATGTCACTGAGATCGAATTGGGAATGTGGGGATTCTATTATTTTCTTCTCGCTCACTTCGCTTGACGTGTAACGTCACTTGTCAACACCGAATAAAGTTTAGTTAAAAGCGATTTGCAAAGGTTATCCATTGCATCTATTTTTTCTTTCATCTGCTTTTTTGTTATGTGACCGTAAACTATACTATCTCTTTTAGATTTTAAAATGTTTGTTTAATGTTTATCTGTTCGTTTTAATTGCACGGAGGAGTAGTACTAGTTATTGGGACTTGGCACCGCTTTTGAACTTTAAAACTAATCTGAATGATTACGGTACTATTCGTATTTATGTTAAAGGGGACATCAAATTAAAATAAACATCAAAAGAAGCGTGAAATTCTCGCAACTATGCTACTCATAAGTTTAAATCCTTAGTTATAAGTTACATAGATAAGTGTTTGCAATGAAATTAAAAGCGTAGTTTTTATTAATATCAATTAATACAAACCCAACAACATCCAATATTTTATCCGTTTTCCATTTTGTTGCGAATAACCTAGGGTTCTTAGCGTTTGTCAGTTTTCTTTCTGTTTTTATTTTCCTTACATTTAACACTTGGTTGACTTTTGCAAATCGCACAAAATTGAATAAAATTTCAACAAGATTTTTTTTTAACCTTTGGCTGTGGCGGAGTGTCTCTATAGAGCTACTAACGTGCGCATACCATTATTATTATTATTATTAATATTCCTGTCATTTGTCTTTTATCACCACACAGCTTTAGTTTTAATCATAAGTGCTCTGTAACTGCTTAACTGCGCGTTACTAAACACTATTTTATTTATTTGCTATTTCTAATATTGACGTAATGATTACTTAAACCCTTTTGACGAAATAAAGGAACATATGGCAACACTGCATACAGATCTAAGAAAAAATAAGTAAATGTGGCAATATTTTATCGGAAGAAGAGGTGTCTGTTAAATCATAAAACGTCAAATTGGTAAATTTTCGAAATACATCTTAAAACGCAGTGAAATGATTTAAAAAAATTGTAATTAAGGGTATTAAGTATCATTATTTTTTATGCTTGCAATGTTTTGTCCTAACTGTGCAAAGTGACAGAGGGAATGCGAGAATGAGACGGATATAATAATTATGTAGATGAGCACTCAAGCCACAGTCAACGCATCATATCTGAGCCAACTTCATTTTTGTCCAAAAACGCCATAATCTATTTTTTCCAAATTATTTTTTTGACGTGAGCCGGGAAAAGTGCTGTCTTCAAAATTTCCATGAGAGGGTAAACCGCCAGAATGTAGCTTAATATGTTGTACAAATAGTGGAGTTTTAAACAGAGATATCTGCTCGAGCGAAGGGAGGTCTACAAGCTCTGGATCAGATATGATGTCGCTTTTCTAGTTGCAGGGTTATCCAGGTTGTTTTGGATGACAGGAACCTGGCCGCATCCACTAACCGTACCAGACCATTTTTTTTTGTTAGGCTGTCTAACCAAGTGCTATTGCTGATGGTACGAACAACTGATCAGCTATAAGATACACTGACTGTTTTTTCAAAACATAAAAAATTATGAGTGTCCTTAAGTAATTATTTTAATAATGACTAAATATGTATAAAACCTCCAAAACGACAAAAAATAATATTTACGACATCTCTCTTCGGTAATCGATGTTGTTAAGTCAACACTACATGCAGCGTCATCTTCGTAAATTTTTAAATAATTCCTGACAAACCCAAAATTGCATTGGTTTGCAGGAGTTGGGAAAATAAATGGCAACTGTGTGGACAAACATCCAGTGTATTGACATTTGAAAATGGCCTACTTGCCACCACTATCAACTAAGCTAGCTTAAACTTTTCCGACGAAGACTGGTCTGCCTCAATTGCTTGTGAGTCTGAAGTCTCAGGGCTTCTGTAAGCGCTGTCCAAATAATACTGTAGAGGTCTAGACATGCCGCAATTTTACATTGAGTTATTTCCCCACTTATTGAGTTGATAATTCCATTATAGCCAGCTTCCTTATTTTCAGAAATTAAAATGGAAATTAAATCAATCTTGAAGGTTGTTCATCCTTTAATCATCATTAATAATATTTAAATGTTTAAATTTTTTCTGAGTTCACAAGTTCCCATTAGAAGTACTGTTACTAGTTCCAAATCTTTCCTCTTAGGCGTAAAGGACGACTTTGCTCTTCTTCTATTACCTAAACGAGGAGATTTCTTTTTATTTTCTGGAGCTTTAGGACTATTATGGGAGAATATGCCGCTACGCTCCATTCATCATCTATACCATTAGAATGTTTTTACTGAGTTTACAGGTTTCCTTTAGAAGTACTGTCAGTAGTTCCAGATATTAATATCCATAAAATTGCTCCTCTTCTTCTACCTAAACGAGAGAATCCTTTGTGTCTTTCCGGAGCTTTAGGACCCTTATAGCTAAAGATGCCGCATTGTCCAGTATTATTGTGGGTTCTAGTCCTCCTTTTTCCCAGGAATTTATTCATGCTTCGGAACCCACTAGAAAACAGCCTTAAAGATTATTCATCCTCCATGCATTATCCAATTCTCAACGATTCTTAGATTGTTAAAACATTTACTGAGTGGTCAGTTACCACCAGTTAGAAGCACTATTACTTCTCAGATCTTCTCTCTCAAGCTCTTCTACTACCTGAACGAGAAATTTTCTATGTGCGGCTTTTGAGAGCACCTGCCCAAGTCACCCACCACTGGAATAGTTAAATATTCTATTCTAGACAATCAGTAAGCCTTCTTTTTTCAGGAATTTCTTTATGCTTCTGGGCCCAGAGGAAAGCAACCTTCTGGGCCCAGAGGAAAGCAACCCTGAAAAAATATTAACACTGAGTATTAATTCTCAGATTGTTAAAATGTTTAGCAGCACTGTCAATAGTCTCATACCTATTCTCTAAAGTGAAAGAAATGAATTTGCTCTTCTTGTACTACCTGACCGACAAGTTTGCTTTGTATCTTCCTGGCCCACTGTAGCTTCCGATTTCACTGCGTCAGTTTATAATTCCAGTTTAGATAGTCGTTCATTAGACCATTCTCAGAATATTGAAATGTTTATTTAGTTAACCTTACCAGCCCTGTCACCACTCTCCTTTCTATTTTCTCAAGCGTCCAAAGAGGCCTTTCACTTTCACTTTATCCTTGAGCTACAGAGGGCGCTTGATAAATTCTCGCTTTAGGGCCGTCATATATAGAGACGCCGCGATGCCCGCTATGGTTTTATTTTTGACAGTCAGTCAATATTTTCTTTATTCCCGAGATCCAGAGATCAATCCTAAAGATTTATCTTACGAATCATTAAAACTAAACTTACATTACTCTGACGACAGTATTTACACCCTTTAAAAATTTAGATTAACCTTGACATTACATTTTATGAGAAAACGGTTTGTTTGTTCTCCTGTCTCAGCTGATGTATAGTTCAAATTATACCCATTTGAATGACGTCATTTTTGTTTATCTTTGTGTATTATATTATAAACAGCGGTGACAATAAATTTTTTAAAAAAGTAGTGTCTATGATTTAAATAGGTAGGTAATTGGTTATGTGAAGTATCCGTCACTGTCAATCAAAAAACATTGATTGGCAAAAATATCTACGCCATACGTTTTTTTCTTACCTGGTGACGTCATTACAAATGCGTGTAATTTAGACTATAAGTATGTTAGACAGCCTAATTATTTTTGTATTTTTTTATTAAATATTTTTTAGGTTTGACACTACTTTGTAAAGTAAGAAAGTTTCACAGACGAACAAAAAACATGATATTCATGTCAAAGGGGAATTTCTATCTTTTTATCTAAACCAAAATGATTTTTTCAACAAAGTAGTGTCATTTTTTTATTTTAGCGACATCTTTTTTTCTGCAAGTAAGTGTTCGAAACCAAAATAGTTTTTGGAATTATTTTTTTTTTATTTAAAGCCGCCCAGCCGCCCCATTAAGGAAAATTAATATGTATTGATTATATTGATACTATATTATTATTTTTTTATTTTGACAGTTTTTGTTATATGTTTTATGTTTGTGCTTTTTTGACAGTTTTTTAGTTACGCTTTTTTTAGTCAGCTTTTCGCTTATTTTGCTTTACGCTTCGCTTTTTAGATGGGTTTTAGGCACTTCCCCTACATCACGCTCTTTTTTTTTAAATAATTTATTTACCTTTGCTGAAGCTTGACAATGTTTATAATTTTATAATTTTAAAAATGTTACTTTTTCTTTTAACACCAACTAATTTATGGATAACCCTTTTTCTAGAGTCACATAAACATTGTGTTTTTGTTAAACCCCATTAGAAAAATTATTTATTATTGCAATTTATTTTTTTAAATATTTATCATTTTGAACATTGGTTGAATTTGAAAAATATCATATTGCCCCGTCATTTTGCATTTTACTATTAAAAAAAAGCTAACACAAATTCAGAGTCGAATATTTTTGTGTCGGCAAAATTTGTACAAACATATTACAAAAAAAACATTAGAATTTGAACTAGTTTTTTAAACTACTTATCTTTTGTGCTAATTACAATTCAAACAATTTTTTTAACAAATGGTTTTAAAACCTTTTTTTTTTTCAAATTAAATTTTCCTTCTTAATTTTTTATAGGTTTATTTAAATTTTTTGTCTTAATGACTGGGTCTATGTGATGAAACGTCAAAAATTTCATAATATTAGGAATATGAAACATAAAATTCGAAAAAACAAGTTTAATTTTTTGACTTTATTATCCCAAATAATAAACAAAAATTGTGGTGGTACTTAGGAACTGGACAACGGGGATCATTTGGATTTCTCTTCGGATGAAAGAAGCGGATTTATTCAGGTTTGTTGACATCCTTTCTACCTTCCAGTATTTAAGTTCCACGCCTAACTCTTCTCAAGTTTTACAATGGATTGTAGTCTTTAAATGTTTGCAGTTATTTAAAAAAGTCATTAAATAAATTCCTAAAATTTCTTTAAAAAATAATACATGACAGAATATCAGTATGGATTTAGAGAGGAAAGATAAAGGCCAAGCTGCATAGAACATCTGTTATAAGAAAAAAATAAGGAAAGAATATTGGTAGACATAAAAAGTGTATGTTTGTAGACCTCTCTAAAACCTTTGACACTGTATTTCATCAGATACTCTTGAGAAAGCGAAAAAGTGGGAAATCATTTAACCTGCTATAGAGTGACTTAAAAACGGCCTATGATATTATTACATAGGTTCATTTACTTCACTTTTTAAATTGGTTCGATAGCTGATTTATTACCACTCTGTATTATAAATGAGTTCTTAGATTGACATGGTCCATTGTAAAACTTGTATCCTTTTGTGCTCTTTCCTACCTTTCTAATCATTGGCTCCTTTCTCCATTTATCGACAAATAATTCCTGTATCCATTTTTGGTAGAAAGGATCCAACTTGACTTTTTTTGGCTGCCAGTGTCCAAATTTTTGTACCGCCACACACTGCGCTGTCATTTTAAGCGTAACCTTACGTTTTACTGTCAATATTCTTAATGCCGATGCGTATAAAAAAACCGAATACCAGTTTATAATTTAAAAACGGCAAAATTTTAAAGGTTTTATATTCGAGATTTTTGGGAGGTTTCGGGGATTTTCAGGGGGCATAGGAAAAAACTAACTCACTTTGTGACTTAAATTTTAAGCGAAGCTTAAAGATCAAAACCGGATCTTGATATAGCAATCTGTTTTTTTTTATGGGGTGTTTTTGAAAAGTCTGCATTTTGGGAGAGGGTCTATAAGTTTTTTATCTATGAAAATTTTATTTTTGTGTACAGAGCTTTCCTACAGATTTTTTCTTGTAGAATTGACAGATTTAAACGGTTTTTATCTATCTCTTTTAGTTTTTGAGATATTGCGTTAAGTTGATATTTTTCTTATGAAATCAGCGTAAAATTTCCTTTAAAATGACGCATCCACTCAATATTTTATTTAAACCTTTTTCTATTGTTTTTATAAGTATTTTTGTTTTTATTTTATAATTTAATTTGATAACTGGGTTGAAAATATTTAAAAATAAAAAAATATTGAAAAAAACAAAAATATAAAAACAAAAAATTAAAAAAATAAAATATTGAGTGTGACACGTCATTCTAAAGAAAATTTTACGCTGATTTTAAAAATTGAATAAATGAGAAAAAATATAATTTTATGCAATACCTCAAAAACTAAGAAAAAAATAAAAACCGTTTACATGTGTCAATTCTTCAAGAAAAATATTATAATAAAGCTCTTTACACGAAAACAAAATTTTCATAAATAAAAAAGTTATGGACCCCCTCCCAAAATGCAGACTTTTCAAAAACACCCTGTAGCTTAAAAAAAGAGATTATATCAAGATGCGGTTTTGACCTTTATGCATCCCCCCCCCCAAAGGGGGGTCAGTCATCCTCTTTAATTTTTTTACCATTTAATATAAAACATTAAAACAAAAGCAGTCAATAGAGGATATGTTTTCCGTTGTTTTTAGCCACAAATTTGACATTTGCACTGTTCATTTATTAATTTGATGTATTTTATTTAATGTCTGTTGAAATCTGTTCTGGAATAACTATTTAGTTTGGGTTTAGTTAATTACTTTTTGAGATATTCATTGATAAAGATATTTATTTTTTACTGTAATACAATACTGTTTGACATTCTATCAACTGTCAAAGTGAAATATCGTTTGCTACTACAGACATTCACAAAATCGTATGTAAATTATTGCAGTAAAGAAATACAACTAAAATCTCAAAAACTATTTAACCAAAACCAAATAGTTATTTACGAATTTCAGGAAGAAGATTTTAATACAAAATTAAAAATAGAGGAACCATTGAAAAAAAAAGTACATCAAGTTGAAATAGCTTGAAGAGTACAAATGAACCATATGCTGTAACAACGTTGTAAGCGCCAAATACTGTTTTTTTGGAAAATAAAAAAAAACGTTTTATTTTTAATTGCTTAGACATGTTAAGTATTTATAAGTCTAATATGGTAGATGTATAAAGGATAGGGTTTTATGAACTTAGTTGCTATATGCTATATTTTAATAAAACAACGTTGTATATCCACGTCGGTTACAACGTAGTTTTGCGGAAATAGGGCGGTTAGAACGTTGTTTTATGTTTAAAAATAAAGCACAATAACAGTAAAAAAAACGTGTTTATTAACTTAGTTTAAAACCACCTTTGGGTGTACTAGGTACCTAAAAGCTGTTAATATACACTCTTAAGATTTCCGGAAAAAGTTACATATTATAATGGAATATATATAGGGCACATACAACGTTGTTACACCGCACTATGCAAGTCAACTAATTTTATTATCATTATAAAATAGGAATAGAAGCCCCGTATTCTCTTATCACTTTATAGGTTGATTATTTCGACCAAATACAACGTTGTTACATGGAAAACTCGAATGTGCCTATATTGGCGGTTACAACGTTGTTCCAACATAGCATTCAAATGTCAAATTAACAGTAGTGGTTAAAAAATACGTGAAAGATTTCCTCTACCGACCGATTTCTATTTTATTCAGTACTCAAAAAATATAAAGGGGGTGTCGGGTTATAGCAGATCACACTGTACATTGCCAACTGAATAAATTTAATTGGCGAATGCTCCAAACATTTGATTCAATATTATGTAAAGAAATAGAGAATTTTGACAGTAAATTTAAGGTTAGGTTTTAATCATACCACATAAACTTATTTGTTTTTTTTTGGAAATTTAGGCTGGCCGTGGGCGTGGGGCGGCGGCACGTGGCCGGGCAGGTGGGCCCCCAGTCCATGGGGCGGCAGCCAACCGAGTGGTTCGGGGCGCAGCAGCCGGGGCCCGTGGGGCGGCACGCCAGGCCGTTCGTGGGGCGGGCCGCGGCAAGGGAAATTTACCAGGTAAGATATTTTTTTTATATATTTATTTATTTATTTGTAATACATTAGCAATTTTCAAATTCAACATATTAGAAGAACCAAACCACAGCTATTTTTTTTTATATATTTATTTATTTATTTGTAATACATTAGCAATTTTCAAACAGGCTGTGGTTTGTTTGTAACCAACCCATAACGCAATCAGGGGCGCAACTAGTTAGGCCATTTTAGGGGGGTTCAGCTCCAAGCTTAATATCCAGATAATACCAGAAATATATAAGTAGTAGGAATATGCCTACAACTCCTATTACTGCCAAGGACTACTTGTAGAAAAAAAAACGATACAAAATTGCGAAAATAGATGAACATTTTAAAAAATAGCACTGCAAAAGAAAATTTCTGTAATATTAAAAAATTTTTAAAAAACAATTAAAAAAAACTGATAAATCAAGTAATAAATGACGCCAAAAATTTTCGAGAAAAATGATACTAAATAAAAAAATTTTGGTTTCAAAATTATAACTTTGGAGCAGTGGCGGCTGCTATAGGGAGGGCAACGGGGCAGTGCCCTCCCAAAACTAGACAACAAACAGTATTTTTAATCATCAAACTAGTTTCGTGGCTAATCGGGCAAAAAGGAGGTTTTTTGTTTCTCATATTTTTCCGTGGGTAGCTTGAAAGCTTAACCTCACGGGGGTCCAAGATCTAATCTAATCACCTAATAAGTGTTGACAGTTAACTGTTTTGTCCTTATGGGACTCCTCAGAACACTGCTAGGTCAATGTGATAATTCTTCCGAAATTAATTAGACGGTTTTGTCTCTAATCATAAGTAAATAGTGAGAAAACTATCGCAAGAAGCGCCATCTACCGAGATACGAAAGAAACAAAAAACAAAAGCAGGCGAAAAACTGCTATACATATCGATCAATGAAAAGATCGAATACAAATAAAAGAAAACAAACTATAGTCCGTGACCTACGACAGACTGTCTTTCAGGCCGGATCAACGCATATTGCATTTTTACCCGTCATCAAGACACGAAATTCCACGTTTGTTAGTATTTTTAATTATTGATTTATTTAAAAAAAGTTAAATCTTCCCTTTCGACATGTCTAGTTCTTTTTTTTAGTCTGTGGTTAACAAAAGGCGATTAACTGGGTAAACTTTTTTAGCGTAAATAATTACAAGCCGGCAGCACCGCGCAGGACAAGATTTCAATTTCACCCGTTTTTCAGCGGTGTATGGGTGGCTGTTTTCGCGAGGGGGCGGGAAGAATGTTTGTTTTAGTTGACGTCGTCGTGCGAAAACGTGCGTTGCCCTTCCTACGCGTTGCCGATTCTATCCTTAGTGAAGACGTATGAGTTTGTTTTGATTTGGGGTAGGTCATTAGTTAAAAGCGTTGCCGGTCGCGTGTCCATTGTTTTAGTTTTTGTTTGTTTTCAAATAGAAATAAATACCGTCGATTATATAATTAACTGTGCAAATTTAAATACGTTGACATATGAACTTATTACACATAAAATATTTAGGGTCACATAGACCGCACCTAAAAATTAACCAAAATTTTAGTTCAAGTAATAAAAAATTTTACGATGCTGAAAACTGGTTGTGCGGTTGTGAAGAACGAAATGCTTTTTTTTGCTTTATTTGTCTTATTATAAAAAATCCACGAAGTGATCCTGCGTGGGTGGCAAAGGGAATGTGTGATATCAAGCACTTTAGTGAAAAGTTAAAGACACAAAGTTAGTGCTACTTATTTAAATAACCACATAGAATTTTCTATGCTAGGCAAAGACTGATATTAGGCGCAAATTGAATAGTGCCTATAGGCAAAACATTACCGAACATAATAAACATGTGGCAAAAAATAGACATATACTTAGTAGTTTATAGAGTTTAAAATTCTGTGGGATTTTTGAGGTTGCTCTACGGGGCCATGATGAGTCTGAAACTGGTGCTAATTCGAGCACTTTGCGCGTGTAAAAGAAGGACGAATAGACTTGATCTATAAACAAATAAACTAAGAACTACACCAAGTAGCTGCTTGTTTGTAAAATGCTAATATAAAATTGTTTACATAAGTTTTTTTATCTCCTTTTGTATGCAATATAAATTTATGCCACCCCAATTTATAACGTCACCAGCCGCCACTGCTCTGGAGTTGAAAATATTTACGCTGACTTCGCTCCTGGAAATGTATGCCTTTTTCGTTTGAGGTAGCTAATTTTGAGCTTCGGGGGGCTAGTGAGGGCTTAGCCTAATTGCGCTCCTGAATGCTATGATACCAAATTGGCCCTGCAATTTTTTTTGTCAAAGATCTGTTTTTTTATTTCTTAAAATATTTTATTCAAACAAGTATAAAAAAAGGGAAACATCAGCATAATAATCAAAAAGACAAATATAAAAAGCTAGATAAATGCTTAAGAAAATAATAAAATAACCAATTAAAAAAAAACTTGAAAAAGGAAAAAAAGCTTGAGCAAAAATTTTACTTGTTACAGTGTAGAACTTTCAAGGAAGATTTTTTTGTCAAATTAATAATAAATGTCAAATTTAGATAGAAGTATACTGCGTTATCCAAGACAAAATAACATTATTTTAAACTAAGGAATGCTTCTTTATTTCTGTATACTTAACTTTGAGAACACCCTGTATTTACAGATTAAAGAGACGTGTCTCAGTCTGAAACTCGAACTAACCCATATTATAACCCGTTTAATTTCCAGTTAGCCTGTCCGCCTAACCGAACAATACCGAACCAATCCCAGTTTCCTTTTATTCCTCGTTGAATTGGTTTTTGTTATGCAGTCAGTCTCTTTTTGTGTTGAGAGAAATTTTGCGAAGCATGATATGGTCAAGCACTGTCCCGTGGGAACTTATGTTTTGGTAATTTATCAGTTTTGATTTTGGACTTGGACAATTTGAATACATTTTCGCGGCGTAATTTCAAACCACATTTTTTGTATCCAATATACAGGTTGTTTTTACCAAAGAGTAATAATGCAAGGTTTTACTTAAAACCGTAAACAACGATTCCAAACCAAGGGTGAAAAAAAAAGCACAGGACTTTTTTTATGATTTTTCGTTCTTTAATTTCACCCCTGGTTTGAAATTGTTGTTTACGTTAAGTAAAACCTTTATAGCAATCGCACATTGCTATTAGAAAATTATAAAATTTGTGAAATGGTTTGGTCAAGTTACACTGACCATAATTGGAAAGAAATTATAATCATGGTCTCGGTGGCCCAATTGGTAGGGTCTTGGCGTACAAAGCCAGAGGTTCGGGGTTCGAGTCCCGGCGAAAGCACAGAAAACTTCAGTCATAGAATAAGTGTGGAAATTTTTCCTAGTCTTGAATTTTAAGTTCCTTTTAGTTTATTATTAAAAGTTTGTTGCCTTTGAGAAAGTCTGAATAAAGTAGAGCTTTTTTGTTTGTTGTTTTGGTCATCCGTGGTTAGTTCTGAAAAAGTCTAATTGAACAGGGCTTTTTCATGAATTTTATTCTTTTACTCTGTAATGTTCATTTTTTTAAAATGTTTGAGCTCGAAATAGGTATTTAAAGTATACCAAGTATATCCTCGAGTACACTTAAGTTTTCTGTGATACTAGATGTACAGGGAGTTTTGGTATATTTTTACAAAGGTATATTGCACTTATTTCAAGAGATAGAATATAGGGTACCTATTTTCAAGGAATGTAGAGTAGGTCCCAAACCGCTAGAAATTGTAGATGCTAATATTTTAACAGTGGCTTTTCCAAATGGCAGTTTATCATATATTTTTGAGTTTAGAAAGAAAATATCTATTTTTTTAAAGTTAAATCTTTAACATATTAATTTGTAGGATGTTCCGTAAGAGATTTACAGTTGTGTTTTTTTAGAACTTGTTTTGATGGTATAGGATAAAGTCTATAATTTTTACATGTATAATTTTTTTCTATTTCTTTGAATAATTGCAGTAGACCTTGGTTTAAAAATACGGAAACACCTTATACCTTGTTGTAAAAGATGCTTTAAAAAATGTGTCTTGTTTTTGTTTGGCCATACCCGATCTGGCCTAATTCAACTTGAAAATGTTTGTTAATACTTTTCTTAATAAATAAAATTAAGAAATATATATTTTTGCTTAGTAAATGAGTTTTTCTAAAAAAAGCTGGGTTTGACATAACAAGCCATTTGGTAGAGGACCCAAAAAAAACTTAATTTTTTATTCATATTTCCTTCATATTTTGTTTTCTTAATTTCATATTTTGAATAATTTTATTAAAAAAGTTTATATTTTTCATATTTATTTGCTGCTTATCTGTTGAGAGCCCTGTTTATTTTGGTGTACTGTGTTTTGTCTTTTTTAAAGAAAGAATTCAACTGTCAAACTGAATTTTAATTGTTCCTATTAAAGTTTCTTGTTACTTTTAAAGTTGTTTTTTTTTCATAACATTACGATTTTTGCAATGTTTTGTATTGAATGCTAAATTTTTTGATTTATTGTTTTAAATGTATTTTTAGCTAAAAAAATTGAAATAGTATAAATGTTATTTTAAGGGAAATTAATTTTTGAGGGTTATTCCAAAAAATTACCAACTTTTTTAATATCTCAAAACTCCAGGTGACAGTTGAATTTCAGTTTGACAGTTGGATTGTTCACAAGAAAAATACCTAATAAAAAATTTTCTTTATCTCTCCTGAATGTACCTTATCGAACGCCTCAAAAGTGCACAATTTGGGTAACTATGTCCATGATATCCAGGAACATCCTATAAACAAAGCGATGGTGCTAAATCAGCCCTAAAATAGCTATTTTCCTAACAAGTGCGGAAAATCTATTATTCTTCACTTAATAGCGACTTCTGTCAAGCATTTAAGTGCAGAAAAAGTGGTTTATGCAAGTAGAGCAGTTGTTTTTCTAAGGGCGCCTGGAAAGCAAAACAAAATTAAAATATAAAGCAAGCCACATCCACACCACATCGAAAAGTTTTTAATATTTTTATTTAAAATGTTACAGTTACACCATAGCAACCAAGGCATTTCATATGCAATATAAGAGTACGTATACATAAAACTACTCCGCGAACGCGCCGTATGTGCGCCGCTCGCGCGCAAACACGGATTTGTCCTGTGTTTGTTTTTTCTAGATGCGCGCGCGCCGCTTGCAAGCCGTTTGCCGAAAACCAGCTTTCTTCAGCTCCTGTTTGTGTGTTCGCAGATCCTTTGGGACGGCATCGGCAGTTTGTTGTCGAGTTTTCATTTCAATGCGTGTTTGCTGATTTTCCGTGGATCCTAGAAAGTTCGTTGAAACGATTCGGTGAGCGAGAGTGCCGCACACGCTGCGCATTCGCGGAGTAGTTTGGTGTATACGCACTTTAATAAACAAAAACTGTAAATCTATCCAGACTTTGACTTTCCGCATTCAAAATAGCGTGAAAACTGCGATTTTCCACACGCTTGTATAAAAAATACTTGAAGGCTCTGTTTCTAACCAACTAGTATTTTTATTCACATAAAAGCACATACATATAATATATTTTTTCCCTAAAATCTTATTGTTAGAAAATGTAAATAGTTTGTATTTTTATATAGTTAGATAGCTTACTCTAGCCGGAAGTCTAGATGCGATATTTGAAGAAATAATGAAATTTGGCACTTCTTTAAATAATTTTACTTAGAATAATATTTTAATTGCTTAAACTCGAGGCCATTAATTAATTATAACTTCCAATATATTTAAGGTGGGGATTTTTAAAAATTATATTCAAAGTCATTCCACTTCAAATCAATGAATTATATACGAAGTAACTGGAACGGCCACGGCTATACCTTACGTATATGGGACACTGAGGTAAAAATTTAAAGAGTTTTTTAGAGTAAGAACATAAATTGAATGCTCAGCATTGCAACCTTTGTCTCTCTAGTTCTAATCACCGGTGGTATTCTGTGAACTTAATACTTGAAAGAGATTGTTATTTGTGATTTGTCAAGTGTTTGTCAATGTTGCCAGTATATTTTTAAAATGGTTTTTGTTGAACAAAAGTAAAAAATGGGAACTTGATGCGTTGCTTGTTAAAACTAGTTTTATATGGGTGAAAAGCCGGTTTCTTTTTTGAAGTAAGTAGCTTTGATAATTTAAAAAAACTTTATTAGTATCTAATCGCAGTAAAAATCCAGTTATAGATTAAAAATCAAACGTCCGCGAATTTTCAAAACCACAGGCCTAGTTTTATATATATAGAGATCATTGCTTCAAATGTACTATAAGTAGTGATTTTTTTTGTTTCATATTATCAACTTGATATGTATATAAGATTATTTTGAAGATCTGTTAAAGTAAACTACTTCCTTTGAGATCTTTGGGTACTTCATTACCATGAAAAATATCCCAATAAAAATTACGTATGCAAAAATATCGATTAAAACAAAACATATTTGTTTGACCTTTCTTGACCTTGATAGGTTTTTTTATTATAAAGGTTAAAAAGAACACTTTGAAAAAATTTGAGAACTACCACTAATCCAAATTAAATTTTTTGAAATTATATGATGAACCGAACCGAACCTTTTTCTCTGCTTGATTAGTAGTAGGCTGACCAAGAAAGAAAATAATTGATAAATGTAGCAAACTTTCAAGGTCTTGTGCAACTCTATGGTAACAAAACAAAAACAAACCACTCCAGGGTCCTCTGGGTAGATATCAAACTGAAAGAAACTTAGTTATCCTGTTTTTAATGTATTCAATGTACTTTTTGTTAGCATATTTTTTAAATTTGATTTAAAAAAAACTTTTTCCTTGTAAAAATTAAATTTTGATTCTTTTTTAAGCAGGTAAAAGAAAATTCGATGGGGGACAGTCCAATGCAGGGGATAATAAGCGCCGTTTTCAACAGCAAGGCGGCTGGGGTGCTGACATAAATGGCGGCGAGCAATGGTACCAGGATTCTTACGGCTCCTGGAGCTAGATGGCGCTCACATCGCGCGAACGCCGCCAGCGCCGCCCTTTGTTTGATTTTGTAGGAGGACGCATGAATAAAGTGGGTTAGCTACATATATGCATGCACGTGGACGCGAATGTGTGTGCGAGAGTGAGATAGAGCGCTAGGGAACGTGTGAATGCGAAAAAGAGGGAGAGAGTGAGTGGCGCTTCCTACACTGACGTTTTAATAACGAAAACATCGACACCCTGTCATTTGGTGGACCCTGTTCTTTTGGCAGCCAATAGTGTCATTAGAAATCCTAAAGGATGCTGGTTGCTCTTAAATAAAAAATCTTGTATCAAAATATTATCTCGGTTAGGTTGTTTTAGACAATCTTGACAACCTTTGTATTTTTTAACAAACAAACTTGGCAAGGTGCTGTTTTCGGCAGCTTTTTGACCTGCTGTGAAATATTCTTCTCGAATTATTCAGTTTTGACCACCCAATTAAATAAGTCGAAAATATTTAAATAAGCTGTCAAAAACTAGGCTACATCTTAGTTTAAGCTTTCATTTGCTTAAAAATAAAGCGGTTAAATAAATAATAGTAATAATCAGCCAATCACATAAGTGCAAATAGTGTATAATAGTTAGATACCTAATAATTATATTCACTGAACGATGGTTACGTCATTTGAGACAGGATGCTAAATATTAAACCTCAATTGACCCTCAAAGACACGATTTTAGTTTTTTTGAATAGGCATAAGAGATGGCGCGAAATTAAAGTAGAGTGCTCTACTGTTTTGACAGCCTTAACCTGATTTTATTACCCTTATATCCATCTATCTTTTGAAAACTAAAGTAAACAACTGTTTCTTTTTAAAAAATAATAGATTAAAATTTTGGTAGAAACTTGCTATTGTTTAACACAAATTTTTGGTAGTTTTTTTTTCGTCTCTTTATTGGATTAATTTTTAGGGTTATGTCTTTAATTAGTAGCCTATCCTCAACATAGATCTCGTAGATTTACTGATTTTTAAGATAAAAATATAATTATTAATATTAAAGCTGTTAGATGCACTGAAAGTATTCAGGGGCCTCGATCTTAGTGTTTCTTGACGTTTTACTATTGTCAATTATTCATCATTTCTAGGCAAGAACAAAAAAATACTAGAAATTAATATATTTCAAAATTTACTGTCGAAAGCGCATTTTAAAAGTAATAAAATGTAAAACCATTGTACTGAGCACACAAATTATAGATTTATTGAAAATATTTTGATTTATAGTAAAGTCGGTACGTTATAAGAGTCCGATATCGGATTAAATCTCCAAAAAATGTTATCGCTTTTTGAACAGTAAGTCAGTTAAGTTAAGAATGCCCTCGCTGTACTTGATCATACCAGACATCCCACTGGTTCACTGTATTCGGCATAATATGAGGTGGCTAAATCAGCGGTCTTAAAACAAAATTATTTAAGAATCCTTTTACTCGAGATTCAAACTTATCGGAGAGCTTTGAAATTTGGCACACTAAGAGGCATCGACAGACTAAATCGAAATGGATTCCTGCATGTTTTCGATTTGAGCCCCCCACTCCCCGCTTTAGGCATAAATATGTCGAAACAGAAAATTTGACATGACGTAATTAGTTTACACCTGGAAGACCCAATTTTAACGGTAATGATTTATGATTATTTTTTTTGCAAGCCCATACAATAGCGCATCTGTCGCCGTCGCGACAATTAAAATAAATTGTCGGCGTCTTAAAATATGACACTTTAAAGTAGAACTACTTTTTGGCAAATTTTGATGGTTTTTTGGCAAAAACTCAAAAAGTACCAAACTAATCTAAAATTTATTTTCTGATATTTATAGATCTTGGTAGGCCCTATCGATAAAGTTATTATAAATCTTTCATTTTGACGTCTCTGTTTCGAGATATAGGCAAATAATTGAAATTTAAAAAAATGCTGTTTTTCAAAAACACAGGGACCTATTGCGCGTCAATGCACTAAGTGGGTGACATCTAAAGCCACAAATTTTTTTACCGTAGAAATAGGTTTAATCAAGGGCTCTTAAGTCACCGGAAGTCGAGCAAAAAAATAGTTTCTGAGATATGACCCTTCAAAATTTTACATAAAAACGCTGATATCTCAAAAACGACTGAACCGATTCCGCTTTGGTTTTTAGTTTTCTCAATAAGACCAACTTTGCTATAATTCCTTGTTTCTTGGTTTTTCTGTAAACCAACTGCGACGGACTACTTGCTCGCACCGTTTATGGTGTCATGTCATGCCATATCGTCATGTTCCAAAAATATAATTTATTGTTTGATAACCACCGACTTACCTGCACAAGAGATTTTATTGCTTAGCGGACTTCATACAGCGTATAGATCTTAAGCGGCCCTCACATCAGTATTACTTACAGTATTTTTATATATGTCTTTGTTTTCCAAAGGTTCATTATATTATATAAACAAAGACATACATAAAAATACTGTCATTAATATTTACATCAAAATTATTTGTTTAGGAATAAAGAAAAGTTGACAAAATATAGATTGTCAAAATATATTAGGATTAAAGGTCCCTAAAAATGGTTACTAGAACTAATAATAAAGCAAAAAAAATCAGCAAACTTTAGGATTTCCCTCGTTGTCCCCAACACTTGCTAATTATTTTATAAATATTTTAAAGAAATTGCCTTGTCTGCATTCGTTGTATCTATTTTTTTAAATCCTTTTTTGTTTAAAGGGTACAAAAAGTAGACATCTATTTGATTTGGTGGCGCCAATTTGGATCAGCAAAATAATATTTAAAAAACATGTATACTTGAGGTTCTTCTATTTTATATTATTTAACATTTTGTTTGACCGTTTTTAACTTAAGAAAAAAACACATTTGCTGCATTCTGTAGTGATTGACGTATCATTTTTTTACGGCTAAAATTATGTTCACAGTTTTAAAATCTATTCTGTACATAATTTATTGAAAATTTAAACAAAATTTAAATATCAAACAATATCTGGCTACTGGTTGGCGTAAGCATGTCAAATAGATGTCTTCTGTACCCTTGGGAAAAATTTTGTTACATTGGTATTGGTTCAAAATTGTTACATATAATATCTGTTTAATTTTGCGCTATTAAATTGGTTGTTTACCTTGATATTTTTTAATGTTTTATTCTTGATTTTAAGTTTGTTTATGCGCATGGCTCGTGGCCACTATTCGAGCCCTTAAAAAAAAGATTTTTTTGGCGATCCGCAAGTTGAATCTAGAAATCTGACGTATTATGTTGCTGTCACATGCCTCGCGATTGGTTTAGGGAGCATAGGTCTGTCATTTTTTTGAGATTTCATTCTCACTTGATAAATATCATAAAGGCTTTTGTAGAAATAATATAATTTTTGTCGTACTTTTGGTGATAATTTAAAAATAATAAAAATACGCCGTACGTCTAAAATATTGAATTTAGGCTTTTACCAAAAGATAGCTCAATATTTCTTAGAAGGCACACACTGATGGTGTGACGTTACTTTTGGATAGCGCCATCTGTTTGTTTTTATTTAAAGCTCCTATGCCTAGAAGCTTATAATACAAATATGGAGATGACGACACGGTAGCGCTATCTAAGCCGCTAAGACATTCCTTTTAAGAAATATTGAGCTAAGACATACGTGTTATCATTAAATTCATTGTGGCTGCCTGCATGTTGCAGTCATTTTTTGAAGACCTTTCGAAACATATTTAAAACGTCCGTGGTCGCAACACAAATGTTACTATAAAATAAGTTAAGAACCAGACCAAAATATGAAACCTATGCTCCTGAAAATACCTTTTTCATAGCTTGCAACATGGTTAAAATTTGAACCTTTTTTGGTTTATTTAAGAGTCAATACTGTTTCCGTATTTTTTTTAAAAGAAGGTTCTAGATTTAAGCTTGTCATCCAAAGTATTCTTTGGTCTTGTTATAACTTGATAGCGACTATTATTATCAAAAAGCTCAACTTTTTAGATAAAACAATTGAATGTAACTGACATATAATTTGGTTATGTAGAACATAAAAATAAAGTTCATCCAGGCCTTTGGTGTGAACGTGGCTAGGATGTTGTCACGTTGACCCAAAAAGTGCAGATGGACTATGAATTCCGGAAGTAGCGACTTTTTGCAATAACACAGCTTTACTTTAAGAAAACATATTGATAAATAATATATTTAATAGTAAGATATTTAAAGCATCAAATGCGTAAAGACTTTTTGGTTTTGGTTATACTAAATTTAAGTTTATTGTAGATAATTGGGGACGCTATGGCTAAAAATTCGACGTATTAGTAACATAACTAGATTTTGCCCAACAAAATTGATTCTGCTATTATAGAAATACATTTTTTCTAAAACCAACGGCAACACTGCTCAAAATATTAAATTCGAAAATAAAATTATTAATTTTATTTTTTTCTATTCCACCAATAATCAATTTTTGAAATTTTTATTTCTATTCTATTTAAAAATAATTAGTTATATTACTGATGCATGAAGGATGCCATATTTTTGTAATTTTTTGACGTAGTGTCAGTTTACGACACATGATCACAAGGTCACTCTGCCGATAAGTGACCACGTGATAAGTATTAACGTCCCTAAAAATGTATAGTTACTATGTTTGCCATTAGTTTATTCACATCCCTAGGACAGACAAACTGAAAGTCAATTAGGCAAAATCTTTGACATTTTAAATAAAAGTAATATTTTATACTGTTCCGAAAATGTTTCTATAGTTTTTGCGCATAGGGTTCTGTTGCAAATGAAACGTCAGATGTCAAAATGTGGCATTCTTCAAAATTAAGCTGTGTCCCTACCTTATTCTAAATTTGTCGGGAAAGTTAATGATGAACAATTTTTTGACTCTGATCGCTCGGGTTTTGTTAAGTTTCTGGTTATGAGAAAAGAAGGTTGAGTCAAAACACGTTTGACGTTCGGCTGTTTTGCTAGATGGCGCTGGCTTCCGGTCATGTAGGGCCAACAAAAAAAATACTACTTATTATTAAGGTCAGTTTACACTCACACATTAACTTACATTATTACATTAGATTAATTAACTTGCTTAGACCAACTTGGATTGACTTGAAATTTTTGATATTTAACTACTACTTATACATTTATTTAAAATAAAATCATCAATTATTCGCTTGATAACCAAAAAATATTTTTTAATAAATGTTTCTGTTTTCAGTTGCGAAAATTATGTAAAATCTTACAAGAGGGTCTTAGTTAATCTAAGCAAATATAATTTAATGTAATGTAAATTAATTTGAGAGCGTGAATTAAGCTTTATTATGAAAAATGGTTAATAAGCACTCGATTTTTTAAAAAAGTGCGAGTGTTTCTTTTTTAATTATTATGTATAATATAATTATATATTTTATCTTTTTTTGGTAATGCATTTTTGCATTGTGATGATCGTATTTTAGCAGTAATATTTTAAGGAGTCTTATACAACTATTTTTAACATACTTCTGTTCTCTTTTTCTAAAAGAGATGAAAAAAACATACAAAAAACAAGTTCCCCGCCCCTGCAATTGACTTAGAAAGTTTCGCGGCCCTAAAAAAGCAGCACTACAGCTAAATCTTTCATTGAATTTTAATGCAATCGTATTTTTAGTTTTTTTTTAAATAAATCGTTTTAAAAGTAAGGAAAATATTTTGTCAAAAAATTAAACAAGTAGTACGGCTCGCAGTTTTTCACGCTTATTAAACAAAGAGATGTTTATCTTACTAGTGAAATAAAATATTTTACCTACTCGCGTGCGGTAAAGTTACTTTACCACACGCGCACCAACGTTAGCAACGCATCAATAAGACAGCTTCAATATTTGTTTACATTTCAATTCCGTCTAACTTGACTTGTTTATTTGTAAATTATATTAAATTTTTTGAAAAAAAAGGTACTCATAGGTAAAATATTGTACCTAACACATGCGGAAAATGTCTTTACCGCCCTTGACGGCTTGACCTAACTCCGCTCCGCGTCGTTCGGCCAACTGCCGTCGCGTGCGGTAAAGTATTACTTTCCGCACTTGTTAGGTAAATAACTAAAAAGGAAGAAAAATATCGGCAATTTATGATTTTATTTTGAGTTTCAATATCCATAATATCTTTTCGATTATATTTCTACTCGCACATATGGTAAAAAATAAACTTTTTTGTTTGGCCAAAACCAATTGAAACCTAAATATCAATTAAAAATTAATTGATCGATTTAAAAAATAATAACTAATTTCATTTAGAGAATAAAAAGAGCTTTCAAATAAGACATCACCCAGACCATAAGATTTCTATGCTGCGTTGCCACATGGCTTTGTGAAAATTAAAGTCAATATAACAAAAAATTTACAAAAACCTAAAAAAATATATTTTTACGTAGTTTTAAAACATTTAGCACAAGATATAATAATTTTAAACACTTAGAAATATTCATAAATAAATAAAAATATATTCGACTTTAATTTTTGGACAATTTTAAAATATTTTCTGTTTATTTTTGCAACGATCTTTTATAATATTGGTTAATGATACATATTATTTTTTGCTTTTTTGTTGTTTTTAAGCTTGTTCTGGTATATATTATTCGGTTCCCTATAGTATATTCTTCGCATTAACAAAAGTCAATTTTAAGCGATTGAATATTCTGCGAAAAAAATTTAGTTTTCTCATTCTTGGAAGGATTAAATAAAAACAATTAAATATATAAAACAAAAGTTTATTTTTGTTCAATCGCTTAAATTTGCTTTTAACATACACACACAGATTTTTTTTCGTAAAACTAATATTTTTTTAGTGTGATGTAGCTAATAATTTTTGACATACCTATCTTAAGAGTTTGTACGCCTTTTAAAGTAATAGTAACACTGTTTCCGTATCTTGGTAGATTTTCGGTATTTAAACGAATTGGCCAGTAAAAAAGTTAAATTTCTAGACAAAATTTCTCAATATTTAAAACACAAAATTAATAAACAAATTATAACAAATAATATCGTTAAACAATAAATTTGGAGAGCACTGTTTTAACATGGTAAAAAGTTTTTGTCTCAAAAGTTTTGATTTTGCTTATGGGTTGCAGACTAAAATCTGTTATCCTTGAAAATAGTTAATTTTATCCTAAATTCATAACTCTCAAAATTTTGAAAACTCATTAAAATAAGATTAAGAAACACCTCAAAGTATAGGGTGTCTCATTATATTTTCCCACCCTTTTAGACCACTTATAATTCATATCGGAATATAAAAGAAATTGTGTTCAAATTCGCGAAATTTTTACTTTTAAATTGCATCTTGACTTTATTCTTGATGCTTACCGTATTTGACAGGCGCTCACATTTATGCTCCTTATATTATTTAGTTAATATAGATTAGGCGTGAAATATACTTTCCAAAAATACCCCATATATAGCAGTTTTGATAAATAGTTTCTGAAATATTAGCGATAATTTTTTTAATGATAAAACAATAACATGACCACTTTTGTGGTAATTTTAGTGTCGTTATTTCGAACTATGTTAGCCCCCATGTTTAAACAGTGACAACGACAAATATATTTTTTAAATGACGCTTAAAATGTCACATCATGTACTGTCACTGTTGGTACATGGAAACTAACATAATTTGGAATAAGGATACTAAAATTAACACAAGTTATCTTTTTATCATTTTAAAAAATAATTGCTAATGTCTCAAAAACTATGGCTCCAAACTACGGCATATCGGGTATTTTTGGAAATTAGGTTCCAAGCCTAATCTATTAATTAAATAATATAAAGAGCATCCAATTTACAAAAACTATAAATTTGAGCGCCTGTCAAATACGGTAAGCATCAGGAATAAAGTCAAGATGCAATTTAAAAGTAAAAATTTCACGAATTTGAACACAATTTCTTTTATATTCCTATATCAATTATTAATGGTCTAAAAGGGTGGGAAAAATATAATGAGACACCCTGTACAGTCTCAATCATAAAAACATTAAGCTATGTTTTTCTATTTAATCTAGCGGAATTCAAATGTCACGTAAAAGGAAAATAATGTCAACACTGGAATTTTGTATTTCTATGTTTAGAAGTAATTTGATACAGGGTCTAAATCTTTGAAGTTTTAACAAGTTTTATCGAGAGGTATAATATTTCACCTGACAAGTTTAATAAATTTTTGTGTTGTTTAACTATCTTGTAAACCAAAGCTTATAACCGCGCTTTTTGTTGATTTAAATTTAAATTGTAAGAAACATTACTTGTACTGACCAATTCGTTTGGATTCCTCCCGCAAAAAAAACGATGTTATACACACTTCTGTAGCGAGAACCAGGGCAGAGCGGTCATTCAAGAGCAGTTTGTTTCCTATATAATATAACCGTCCTGCATTTTGGAAGAATTGATTTTTAACGTTTTTGTTTAGAAGAAAAAAATTATTGGCCGGAGCTCCGTTTTTGCTCCTCCCTGTCTGATGTTCACTATCACCGACGACTGAAGATTTTTTAGTAATGTCTCAATAAACAGTTGTATGTGTATTACAATTTTAATAAGATTTGTGTTTTATTTAAGTAGATACCTATATAGAAACCAGACAATACGCAGCAGTCCGTTTAGACAACTACTTTGTGTAGGTGGTTTAGCGTTTTGCACTGTCCGTGAATAAATCTTTAAATTTCACGAAAAGTCAAACGTCCGCGAACTACCATATCCATAGAATTAACTCGGTAAGTAGCTCTCTTATACCAGTCAAATTACACTTATACACAAAAAAAAATTATTAACAGGACTTGAAGCATTGGAAATTGTAGAGCGGCAAAAAACGAACTTAAAAAAAATAAATGCGTGAGCAGCGTTGCGGGTTAGGTTTGGGGGGGAAAAGGGGCAGGGAATTGTATTATTGCGATTTCCGTCAAAAGTTGACGTCGGAGAAAAAAGTGACATACAGAAAAGTCATAGGCCATGAAAATGTCTAAAAATGTAATTTTTCACAACCTCAAAATGTTCGAGAAAAATTATAAAAACCGTAATTTTTTTTGCAAAAATAATATCAGTTTAACAAAACTTGGTAAGGCTCTTTGGGTGCTAAATGTCTTCAATATTTTACAAACAAAAAAATTAAGAAGTTTATAAGATATTTGTTTTTTCGCTCAAAAACACTTTATTTTTAAATGAAATTTCTCCTTCAGAAAATCATCGTATCTGGTTCTGCTGGTACTCAGTTTTTGCCACTGAGATATACTTTTTGGCGAAATAAAAAAAGATAATAGGCGTCATTTAAAAACATGTCCGAAAACAGAAAAAACTAAAAAAAAACTTGTCGAAATATTTTTTTAAGTTTTTGTAAGTTATTGTATAAGTTTTAAAATATTGTTTTTGAGCGGAAAAAACAAATATCTTAGAAATTTCTTAATTTATTTGTTTGTAATATATTGTAGACATTTAGCACCCAAAGAGCTCTACCCTTTCCAAGTTTTGTTAAACTGACATTATGTTTGCAAAAATAAAAAAAATTACGGTTTTTAAAATTTTTCTCGAACATTTTGAGGTTATGTAAAAAATTACATTTACAAAAGTTTTAGACATTTTCATGGCCTATGACTTTTCTGTATGTCACTTTTCTCCGATGTCAAGTTTCGCCGGAAATCGCAATAATACGATTTCCTGCCCCTTTTTACCCCCCCCAAACCTAACCCGTGCTCTCGCATTTATTTTTTTTAACTTTCTTTTTCGCCGCTCTACAATTTCCAATGCTTCAAGTTCTGTTAATTTCTTTTTTTTTCCTTAAAATATGGTAATTCCACTTATATACAGATTGAGTCATAAGTAGGTGGACAAATGCAGAGGGATGTTCCTTGGCTCATTTTAAGACAAACAGTGCACATATGAACATAGTTAAGACTTACAGTGTACATAATATGAACATAGTTCCGCAAATTTTTGGTTACAGAGCTACAGGGTGTTGCAGTGTTAAAGTTTTTTTTTTAAATAGCTCATGCAGTGATATTTTTTGAGGGGTTATGCCCCTTTCCATCCTCTGAAATTGCTCCTACTACACGATTTTTTTTATTTTTGGTCTTTTTGTAGTACTAAAATGTATTTGAAATATTTTTAAGTTAATTCTGCATTTTTATACTGCGGATTAATAATATGGATTCCACCTTTTTTTTAATCAAAAACACTGATTTTACTCTTTTTTTTATAGTTTTTCTAATTACGATACAAGTTTTATTATTTTCTTGTTAAGTTTTAAAGGGTTAGAACTAAGGATTTGTAAAATATTGAAAAAGTGTCCAAGTTTTTCTTAGATATATGTTTTTTTATTTTTTTTTCTGAGGAAAGGAATTACTTTTTTTCTACAATAATCGGTTCCTAGGTATCTGCTATTGAACATAGTTCGAAAAATATCTTTAATTGCTTTTAGTTTTTGTACAGGGTCGCTCAAATACAGTAAGTTTATAGGATTTTACAGCCTTACTAGAGGAATCAAATATTTAAAATGCCATCAATAATTTTTTGCGTTGAGCCATTTTTATTAGTTAATTTAAACGATAGGTTAGTAAGCTATGGCTTTCTACATAGTATATACAGGATGTCCAGAAAATCTGGAATCAGTTTGTCGACAAAACTGCAAATTTATTACTACTGAGGACTATTTCAAGTGCCTAATATATTTTTTTAAGTATCAGATCGATGCGCAAAACTTTCTTTATTTGTCTCATAAAAATTGTTTTACAGGCTGTGCTCATAACACAGTTATGCAGGTTTTTACCCATACAGGATTTTACCGATTATACTAGAGGAAGCATAGTAGTATTAAAATCCATCATTAAATCAAAAAATTAACGCGTTTGACCATCTCTAGTAATTAAGCTGAAGGATAAGCTTAGTTAGTAATAGTTAGTAAGCTATCTACATATTATATAGGGTCTCCAAAATATCTGGAAACATTGGTTAGTCGACAAAACTAAAAATTTTTACGGAAAAAGCTTAGGCTAGTTCTAAACAAACACGAATATTATACAGAGGGTGTCCTTAAAATGATAAATAATACAAACTTGCATTTTCAATAATAAAAAATACATGTGCCCTCGAAATGAGAACTGATACAAACTTTTTTAATAATAAGAAATACAAGTTTTTTAGGGACACCCTGTATATATGATCGCGTTTGTTTAGACTTTTTTAATTAAATTGACGCGTCTAAGCTTTTTCTGTAAAAACTTTCAGTTTTCTCGACAAACCAGTGATTCCAGTTTGTTAGGACACCCTATATATAATATGTATGTAGCTAAGCTATCCGTTAGGTTAAAAATTTTCGATTTAATGTCATTTTAATATTACTATGTATATAATTCAACTGGTGTAAGCGGTACAAGAAAACTGTATGGGTAAAAACCTGCATAACTGTGTTATGAGCAAAGTCTCTAAAAACAATTATTAACTAACTAATATTTTTTGTTAAAAAATTTAGGTCCTTTGGCGCATGCGCTGTTTGAACAGGCATTTTTTGCAAAACTGTATTTGAGCGACCCTGTACAAGAATCAAAAGCAATTAAAGGTATTTTTCAGATAAACTGAGGAATCGATTATAATTAATATATATATATATATATATATACAGGGTTCGTCAACGATCGTTTGGCCATTGAAAATATGTGAATTGAAGTAAGATCGCTATTTAAATAAATGGCACTAAGAGAGATAAATAGTTTAGCGTTGTTGTCAAGTTAGCAATTCAAGAAAATGGTTTTCTTTTCGCGATCTAATGACGTTACCCTTACCGTCTGAGTAGGCTCAACAGGGAGGACGGTTTGAGCATCTAATAAATAAAAAGTAGAGCTTAAACTGTATTGAAACCTGCTTCGTAGGGTTTACTGGTGTTTCATTTTTGAAATGCGGGATTTTTGTTACCGGACTGGAAGAGTAATACTCGGAAGGTTATTAATTTAAGAAAAAAAAATTAATAAAATCCTTAAAACCACTTGATTTTAATTGCTGTAACGCCATCTCTTAGATATCATTTGAACTGTATGACTAATAATCAATACTGCGAATCCGTAATAATCAATACTGCGAATCCGTAAAATGTTAAAGAAGGTTAGTACACGCACAAACAAAATATTTAAGCGCGACTTTAATAAAAGAGCAAGGTTATTGGCAAGAAAAAATTATTAAAAAATTGAATTTTTCTCGATTTAATGTTTTCTGATTAAAGCTAAAATAACGAAATAAATAATAATGACTATTTCTTCGTGTTTTAAAAGTGGAAATCTTACTGTGCATGGTTGCTCCTGTTTAGTAATAAAAAACTATTAATGAATTTTGAGTCACAGCGACAAACGCTCATGAATATGCGCGTCTTTGGTCCCTCACTGACTTCTTGCTTTCCATAAGTTCATCCTTTTTATACGCTTTTCATAAAGGCTAAACGTTCGAAGTCGAGCCCTGTATAGATATATATATATATATATATATATATACAGGGTGTCCCAAAAGTCCGAGTCCACCCAATTATCTTCTGAACCAATTTGACAGACAATAAAAGATGTATTTTATGGAGGGGCGGCACATTCCCCACTTCATAAAACAGCAAAAACCCAAAAAAATTTGGTAATTTAGTATAAGCGACTACGACCAAAAGAATGAAATTAACGCATTTTTTAGCCTTCTATGAGGTCTTACATTAAAAATTTTATATTTTTGAAAAACACATTTTTTTCTCGATATTTTTACAAAATGTTGGCCCAGGATATAAAAATCATGGGTTCGTATTGGAAAAAAATGTTCCTGAGTTTACCCACAAAAATAGTGTTACGGGTTCACAACGACAAATTAAAACTCGCAATTGTTGAAAACGATACGTCAATTTATTTTCACAAATTATGTACAAAAACACGCACTTAAACTTGCTAATAATTCACCACTATAATCGGTCTATTAACTTCGTGTTAATCTCACGACCACTCAGTATGTTATCTGTGACTGACTGACTGATGCACGACGTCCGGCCTTATATATGAGGGCTGCCTACTATTCTAGAACCCTTCCATCCTTGTTCGATTCGCAATCATTCCAGCCCTTTTCTAGACTTTCGCATACCAGTTTGTCACAGATAACGCAACTAAAACCTAGATTAAGAATACAACCATAAAATACGTCAACCTAATACTACACTAAACCTAAATAAATTCTAACTATAAAATTTAAATACTTAAATTTGTAACACTATCCTCCTCTTCAGGTTCGATCGCCTCGATCAACATTTCCCAGGTAAGGTTTTAGTCTGTCTAGATGAACAACTTTCATCTTGGACTTCGGGCTTTTCTGGATTCGGTAGACTACATCATTAATTCTCTTAACAACTTTATAAGGCCCTTCCCATGGTGGTGTCAACTTAGGTGATCTTCCTTTCTTGCGTTGAGGATTGTATAGCCAGACTTGATCATTCTCTTTGAACCCTGAAGAGTTTGCTTTCAGGTCCTATCTCGCTTTCATGCGGTCACTGGCTATTTCTATTCGCTCTCTAACCACTTCATGGATATAGTGCAGCTTTTGCCTTAAACGTTCGACATAGTCATTAATCTCTAAGTGTTCTTCTTCAGGTGAACTAAACATGATATCACATGGTAAACGCAGTTCTCTACCAAACAGGATACTAGATGGAGTAGCTTCTGTCGTATTGTGAATGGCGGTTCTATAGGCCATCAAAAACAATGGAATATATTGGTCCCAATCTGTTGTATCGTAGTCCGTGTTTTATGTATTCCTAAAAGGTCACAGAGATTCTGGAAGAGCTTTGATTCAAAGTTTCTTCCTTGATCTGAATGTAGTTCCAAAGGAATGCCAAATCGGCTGAAAACATCATTTCCCAGAACTTCCGCAACTGTAGTGGCCTCTTGGTTAGGCAAAGCAAAAACTTCTGGCCATTTGCTAAAGTAATCCATGACAACAAGGATGTATTTGTTGCCTTTTATAGTTTCTGGAAATGGTCCGGCCACATCAATAGCAATGCGTTCGAATGGTAGACCTACGTTATATTGTTTCATTTGACCTCTGGACCTTGTTTTGGGACCTTGGCTGGCTGCACAAGTCGAACATCGGCGGCACCAGTTTTTCACATCTTGAAAGTAATTGACCCAATAAAATCAGTTTCGAATTTTGTCCATGGTTTTATTTATGCCTAGGTGCGCGCCTGATTTTCCACCATGGCATTCGGCCATTATATTGTCTACCATGCTCCTAGGAACCACTACTTGATTAACCACAGTAAGGCCATCGGCACTTTCCCAGGCACGTTTAAGGATGTTTTCCTCTACTATCAGTGAATCCCATTGTGCCCACAGTGATTTGAGTATCACCCCTTGGTTTGCGATATCTTGCCATGATGGTCGTGGCTTGTTCTCTTCTTTCAATCGCAAGATAGGTCCTACATCTTTGTCATTAAGTTGTGTGGTTCTAATCGAAGCCGACATCCATTCTTCATCTGGTTCTAACTTTATCTGGCGCACGTAGGTAATTCCTTCTTTCTGGTCAATTTTCCTGCAATGTTTACAATCCTCGGGGCAAGGTCTTCTGGACAATGCATCTGCATTATTATGCAGCCTTCCTGCTCGGTGCTTAATTTGATAATGGTATTGTTGTAGCTTTTCTATCCATCTCGCGACTTGCCCCTCAGGTTGTTTCATTTTCATGAGCCACTGTAACGCAGCATGATCCGTTCTAATTAGAAACTCTTGTCCGTAGAGATATTTGTGAAAGTGATCTACGGATTTAACTATGGCTAGGAGCTCCTTTCTAGTAACACAATAATTTCTCTCTGGTTTGGATAGCTTCTTGCTGAAAAATTCGATGACCCGTTCTTCTCCATCTTGTACTTGGGAGAGTACTGCTCCTATGCCATCGTTGCTCGCATCAGTATCTAATATGAATTTTCCTTTTGGAATGGGATATGCAAGAATCGGACTAGAACATAATGCTGGTCACATTCGGTATTCCATTTGTAAGAAGCTTTGTCTTCTGTAAGTCTATGTAACGGAGACGCTATTTTGGCGAATCCTTCTACAAATCGTCTGTAGTATGTACACAGACCCAAAAAGCTTCTCAATTCATGTTTGTCACGAGGTTGAGGCCATTCTTTTATTGCTTGTAGCTTCTTTTCGTCGGTATGGATGCCTTCTCGGGAAACGACGTGACCCAGGAACTCAACTTTTTCTTGGAACAGAAAACATTTCTTTGAGTTTAATTTAAGATTTGCGTTCCTGATTCTTGAGAATACTTCTCGTAAATTATCTAGATGTTCTTGAAATGATTTCCCCATTACTATGACATCATCCAAATAGACTAGGCAGGTTTTCCAAGTAAGGCCTCGTAGAACGACTTCCATTAGTCTTTCAAATGTAGCTGGGGCATTGCACAGGCCAAATGGCATCACATTAAACTGATAAAGTCCACTTCCAGCAGAGAATGCAGTCTTCTCTTTATCTCTTTCAAAGATTCCTACTTGCCAATACCCACTTTTCAGGTCAAGAGTAGAAAACCAATATGATCCTGCCAACGTTGTTAATGTGTCGTCTATTTGGGAAAATATTGGCGACTCTAATCGGGATGTCTTTATCGGTTTTAACTAGTGATTTTGCAACGAGGTAGGTGTTGGGTGTGTTATGTTGGCTTATGAGTCCGACGCAGCTTGATGTTTTACTTTCCAGCCTCCCAAAAATTATGGTCTCACTGTTACCGACTAGTCTTGTTGTGCATACTGCCACGACCTTTATTGGTTCTTTATTGAAGTGACTATTTGACAAAATGAACTCTTCATTCCCAAATCTTAGGGTATTAAGTTTATTATCAAACGCAAATCCATGTTTACTTATCAAGTCCATTCCCAAAATAAATTCGTCTTCTATTTCTGCAACCAATACAGTGTGGCGAATCTTCAATCTTCCCAGCTGTAGGTCTATATCTGTCTGCCCCAACACGTCGGCGGATTCTCCAGTCACAGTCTTAAGTGTTATTTTCTTTTCTGTTGGTCGAATTTTATATCTCGTTGCAATTTTGCACTTAAGCAATGATATGGCAGCACGAGTGTCTACTGTTATATTAACTTTTCTTCCATTAATAAGTCCGTCGATGTTAAGACTGTCAGCAGTATGTTTTAAGCTCTTGATAGAGTAAATTTTGGGGGCTAAATTCCCATTAGCCAACACCCGCCCCTCTGCGTTGACTAGTTTTAGTTGTCCTGATCTCTTCTTCGGTACTCTGTCCCAGTAGATGGTGAGCGAGACCTCATTTGGACACGACAATCGCGTTGAATATGCCCTGTACGTCCGCATCTGAAACACTTTACATTTGGAGGGGATCGTCTACTTTCTTTCAAAGAATCAATCTTCTCTATCAGTGACTGAAACAGTTGGTTTAGCGTTTTTAAGTTGACCTCCTCTCCAGTGCTCATTTCTTCTCCCTCCTGAATTGAAACAGCTCTTACTTTTGGCCTGGAGATATTATTTGATGATTCAATTTCAAGGGCTCGAATCAACACTTCACTGCTGTTATGGAAGCGTTCTCGACGAAGTAACTTTGCTAAGTCCGTGTCTCGCAAGCCGTTAATAAAGCGATCTACCGTAAAGGGATCTCTGTAATTTTCTGGCATATCTGGGTAAGCCAAGTACATCAGCCTCCTGATATCCGCTTCATACTCTTGTAATGACTCCCCTGCTCTTTGTTGGCGAATATTTAATTCTGACCAATGCAAATTTCGTAAATGTTCATCTCCATATCTTCTTTCTAAAGCTGCCACTAAAGCATTGTAACTCTGTTTTTGTTCCGCTGGAATAGACCGTAAAAGTCCAAGAGCAGGTTCTCGTAGAGCTACTAACAAAGCTCTAGCTTTTTCGTCATCGTTCCAACTATTTGCAGCGGCGGCAGCTTCAAATTGTTGTTTGTAGGTAGACCAGGAAGACGTACCATCAAAATTTGGAGGCTTAATGTTTTGGTTGGAATTCACAACATATCCCTGAGTTTTTATTTTGTTGTGTTCTTTCTGAAGCTGTATAAACTGCTTTGACATGTCCTGGAATTTTTCTTCCATGGTTTGAAAAACTTCTTCCCTAACATTCTGTAGTTTGGTCTCCACTTTTTCTTCAACATTCTGCAATTTGTTTTGCACCTTTTCTTCTACATTCTGCATTCTTTGAGTTATTTCTTCCTTAAGACCTTCTGTTGCTACCTTAAATTCTCCTCTCAGCTGTTCGGAGTTGCTCTTTATTTGGTCGAAGTTTTCTTGCATACCATCTAATCTTTCTTCAAATGTCCGTCTCATATCGTTTTGGTTTTGTGCAATGGTCTGTCTCATATCGTTCTGGTTTTGTTCCATGGTCTGCTTCATGTCATCCATGGTGTGTTTCATATCGCCCTGGTTTTGAGCTATTTGAGCTGCTAGAGCCTGCATCATTTTAGTTAAATCTTCCATCTTGACCGATCTTTGTCTAGTAAGCATCAACTTCCTGATAAATCACTTAAAACGTCTATTTTAGGGCTATAAAGCGAATGTCCAAGTCGGTTTTTCAATATCTCTTCCAATTCTTAAATAGAACCTAATGGAATGTTCTGGAATATACTGGTAAATGCTACTCTTTCTGCTACTAGGCAAATGTAGAAGTCACTTTTTGATTATCTCTTTTGGTTCTCGAATAGACCGTCGTAGAATGTTATGGAATATTCTAGCAATAATTTCTAATTCTTACTTTTAAAATAACTAAGCTACTGTCGAAGTCGGTATTTGTATATCTCTTCTAGTTTTTGAATAGAACGTCGTAGAATGTTATGGAATCTTCTAGAAATTCTTTTTAGTTCTTACTTTTGAAATTACTAAGCTAATGTCGAAGTCTCTTTTTGGATATTTCTTCTGGTTTTCGAATAGAGCGTCGTAGAAAGTGATGGAATGTTCTAGAAATTCTTTCTGATTCTTACTTTTAAAATTACTAATCTAATGTCGAAGTCGGTATTTGTATATCTCTTCTAGTTTTTGAATAGAACGTCGTAGAATGTTATAGAATATTCTAGAAAATCGCTCTAATTATCAATTTTTGGACTGTAAAGTTAATGTCGAAGTCGGTTCTTAAATATCTCTTTTAGTTTTTTGAATAAAACAATATCGAACTTCTTCGAATATTCTGGAAAAATCACTTACTGTTTTTTTGTCCAATTGTCCTATCCGGTGGTAATATGTAAGGGTAGTCTTTGCACTATTCAGTTCCGAATATTCTGGCAAAATCACTTACTGCTCTTCTTTTTAATTGTCCTAGCCGGTGGTACTGTGTAAGGATAGTCTTTGCACTATTTATTTCTTTTAATCCCACTTCTGACACCAATTGTTACGGGTTCACAACGACAAATTAAAACTCGCAATTGTTGAAAACGATATTTATTTTCACAAATTATGTACAAAAACACGCACTTAAACTTGCTAATAATTCACCACTATAATCGGTCTATTAACTTCGTGTTAATCTCACGACCACTCAGTATGTTATCTGTGACTGACTGACTGATGCACGACGTCCGGCCTTATATATGAGGGCTGCCTACTATTCTAGAACCCTTCCATCCTTGTTCGATTCGCAATCATTCCAGCCCTTTTCTAGACTTTCGCATACCAGTTTGTCACAGATAACGCAACTAAAACCTAGATTAAGAATACAACCATAAAATACGTCAACCTAATACTACACTAAACCTAAATAAATTCTAACTATAAAATTTAAATACTTAAATTTGTAACAATAACATCGTTATCAGGTTTACCAGCGTTACATATTACTTTAATTAAAAATACAAAAACCGTAAAAAAATAGTTTCTATTTTTAATTAAAAAAGCTTATACATGAAAATTGTCATTTTCTCATTATTTATGCATATTTGCATATATTTTTATTGTTAATTTGGTAAATATATATAAAATAAATATTTAGGAAAAAATTAATTTTTTTACATTTCAAAATCTTAACAAAATCATTCAAATAGGGGGTACATGCACAAGTGCATCAAAATTACCGATAATTTTTGCATGAAACGTGTTTTTTATAATCGCAAGAATTTGTTTTCATAATGTTGAAACAAACGATTGCAGTTTAAAAAACCTGTAATAAAATTATATCGCTGTACTTTTTACTACTGTGTAATTAATGCTGCAATTTTTCAAAAACATCGCTCATCTTGGGACTGTTAACACAAGTGGAAAATATTCAAGTAATTAGTTTCTCAGATATCATAGTTTTCAGTGTTTTTGATTTTTAAAGTTTATTAAAAAAATTACTGCTCAGAAATTAAAATAAAAAGTTTTAAAAAATTCGGCATCAAGTAATTTTTCAGATATCAGTTTTCAGTGTTTTGATTTTTAAAAGTTTATAAAAAATAAATGGATCCATGATGGATCTGATACCTTCCTACTAGGTGATTCATATGTGAGTGGGCCTTGCAGCCCTTCCACTGCGACCACCAGTGGGTCTATTGAGGCTGACCTTCCTAGGTAGTCTATTAGCACACTTTAAGTGAAGCCATGACAATAATCAGCCTTGAAAACAGTTTCTTCTAAATATCTGAGAAACTAAAGCTCTGACGAAGTTTTTGGTTATAACACAAATTATTATCCAAAAATGTATTCTACTATATTCCGAAAACTGTATATTGATACGATGCTCCGTTAAAAAGTTACAATCAGAATCAAAAGTAGCCTTATTGTTGTCTGGATACAAAGTGTTTGCCCGCAGGTAAAAAAACGATAACTGCAGTGGACTGTATATATTTCAATTAAGGAAAGCGCGAACAAACATAAATATATTGATATGAAATCACGAAATAATTAAGGTCCATAGGTTAATTGTTGGTACCACACAACGGAACACGTTCCAAGGGGCCCCTGTCTGGATCTAATGATGGCACCACGTAGCTGAAGGGCTGAAGTTTCTAGTTCTATGCTTCAGTACACCAAAATCGAGCACTTTCAAGTGTAGAAATTTGTAAATGTTGGAGAAAGAAATTAACACGCCATTTTCTCGAGGCGGTAGAAAAAGGATCTCTCTGATTCTTGGTGCGCATGTCCAATGCGCGAAAAATGTACTCTGTCCGTCATCCAATTGTGTGGTTTTAAAATTTACAAACAACCGCGAAATTTAGCGGGAGCTAACATAACTGCCCTCCAAAACACACAATTTTAGAATATCAGCCGGACAGATATAGATAAGAAAAATGATCGACCGATAAATATAAATGAATGAAAAACAGATAAGTAGAGTAAGTTTATTTAGAGATAACGAAAACCCGAAAAGGCAAAACAAACAAACAAAATTAAAAAAATAATAATAAACAATTACCTATTGTAATAATTGACTTCAATAGGTAGAAAAAATTAAAATTACTTTTAATTCGGCAAGAGGCACAGTTTTACAACTGGCCGCTTGTAAACACCGGTAGCCGTTTGTACCGTCGCGACACGCACTTGACCGCGTCGCGACACGCACTTGACCGTCTCCGCCGGGATGCAATTCGAGAACCCGACCGACTGGCCATTTCAAAGGTGATTGGATGTGATCACTCGTTATGATAACCAAATCATTTAATTTGATATTTGGGGACGAATCAGCCCACTTGTGTCGCTGTTGTATACCGTTTCCAAAAATCTTTATGTAGTTTTTGGATTAGTTGCCATCTCGAGAGCCGATTTAGGGGAACCCCGGACAAATCTGACTCCGGAATTTCTGAATTAAGGGGTTCAAGGGTCAAAAAATGCCCAGGGGTAAGAGGTTGAAGATCGTGTGGGTCTGCAGAGGCAGGAGATAAAGGGCGACTATTAAGTACAGCTTCTATGCGACATGTAAGGGTGGACATTTCCATGATAGACAACTTCTGGTCGCCGACAACTCGAACAAAGTGAGTTTTAAAACTTTTGACGCCAGCTTCTGCCAGGCCATTGAAATGTGGACTGAGAGGGGGTCCCAGATGCCAACGAATAGAAAGTCTGGTGGACGCACTTCTTGCGTAATCAAGTAATTGGTTACGAAACCCTATAAAATTACTGCCCTGATCTGACCAGCATTGCGTCACGCTTCCACGTCTGGAAATGAATCGATGGAATGCACCTACAAACCCTTCGGTGGACAGTTCCATGGTTAATTCCAAATGCACGCAATGTGTGGCCGTACAGACAAACACACAGACATACGATTTGAAAGCTTTACAATCACGGTAACGATGAGGAATCACAAAGAAAGGTCCACAAAAGTCGATAGCTACACTCGAAAAAGGTTTAAGTTGATTGATTCCATGAGCGGGAAGTGAACTCATTATGGGCGGTCTATAGGGTTTAGGGTTGATTCTAAAACATTTCAAGCATTTGGATATGGTTCTTTGAATTGCCCGTCTGGCAGATAATATCCAAAATTGCTATAAAAGCAGATTATGTAATGTTTTAAACCCAAGATGAAGGTATTGTCGATTAGTGGACTCGATAAGAAGAGTAGTTAAACGATGGTTACTCGAAAGTAAGACGGGGTGTTTTGCAGAATAAGACAAAAGTTCAGATTTTTGTAATCTGCCACCGACTCTAATGATATTATTTTCATCCAGAAAAGGTGAAAGTTTTCGAAAAGGTTTCGGTATTGGTTTATCCTTAGATAACGCGGAAAAAAGCTCAGAAAAGCAAGAACCTTGAACGCGTTTGATAAGAAGGTATAACGCACTTTGCATCTCACCGGTGGTAGGAAAAACAATATTTTCAAAAATAATTTTTTGGTCCGGTGGCTTAGTGGGTTTTTGATAGGAATGGTTTTGAAAAAGGTTAACTATTCGAAGGACATAACAAATGATACGTTGAATTTTTGATATAGATGAATATTTGATAAGAAGCTGATCTAAGAAGTTAACGTCAATTATCGCATTGCAACAGACCTTTGGCTTTTCCTCCAGATTAATATCTCCGAAATCAATCGGCATTTTTGATTTATGAAAATCGGGCCATTCGTTTTCGGGAGACCACAAAAACGACGGTGCGTTCCACCACATGTCATGTGAAATGAGCTGTGAAGGGGTGGCCCCTCGTGACGCAATTTGTGCATTTAAAGCAGAAGGAATGTAGCGCCATGAGTTTGAGGGAATGATTTCTTGGATTCTACTGACTCGATTTCCAACAAAGGTTTGCCAGCGATTAGGAGGGGATGAAAGCCAGTGCAATACGACTTGCGAATCGCAGAAAGTAACGATATTTGTAAAAGTTATTTTTTCTTCATAGCTAGATAAGACGAAGTCAATTAATTCGCTTAAAAGAAATGCGCCTAGGAGTTCTAGCCTAGCCAAAGTTTGTGACTTTATAGGCGCGACCCTAGATTTTGCAGATATGAGAGAAACAGATATATTGCTTTCCTCTTCTACACGAAAATATACGACGCCTGCGTAGCCTCGAATTGAAGCGTCACAGAAGCCGATGATTTGACAGGTATTGGTTTTTGACAGTTTGATTTGTCGGGGTAATTGAAAATTGGAAAGAAGCGGGAATTCAGAACGAAGTTTGTTCCAAGAGTCGATGATAGAAGAATCTGGTTCTTCGTCCCAGCCTATTTTCGATATCCACAACTGTTGCAAAAATAAATTTTGCTTGTAGCAACAAGGGACAAAGAAAACCTAAGGGATCGAAGATTGTTCCTATGATAGATAAAATAGAACGTTTAGTTGGGGGTTTGTCCTTCATTCGGCATTGATAAGAAAAAATGTCGTTTTTTGGATGCCATTGAAGGCCTAAAACTTTGATATAGTGTGGTTCATCCTTGTCAAAAGAGAGAGGCATTTGACGATCGGATTCTGGCAATGTTGCCAATAACTCAGGACAATTGCTTGCCTATTTTTTAAGTTCAAATCCTCCCGACTTCAACAAATCATTGAGTTCCATCTGTAGGGAAATGGCTTCAGAAAGCGAAGGACTAGTTCCCAAGATATCGTCGATGTAAATTGACGTTTTTAGAACACTACTAGCCATAGGAAAACGTTCCTTTTCTCTCTCTGCCAGCTCATTTAATGTGCGCATGGCTAGAAAAGGTGAGCATGTCATGCCAAAAGTGACAGTAGAAAGTTCCCACACTGAAAGTGGGTCCTGTGGAGAAAACCTCCACAATATCCTTTGATACGGACAGTGATAAGGATTGATAAGGACTTGACGGAACATCTGTTTGAGATCAGCAATGTAGGCAATAGGATTAAGACGAAACGTAAGGAGTAAAGAAGCAATATCCTTTTGAAGTTTCGGTCCAGATAACAACGTGTCATTGAGACTAATATTCTTTGGGGTGACTGCCGAACAATCCCAGACTACCCTTAATTTTGTACTTAAGCTTTCCGGCTTTATTACGCAATGATGTGCCAAAAAACATGATAGGTCGACTTTTGGTTGACTAGGTAAAACTAAACTCATATGATTAGAATCGATATAGTCTTGCATGAAACTTGAATAGGCAGTGTACAGATCAGAATTTTTGATTAATCTATTTTCTAGAAGTAAAAATCTACGATAAGCTTGCGGATAAGTATTTCCTAGGTCAGGGTTTATTTGATCTTTAAACGGAAGATCTACCATGAATCTACCGCTCGGTTGCCGTACGACACTCGCAGTAAAAATTGATTCCGCTTGTTTTTCTTCCTTTGATAAGATTTGTTTTTTAGGCAAATGTTCGATTTCCCAAAACCTAGGGATAATGACCTCTAACGGAGGTGAATGACTCGTTAAAAAACAACTGGTTCGTTCCGTAAGACTACCTACTTCGTCCACTTTTCCCATGACGACCCAGCCAAAGATGGTTTCAAGGGCTGAAGGTTGCCCTATTTGTCCAAGAACCCTGCCCTCCTTGAATATCTGTGCGAATAGCTCGCAACCAATAACTAGGTCCACAGGTCTAGATTTGAAATAAGATGGGTCGGCAAGTTTAAGGTTTTCCAAGTGTTTCCACTGATTATCGTTCAAAGTGAATGTAGGCATATTGGAACATAATTGTGGAACGACAATTGCTTCGAAATTAAGTAAAGAAGTGACCTGTCCTTGTGGCTTAATGTGACATTGAACGAGCCCTTTGGAAGTAAGAGAAGACATGTGATTTAATCCGAATATTTCAGTGGTGTAGTAACTTCGCCTAGAAAGATTAAGACGCTGAATACACTTTTCACTGATGAATCCTGTCTGTGATCCAGAATCAAGCAGTGCCATTACAGGTTGAAAATTTCCGCAACCGTCCATAACATCTATTATGGCGGTGCACAAAAGAAAGGTACCTGAAGGTCCTGAGGTATTTAATGACACATGAAGATTATTGACAGGTGGTGTGTGAATGACAGGACTAGTATCATGGCTTCCAGACTCTTGATTAGTTTCTAAGATATGAGTTAAAGTGTGGTGCCTTTTACTATTGCAAGTCCTGCATGAATATTTTGATTTGCACGTGTACCCCATGCGAGGGATGAAAACACGCTAGACATAATTTTTTCTGCTTGATGAAAGATAGGCGCTCGATAAGCGAGAGGTCAAGAAATGTTTGACATTTCGAAAGCACGTGACCTTGATTACACCGAAAACATTTTATTCCCGTACTTGAATTAGTTGAGGTGCCATCCAGTCCTATAAAAGGCGAATTGGATGATTTATAGGTAGGCTTTTGCCCAAACTGATTTGGCATAGAATTTGATTTTTGATAGGTAGGCTTTTGCCTAAACTGATTTTGCATAGAATTTGATTTTTGATAGGTAGGCACCTTTTTGGATGCTGTTGATTGAGGAAGTGATTCCAAAACTTTACATCTTTTTTCTAGAAATTGAAAAAGTGACTGAAAACTGGGAATTTCGGTATTAGTATTGGCGTGACTCATTTCGAAATTTGAACGCGTCGGAATATCCAATTTTTCTAACAAAATGAAAAAAAGAATAAAGTCCCAACTGTCAACGTCAAAGCTAAGTGATTTTAAAATTTCTAGGGATTCTGAAAAGGTGTCAATTAAATTACGCAATTCTTTAGCTGACTCGTTTTTTAAGGTAGAGTTCATAATTGTGCTTAAAGCATCATTTGCGAGGTCTTGCTTGTTTTGATATCTATTGACTAATTTGTCGTAAGCAATTTTATAATTTTGATCAGATAAGCTAATCCCTGATATCAATTTTAGAGGCTCATCCTCGAGATATGAAAATAAATATTGAAGTTTTCGAACGTTACTTAGACTTTGATTTTGATCTATAATGTTATTAAAAAGATCGAAAAAGCTTGGCCATAATTTTTTATCACCTCGAAATATGGGAATACCTAACTCTTTAAGTTTTGGAGTTTCGTTTTGTCGAACATGTGATCCCGAAAAGGATGGGGCCTCAACCGGAAATATTTTAGAGTAAACCCCCTTACACGCATAAAAATATTTACGAGCTTCTGAAAGGATCGCATCTTGCGTTTTAAACTCCTCGTCGTCCGAGTCGTCTATCATCATAATGACATCATTATGTGCCAACATGCATTTATCGGTTTTATCCAAATCGGAATACCTCACTTGAAACTCGTTTCTCGCTTTTGCGTCCGTTGCCGCCGTCTGTGAAAACACATAACACTCGGTAATCGCCGATAAAAAACCGTTGCGTTTTTGCACGGCTTTTTTGATAGACATGATTTTACCTTTGAAATGACGAAATTGTCGGTAAATATACAATTAACGCTAAATTAATGCTTCTGAAATAGAAAAATGACGAATTGTCGAAAATATGCACTAATTTATCGCAATTGATGAAAATTGTTTTAAATATCGAAATGATATGGAACACATCTAATCATAGAAATCGTGCTTGTTTGTTTTGATTGCTTTTCGATTTTTGTTTACTGAATGACCACGCGGTAGACCCTGCGTTACCATAGCAGCGGACCGAAAACAGGTGAACTGCGCCGATACCGAAGGTCGAGCGAAAATCTCTCTCGGTTCAATACGATTGGCAAAATTCAAGGCCGTATGATCTCGGCGAAAATGTGAAAATGAAATGGCCGACTTATTAATACCGTCGTATGGAGTAAATTTAAATAATTCGGGTCGAAGGAACACTTATGTTTGCCCGCAGGTAGAAAAACGATAACTGCAGTGGACTGTATATATTTTAATTAAGGAAAGCGCGAACAAACATAAATATATTGATATGAAATCACGAAATAATTAAGGTCCATAGGTTAATTGTTGGTACCACACAACGGAAATCAGAAACAAAGCACTCACCAGTTTGCAGCCAATTTATCCACGTTCCAAGGGGCCCCTGTCTGGATCTAATGATGGCACCACGTAGCTGAAGGGCTGAAGTTTCTAGTTCTATGCTTCAGTACACCAAAATCGAGCACTTTCAAGTGTAGAAATTTGTAAATGTTGGAGAAAGAAATTAACACGCCATTTTCTCGAGGGGGTAGAAAAAGGATCTCTCTGATTCATGGTGCGCATGTCCAATGCGCGAAAAATGTACTCTGTCCGACATCCAATTGTGTGGTTTTAAAATTTACAAACAACCGCGAAATTTAGCGGGAGCTAATACAAAGTATACATTGACAAAGCCTTGCTTAGCCTAGCATAAATTTTATAGAATGTAACATTAGTTAACAAAGGTAAAAACAAAAATTTAATTATTAATGACAAGTTGTCAACGAATATTATTACAAAAGTACACTTACACAATGCCTTGGACACTGTTTAAACTATGCTCAACACACTAGCCTGTTAAAAAGATAAATTTACAATTTTCACAATGAATATATTAAATACACAGCACATATATACCAATGTTGGCAAGCCCATTTACCCTGAAAAGAATTCTTGTAATGTATAATAGGCTTTAGACGTCAAAAACTCTTTAGTTTAAAATTTTTTATAACAGTTAAGCTGCCTTATGTCAATAGGTAAGTGATTAAAAAAAATTTGCATTGTATATAAACAATTTTTTTACCAATGAAGAATGCGGAATGGGCAATCGCAGCATTCGTGGTCTCCGTACGCTATAAGGCCTGGGTCTATCTTCTTATGTATGGTGTATGTAGGTATGTCTTTTAACCCTAAAAGTATTTCTTAGAGCCCTTTTTTTGTAAAACAAGTACAGTTTAAATTTGGAGTTTGTACAAGCACCCCAAAAGCAAATGTCATATGATAGATGTTACTGGATTAGTGAGAAATATGTGTTTTTTGCTGGATTATCAGAAATGACTCGCAATGCATAACACTTTGAGGCAATTTTTTAATTAAGAATTTTCACATGTTCACAAAATTTCAAGTTCTGGTCAATAGTCAAATCAAGAAATTTATTTGTTTCTGGGGTTTCAAGATTTGTATTATCTAAATGAATATCTTTATTATTACATTAAGAGTTTAAGATGTTGGTTTTCGAACGTTCAAAGATAATTTATTTGCATCACACCACTCTTTGATGAAATGAGTTAGCATTTTTGAAAACTTTTAATTGAACCTCTTTTCAAAGATCTATTCAAAAGAAAAATTGTATTTTTCTTTATTGGAACTACAATTATTCAGTTATTTTTTTCCAATATTAAAAAATATGCAGTTGTTTTTCCCTTTAAATCATTTTTCCAACAGGTTATCAAAAGTGTCAACGACTATGATTATTTCAATACACCAAAATTTAAAAATATGCTGATTTTTGGCATAACAACTCAGTTTAAAATGTGTATTTTTGACAAGAACCCATATTTTCTTCACATTAATTGTTTTTGTGTAGCTAAGTGAAACTCTTAACAAGTGCAGACAATTTTTCCACACTGCGGCAAAGTAGAATTTTCTGTACTAAAAATAGTGTGGAAAATCACATTTTCCACTTCCTTGTAGAAAAAGTATTTTTTGGGTCCTAAGCAGCTGTCCTTTTCAAGAAACTCTCAACCAACTTGTTATATTAAATGGTTGAGATAAGTAGATTCCCTGTATGTTGACATATTTGGATATATTAATATATCCAAATATGTCAACATACAGGGACTCTAGAGATAAGTAGGTAATAAATTTTTTCTATTTCCCTGCTGGACTTTTATTCTTGACTGCACATGAGGTGAAGTGAGTGAAATTTTCACTATTATGGGTGAATTTGGAACACTTTCACCATCTTTTTACATGGGGAAATCAATCCACAGGGGTGAGCGCTCACCTCACGGCTCCTCAAGAATAGGCGTCCAGGCTGCTGGCTTATTTTTCAATTTTTAAATATCAATAAATTTAAACCAACCCATCTTAAAAATCTAAAATTTAACTTTTTTAATTAGGGTCGACCGGGGTAAATGTAAACAGGGGTAAATGTAAACGGTCCTAATAAAACATTTAAATTTGCCTCTAAATTCGATATTGGCGCCAATTCTAATACCACACTTGCGTGACAGTTGGCGGCAATGAAAATTAGCTTCCAGATCAGTTTGGTTTAGTGTGGTGATAAGTTCAGATGCACCTCTGCAAATTAACCATATTTTATTTTTTTGGAGACACTGAAATCTGTCAGTATATTTTTTGTCAGCAAGGTAAGTTTTAAACTAAAGTAATTATTACTTCCACAATGCATTATTTTATTTGTTTAAGGGTCCATCTCACCGACTTTTTTGTCGTTACTTAGCCTAAAGCGTTTTTTAATATAATCATAATATGACGTAATAAGGAACACTTAAGTAACGAAAAAAAAGTCGCTGCGATGGGCTATAATGGATCGTTCATACTCGTCTTTTGTCTAGTCTTTTGTCTTGGTTTAGTCATATGTCTTGTCATAAGAAAGTTAAAACCACTGTTTCTTATGGGAGTGTTCATACAATGGTTTTGCTTTTGTTTTTGATTAGTCTTTGTCTTAAGAGTTGCCAACTTTCAATCCTTAGGACAAGGACTAAGACGAGTGACAGACATCAGCTGATATTTGTTGTTTTTTTTTACAGGGCGTCCGAAGAGCGCAAGCGCGCGGCCGAAATTTTGAATTTACCGCCATTAATCATGTTTTTAACAGAAAATCTTAACATAACCTCAAAATTTTATTTGTTTTTATTTTATTTTTTGCTTTTGTTCTTTCATGTCTGTGTTTCGTGCACAGATTAGGTTAAATCAATACCATCTTCGAGATGGTATTGGTTAAATAAGATTGTTTTGTGTAGAAAATGACTTTTGAAAAGGGGCCTTTTTATTAGCTTGTCTAACGAACTGTCACGATCAGCTGTTTTTTGATCCAAGATGGTTGCCATAGGACAAACAACGAGTCGTTAAATACCGAGATGAATTCCATCAAAGGAGCATGCGCCAAAATTAACGTCAAAATGTCTAATTTAAATTATTGGAGATCGAAGAGCTGAACGTATAATAAAAAATTCAAGGTATAAAATAATGGTCAATTCTAATTTTTAGGTACGATTTTATGTAGGTACTGTTATGTATTAGTCACATCCCTATCAAGGCGGGGCATCTTACCACACACCAGCGACCATGTTGGTGTCGACCGCCAAGTCCAGTCTAGAGTCGAGCTTCAATGCGAACCTACGTCGATCGTATAGGTTACTCGGTATTCCGTATTAACGTAGTTATATTTGGAACGTGCTAGTTGATTTAATTAAAGTCGTTGTATTTCCAGTGAATTAACCTTTATTATTTCTTAACACCTCGTCCTAGTCGTAACAAATTTGGCGACGAGGATGGGATCTCGATGATCCTATCATAATATCAAAGACAGTTAAAATAGACATACCTACAGTGAGCACCCGGCGTGTTAAAGTTTTTTGCAGAGTGCTGTATACTGAGTGAAAAAAAACTAGCGGACAAACATGTCGTCCCGTTTGGGAAATATTGAACCTTTTGACATAAAAAACCCAAATTCGTGGGAGGCCTACGGCGAAAGAGTTGAGTTTTTCATGACAGCCAATGACATTGCCGACGACGGTAAGAAAAAGGCAGTTTTTTTGAGTTTTTGTGGTTCAGACTTGTACGATCTTTTACGCAGTTTGTTGGCACCATCAAAAGTAGCGGATAAAGGCTACAAAGATATTATTCAAGAACTAACAGTGCATTTTGCACCGAAAACATCGGAAATTGTAAATCGTTTTCGTTTCTACAGACGGAATCAAAGAGCAGGCGAATCTTTTACAGATTTTCTTAAAGAGTTACGTAGATTAGCCGAAAAATGTCAATTCGTTGACCTTGACAATATGCTGCGTGACCGAATTGTCTGTGGAGTTAACGATGAGAATTTACAACAACGCATATTGGCAGAAGAAAAGATCACCTTTAAGAAAGCTAAAGAAATGTGTTTGGCGCAGGAAGTGGCAACAACAAGCGTTTCTGCAATGCGAGAGACCACGACAGATCCGAACAGCTGTACTAATAAAGTCGCGCCAAATAGTTTTGAGCGTGGAACTCGGGTGAGTTCAAAGTATAGACGATCACAGCAACAGGCACCAACTGTAAATTTTCGGAGTGAAAATAAATCGAAAAATAAACTTTTTTGTTGGCGTTGCGAAGGTCAACATTCGGCCGATTCTTGTGCCTTTTTAAAATCGGTCTGCCGATATTGCGCAAAAAGAGGTCACATTGAGTTCGCGTGTTTTTCTAAGAAAAAAGACATAAATGCCGGAAAACTTGTGCACTGTGTTGAAAGCCAAAACAGCAGCTCGGAATCAAGTGACTCTGATGATGAAAATAAGTCGGTCGTCGATCAAAACAGTGTCGAGGGTGACTCTCTCCATAACTCGATTTACACGGACGTGTTGTACCATTTAAAAAGTGACTCGTATTTAGGGAAAATAACAGTAGACGTGTGTCTGAACGGTAAAACGACAAACATGGAAGTGGACTCTGGGGCCGGGCACACTGTCATCGGACGCTCAGTTTTTCAAAGTTTATTCTGTGGAAACCCGCCTGAAATTCGAGTTTCAAATTTAATTTTACGTGATTATCAGCAATCAGTGATTTCAATCATTGGTGAATGTGACATTCAAGTGAAATTGGGTGATAAAAGTGCAAAATTGCCGCTGATTGTTGTGGATGCTGATAGAGCCAGTCTCCTGGGAAGAAATTGGTTTGGGCCTTTAGGATTATCCATTGCCGGGGTAAGCCAAATTAGTCTAGATAATTGCAGATATGTTCGAGATTACCCGGAAGTTTTTAAACCTGAGTTAGGCTGTTATCAAGGTCCTTCCGTAAGACTTGATTTGGACCCTACAGTAAAACCAATTGCGCTTAAAGCTAGAAAAGTCCCATTTGCATTAAAGGACAAAATAGACCGAGAACTGGACAGACTTATTAAAGAAAAAGTTTTAGAACCAATTGCTTATCCAAAGTGGAGCACTCCTATTGTAGTTGTTAGCAAAAACAATAATGAAGTGAGAATTTGCGGCGATTATCGCTCAACGTTAAATAAAGCGCTGCGCCCTGATGTCTATCCAGTAGCTTCAGTTCAAAATATTTTAGCCACGTTAGCGGAAGGCAAAGTGTTTGCCAAGCTTGATATGGCGCAAGCGTATTTACAACTTAGTGTTGACAGCGAAACTGCTGAAGCGCAGACCATTATTACTCACAGGGGTGCTTTCCGCTGTAATCGCTTACAATTTGGAGTGTCCGTAGCACCACAAATTTTTCAACGTTTTATTGACATGCGTCTGGCTGGAATTGAAGGAGTTTTACCATATTACGATGATATTTTAATTGTGGGAAGCTCCGATGAAGACTTAGAAAATAGAATCAGAAAAGTCCTTTCCCGTTTTCAAAAAGACAACTTACTTTTAAAAGCAGAAAAATGTGTTTTTCGAGCCGAAAGAATTGTTTTTCTTGGGTTTGAAATTAGTTCAAGCGGTATCAGCCCGACAAAAGATAAAATTAAGGCTATAGTGGATGCACGCGCGCCCACTAATAAGACTGAAGTACAAGCTTTTTTAGGTCTCATTAATTTTTATCATATTTTCCTTAAAGATAAAGCTACAATCGCAGAACCGCTACACAAATTATTGAAAAAAGACACAATTTTTCAGTGGGGTGCCGAAGAAAAACTGGCATTTGAAAAACTAAAAGACATTCTCGTGAGTGAACCGATTTTGGGACATTATGATGAAAAAAAGACACTTACTTTAACTTGTGACGCGAGTCCCTACGGAGTGGGTTGTGTTTTAAGTCAGCCTAACGAGCAAGGGTTAGAGAGACCAATAGCTTACCATAGTCGCACGCTGTCAAAATCAGAAAGAAATTTTGCTCAAATTGACAGAGAAGCCTTATCTGTTGTTACGGGAGTTAAATAATTTCACGATTATGTATTTGGCCGACACGTGACAATAAAAACTGATCATAAGCCACTACTTGGTATTTTCGGGAAAAAAAAAATTCCGGACGTACTATCACCTCGCATGCTGCGCTGGTCTATATTACTTAGTGCTTATGACTACACAATTCAGTACTCGCCTGGAAAAAGTATTGGAAATGCTGATGCACTAAGTAGACTACCTTTGGACGATAATGCACCAGAAGCTCCCCCATTGGAAGATGTTTTGATGTTGGAGAATATCCCAGAAAAAATTTATTCGGCCAAACAAATCGCATCAGACACTAAAAAAGACCCAATTTTGTCTCAAGTTTTGCAGTGGGCTTGGAAAGGTTGGCCAAATGAAGGTAACAGTACTCAATATGACATTGAGTTAAGACCCTATTTACAGAGAAACAATGAGATATCATGCTATCAAGATTGTTTGCTATGGGGTACAAGAGTTATTATTCCACCTGGGGGAAGGAAATGTATATTGGAACTGCTTCATTCAGCGCATCCAGGCATTGTTAAAATGAAGAGTTTGGCTAGATCTTATGTATGGTGGCCTAATTTAGACAAACAGATTGAGAAATTAGTGAACTGCTGTCAATCTTGTCAAGAGTCTCGAAAAATGCCAAACAAAGCTCCTGTTCATCCTTGGGAATGGTCTAGTCGTCCTTGGCAAAGAATCCATATTGACCATGCAGGTCCTATGGATGGAAAGTATTTTTTAATTGTGGTAGACTCCTACTCTAAATGGTTGGAAGTGAAACAAGTTTCCAGTACTTCAACAGCAACTACATTGAAAGTATTAAGACAGCTGTTTGCGATACACGGCATTCCAGATGTCTGTGTTTCAGATAATGCAGCCGGATTCACTTCAACTGAATTTCAAGATTTCCTAGCAAAGAATGGAATTAGACAAGCATTGGTTGCTCCATACCATCCTAGTAGCAACGGTCAAGCAGAACGTATGGTCCAGAGTGTTAAAACAGTACTAAAGAAAATGATCAAAGACTGGAATAATAAAGACATGTCTATTCCTCTTAGTAGATACTTGTTATCTCAACATATAACGCCCCATAGCATGACGGGTAGAGCTCCCTGTGAACTTCTAATGAATAGAAAACTAACAACATTGTTAGATAAAGTGTTTCCAGATTTTACAAAGGAAATGACGACTAAGCAGGAACTGCAATCTAATCCAAATTTACCGATACGAACATTTCATGAAAATGATGCTGTTTTTTGTAGAGGATTTACACCAAATCAAAAGTGGATTCCAGCTACCATTGTAGAAACAACTGGACCACTTAGCTATAAAGTTGAAACTCCTGATGGTAAAATTCATCGTCGACACACTGATCAACTCCGCACTAGAGCGGAAACTATGCAGCCCGAATCGCAAGCCGAATCTGATAGAACCAGTTCTAACCCGACCAAAGTTCCTGATATTACATACGATCATAATCATACTAATGATCCTATTGTTGATGATAGTCCAGAAATATTAGAAGACTCGTCTTTTACAGAACCTGACATTATACATCCAGATTTGTCTTTACGACGATCTTCCCGAATTCGAAATAAGCCAGCTTATTTGCGAGAATATGTAGAATAAACCTATTATTCATCCAGAGGGGAGGAGTGTTATGTATTAGTCACATCCCTATCAAGGCGGGGCATCTTACCACACACCAGCGACCATGTTGGTGTCGACCGCCAAGTCCAGTCTAGAGTCGAGCTTCAATGCGAACCTACGTCGATCGTATAGGTTACTCGGTATTCCGTATTAACGTAGTTATATTTGGAACGTGCTAGTTGATTTAATTAAAGTCGTTGTATTTCCAGTGAATTAACCTTTATTATTTCTTAACACCTCGTCCTAGTCGTAACAGGTACCGGGTGGTTTTTTATAACCGGAGCACTCAGCAACTTTATCATTGAAAATAAATTGAGATTTTTTTGGTTAATTATGACAACTTTAAAAGCCAACATAATTTTTTTCTATCTGTCACCATGTACACGGTGTCCCAAATTCGATGTTTTTATTGTAAAAGAAATACCCGCCGTTAGAAACCAAATTCGATAGGGTCAATAAAAAATGCCTTGTCTTTCCGTCTCTAAAGCCCTTTCAGGGCTTTATACAACTCAATGTTTAGTGCCCAATTTAATTTGAATAAACACTGTCAAAGTAAACATGGCATACAAAAACAAAGGTATTCCTATGCAGAAAGTGTTTTTATGTTTAGATGCCTAGAATGTAAATGCTCCTTCCCAAAAAACTTGGATCTGTGTGATCATTTGAAATACAAACACAATCAAGAAATACTTGAAGAAATATTGGAGTTGAGAGTCAATACACCCATGGCAAAACAAAATAAACGTGAAAGGCATAAGATCATATAGAAGAAATACTGCATATGCCTCAAAAAATATTAATCGCAGCACATAGATATTGTATATTTTTGAATTCAGAATGAAAAGACGAATCTTAAAATGCAAAAATATACAGGGTGTTCCCTCTCAAAAAATCGACTTCATTGTCACACCCTGTACAGGGTGTCCCAAATTCGTTGTTTTTTTTTGGTGTCGGGTATTTCTAGGGGAGATAGAAAAAAAACTAACACCCCTTTGCGACGCGCAAATTTCAAGAGAAGCCTAAAGGTGAAAACCACATTTAGATATAGCAAGCCGTTTTTAAGCTACGGAGTGTTTTTGTCTGCATTTTGGGAGGGGGTCTATAACTTTTTTGTTTATGAAAATTTTGTTTTTGTGTAAATAGCTTGCTTATAGATCTTTTCTTGAAGAATTGACAGATGTAAACGGTTTTTATTTATCTCTTTTGGTTTTTAAGATATTGCATAAAGTTGTTATTTTTCTTACAGAATAACTCTTTTTTTATTCGATTTTTAAAATCAGCTTAAAATTTCCTTTAAAATGATGTATCACACTCAATATTTTATTTTTTTATTGTTTTCTTTATTTTTCTTTTTTAATCACCTCTTTATTACTTTTTTATTTTTATAATTTTATAATATTAAACCGAACCGAACCGAACCGAACCTATTAAGCAAACTAAAATATGTGGTAAAAATAAAAAAAATACAAAAATATAAAGAAATAAAAAAACTAAACGTGACAAATAAAATTTAATTTAACAGTTGAATTTCTCTTAAAAAAGTGTCTTAAGAATTTTTTATTAGTTATAGACCCCTTCCCAAAATGCAGACTTTTTAAAAACACGCCGTCGTTTACAAACGGCTTGCTATATCAAAATGCGATTTTCACCTTTAAGCTTCTTTTGAAATTTGAGTGTCACAAAGGGGGATCAGTTTTTTTAGCCCCTCATAAACAAAAAAGTTATAGACCCCCTACCAAAATGCAGACAAAAACACTCCGTAGCTTAAAAACGGCTTGCTATATCTAAATGTGGTTTTCACCTTTAGGCTTCTCTTGAAATTTGCGCGTCGCAAAGGGCTGTTAGTTTTTTTTCTATCTCCCCTAGAAATACCCGACACCACAAAAAAACAACGAATTTGGGACACCCTGTACAGGGTGTGACAATGAAGTCGATTTTTTGAGAGGGAACACCCTGTATATTTTTGCATTTTAAGATTCGTCTTTTCATTCTGATTTCAAAAATATACAATATCTATGTGCTGCGATTAATATTTTTTGAGGCATATGCAGTATTTCTTCTATATGATCTTATGCCTTTCACGTTTATTTTGTTTTGCCATGGGTGTATTGACTCTCAACTCCAATATTTCTTCAAGTATTTCTTGATTGTGTTTGTATTTCAAATGATCACACAGATCCAAGTTTTTTGGGAAGGAGCATTTACATTCTAGGCATCTAAACATAAAAACACTTTCTGCATAGGAATACCTTTGTTTTTGTATGCCATGTTTACTTTGACAGTGTTTATTCAAATTAAATTGGGCACTAAACATTGAGTTGTATAAAGCCCTGAAAGGGCTTTAGAGACGGAAAGACAAGGCATTTTTTATTGACCCTATCGAATTTGGTTTCTAACGGCGGGTATTTCTTTTACAATAAAAACAGCGATAGACATTATTGAACATGTGAAACGGACAAAGATAGGCTGATTTTGCATGCTAATAATACCCTAGATAATATATGGGTAAGTACCCGAGTGCGAGATAAAAGTTTATCTCTTTCACACTGACGGCATAAGTGCGACAGAAAAGCAGCTGACTACCTTTAATCCACCTGCCGTATTTTAAATGATTCTACCTGCTAGTGAATTTATACAGGGAAAACTGATAGACAATGTTGTCTAAGTACGGAAATGATTTTTTTTGAATTTTGTGCGGGAATATTACAAAAAGAAATCTTAAAACGTTTAAAAACCAGTTTAGAAGTAACTATTTGAGTAGGGTATAGAAGTCAATGGCACTAAATAATTTGTCATTTTCACAGCACAAAAACGACGAATTTTCATCAAAAAGAACTGGAAATTATTAAAGTTTTGCTGTATAAAACCATACTGAAATATCTCTCAGTTGATTGGTTGGCAGAAGTGACAGATCAACGCTTGCGCACGTCTTGGAATTAATCTCGGTATTTAACGACTCGTGACAAACAAAGCATTTTCCCATAAGCGGCAATGTTAACCTAATCTGTGACAAAAACGTAATTTTCAAAAAAAGTGAAACGATTTAATTTACAACAAAGATGCTGTTTTAAGTATTGATCCTTTGTACACATGGGAAAAATGCGTTTTTCTTAAAAAAAGTCAATTAAAGCCAGTAAATCTCAAATAAAAGGGACCATGTTTTGTTCAAAAAATCAGGTTATGTTTTTTTTACTTTTGTTTTTTTAAACTTTTTTTCTATTTTTTTACTCAGGGGTCTACTACGTTATACCTCGATGCTTGAAAATGGGTGTTTCTTTTTTTAATGATAAGTTGAGGTCGTTTTATACAGTTTTCAAGAAAAAAAAATGCGGATTTTTCGCATTTTCTTTAGAAATTTCAAAATTAAAAAATTAGTAAAAACTCATACAAATTGCTATAGAAAGAATTTATTTGACGTATTTCGAGAAAGAGAGGGACGGCTCACAATCGACTGAGCTTTAAATAAATGGTAATTTAGCCAAAAATAAGGTGACCAACTGTCTGGCAAGAGGCGATAAAAAGTTATGGTTTTTTAGAAATGTATTTACGCATAGAAAAATGGTTACACCATATTTTTGAAATCTAACGTTCGACCTTACATTTTGCTCCAACATTTTAATTTGTCGCGCATTTTTGACTCCGTAAAATCGTCCAAAATCGACTATTGAGCATTTATAATGAAAAAAATTCAGAAACAATTATGATAATGATGATTTACAGAAATTCAGCAGTTCGGTTTGCGTCGATCTTAGATTAGGTTGGTTGTGTTTTAAAGTAAAGCAGCAGGAGTCGGCTGCGCTGACTCCTGCTGAATTACTTTAAGACCCAACAAACCTAACCTAAAACCAAACCGAACGCAACTTAACTGAACCAAAACGAACCGAACTAAACCAAACCGAACGGAACCGAACCGAACCGAACCGGACCGAACCGAACCGAACCGAACCGAACTGAACCGAACCGAACCGAACTGAACGGAACCGAACTGCGCCGATTCTTGGTGAATAGTTCTAAATAAATAATTTCCTATAATTTGGGCCTTTAACCCTCAGATGCCCCGTAACAAGGCTTTGCTAATCCATTTTCAATCTTTGTTGTTTTGTATGTGAGCAACAAGGACTTAATCGCGATTAAACCCATGATCGCGCTTAAGTGCTGACGGTGCATCTGAGGGTAAGTCAGCGTAAGCAAATCGAAATTGGAAAATTTGATATGGCCGAATGACCCGGAAACAGTTGGCCCAGCAAAAAATTTCTATCAATGTGTCAAAACATCTGTGGGACGGTCAAGTGTACAAATTTTCAAATTATGTGAAAAAACCGCGAAAAAACACGAAAATCTAGGTATGTAATTAATTTAAAATTGTTAAATTATTAATCCTAAGCTAATTTACAAATTTATGTCGAAAATTTGACGATGCAGTGATAGAAATTGATCTTTTTCAACCAAAACAAGTCAGAGAAAATCACTATGTAACGTTTTTTAAAAAATTATTTAAAAAAAACCATACTTTTTTTTTTAATTTCCCGTATCTAAATCGACTAAAAATAGTCCAAAGAATCATTTCCATACAAAAAAATCGTTATATAGGGCGTTTTGACGAGCGAGGTATAACGTAGTAGAACCTTAATTTTGATGGAATGCCAAGTATTTTGACCTTAAAAAATCATCTTGATTTAAATGAACTAGGTATCAGCTCAAAGAAGGGAAAAGAACGTGGATAAGTGCTCTATTACCTGACTTAACAGAGGATAAATTGAAATATTCGAAAGTTTTTTGTCAGGTTTATTGGGATCTTTTTTTGTGCTTGAGTGGACCTTTTGCAGAAGTGTAACATAGAATTGTGTTAAACTGTAAGAAATACTTCACTATGATTTTTTTACTATTCTAGGCAAGCAACTTTCAAAATTAGAATACAGCAATGATCCTGTCTGGGTCTCTCCTGAATGGATTATTGTTTCAAAACGGTTGAAAAATTAAAAAAATTATGGTTGAAAAAGGGGTCTAGAGAAGAAAGAAAAGGAAAACAATATGAGGTTAAAGTGTGGGTAATGAGCTGAACCAAATTTGTACACCATCCTACAGAACTCTTAAATATACTCTTGGTAGTGTAGCATCCTGTATAGTGTCCAGTGGAGTCCTGTATCATCAAAGTTTCTTTTTCTTTAATAAATATTTATTTTACAGACCTCAAAACAGTTTAGAATAAACTGGTGAATTTGACAATCTCCCTAACTCAAACCTCTTTTTATCTTAAACTATTTTGGTGCAAATTTTCCTTTATTTCCATGCTTTTTGACACCTGAAACTTGTACACCGTAAAATATGTATAGCATCTGGCTGGACCTACTATGAGTCCTGTTGTGAAATTTCTACGGTAATGTTCTGAGCTTATTACCAAAAAAAAATTTTTATGGCATCAAAAAATAGATGGAAAAAAAGTCATCTTTGTTGACTTTGATGACCACAAGAAAAACAAATAAGTTCTCTCAGATTTTTTTTTCAATTTCTCTTAAAAAAACGTGGGTCCTAATGGGTCATATGCTGTTACGCCCAATTGTAGAGTAGAGTATATATTTATTTGCATAAACTTTTAGATACATAATTGAGCAAATATTGTTACAAAAAAACAGTAATACAACAGCGAATATTGTACTGTTGTAAAATTTGAACAGTACTGTTGTGAGCTGATGAACCATAGGTTTGACTGTACTTAGGCCCTATGTATTATAGTTCCTGGAAAATCATATGGTGATGTACAGTGTGTGAGGCCAATGACAAGGAAAAACTGTATTTTAATTTTGCAAGTTTTTTTTTATATTATGTTTACTTATATTTTTTTAAATAAACATATTTTGTAAAGTACTTATTAGAAGTTTGCTTGACCAACCTCGGTTGGTACTCATATGTGTATATTGATCTGTTGGACTGACCTACCTATAAGTTGTGCCTCTTTTTCATGTCACTACTGGAGGGTTAACACAATTAAACTTTGTCTAAACCGAAAAATCATAGTGAAATATTTTTCACAGTTTAATGCTATAGAAGGCATATTACTTAGCAAAAGGTTTAGTCAAGTACAACAAAAGATCCTAATAGAAAACCTGAATCTGATGAGAAAAGTTTAGTCTATTTCAATTTTGTCTCTGTTAAGTGAGCCTTGAAGTGGGCTCTTTGAACAGAACTACTTATCCACTTCCCCCTACCTTGGGCTGATAGTTCATTGATTCATTTGTCAAAAAACTTCAAATTCAATGAAAACTAACATTATCATTACTTCCTCCACTGCCACAATTCACAACAGCAAAAAAACTTTGGTGCACCCAGAAATATGTCTTGGGGGGACCCGAAACCTTTGGGGGGCCTCCAGAGGTCCCATGATGTTGTACTTTATGCTATTTTTCTGTTTATTCATGAAATATATGGAAAATATCTAAAAAAATATGTGGTTTGGGGGGTCCGGGCCCCAAACCCCCCGCCGCCCGCCACCTTGGTGCGCCCATGTCAAAGAAATGAATGTTTTTGGCCCATGTAATAATTCAAAATAAGTAAAAAAACTAGAAAAATTAAAAAAAAAAAACAAAAACATAACCTACTTTTTTAAGAAAACATGGTCCCATTTATTTCAGATTTTTTCGCTTTAGTTTAATATTTTTAAGAAAAACGCATTTTTCCCATATGCACAAAGGATCCGTTCTTAAAACTGATTAATTTTTGAGACTGAAGCTTTTGTCGTTTTTGTGAAATTTACGTTTTTTTAACATTACGGCTTATGGGAAATCGGTTTGTTTGTCCTATGGAAGACATCTTGGATTTGATCATATGTTTTGTTGTTTAATTGCATAATATCAACAAAATAAATTATTATTATCCTGTTTACATCTACCCCTAGCAATATTTGCCTAGGGATAAATGTAAACATATTTTGGAGGTAAATGTAAACACACCTGGGGTAATTGTAAACATAGCTAAAATAATTAATAATTTAATTCCAGATGCCTCAATAATATGTGTGCAAGAGAGTGGCGGATCCAGGGGGGGGGACGGCACTAGGGGTACTTGCCCCCCCCAAGAATTTTTTGAATAAACAAAAAATGAGTAAAAATAATGTTTTTGCTAATAAAAATTCAAAATTTTTGCTTGCGGCGCATGAAAGTGTCTATTGTTATTATCATCGAAATTACAACCACTGACTAATTCAATAAAATGCTGCTTAAAAAAATATATACCGTTTTTTACCAACAGAGAATGTCACCTAAAGTGCCCCCCCCCCCCCGAGAAGCACCTCTGGATCCGCCCTTGGCGCAAGACAAATTGGCCATCATACAGTAGGAGGAGGATTTGCTGAACGCTATAGCTGATGTGCAAAACAGGAATAAAACATAATGTGAAGCTCAAAGTTTCTACAATATTCCAATATCTGTAATATTCCATCGGCTCAATGGTTGAAGAAATTGCTTAGATTCCACTGGTCCCGGTTGCAAAATGGAGTTTAATGCAGATGTAGAATCCAACATTGTAGAACTGGCCCTAGCAAGATATCTGTGCGACAAAGATGAGCTAAAATTAATATTATATTTACCCTGGTTTGTTGGGATAAATGTAAACATATGATAGGTTTTTAAACAATTTTTTTTTCTTAAAAGCTCTTTTGTTTTTTTGTTAATTTTGTTCTTAGAATAAAGGATAATGTCCAAATATTACCACAAAATGTTTGTATAATTTTTTTTATAAACGGGAGTGTCTATTGCTTGATTTCAAATCTGAAATTTCTCAAAATGGTCAAAATTGTTTACATGTACTCCGGTCGACCCTACATCTTAAGTGGACAAAGTGTACCAAAGTGTTTAAGGTAAAGGTAAGCTAAAATGTTTAATTTTTATTGCTAGGTTGGATTGGAATGGTCTTAAAAAACTTAAGCAAAAAAAATAAATAACCGAATATAAGATCATTCATTATTATAAAATTTTGCTTTGATTTTGAAATTCAAATAAAAAAGGGATAAAAAAAAACTCAATTTTGTGCTCAGATGTTTGATTTTATTAAAGCAATATACTCACTATCATCACAATATTCAGGTTGCCTATGGTTTTCCCAAAAACTTTCAGGAATCAAATTTAATTTCTCCAAAGGAAAGTAGTGTATTGAAGTATCACAAAAAACTTCAAAATGCTTAAAACTATTTACTATATTAACTTCTACACAATATGGCAGTACTTTTTTAATAAACCTAACACTTAAAATATCTTTTGAGTTATCTAAAACCTGACTAAAACTATTACTAATAATAACACACTGGGTTAAGCTGTGTTTGCACCAATTAGACCAAAGCAAATTGTTTGACAACTCTTTTGGACAGTGTGGTAGGAAAAACAATATGAATCTGTCTTTTACAGGATATTTCGCTTCTAAATTTTCACTTATCACTTTTATTTTAAAATGTTCCAATATGATTTTATCATTTTTACAAAATTGAGGATCAGACATAATTGTGGTACCAATTTCAAATGTATTTCTAAGACAAAGCATTAATGACAGCTGCTGTTGAGAACACATTTGTTCAGATACTAAACCTAAGCCAAAACACACAAGCTCATCAATTTGGATAGATTCTGGGATACATTCTTTCAGTGATGAAACAAAAGAGGAGTAGAAATTTGAACTTTGGATATCTTCTTTGGCTTGAGTTATCTTCCTAGAAATTAAATTTACCTTCATTCATTATGATTTGATAAGTCAGGTTTATAACTTTTGAACTAGGCGAGGGGTGAACAGCTAACCCAAAATGTGTACACCGATTGTGAAAATCCACAATCTTTTGCTAAGATTGTGAGGGATTGTGGCAAGATTGTGGCAAGATTGTGAGGGATTGTGAAGGATTGTGAAGGATTGTGGAGGATTGTGAGAGAATGTGACAGATGGTGGAGGACTGTGCAGCGGCGTAGCGCGCCTGAACGGGCGGGTTGGGTACGGTCCCATCAAAAATTCTTGCGACCAAAACAAAAAAAAAGAAAAAAAAAGGTCATCATGTCTATAGTTTCCTTTGCTGCCCTCTTCATTTACCGTTCCTGGACCTGCTGCTTAATAACCGAAGGGTGACCAGCTGACCCCAAAATGTGTGTGCCGATTGTGAAAATCCACAATCTTTTGCTAAGATTGTGAGGGAACCCCAAAATGTGTATGCCGATTGCGAAAATCCACAATTTTTTCCACAATCTTTTGCTAAGATTGTGAGGGATTGTGTAAAGATCATGAGAGATTTTGAGGGATTGTGGTAAGATTGTGAAGGATTGTGGTAAGATTGTGAAGGATTGTGAAAGATTGTGGGTGATTGGGAGGGATTGTGTAAAGATTGTGAAGGATTGTGAACAGATTGTGAGAAATGTGTACACCGATTGTGAGAGCTGTTCACCCCTCGGAACTAGGTTTAAGTCATTAACATAATAAACATCAAAAACATGGGATACAAAAAAATACAATGACAAAATACTTGCCACTCTCTACTTGCAATTTTATATATAGAATTTAATTGGCAGGTGTTATTTTATTACTGTAATCAGGTAAAAATGAGGTGATGAATTCACCTAAAATGAACCGAGTCCTGGTTTTGTTGGTGTTTATCATGTTAAACACCCAAAACTAGTTGTAAGTAGAAAGTTGGAGGTTGTCAAGAGATTGGACTTAAAGCTTACCGAATATTGCTAGTTTGGTCTGTGACTTTGTCTTCAACTTGCTCACTGGAATCATATTTGATATATTGTACTCTGTTCTTGCCTTTCCTTTTGTAGGTCACCTTTTGAAACTCTTCAGACATTTCTAAAAATTGTAGTAAAAGATAAAATAAGCAGGAGTTCATATACTTTAAGGCTAACAATAGGTACCTGACAAAAAATATTTTGAACTTAAAATAAGTAGACCCACCTGGGATGGTCTTTAAACTTCTGTCACTGCAGGCTCTTGTTTTCGAGATTCACGTTGCGTCGTTTTAATTATAACGAAAAAGAAAATGCTTCCGTACTTCAATAAGATCGCGTCTCTCCTGCGAAGTCCAGCCAAAAATGAAAAAACAAAACACAATACGAATTTGGAATTTTTAAAAAAATTTGTGGGTTAGGTATTATTTTCCTTTTATTCAGATGGTGGGCTTTTAGGGCCTGTCAACTTAACGGACACACGAATTTTGTGAAAAAATTCTTTTAAACTTAAAAAGGGCCTTTTTAAGAACATTTACAAAAAAAAAAAAAAATGCGGATTATGCGGTATTTTTTGAAAAAAATGGAAGAAAAGTCCTATAAAATGAGCTCACTTTTTTCAATAACAAAGCATGGCTGCCAACCAAAATGCACCTGAAATATGTTTCAAAAAGGCACTGTTGCTAGGTCGCCACAAAAGTCGTCAAAATTAGGGAAGAAATAGACTTACTGTGTGGATAAGATTTATTTAAAAAACTTACTTTAAAAACATTATTCAAACATCAAAACTGCATAAAAACTTAAACACTTTTTAACTAAACCTAACCTAAGCAAAAAAGCATATTTGAACTAGAACTTGAATAAATCAAACCTAACCAGGGCTATCAAAATGGACGGGCCACGATCCTCCACTTTGTTGACGTCACATCCGGGGCTGATTTTTTTTTTATGGTCACGTTACGACACAGCTGATTGTCTTTAAAATATTGAAGTTGGAATGACGGTTCATTGAGATTTGATTTTTTTTAAATAAAGCCGTTTTTGAGATTGTTTTTACTTTATTCTGGCAGAACATTTTTTTTAAATGTATAGTAAGCCCTAATTTTTCATAGCCGCTTCATTAGCTCACACAAAAATTAAGTTTAAAGCAGAAGCGAATGTGACAATCACATATGACAAAGTCAAATACATGTCAAATATAACAGTTGGCATGTGGTACATGGCGGGTAATTTGAATTCAAAATAAGGAATGCTAAATCTTGAAGATTTTAACCTTTTAATCATGTTGCTTCCTTACAAACCTTTGGTGGAATATCGGGATAGTGTCTGAGAATATTTCACTGAAATTTTGCGGAAATCTGTAGTGCCATTTTGAAAATATCTTAAAAAAACGTCTGACCTCCCATAAGACCCAATGTAAAATTCAGCCCCGGGAGAACAGCTGTTTTTTTCAGGGTCGTGGCCTCTATTTTTGTGTTGGCCTTGCCCTGATTTAGGACGCGTTCATGAGCAGTTTGGCAACGGCGCACAATTTTTGTTTTTCTTTTTTCCAACCAAAAATTTATTCCAGGGTAATGTCACCTGTAATGTAAACAAAATTAACCAATTAAACGAACTTACCTAAGTGAAGTTCAATTGTGATTATATTGCGGTGCCTCATTCGAAGAGATCACTATGGAATGTGTAATTGTTCCAATTACAATTATATATTACTTGTAGTAGACATCCTATGTGTACGTCTTGCCCACACTGTATAAAGAGAAGCTTTCACAATACACTAAACAAAAAAAGGTGCGATACAACTACCAAATCTTAACTACTTCTCCGTCTTCTACTGGTTCTGTGCACCTAACCTTCATTACTTCAAAGATTCAAAAAAGTGGCGCCTGTAACATTGGGTGGGGAATTATCTTAAAGACTATCGTCGTTGGGATCCTGCTTGTCTGATGAAAACTGCTTTGTTCAGCGGGCCAACGACGATATAGGGCGGGAGTGATCTCTTCGAATGAGGCACCGCAATATAATCACAATTGAACTTCACTTAGGTAAGTTCGTTTAATTGGTTAATTATATTGCGGTGCCTCATTCTCGAGATCACTATGGAATGTGTAATTGTTCCAATTACAATTATATATTACTTGTAGATGTTTAAAGACATACAGGTGCACTTTTGTTGACATATGTTTTTTTTTTTTTTTTTTTTTTTTTTTATTAAGAAACATTATTTTTTAAAAAAAACAAACTGTTTACCCACTGGTAAAATGTGATGCTTATTTTAAGCTACAAAACTGAATGTAGAAACCAAAAATGCACTAATACTTAACTATACATATAAAAATATTCAAAGTTAACATGTGCACTAAACACTGAGAATTGCCCCAACGTAGTCCTCTATTTTATTTACTGGGCAATTATAGTATTTTGCAAATGTTTCTGAGTTTGTACTCCAACCTGCGGCTCGTCTTATGGTATCCAGAGATAGGCCATATCTGGCTGCCGCGGATGTAGAGGCGTGTTTAGCTGAATATCCCGAAAATATATTTATGTCTATTTCAGCCTCTCCTATGGTTTGGGATGACGTTGTCATATAAGGTTTTTTGGTAGTAATAAAGAGGAACTCCTGTCCTGTTGAGCGGATATCAGCTGTTCTCTCAATATAGTCGATTACCGTAGAGGCTACACATATTTTAGGATCTTGGAAGAAGGGTAGCTTAAGACATGGTTGCAGAGATTTATTTGATGTTGTTTTTAAATGATCTGGTATAAATATTTGTACTTGGTCTGATAAAACTATAACATTCTCCACTCTGATTCTGTTAAGGGTTTGGAGTCTCTAAGCTGAAACTAACAATAAAAGTGTCGCTAATTTTTTCGTGAGTTGAGCTAGGTTAAGGTTGCCATTGCTTGGCATTGATCTAAAAAGTTTTAGTACCAGCTGCATATCCCATGTAACATTATACTTTCTTTGAGGAGGTCGAAGTCTAAAGAAGCCCCGAAGCACTCGAGAGACTCTGGGATCCCTACCAATATCTTGGGACAAAATTAACGATAGGGCCGATCTATGGGTGTTTAGGGTGCTATAAGATTTAGGACCATTAGAATTATATAACCCTTGAAGAAATTTGATGACCTCTTTCGCTCCAGCCTTGTAAGGATCGATAGAGTATTTTAAGCAGAATGCCCACCAGCATTTGAATGTGCATTCATACTGTTTCAAAGTGGATGCTGCAATTGACTCTATGGCAGTATCGATACTACATTCCGGGATCCCCTTTATTTGAAACGCCTTCCACACAACTTGGCGGCCGCCAGGGTAATTATTTGAGGAGGCTGGATATGAGAATGTAATCTAGAATTAAGAAAAAATAAATTTGAAGTGGAGTGAAAGAAAACTATCTCTCCAACAACCAAAGATCTAAACAATGGATACCAGGGCTGTGTTGGCCAATCAGGTACCACCATAATTCCTGTTGCCTGATCCGCTATAATCTTGTTCAGGGCCCTTAGAATTATGCTGAAAGGAGGGAAAGCGTAGAAAAACCAGTTTTTCCAAGATATAGTAAACGCCTCTATTGACCGGCCTCTGGATCAGGTAACCATGAGACAAATCTATCGCATTTTTTATTCTGGTACGACGCAAACAAATCTATGTCTGGTCTGCCAAATGCTTTCACAATTCTGTTAAAATCCGAATTAGTCAGGGTCCATTCTGTTTCTGAAGGAAGAAGCCTGGATTGAGCATCAGCCACATTATTTTCCTTAGAGCTTATGTATGAAGCTTGAAGCCACAAATTTCGGGACTCGCACCATTGCCATATTTTTCGCGCTAATTCAGTTTCTTAAACTTTACGCTACCCATGCGGTTTATGTAACTTATGGCAGTAGTGTTGTCAATCTTTAAAAGAATTGATTTAGAGTCCAAATCGAATGCAAAACATTTTAAAGCATAGAAGGCTGCTTTAAGTTCCAAGAAATTAATGTGGCTGGTTCTCTCGCTTTCTGACCACCACCCATGAGTTTTTTGAGATTTACAAGATGCTCCCCAACCTGTTGAGCTAGCATCAGTGTAGATACACAACTCAAAGACATCACTTCTTATTTCGTTTTTAGCGTTAAAAATGTTTGTTTCCCACCAATGTAAATCTTTTTTAACTTCATTTGAAAAACACATTTTTGCATTAAAATCCTGGTTGTTTTTTAAAAGAGCCAGATATTTCGCTCTTTCCAGGCTTTTAGTATACAACCAGCCATATCTTGCAGCGGGACAGGCTGCCACCAAAAGTCCTACTAACTCGGCAAACTCTCTGATACTCGATTCACTTTTCTTGTCTGTCTGGCTGTCCAAAATAAACCCTAAAAAGCGACATTGCAGGCTTGGCTGTGTAAAACTTTTCTTAAAATTAATTGTAAAGCCTAGTGACTGCAGAAGTTCTATTGTCATTTTAACGTTATTTTCACATTCTAAAGCTGAGTTAGCAAACAATAACCAGTCATCTAGGTAAAAAACGCATAAAATGCCCTTTTGCCGAAGAAATTTTGCAACTGGCTTAAATAATTTAGTAAAAACGTATGGAGCCAAGGACAAACCAAACGGTAAGCAGCAAAACTGATAAATATTTTCGTTAAATATTAAACGCAAAAATTTGCGATAAGACTTATGAATAGGCACTGCGTAATACGCGTCTTTTAGGTCGATTGTGGCCATGTAACTGCCCTTTGAAATCAGTTTTAAGGCTGTACGAATGTCTTCCAACTTACAGTGGGGAGGACATAGAAATTCATTAAGTGCTTTTAGGTTTAAAATAAATCTCTTCGATTTTCCGTCACTTTTAGTGGCTAGGAAATATGAAGAAATAAACTGACCATTACTGGTAGTACATCTCTCCAATACCCCGAGCTTAAGAAGTCCAGATATACTCGTTTTAATTTCTTGAGTGTTAGTATGAACCTGATTTCTTGTAACAAATGCTTGTTTCGGCATTTCTACAAAAGGAATTTTGTAGCCGGAAACCCAATTTAAAATAATTTTATTATCTGTTAGTTTCCTCCAGTTTGGTAGGAAATTTTTTATGTTTCCAGCCACAATACCTACCTCCAGGTCCTTTTTTCCAGTCCTCCTGTAGAACCTCTTGGGAGGGGCACGCCCTTCCTGCAGAGGCCCCCTCTGATACCTCTGCCGGCTCCTGTAGTTTAAAGTTTGGTTGGGATTGTAGCTGTTAAGTTTTTTAGGTTTATGTATTGCTTTTTTAGTAATCCCAGAGGTACTAGGGTTTGAATTAGAGTTCATTGGCTTAAGCTCATTGCTGACTCTCTCAATCGCCCTGGCAGTTTTAATAAGCTCTCCCAGATTTGCTCCAAATAACAATTCTGTTACTGGAATACATGGGCTTTGAAAAGCTAGTTCTTTTATTATTTTACTGGCCTTTGAAGATCCCGCAATCAAAGTCCTTCTGGATAGTGATAACCTGTAATGCAGGTCACAGAAAATTTTCCCTGCTTCATTAAGGGACTGAGTGACCTTAGATTTGGTTTCTGATTTTGACAGGTCACCTGGCCAATATTTAAACTGCAAGCTAAAGCAGAGATTCCTTTTGCCAACTGGGATTGTCGGTTGATCTGGTACTGGTCATTTTTAATGCATTCCGGAAATGCAGAATTAATTTCTGGTTTTAATTTAGGAGGGTTAAGTTGGGGAAGATTGTCTGGAATTTGGTGTTTATCAAGAAGGGGCAATCTTTCTTCCTTACCAAGGCCACTCTCTATTATGGGTTTCCATTGCTTTTGCAAAACCGAGTGGACTTTAAATACCTTTTCACCTAGGCATAATAAAGTTGCCTCATCTAGCTCCTCTTCATGGTCAATGTGTCAGACAGCACTATAATATTAGAGTTCTGTGTAGAGCCACTCTCTGGAGTGCCCTCTTTCCGGGGTGTGTAAGTACCAGACTCAAGTTCACTTTTGCTATCAATGTAAGCCTTAGGATCGTGGGCCCGTAGCCTTGCTTGATCACCAGGATCCCCTGCCCGTAGCTTTTGTGAGGGTCCTGGTTCAGCTTTTTTGACAAATGGTGGAGCCCTTAGCTTCCCACCAGATGTACTGTCTTCCTTCATACTTAATGAAGGCGAGGAATGACGCCTATGCAATTTTTTCCTCCTGGATCGAGATCTCCGAGGGGGGCTATACATGCTTGAAGCATCCTCTAAAGATCGAATTTTCTTTTTGAGGTAAGCGTTTCCGCGTCCATTTCTCGTTTTTGAGACTGAGAAAAGTGACTAAGTCTTGAGAGCCTGGATCGAGACCTGGATCTCGACCTAGATTTACTTGATCTTGGCCTTCGCCTACTCTTACCCATCTTCTTACGCCTAAAAAACAAAAAGAAAAAATTAATTTTCCGTAAGAACACAAATAAACGTGTAAAGCAAGACACCAACGATGTTGAATTAGAAGGATGCGCTGCATCAATTCGATCTGCCTAGCAAAAGTGGTTGCACTAGGCGGAGCCTATTCTAGCACCTACATCGCGCTGAGCCCAGGGCCGGACTACAGTAATTTCCTGTTTAATAGGGCATCGCTATTAAGAAATTGGGCATTGAAATGTGTATGAAAGAGATTCCTACATATAAAATAAGCTTTATTAAATGGAGGGATGGACAAGAGTGCCAAAATATCTAGATATAAATTACTAAATATAAAACTTTCTCCGTTCCTGGAAGCTTTGCAATATAACAAGAATGATAAGCTTAATTATGAATAACAAATATTAAAAAGCTACCAAAAAAAGAATCACTTGCAGCGGTGAGTCCAAGGTGGGGGACTAGGAGTAAATGCCTCCCGCCAAGAATTTTTTCTATATACGCTAAATAGGTAAAACATGAAAGCGTCTTTTTTAGTATTATTATTATTATTAAAATTGTACCACTTAGTCATACTGGAATATATTTACCCGGAACAACGAATCTGCAGAATTTTTTGCCTGCGGTGCCATAAGTACCTACTTACCTTGAAATATGATAAAAGTATGAAAAAAATTAAAAATCAGGAATGAACAGTGACAGATCAGAGATAGAAAGAAAAAAAAACAGGAATTAAAAGGGACCGTTTTGGAAATAAAAAGTAAAAATTAAAGATGAAAAGTGACAGATCAAAGATAAAAAGTATAAAGCCCTGAGAAAACTACGAACACCTAAAAACTTCAAAAAAATGTGTTAATTGCCTTTTTAACCCTTGACAATTGTTGCCCTCGCAACACTCGTAGTACAAACGTTTCGCCTTGAAATAAAAAGTCCCCAGCTTATCCCTTAGTATATAATATAGCCATAACAAACACAAAAAAAGCACTTCTGATTCCGCCACTGATTCTAGGTAGCACAAATGCAAAATCTGGGGGTATCTCTACAAGGTAAAGCTGTAGATTACTTGGTTCAAAATTTTAAGGTTTAGCTACACTTACCTTAGCCCCAAAGTTGCTATTAGCTGAGATACACAGTGTTAAACTTTATTTTTTTCATTTCAATTTTTTCAGTAAATTTTGTACTAATCAATAATTTTACAAAAAAATTTAAGGTTTTTTTGAATAGAGCGATTCGATTTTGATAAAAAATTTGGTGTATATTGTACAGTGTGTTCTTTGGATTACTACCATTATATTAAAATCGGTGTAACTTTTTGTGCCTTGGTATTATGTAAAAAAGTTATACTATTTTTATGCGGCTCAGGGCAACAGTTTTTGAGATTTTTGCATATTAAGTTTTTATTGCATGGGTCAAAAGTTATTAAAGAAAATAATAGGTGAAATAACAAAATTTGCAAAAATGCAATAAAAACTTTAAATGCAAATATCTTGAGAACCGTTGCTCGGGGCGACGAATTTATTTACCTTTTTTACATACAAATAATAGGGAAAATAATATTTAAAAAAAAACTAGTATACGCCGAGGCACAAAGAAGTTACACTTATTTTAAATGTAAGGCTAGGAACCCAGAGAACACCTTGTACACCAACATTTCTACCGAAATCGAATCGCTTGTTACAAAAAAATTACTACCCAATTTTCAATGTTAATTGTAAAAAAGTTATTAAGGAAGGAAGACGTGAATTAAACATGTCACAAAATTTTTACCCATGCAATAAATACTTCGGTTCGGTTCGGTTCGGTTCGGAAATGCAAAAATCTCGACAGCTGTTGCTCGAAGCGACATCAAAAAGTATAACTTTTTGATATAAAAATGAAGGCAAAAATCATATTATAAATAAAAACTGGTATACACCTAGACACAAAAAAATTACACCGATTTTAATGTGACCCAGAGAACACCCTGTATTATGTACCAGAATTTTTTTGCCGAAAACGAATTGCTCATCCCAAAAAAATTCCAATTTTTTTGCAAATATATTGATTTGTAAAAAAGATATTAAAGAAAAATTAAATGAAAAATAAAGTTTAACGCCGTGTATCTTGATTAATATCAACTCACTTGTACTAAGGCAAGTGAACCCAATTCGTAATATTTTGATCCAAGGAATCTACAGTTTTATTATATACCATTAGTTCCGGGACACCTTGTATATATGATATTCTTATTTTTTATAATTTATACCTACCTGCAATACTAATTGTATCATTATAAAAATATATGAAATTATATAGTACGGGCCAGTATTATGTTTACAATTTCATATGAAATGGTATTCCACTAATTATTTATTTATCGACGCCTTGTCAACTTCTACAGCCAAGCACTGCATATCAAGCCATTCTTAAACTTCACAATTTTCGTCAAAAATATCCAAAATAGTTCAACTAAATTACTAAAACCCAACAAAAACCGCACACGAAACTCGAACAGCTGACTTGACGTAAATCTAGCACATACAAGTGAAAAGTGAAACCGTTTTGAAACAGGCATGACGCCTCCCTTCTATTAGCTTGTCTAACGAACTGTCACGATCAGCTGTTTTTCGATCCAAGATGGTCGCCATGGGACAGACAAAGCGTTTTCCCATAAGCCGCAATGTTAACAAAAACGTAATTTTTAAAAAAAGTGAAACGATTTAACTTACAACAAAGATGCTGTTTTAAGTATTGAACCTTTGTACACATGGGAAAAATGCGTTTTTCTTAAAAAAAATCAATTGAAGCCAGTAAATCTCAAATAAAAGGGACCCTGTTTTGTTCAAAAGTCAGGTTATGTTTTTATTTACTTTTGTTTTTTTTTACTTTTTTTCCAGTTTTTTACTCAGTTTGAATCATTATTATTAGTTTCTGTGCTGTTATGAATTGTGGCAGCTGGGGAGAGCTTGATAATGTTAGTTTTGATGGAATGCCAAGTATTTTGACCTTAAAAAATCATCTTGATTTAAATGAACTAGGTATCAGCTCAAAGAAGGGAAAAGAAAGTGGATAAGTGCTCTATTACCTGACTTAACAGAGGATAAATTGAAATATTCGAAAGTTTTTTGTCAGGTTTGTTTTGGATAAATGTGCAACTGCCATTTTGGCAACATTTTCTATATATATCTTTTTTTGTGCTTGAGTGGACCTTTTGCAGAAGTGTAACATAGAATTGTGTTAAACTGTAAGAAATATTTCACTATGATTTTTTTACTATTCTAGGCAAGCAACTTTCAAAACTAGAATACAGCAATGATCATGACTGGGCCTCTCCTGAATGGATTATTGTTTCAAAACGGTTGAAAAATTTTAAAAATGATGGTTGAAAAAAGGGTCCCGAGAAGAAAGAAAAGGAAAACATTATGAGGTTAAAGTGTGAATAATGAGCTGAACCAAATTTGTACACCATCCTACAGAACCTTAAATAAACTTTTGGTAGTGTAGCGTCCTGTATAGTGTCAAGTGAAGTCCTGTATCATCAAAGTTTCTTTTTCTTTAATAAATATTTATTTTACAGACCTCAAAACAGTTTAGAATAAACTGGTGAGTTTGACAGTCTCCCTAACTCAAACCTCTTTTTATCTTAAACTATTTTGGTGCAAATTTTCCTTTATTTCCATGCTTTTTGACACCTAAAACTTGTACACCATAAAATTTGTATAGTATCTGACTGGACCTACTACAAGTCCTGTTGTGAAATTTCTCCGGTAATGTACTGAGCTTATTACCAAAAAAAAATTTTTTGGCATCATTAATAATAGATGGATAAAAAAGTAATCTTTGTTGACTTTGATGACCACAAGAAAAACAAATAAGTTCTCTCAGATATTTTTTTCAATTTCTCTCAAAAAAATTTGGGTTCTAATACTCCTAATGGGTCATATGCTGTTACGCCCAATTGTAGAGTAGAGTATATGTTTATTTGCATAAACTTTTAGATACATAATTGAGCAAATATTGTTACAACAGTACAGTAATAAAAGTAATAGTAACAGTAGTAATACAACAGCGAATATTGTACTGTTGTAAAATTTGAACAGTACTTACTGTTGTGAGCTGATGAATTTGACCGTACTTAAGCCCTATGTATTATAGTTCATGGAAAATCATATGGTGATGTATGGTGTGTGAGGCCAATGACAAGAAAAAACTGTATTTTAATTTTGCAAGTTTTTTTTTTTATATAATGTTTACTTATATTTTTTTAAATAAACATATTTTCTAAAGTACTTATTAGAAGTTTGCTTGACCAACCTTGGTTGGAACTTATATGTGCATATTGATCTGTTGGACTGACCTACCTATATGTTGTGCCTCTTTTTCATTTTACTACTGGAGGGTTAAAACAATTAAACCATGGATCACCTTTGTTAAGGTGATCCGTGATTAAACTTTGTCTAAACCTAAAAATCATAGTGAAATATTTTTCACAGTTTAATGCTATAGAAGGCCTATTACTTAGCAAAAGGTTTAGTCAAGTACAACAAAAGATCCTAATAGAAAACCTGAATCTGATGAGAAAAGTTTAGTCTATTTCAATTTCGTCTCTGTTAAGTGAGCCTTGAAGTGAGCTCTTTGAATAGAACTACTTTCCCCTACCTTGGGCTGATAGTTCATTGATTCATTGGTCAAAAAACTTCAAAAACCTTTGGGGGGCCCCAGAGGTCTCATTATGTACTTTATGCTATTTTTTCTGTTTACTCATGAAATATATGGAAAATATCTAAAAAAATATGTGGTTTGGGGGGTCCGGCCCCCTAGCCCCCCGCCCCCTTGGTGCGCCCATGTAGTAATTCAAAATAAGTGAAAAAACTAGAAAAACAGTTAAAAAAAAAACAAAATAAACAAAAACATAACCTACTTTTTTGAAGAAAACATGGTCCCTTTTATTTCAGATTTTCTCGCTTTAGTTTAATATTTTTAAGAAAAACGCATTTTTCCCATATGCACAAAGGATCTATTCTTAAAACTGATTAATTTTTGAGACTAAAGCTCTTGTCGTTTTTGTAAAATTTACGTTTTTGTTAACATTACGGCTTATGGGAAATCGGTTTGTCTGTCCTATGGAAGACATCTTGGATTTGATCATATGTTTTGTTAGACAGCCCTATTCGTTGCTCTCTGCAAGACACACACAAAAGACGTAATGAAGGTTAGGTGCACAGAACCAGTAGAAGACGGAGAAGTAGTTAAGATTTGGTAGTTGTATCGCACCTTTTTTTGTTTAGTGTATTGTGAAAGCTTCTCTTTATACAGTGTGGGCAAGACGTACACATAGGATGTCTACTACAAGTAATATATAATTGTAATTGGAAGTTGGAACAATTACACATTCCATAGTGATCTCGAGAATGAGGCACCGCAATATAATTAAATACTAGGGATTAGAGATGGGACAACCTGCGATTTTGGTGGAGCAGTAACAAGACGTGACTGCTCCAGTCGCGTCACGGTGACAAATAGCAGTGATTTTTTGGAGCAGTTTAACCAATACACACCTATTGCGAAATCGCAATCTAGAAAATTGTTCCCTACTCTGCACTGTGCTGCCGCGTTGACGCGGCGCGACAGACGGAGCGGGCGGGCAAACTGTAACTGCTTGGGGTACTCGCGATCGCGACTTTACGCTGCGACGAACCCCGGTGCTGTGGTGACGTGGGGGTTCGGTCGGGGCGTCTGTGCCAGACTGTGACAAAATGTCACTGCTATTTCGTTCGGACTGGAGCCACGGATATTAGAACAATAACGGATTGGATTTCACAACCAACCAAAATAGAAAAAGTGGGGACGCCATGCGTTTGACATATCGAAAGCAAGTGGCTCCTAAAAGTTGGGCACTGTGTTCTGTGGGTCATGGCACCCTGCCGGCAGCCCAAACCAAACTCTTTTATACTTTGATTTTATCATGGCGCACGATGTCTTGTTTTTGTTGGGTTTTTTGAATTTTTGTCGAAAAGAAAACCGTGTTTGATATATTTACAGACTTCTATTTTATGAATACAGTAGATATAATTATAATCTATAAGTTTTGTGTGTTTGTTAAGGATTTTTGGAGCAGAATCCCACCGGACACTGGGATTAGTAAAGGTAAAATGTATTTGGGGTTGATGTGATTTTCTGTGGTCTTACATTAAAATTTTTAGGAACCAATGTAAAGCAGTTGGAAATTTGAGATATGTTTAAACCCAACTTTTATCTTCAAACATCATAAAGGTACAGGATGTACCTCACAATGAATTATTCTACTTGTATGTTCGTTTACATATTTACAGGAACAAAAATATATGGCTTGGTAAGACAGTTTATTACTTATACCAAATTCTTTTGTGAAAGTAAGTGACAAACACTGTTTTGGTGCTGTTAAAAATTGGGTCAGTGCAGTTTCGATCAAGGGGGAAACAACTGTTTACCTTGCATTAACAATATATATTAGCATGGCATTACAGTAATTTGTGTGAATTTCTTGGCATTATTCAAATATTTACACGGCATTACTTGCAACATATGTACAAATTTTGGGTCAGTTGTTACCCCCTTCATTTCAATAATTTAATAAAGTGCACTGGACTGTCCCAAGAAAATCATGGTATTACCTTTCCATTGTCATGACAAATGTAAAATTTTTATTGAGGCATTATGATTCAACAATGTATACTGTGCACTTGTTCGTTTGGTGTTCCATTTCAGTTTGGAAGGTTTTTTATAGTGGTCATAAAGAGTGCTTAGAGAAAGTGCAGAGAAAATTTTTAAGAAGAGTGGGAGAGGATGGTTATTTCTTGCTATAAAGAAATTAACTAGTGAGATATTGAAATTGTATTTTATTTATTTAATGTATCAACAGCATACAAGTGAATAAAAGATACAGATTTATATTATCTAACCTAATAACTACCTATCTACCTACTAGACTAACTTGCAAGGGTCCTATATATAGGTATATATGAATAAATAAATAAATAAGTTATAAGTTGTGATAAAAAGTGATATTCCGATTGTGTGAATTATGATAACTTGCACTTTAGTAATTTTATTTATAAAATGGCATTATTATAAAAAAAATTTGATGTGACAATAGCGCTAGTACATACTATTTGATTTGTAACTGCTATATGCATTAATAAAGATTCTGATTTTGATTTGATAGACCAAGTATACCTACTAAATATCTATGTCATCCTTGTTTGAAAATTACTTGCTCTATGCCTTAATAAACATTTTGCATTGAGTAAATGGACAATGAAAAATTTATACCATGATCTTTTCCTTATGTCAATTAGTGTGTTTTTCCTTGGGACAGCCACACTGGTGCAACATGAAGTGTGTTTCAAAATTCAATAACATAATTTTAATGCTAAATTCCTTGAGTGATTTCAAAACAAAAAGTTTATATAAGCATAGGTCCACAAACACTTAGTTTCAGAGATACCTACAGGGTGTTAAAATTTAGTTTTTTTTTATATTTTCTGCAGTTTTGAGATGAACCAAATGTGTTTTAATTAATTTGTTTGTTTTGATATAGTTCCCATATAATACTGGAACATTTTTTTTATTTTCTGATACTTAGAAGTGTTTGGTTCAACAGTGATTTTTTCTAAAACAGTTAGAGATATATTGCAAAAAACAAAAAATTTTTCAAATGAAACAGCTATTTTATTTCTTGTTTTAAAATCTACCAGTGGCTTACAACAAAAAAAAATCAGGGGGAAAAGGCAACAAGACCCCTAAAAAAGAATCACTCTGTAGATTTTTACTATTAGTTGGCATGTCTAATAGTGTAGTGAGTGCCTATAGCTAAATATATGTGCCAAATTTGAGCTAAATATCTGAAAAACTGGACTAGCTATAGACAAAAAACTACAAAAAAAATTACACCCTGTATCTCAAAACAAGGGGTTTGAGGACCTATATTTATATGAAAATTTTGTCTTAGAATCACTCAGAGAATTCAACACTAAAATGGTATAGTTGGTCAATGAAAAAGTTCACAAAAAATAAACATGATTTATTTCAGACTTGCCAAATGTTTGTTTTTTTTGACCATGAACCCATAATGTCTCCATTTAGAAATTTTTTTCAAAAATATCAAAAATGACTTTTTTGCAAAAAATCAATTTTTTTTTCAAAATTCAAAAAAAAAGGGATGAAAATATAATAGGTCATGTGACACATCGTTGGAAAGGTATTTAAATTGCCTTTAGAGCTATATCTTATCAATCTGCGATAAGTTGTCCTCAAGATATGTTAATTTTTGTGAAGCTGTGTTGAACCAAAATGGGTCAATTTTTCGATTTTTGAAAATTAATTAAAAAAAAACAACTGATCAGAAAAAAAAAATATTTTGGATATTTTATTCCACCCATATATAGATACTGTGTAACAAATTTTTTCAAAATCGGTGAAATGGTCTGCCAAACCTCTGGTTGATTTGATATGAAATTACCCTGAAGGAACAGATATTTTCTGATGACAGTAAATTAAAACTTCATCTTAGCATATCAAACTTGTCATTTTAACAGTCTTTAAATCAGGTAAAATTAAATAAAAAAATTATTTACAGGTCACAATTGGCCTGGCAGGTGAGAACGAAAGTATCAGAGTACTTCCCAGCCTACACCAAGGACTCACTAGCTCAAGTTTACTTTTTGAAAGCCTGAAAGTTGCTACCCACACCTAGCAAAAGGTAAGATAGCCTACATACTTTTCTTCTTAGAATCAAAAAGAGTCACTTGTATAATTATCTAATACTATACAGTAGTGGCCAATAATTTAGCAACCACCAATGAATACACAACTCTATAGTTGTGTATTCATTGCAACCACCTAAAACTGTATGAAAATCTGATCCTACAGTAACTATCACAAGAGTAGATTTGAAACCTTCACTCTGTTTCACAGCCAATATGCAATGAACCTGCAGGTCAGAGATGTCTTTCATATAATTTTATAGAACCTTTTTGTCACATTTAAAAAAAGCTTCAAAACTGACTTTCAACATTCGAAAAAGATGTAAAAATTTTGCACTTGAAAATTTTATTTACAATTGAAATTGCTAAATTTCAAAATTTATTTCTTGACCATCCTTTGTCCAATAGATACGAAATTGTAAGGAGCTATAAAATTTTTACCTTTCTTTCGAATGGTGTCGGCCAGTTTTGCCTAAAACTACACAAAAAAGTATTTTGTAAGCTTTTTTTTAAATGTGACAAAAGGGCATTATAAAATTGTACAAAAAAAATCGCTGTAGCTTGTGAGTTGAGAAATATGTATCTTTTCAATACACATTTACTTTTTTCATAGTGAGTGTAGGATCAGATCATAACCCTCATTTAAAAAGTTCCTATAAACATATTTCCGCAAACCTTTTGTTAGGTACCAATTTCTGTCTTCAAAAAGTATATACAGATTCACCTGTTAAAATATGGTTATTTAATTATGTCACACCCTGTATTTTCTTATTGTTATAGGTGAACCCAATACTAATGCAGGGTTTAAATTTGATCCATTATGTGGTGAACCACTTGGAAGCAACACTGTTGTTATGGTCAGTGTTTACAGCTGGATTAGCTATCATAGCTACATGTTCATCATCATCTTCAAAAAAACAATAGCAAAAATCCTGGTGAGTGTCTTTTTAATTAAAATGTTTTAAAAATATTTGGAGATTTCAAAATTGTTTTTAACTTGGTATGAAACGTTTGCCTTTGACCAAAAATCATTATAACATTTTATTTAAATGATGATTATTAATTGTAAATGTAAACAATTGTAAATGTAAACCATTTTCACATTTTCACTACTAAATAAATAAATAAATATTTAAACTAATGGAAATATGTCATGATTTAACCGCCAAAATAAAAAAAAACTATAGTTAGTGTAGGATCAGATTTTTATACAGTTTTGGGTGATAGCTAAATTATTCGCCACTACATTCAATTATATATTTTTTTTCCAAAAAAATTATTACCTATTATCAGAGCATCTTAAAATTTTCAGCATAACCCTCTTATTAAAAGTTCTTATAAACATATTTCTGCAAACCTTTTGTTATCAATTTCTGTCTTAAAAAATCATATATAGTTTCACCTCTTAAAATAAGGTTGTTTAATTTAGTAAAACCCTGTATTTTCTTATTGTTATAGGTAAACCCAATACTAAAGCAGGGTTTAGATTCGATCCGTTATGTGATGAACCACTTGAAAACAACACACAAAAAAACTCAAAAAGACCCACTACAGATCAAAGAGAGTAAATGGCCAAAATCATTGAACCACTGGAGGCAACACACAAAAAAGATCCACCACAGATCAAAGAAAAGGTCATGGGACATATACAAATAGATTTTTGTGATTTAAGACCCAGCACAGATTAAAGAAACTAAATGGCCAGAATCATTGAACCACTTGGAGGCAACACACAAAAAAAACTCAAAAAGACCCACCACAGATCAAAGAGACTAAATGGATTGTAAATTTCTTGTAGTTGAGGAGAAGGGCTGTAGGGCACTTTAAAAACAAAATGAAAGCTGCTCTAGATGATCCAAGAAACAGTCAGGTATCACTACATACATTATATTACATCGTTTTTTGCTAAATTGCAATAAAAAAAATAATAGGTAAAACAACATATCTTTGCAACACAGACTAGTATCAAGAAATAACGGGTAAAAACAAGAGACCCTGTAGTATGACATATTTTAAACAAATAGAGACGCGACAAACCCATCAAAGTCACTGAAATTCATATTTTTTGGTTGTTATTTTCTTGTCAAGTTCATTGGCGTTTCACTAAAATAATTTAAGTCGTCAGCGGTGAATGACATCTATAATCATGCAACATATAAACAATTTGTCCGCCACATGGTATATTTTTGTCAAAAATCGTTTATTTTTATTTCCCTGTGCTTATGAATTAGCAATGGCGGAGGTGAGTCTCTCTAAACAATGCTAGAGTATACAGTACTGATATTTTCCTTCTTTGATTTTCACATATAAATTTGAGTTTGATAAGTTTGTGGCGTCTCTATTTCCTTAAAATATATCACACATACAGAATATCTGGTGAAAACCAACAGAGAAACCAGAAGAAGACTACTCATACATAAAAATCAACAAACAACTGTGACCCAGACCAAAGCTATTGCACCAACTTCCCCTCATATTAAGCAACCTCTAAAACAAGCAATCCCCCATTTTACAATCGAATAACAATTCTTTTAATAGCTCTGGAGCAGTAGAGTCACTACAAGACCTTCCAGAATTTCATCAAAAGGAAAGTGACACTAATAGTCAAAATGGCTCTTTTAACAGCTTTCTTACAGCAGGTTCCAATGGTTCTACCACTGCATTATCATCACCTGGTGAAAGAAGACAAATTAGTCCTATGGCAAACTCAAACTTTGCACAGTGCTAGAACCAGAGAAAAGCCCCCAGAGAAATTAGCAGACTATCAGCTCCAAAGCCAGTAAGGAAAATGGAAGGGGTAAAATCTTAAATCTAACTATTTTTCAATGAAGTATAAGTTGATAGTAAAAAATAGTTAATTGCTATTAGTTTGGATACAATTTGGAGATTGTTACTTATTTTTACCTACATAGAAAAATTTAGTCATAAAACTCTTATTCTTAAAAAATATATATTTTTGGGTCACAGACATATACAAACATTAATTAACTTTCCAAATTTCATCCAAACAATTAGCAATGAACTATTTTTCTTTTTTTTTAAGTTTTTTTCAGTCTTTTAATAATGATCTTGTAACATTCAGCAGCATGTAAAATCTTGAACAAAACTCAAAAATTAACAGCAGAAAAAATTTTATATGTGGTAGGAAAGTATATTTTGCTGGAGATCAAATTTTAAATATTTTAAAACCCAATGTCTGATAGAAAGGTTTTTTGTTTTTAGACCTAAAAATAATTCCTAAATAAATCGAGTTTGAAATTATTATTAATAAATCAAATCTGTGATAAATAATTTTAATAAAAAAAAATAAAATATAATATATTTTTTTTTTAGCTCACACTACTACTATAAGTAGTGTGAGCTATGGTGATCCTAATTTTTTCGAGAAAAAAAAAGTTGCTCCGATTTCAAAAATTTTTATATATCTTTGCGTTTCAGATGATTTTGAAACTTTTTTTTTGCTGTCTGTCTGTCTGTCTGTATGTCTGTCTGTAACGACCAACCCGCATAACTCAAAAACCGCTTATCCGATTTTAATGAAATTTGGTACCTAAGTTGGGTCTTGGGCCGTGATGGTCCCATTTAAAAATGAACAAAATCCACCGAACGCAAGCCAAATAAAAGGGTGGGGGTAGATTCCAAAAATTAGAGTTTATGTGAAAATATGGCGTGTGTGATATCAAACGAAAGGTAATTAAGTCTGGAGTTAAAAAAAATGAATTTTAGTTTATTTTTAAAAAAAGGGTGGGGGTAGATGTCAAAAATTAGAGTTTAAGTGAAAATATGGCGTGTGTGATATCAAACGAAAGGTAATTGAGTCTGGAGTTAAACAAAATACATTTTAGTTTTTTTCAAAAGGGTGGGGGTAGATTAAAAAAATTTGAGTTTAAGTCAAAACGTGGCTTGTGTGGTATCAAACGAAAGGTAATTGAGTCTGGAGTTGAATAAAATATATTTCAGTTTATGATTATATTAGCTCACACTATAACTATAGTACCTAGTGTGAGCTTAGGTGCCCATAGATTGGCAGAGTATTTTGTAGGTTTATATGTAAGAATACCATGTAGTAAATTAAGGTAGTAATCTAGATTGATTTCAAACTTTTGTAGATTTTTTTTGCAATGGTGGCAAGGGCTGAGGGCTTAGCACTTAAGAAGGGAGGATGGAGTTATATACAGGGTGTTTCCTAATTGAATGTCAATATTTATGGGGGTGATTTTTGGGCCCATTTTAAGAAAAAAACTTCATTTAAACATATGTTCTAAACGTCTTACCTTTTGAGATACAGGGTGGTAAAGTTTTCAAAAATAAATCATTTCACATTCAATTAGCAAACACCCTGTATAGTAACTTATAAGCGAGACTCTTGTAGACTTAAGGGGGTTAGAATTGATCCAGACTTTAATTTTTAAAAGTAAATTTAGTTATTGTAAACAATCGTTAAACAAATTTGTAGCTTCCTAAAAATAATGAAAATGGTTGAAAATGTTTATTGGACAGCTCGATCAGTTGATTATTTTCGGAAACTTTAAAACCGTTTTTTTTTGTGGCAAAAATAAAAAGAATAATAATTCTATAACCAATTTTATTTTATATCTGTAGACAAATGTATTTTACAGGAAATAAATGTTTGCTTATTCTATTAAAAATAAGGACAATTGCTTAATATTGTAGTAAGAAAAGTTAGGGTTACATGTAGGTTACATAAAGTTTCACACAAATATGCTTCCAACTCATTAGTTTCTACAGAAACGCTTTTCAAACATAATCTTAACTTACAGGAAGTTGTTGGCACGTTGGTACATTTGGCGATTTCAACTTTAAAAATATATAAACTCTGAAACATTTTTTTTTGAAATACATATATGTTTAGCTTTTATTTGCAATGAAAATTGAAATCGCGCATTTAGCCGTTTTCCAGAAATAATATAAAATTACTTTTTTTAGGTAAATTAATGCTCAATGTGCCGTTCTTAGAGTATCTTCTGGTAAAAATGTCACTCCAATATGAACCGGGTGGGCCAAAAAAAACGGACAATTTTTTTTTCATTATAACTTTTGAACTATACCATTGATTTTAATGGGACAAACTGCAGCTGACAGAGGATTTTAAATAATTTTTTTTTGTCCGCCATTTTAAAATCCAAGATAGCAGACGAAATAAAATGTACCCTTCAAAGATGATCGTTTATTCTTGTGTTGCGAACATGTTTTATTAATTTTTTTAAATCACTAAATAAGCTGCATTCTTGCCACGCACAACAAGGTATGAGTCAGCAAAATCGGTTCGGTGGTTTTAAAAAATATATATGTTTGTTTTAACCATTGTTTTGAATATTATACGATTGCCTTGCCATAAATTCATTACTACTGAACCGATTTTGATTAAATAAAAAATATCTTTGTGAGAATTGATTGCTTTTTAGAGATCATGATCAAAATTTAATAACATCTTAAAATTTAAGATGGTGGACAGAATCATAATTGATTTTTCAAAATGGCGTGTTAAGTCTTATTTTATGAAAATATTTTAGTTTTTTTTAATTTCTAGAAAAGCACTATTTTTCCCTTCCCCCGCACAACAAGGTATAAATTAGTAAAATCGGTTCGGTGGTTCTCAAAAAATATTTTTTTGTTTCAGCCACTGTTTTACAGATTATACGATTGCATTGCCAATCCTGTCCGCATTCATTTCTTTATAAACTCATTATTACTGAACCTTGAAAGTTAGGAGGTCGGAAATAATCATACTTGACCCTTCAAAGAGGCACGTTTATTCTTATTTTCAAAAAATGTTTTACGTTATAGAAAAGCACTTAATTAATTTTTATCTCCTTATGCAGGAGAAAAGTAATGTTTTTCTATAAATTAAAAAAAAAACAAACATTTTGGGAAAATAAGAATACGCACGCCATTTTGAAGAATCAAGTATGATTCTGTCCGACATCTTAAATTTTAAGATGGCGGCAAATTTCGATTATAATCTTTAAAGAGCAATAAATTCTCAACATGATTTGTTTTACTTCACTAACATCGGTTTAGTAATAACGAATTTATAAGCGAATAAATGCAGACAGGATTGGTAATGCAATCGTATAATCTGTAAAACAATGGCTGAAACAAAAATAGATTTTTTGAGAACCACCACACCGATTTTACTAACTTGCACCTCGTTGTGTGGGGGAAAAGCAGTGCCTTTCTATAAATTAAAAAAAGTCTAAAACATATTCGGAAACTAAGAATAAACACGCCATTTAGAAGAATCAAATATAATTCCGACCGCCATCTTAAATTTAAAGATGGCGATAAACTTTGATCTTGATCTTTAAAAAGCAATCAATTCTCACCAGGATGTTTTTTATTTCATTAAAATCGATTCAGTAGTAATGAATTTATAGGGAAATAGGCGCAGACATGATTGGCAAGGCAATTGTATAATGTTTAAAACAATGGTTAAAAAAAATATATTTTTTTAGAACCACCGAACCGATTTTGCTGATTCATACCTTGTGATTTAAAAAAATTAATAAAACATGTTCGCAACACGAGAATAAACGATCATCTTTGAAAGGTACATTTTAGTTTCGTCCGCCATCTTGGATTTTGAGATGATGGACAAAAAAATACATTCAGTCAAAACTCTGATTAATTATCTGCCAAGTCCAGTTTGTCCCATTCAAATCGATTGTATAGTTCAAAAGTGATAATGAAAAAAAAATTGTTCGGTTTTTTTTGGCCCACTCGGTATATTATACAAGATAAGATGAAAATAAAAAAAATATTATTAATTAAAAAATGCAAAACTAAAAGAAAAATGTCTATTCTGGTGCTGTTAAATAAAATATCCTTGTAAAAATAAAATATAGGTTACTTAAAAGCTATAAAAAGAGGAGTATATATGTTGTGTATTGTATGAACAAACTCAGGGAATTTTCAAACGTTTTTTCAAACATATAGAATGAATGATGGATCTGCTAAAAAATCCTGCTGTTTGATACTGCTCTATAAATTCTGGTATGTGATATACTAGAGCATGCATTTTCACTGTAGGAAGAATTTTGACTTTGTCCAGCTCTATATTGAACTGTAGTGCTTAATGAATATTTTGTATTTTGCATCTACAACTCGTCCAAAACAACTGCCAACCACCTTGTAAAACGCAAAAAAACAGCCACATTTTTGTTTCCTGTAAGAAAATAATTATAAATATTCCTTGTTTCGTTTTTTCGTCTTTTACCATACCACTTGAAAGTTGTTTAAATAAAAACTTCAAACGATAAGGTTAATTTCGAAAAAATAAAACCGTTCAAGCTATAATTATGATTATTTTCTTACAGGAAACAAATATGTGGCTCTTTTTTCTGCGTTTCACAAGGTCAAATTCTTCCTACACCAAAAATTCATGCTCTAGTATATCACGTACCAGAATTTATAGAGCAGTATCAAAGACAATGACGATTTTTTTCCGAATAGGCCTCTGAGCAGATCCATCAATCATTAGGTATGTTTGACAAAACGTTTAAGTCAAATAAGAACAATTATGATGATTGTAAGAAGAAACTAATACGCTGCGCTTATTCATACAAGGCACAACATATATAGCTTTTTAGTAATCTATATTTTATGGTCACGAGAATATTTTGTTTAGTACCACCAGAATTATAAATCTTTTTCTTTTAGTTTTGAATTTTTGTTATAGTTAGATTAACTTCAAAATAAAGGTTATGTTTAATTAATATAAATTTGTTAAAACTTTAGGTTATCTTTTTTTTAAAATATATGTATATGTATAATGTTGGATTGATATTTTAACCAGAACATACTCTAAGAACATTAATAAGGCAAACTGAACATTAATTTACATAAAAAAGACATTTTATAGTATTTCTTCAAAAGTGATACGCGATTTTAATTTTTATTGCAAACAAAAGCTAAAAATATATGTATTTCAAAAAAAAAATGTTTCAGAGTTTATATATTTTTAAAGTTGAAATCGCCAAATGTACCAACGTGTTGGTCTCCCTCTTGCTCCTAGATAACATTCTCCCTTGTGTCCGCCATTGCACTAGTGATTAAAAATGTACTAAATTGTGACTCATTATAATGTGGCATTCTAATTTTGTATTTTATTTAACCACCCAATCACCGACATCTCTTAAACATAAAAGAAACGAAATAGAGCAAAATAAATGATTCACCCACCAGTTGGAGACATATCAGTAAAGCGAATTTTAGACCTTTATTCTTGTTTTTTCTACAGCTTTCAAAACTCCAAAAAGTCAAAAATTATGTGACCCTAATAGTTGGAGTACAGCTTTAACTTTTACAAAAAAAAAATGGACAAACAAAAGATAGATGTAAAGATATTTGCTGGGAATATAAAATCCATTAATATATTGAAATTTGATTGGGTACTAAAATTTTCATTAGCTAGCGAAACAACGAAAAAAGTGTTCAATATACAATACAATTTTAGTTAAAAAGCAAATAACTTTTTTTTAAATTAGGAAGTGCACTATTTTAGTCTAGTTATGAATTTTATTAAGTAAAACTACACTATATTAACAAAATATCTGTTTATCGTTAGTATGGAAGTAAACAATTTTTTATGGTTGATTTGAAAACAGTTTTTTTTTCAGTGTACCTGAGAAAAATGATCTAATTGCCTTTTATGCCGTCAGTATTTTTTTATGGTTAAAATTTCAAAATTGGTTGCTTAAGGCCTCTTTAAAAAAATATATGTTTTAAATTAATTATAAAAAAGTTTTGTATATGTGTTTATTTTTTTTTTTAATATAAACTATTAATCTTTGTAATTCTTGCCTTTTTTCACATTCATCACTACCAAAACCTTGATAAATGAAACTGATTAGGTGAATCTTACATCCCAGCTACTGACTGAAGAAAATTTGCACATTTTCCTAAAAATGAATAATTCTGTATCATCATGCAATAAATACAGTTGAGTTTTTAGAAATATTCTATGCCTAGTCCATTAGCACACTCCAAGTGTACTCCTACAAAGTTTTTGGTTATAACACAAATTATTATGAAAACCCACATATTTATGTGATGCTCTGTTAAAATGTATGTTGAAAAAAAATTTGACTGTGCCAGCATTTGGTAAGGGATTTTGAATGAAATCTAAACAGCTCTAGAGTATGGTACACCATTTTATTTAAAAAGTTCATGAAAATTGGTTCAGCATTTTACGAGCTATCATACAGACATACATGGACAGATGTCACGAGGAGATTGCTTGAAATACAGTTACATAATAGATTTTCGGCGTTATTCAAAAAAAAAATTCATCTAACTAAAACAATACCTTTTCTAGCCATTGCTGTGCAGGCTAGGAAGGATTTTGTCAAAACGAATAATACTAGAAATAGATTGTTTCTAAAACCTATTTTTTTCTCAGCTTTACCCCATATGCATAACTTTTGCAACACTATTGAGGAAAAAACAAGAACCTAAACCTAACCTTACCCATTAAAACCACAAAACACATTTCAGAGGAACCCCCTAAAAATATGTAACACTAGCGAAAAAAATTGCATTGATACATTTGTTGTCTAAAAAACTAAATGTGACAGGTCTGGCACCTTCCTAGCTTATTACCTACAAGACTATAAAACCATAAACTATTTTTTTAAATCAGAAAGAAATACTAAAGTTCTTTGCTGTCTTTCATTTTGAAAAGGAGGGAAATACATACCAAGGGCAAAAATAAAAGTCAAACTATAAATCAGACCTAAGCAGTGCTTTGCAGGATAGAAAGGTAAAAATTCTATTTTTGTTACACAACACAACAAAATACACATGACCTCTTTTTAACCTACCTATATCTTTAATTGTCACATATTTTGTCCAGTTATCATTTTCTCATAAGGTCTGTACCTAAGTATTTGCTGCAGGCCTGCATTTGTTTTGATAGGTATTTTGCAAGGCTTAAAAATTATGCTAAAAAACAAATCAATTATTGTAAAAGTCAAAAAGTCACTATTTGTCTTTGACTTATTTTTTATAGTTTTGCAAAATAATTTGGACAGTTACCTATTTTTAACCTACCAACTTCTTTAATTGTCATGTTTTGTTCATTTTCTGTGTAAGTATTTGCTGGCCTGTGTGGCTTTTGATGGTATTTGGCAAAGCTTAAAAGTATGCTAAAAAAAACCATTTTTGTAAATTTTTCACTAGTGCATCATTGTTTTAACAATCAAAAGCTAACAAATTCATAACTGGATATGTAAAAATGAGGGATATTATTCCCAGCAGAAACTTAAGTTCAATCTGTGGTTCCATCAAATCTAACACACCCATGATACACTTCCTCTCCCAATTTATGTTTATGCAATTTATGGATAACCCCTTTTTTAACAAAATAATTTGGATAAGAAGGTGTACTTAAAGACACAAAGTCATTATCTGACTTCAAGACTCATTTTGTAAAGTCTTACAGAATTGCAGAATAATTTGGACAGACCTCTTTTTAACCTACCAATAGGTATATTCAATTGTCACCTATTGTGACAGTTATCATTTTCTGTCTAATATAAGGTCCCTAAGCATTTGCAGGCCTGCATTGCTTTTGGTGTTTAACAAAGCTTAAAATTATACTAAAAATAAAACAAATCTTTAAATATTTCAACAGCTATTAATTAATATTTGTTTTTCTACACCAGGATTCTAGAGGCTCCTAGATGGACTTAAATAAATTAAGACATTAATGTACATACGAAATTATGTAACACATAAATTCAGGATTTTTGAGCTCCCCTCGTAATGCATTTTCAAGAAAAAACACAGTAGAAACACATTGAGTGTAATGCAAGGCCAACCCCCCCCCCCCTTTAGGGCTTTACATAATTTAAGAACAGACACTAAACACAGAAATAAAATGACATTTCAAAATTTATCAGCACATTCCACTTCGTGCATATTTAGAAATGTAACATTGTTTCGCATACACATTCACATTTTTGATTATGTCTTCATGCATGCACATTCATGTCTTAATTCACCCATGTCTGTCTGTAGGGACCTTAGGGTGGTTATGTAAATAATAGTGAGAGCTTTGACTAAGGGACCATTCTTAAATTATGTAACACTCAGAGGGGTGTGTGGGTTTTCACTTGAAAATGCATTAGGAGGCAGATAATAGCTAATAAAGATTTATTTATACATAGTGTCCAATTATAATTTTAGATTAAGTAAGAGATTTTAAAGTTGTAAAAAACTTACCTAAATGGCAACATAAACATACACCAACCTTTCTTCTGTTTGTCATCTATCTTCCTTATTTTGTTTGGTAAACCTTTAAACCATGCTAAAATTCAATGAAAATAATCCTGGGTATTATATATTTAAAAACAAGTTGATGTAAAAGATTTTAAAAGCGTTAATATTTCTAATTTAATGTAAATGTAACTATTAAAATGTATCTACAAACTGGTCAACATGATTTAAAACTAAGGCAAATTTTGCCAATTTTAGGTAGGTATATATGATATAAACTTCACTTATTATTATTATTTCTATATATATATATATATATATATATATATATATATATATATATATATTATTTTTATATAAAATTTTTATCTTCCTTTTACTCACCAATGTTACTTTAATACATGCCACTCCAGCTTGTAGGTATCATTCATATACATAATATTCCTAAGTATATGGTATCATTGTCATCATGGTAGATATAGTTGAATGCCTTAAGCTTGGTAACAAACAGATCATTCTGCAAGATCATCAAGCTATCTGCAGTCATCTACGAAAAAGTAAAACTTGTGGGCAGCATAACCTAATAAAATGCTCTATGTATGTAACCTTCCAACATTGAACCAAGTTCCAGGATAAACACCAAGGATGTTGAATTAGAAGGATGCGCTGCATCAATTCGATCTGCCTAGCAAAAGTGGTTGCACTAGGCGGAGCCTATTCTAGCACCTACATCGCGCTGAACCCAGGGCCGGACTACAGTAATTTCCAGTTTAATAGGGCAAATAAGCTTTATTATTATGGACAAGAGTGCCAAAATATCTAGATATAAAATACTAAATATAAAACTTCTCCGTTCCTGGAAGCTTTGCAATATAACAAGAATAATAAGCTTAATTATGAATAACAAATATTAAAAAGCTACCAAAAAAAGAATCACTTGCAGCGGTGAGTCCAAGGTGGGGGACTAGGAGCAAATGCCTCCCGCCAAGAATTTTTTCTATATACGCTAAATAGGTAAAACATGAAAGCGTCTTTTTTAGTATTATTATTATTATTAAAATTGGACCACTTAGTCATACTGGAATATATTTACCGTGAACAACGAACCTGCAAAATTTTTTGCCTGCGGTGCCCATGGTGCCATAAGTACCTACTTACCTTGAAATATGATAAAAGTATGAAAAAAATTAGAAATCAGGAATGAACAGTGACAGATCAGAGATAGAAAGAAAAAAAAACAGGAATTAAAAGGGACCGTTTTGGAAATAAAAAGTAAAAATTAAAGATGAAAAGTGACAGATCAAAGATAAAAAGTATAAAGCCCTGAGAAAAACTACGAACACCTAAAAACTTCAAAAAAAATTCAAAAAAGTCCAAAAAAATGTGTTAATTGCCTTTTTAACCCTTGACAATTGTTGCCCTCGCAACACTCGTAGTACAAACCTTTCGCCTTGAAATAGAAAGTCCCCAGCTTATCCCTTAGTATATAATATAGCCATAACAAACACAAAAAAAGCACTTCTGATTCCGCCACTGATTCTAGGTAGCACAAATGCAAAATCTGGGGGTAGCTCTACAAGTTAAAGCTGTAGATTACTTGGTTCAAAATTTTAAGATTTAGCTACACTTACCTTAGCCCCAAAGTTGCTATTAGCTGAGATACACAGTGTTAAACTTTATTTTTTCATTGCAATTTTTTCAGTAAATTTTGTACTAATCAATAATTTTACAAAAAAATTTAAGGTTTTTTTGAATAGAGCGATTCGATTTTGATAAAAAATTTGGTGTATATTGTACAGTGTGTTCTCTGGATTACTACCATTATATTATATATTATATATATATATATTATATTTTTATGCGGCTCAGGGCAACAATTTTTGAGATTTTTGCATTTTAAGTTTTTATTGCATGGGTCAAAAGTTATTAAAGAAAATAATAGGTGAAATAACAAAATTTGCAAAAATGCAATAAAAACTTTAAATGCAAATATCTTGAGAACCGTTGCTCGGGGCGACGAATTTATTTACCTTTTTTACATACAAATAATGGGGAAAATAATATTTAAAAAAAACTAGCATACGCCGAGGCACATAGAAATTACACTTATTTTAAATGTGAGGTTAGGAACCCAGAGAACACCTTGTACAAGTTACACCAACATTTCTACCGAAATCGAATCGCTTGTTACAAAAAAATTACTACCCAATTTTCAATGTCAATTGTAAAAAAGTTATTAAGGAAGGAAGACGTGAATTAAATATGTCACAAAATTTTTACCCATGCAATAAATACTTTGAAATGCAAAAATCTCGACAGCTGTTGCTCGAAGCGACATCAAAAAGTATCATTTTTTGATATAAAAATGAAGGCAAAAATCATATTATAAATAAAAACTGGTATACACCTAGACACAAAAAAATTACACCGATTTTAATGTGACCCAGAAAACACCCTGTATTATGTACCATAATTTTTTTGCCGAAAACGAATTGCTCATCCCAAAAAAATTCCAATTTTTTTGCAAATATATTGATTTGTAAAAAAGATATTAAAGAAAAATTAAATGAAAAATAAAGTTTAACGCCGTGTATCTTGATTAATATCATCTCACTTGTACTAAGGCAAGTGAACCCAATTCGTAATATTTTGATCCAACGAATCTACCGTTTTATTATATACCATTAGTTCCGAGACACCTTGTATATATGATATTCTTATTTTTTATAATTTATACCTACCTGCAATACTAATTGTACCATTATAAAAATATATGAAATTATATAGTACGGGCCAGTATTATGTTTACAATTTCATATGAAATGGTATTCCACTAATTATTTATTTATCGACGCCTTGTCAACTTCTACAGCCAAGCACTGCATATCAAGCCATTCTTAAACTTCACAATTTTCGTTAAAAATATCCAAAATAGTTCAACTAAATTACTAAAACCCAACAAAAACCGCACACGAAACTCGAACAGCTGACTTGACGTAAGTCTAGCAAATACAAGTGAAAAGTGAAACCGTTTTGAAACAGGCATGACGCCTCCCTTCTATTCAATCTCGTTGATAAACACCAATAAAGCTACCTGTCCATCTTTAAAACAATACTTACAGGCTTTTAATATAACTCGATAGGTACAATAGTGAACTGATATTTCTCCAATTTATCCAAATTCGATTAGGAAAACTCGCAAAAACTGTTAAAAAATTTTTTTTTTAAAATAAACAAAAACAGCGGTTGACAAGCATTTGACATTTCGTCTTTCGTTTCTTGGGTTTTTTAGGTTTGGTCGCGGCCATTTTGGATTTGCCGGCTTTACTTTGGTCAAATCCAATCCGTTATTGTTCTAATATCCGTGACTGGAGCAGATCGTGACTGCGACAGACGATTCACAGTGACAAAGTCACAGTTCGTGAAATCGCAACCCACCTCTACTCACGGATATTAGAACAATAACGGATTGGATTTCACAACCAACCAAAATAGAAAAAGTGGGGACGCCATGCGTTTGACATATCGAAAGCAAGTGGCTACTAAAAGTTGGGCACTGTGTTCTGTGGGTCATGGCACCCTGCCGGCAGCCCAAACCAAACTCTTTTATACTTTGATTTTATCATGGCGCACGATGTCTTGTTTTTGTTGGGTTTTTTGAATTTTTGTCGAAAAGAAAACCGTGTTTGATATATTTACAGACTTCTATTTTATGAATACAGTAGATATAATTATACTCTATAAGTTTTGTGTGTTTGTTAAGGATTTTTGGAGCAGAATCCCACCGGACACTGGGATTAGTAAAGGTAAAATGTGTTTGGGGTTGATGTGATTTTCTGTGGTCTTACATTAAAATTTTTAGGAACCAATGTAAAGCAGTTGGAAATTTGAGATATGTTTAAACCCAACTTTTATCTTCAAACATCATAAAGGTACAGGATGTACCTCACAATGAATTATTCTACTTGTATGTTCGTTTACATATTTACAGGAACAAAAATATATGGCTTGGTAAGACAGTTTATTACTTATACCAAATTCTTTTGTGAAAGTAAGTGACAAACACTGTTTTGGTGCTGTTAAAAATTGGGTCAGTGCAGTTTCGATCAAGGGGGAAACAACTGTTTACCTTGCATTAACAATATATATTAGCATGGCATTACAGTAATTTGTGTGAATTTCTTGGCATTATTCAAATATTTACACGGCATTACTTGCAACATATGTACAAATTTTGGGTCAGTTGTTACCCCCTTCATTTCAATAATTTAATAAAGTGCACTGGACTGTCCCAAGAAAATCATGGTATTACCTTTCCATTGTCATGACAAATGTAAAATTTTTATTGAGGCATTATGATTCAACAATGTATACTGTGCACTTGTTCGTTTGGTGTTCCATTTCAGTTTGGAAGGTTTTTTATAGTGGTCATAAAGAGTGCTTAGAGAAAGTGCAGAGAAAATTTTTAAGAAGAGTGGGAGAGGATGGTTATTTCTTGCTATAAAGAAATTAACTAGTGAGATATTGAAATTGTATTTTATTTATTTAATGTATCAACAGCATACAAGTGAATAAAAGATACAGATTTATATTATCTAACCTAATAACTACCTATCTACCTACTAGACTAACTTGCAAGGGTCCTATATATAGGTATATATGAATAAATAAATAAATAAGTTATAAGTTGTGATAAAAAGTGATATTCCGATTGTGTGAATTATGATAACTTGCACTTTAGTAATTTTATTTATAAAATGGCATTATTATAAAAAAAAATTGATGTGACAATAGTGTTAGTACGTACTATTTGATTTGTAACTGCTATATGCATTAATAAAGATTCTGATTTTGATTTGATAGACCAAGTATACCTACTAAATATCTATGTCATCCTTGTTTGAAAATTACTTGCTCTATTCCTTAATAAACATTTTGCATTGAGTAAATGGACAATGAAAAATTTATACCATGATCTTTTCCTTATGTCAATTAGTGTTTTTCCTTGGGACAGCCACACTGGTGCAACATGAAGTGTGTTTCAAAATTCAATAACATAATTTTAATGCTAAATTCCTTGAGTGATTTCAAAACAAAAAGTTTATATAAGCATAGGTCCACAAACACTTAGTTTCAGAGATACCTACAGGGTGTTAAAATTTAGTTTTTTTTTATATTTTCTGCAGTTTTGAGATGAACCAAATGTGTTTTAATTAATTTGTTTGTTTTGATATAGTTCCCATATAATACTGGAACATTTTTTTTATTTTCTGATACTTAGAAGTGTTTGGTTCAACAGTGATTTTTTCTAAAACAGTTAGAGATATATTGCAAAAAACAAAAAAAATTTCAAATGAAACAGCTATTTTATTTCTTGTTTTAAAATCTACCAGTGGCTTACAACAAAAAAAAATCAGGGGGAAAAGGCAACAAGACCCCTAAAAAAGAATCACTCTGTAGATTTTTACTATTAGTTGGCATGTCTAATAGTGTAGTGAGTGCCTATAGCTAAATATATGTGCCAAATTTGAGCTAAATATCTGAAAAACTGGACTAGCTATAGACAAAAAACTACAAAAAAAATTACACCCTGTATCTCAAAACAAGGGGTTTGAGGACCTATATTTATATGAAAATTTTGTCTTAGAATCACTCAGAGAATTCAACACTAAAATTATGTTAATGAATTTTGAAACTCCCTGTATATAGTTGGTCAATGAAAAAGTTCACAAAAAATAAACATGATTTATTTCAGACTTGCCAAATGTTTGTTTTTTTTGACCATGAACCCATAATGTCTCCATTTAGAAATTTTTTTCAAAAATATCAAAAATGACTTTTTTGCAAAAAATCAATTTTTTTTCCAAAATTCAAAAAAAAAGGGATGAAAATATAATAGGTCATGTGACACATCGTTGGAAAGGTATTTAAATTGCCTTTAGAGCTATATCTTATCAATCTGCGATAAGTTGTCCTCAAGATATGTTAATTTTTGTGAAGCTGTGTTGAACCAAAATGGGTCAATTTTTCGATTTTTGAAAATTAATTAAAAAAAACAACTGATCAGAAAAAAAAATATTTTGGATATTTTATCCCACCCATATATAGATACTGTGTAACAAATTTTTTCAAAATCAGTGAAATGGTCTGCCAAACCTCTGGTTGATTTGATATGAAATTACCCTGAAGGAACAGATATTTTCTGATGACAGTAAATTAAAACTTCATCTTAGCATATCAAACTTGTCATTTTAACAGTCTTTACATCAGGTAAAATTAAATAAAAAAATTATTTACAGGTCACAATTGGCCTGGCAGGTGAGAACGAAAGTATCAGAGTACTTCCCAGCCTACACCAAGGACTCACTAGCTCAAGTTTACTTTTTGAAAGCCTGAAAGTTGCTACCCACACCTAGCAAAAGGTAAGATAGCCTACATACTTTTCTTCTTAGAATCAAAAAGAGTCACTTGTATAATTATATAATACTATACAGTAGTGGCCAATAATTTAGCAACCACCAATGAATACACAACTCTATAGTTGTGTATTCATTGCAACCACGAACTGTATGAAAATCTGATCCTACAGTAACTATCACAAGAGTAGATTTGAAACCTTCACTCTGTTTCACAGCCAATATGCAATGAACCTGCATGTCAGAGATGTCTTTCATATAATTTTATAGAACCTTTTTGTCACATTTAAAAAAAGCTTCAAAACTGACTTTCAACATTCGAAAAAGATGTAAAAATTTTGCACTTGAAAATTTTATTTACAATTGAAATTGCTAAATTTCAAAATTTATTTCTTGACAATCCTTTGTCCAATAGATACGAAATTGTAAGGAGCTATAAAATTTTTACCTTTCTTTCGAATGGTGTCGGCCAGTTTTGCCTAAAACTACACAAAAAAGTATTTTGTAAGCTTTTTTTTAAATGCGACAAAAGGGCATTATAAAATTGTACAAAAAAAATCGCTGTAGCTTGTGAGTTGAGAAATATGTATCTTTTCAATACACATTTACTTTTTTCATAGTGAGTGTAGGATCAGATCATAACCCTCATTTAAAAAGTTCCTATAAACATATTTCCGCAAACCTTTTGTTAGGTACCAATTTCTGTCTTCAAAAAGTATATACAGATTCACCTGTTAAAATATGGTTATTTAATTATGTCACACCCTGTATTTTCTTATTGTTATAGGTGAACCCAATACTAATGCAGGGTTTAAATTTGATCCATTATGTGGTGAACCACTTGGAAGCAACACTGTTGTTATGGTCAGTGTTTACAGCTGGATTAGCTATCATAGCTACATGTTCATCATCATCTTCAAAAAAACAATAGCAAAAATCCTGGTGAGTGTCTTTTTAATTAAAATGTTTTAAAAATATTTGGAGATTTCAAAATTGTTTTTAACTTGGTATGAAATGTTTGCCTTTGACCAAAAATCATTATAACATTTTATTTAAATGATGATTATTAATTGTAAATGTAAACAATTGTAAATGTAAACCATTTTCACATTTTCACTACTAAATAAATAAATAAATATTTAAACTAATGGAAATATGTCATGATTTAACCGCCAAAATAAAAAAAAAAACTATAGTTAGTGTAGGATTAGATTTTTATACAGTTTTGGGTGATAGCTAAATTATTCGCCACTACATTCAATTATATTTTTTTTTCCAAAAAAATTATTACCTATTATCAGAGCATCTTAAAATTTTCAGCATAACCCTCTTATTAAAAGTTCTTATAAACATATTTCTGCAAACCTTTTGTTATCAATTTCTGTCTTAAAAAATCATATATAGTTTCACCTCTTAAAATAAGGTTGTTTAATTTAGTAAAACCCTGTATTTTCTTATTGTTATAGGTAAACCCAATACTAAAGCAGGGTTTAGATTCGATCCGTTATGTGATGAACCACTTGAAAACAACACACAAAAAAACTCAAAAAGACCCACTACAGATCAAAGAGAGTAAATGGCCAGAATCATTGAACCACTGGAAGCAACACACAAAAAAGATCCACCACAGATCAAAGAAAAGGTCATGGGACATATACACATAGATTTTCGTGATTTAAGACCCAGCACAGATTAAAGAAACTAAATGGCCAGAATCATTGAACCACTTGGAGGCAACACACAAAAAAACTCAAAAAGACCCACCACAGATCAAAGAGACTAAATGGATTGTAAATTTCTTGTAGTTGAGGAGAAGGGCTGTAGGGCACTTTAAAAACAAAATGAAAGCTGCTCTAGATGATCCAAGAAACAGTCAGGTATCACTACATACATTATATTACATCGTTTTTTGCTAAATTGCAATAAAAAAAATAATAGGTAAAACAACATATCTTTGCAACACAGACTAGTATCAAGAAATAACGGGTAAAAACAAGAGACCCTGTAGTATGACATATTTTAAACAAATAGAGACGCGACAAACCCATCAAAGTCACTGAAATTCATATTTTTTGGTTGTTATTTTCTTGTCAAGTTCATTGGCGTTTCACTAAAATAATTTAAGTCGTCAGCGGTGAATGACATCTATAATCATGCAACATATAAACAATTTGTCCGCCACATGGTATATTTTTGTCAAAAATCGTTTATTTTTATTTCCCTGTGCTTATGAATTAGCAATGGCGGAGGTGAGTCTCTCTAAACAATGCTAGAGTATACAGTACTGATATTTTCCTTCTTTGATTTTCACATATAAATTTGAGTTTGATAAGTTTGTGGCGTCTCTATTTCCTTAAAATATATCACACATACAGAATATCTGGTGAAAACCAACAGAGAAACCAGAAGAAGACTACTCATACATAAAAATCAAGAAACAACTGTGACCCAGACCAAAGCTATTGCACCAACTTCCCCTCATATTAAGCAACCTCTAAAACAAGCAATCCCCCAGTTTACAATCGAATAACAATTCTTTTAATAGCTCTGGAGCAGTAGAGTCACTACAAGACCTTCCAGAATTTCATCAAAAGGAAAGTGACACTAATAGTCAAAATGGCTCTTTTAACAGCTTTCTTACAGCAGGTTCCAATGGTTCTACCACTGCATTATCATCACCTGGTGAAAGAAGACAAATTAGTCCTATGGCAAACTCAAACTTTGCACAGTGCTAGAACCAGAGAAAAACCCCCAGAGAAATTAGCAGACTATCAGCTCCAAAGCCAGTAAGGAAAATGGAAGGGGTAAAATCTTAAATCTAACTATTTTTCAATGAAGTATAAGTTGATAGTAAAAAATAGTTAATTACTATTAGTTTGGATACAATTTGGAGATTGTTACTTATTTTTACCTACATAGAAAAATTTAGTCATAAAACTCTTATTCTTAAAAAATATATATTTTTGGGTCACAGACATATACAAACATTAATTAACTTTCCAAATTTCATCCAAACAATTAGCAATGAACTATTTTTCTTTTTTTTTAAGTTTTTTTTAGTCTTTTAATAATGATCTTGTAACATTCAGCAGCATGTAAAATCTTGAACAAAACTCAAAAATTAACAGCAGAAAAAATTTTATATGTGGTAGGAAAGTATATTTTGCTGGAGATCAAATTTTAAATATTTTGATAGAAAGGTTTTTTGTTTTTAGACCTAAAAATAATTCCTAAATAAATCGAGTTTGAAATTATTATTAATAAATCAAATCTGTGATAAATAATTTTAATAAAAAAAAAATAAAATATAATATATTTTTTATTTTTTTTGTAGGTTTATATGTAAGAATACCATGTAGTAAATTAAGGTAGTAATCTAGATTGATTTCAAACTTTTGTAGATTTTTTTGCAATGGTGGCAAGGGCTGAGGGCTTAGCACTTAAGAAGGGAGGATGGAGTTATATACAGGGTGTTTCCTAATTGAATGTCAATATTTATGGGGGTGATTTTTGGGCCCATTTTAAGAAAAAAACTTCATTTAAACATATGTTCTAAACGTCTTACCTTTTGAGATACAGGGTGGTAAAGTTTTCAAAAATAAATCATTTCACATTCAATTAGGAAACACCCTGTATAGTAACTTATAAGCGAGACTCTTGTAGACTTAAGGGGGTTAGAATTGATCCAGACTTTAATTTTTAAAAGTAAATTTAGTTATTGTAAACAATCGTTAAACAAATTTGTAGCTTCCTAAAAATAATGAAAATGGTTGAAAATGTTTATTGGGCAGCTCGATCAGTTGATTATTTTCGGAAACTTTAAAACTGTTTTTTTTTGTGGCAAAAATAAAAAGAATAATAATTCTATAACCAATTTTATTTTATATCTGTAGACAAATGTATTTTACAGGAAATAAATGTTTGCTTATTCTATTAAAAATAAGGACAATTGCTTAATATTGTAGTAAGAAAAGTTAGGGTTACATGTAGGTTACATAAAGTTTCACACAAATATGCTTCCAACTCATTAGTTTCTACAGAAACGCTTTTGAAACATAATCTTAACTTACAGGAAGTTGTTGGCACGTTGGTACATTTGGCGATTTCAACTTTAAAAATATATAAACTCTGAAACATTTTTTTTTGAAATACATATATGTTTAGCTTTTATTTGCAATGAAAATTGAAATCGCGCATTTAGCCGTTTTCCAGAAATAATATAAAATTACTTTTTTTAGGTAAATTAATGCTCAATGTGCCTTATTAATGTTCTTAGAGTATCTTCTGGTAAAAATGTCACTCCAATATGAACCGGGTGGGCCAAAAAAAAACGGACAATTTTTTTTTTCATTATAACTTTTGAACTATACCATTGATTTTAATGGGACAAACTGCAGCTGACAGAGAATTTTAAATAATTTTTTTTTTGTCCGCCATTGCTTCAAAGATGATCGTTTATTCTTGTGTTGCGAACATGTTTTATTAATTTTTTTAAATCACTAAATAAGCTGCATTCTTGCCACGCACAACAAGGTATGAGTCAGCAAAATCGGTTCGGTGGTTTTAAAAAATATATATGTTTGTTTTAACCATTGTTTTGAATATTATACGATTGCCTTGCCATAAATTCATTACTACTGAACCGATTTTGATTAAATAAAAAATATCTTTGTGAGAATTGATTGCTTTTTAGAGATCATGATCAAAATTTAATAACATCTTAAAATTTAAGATGGTGGACAGAATCATAATTGATTTTTCAAAATGGCGTATTAAGTCTTATTTTATGAAAATATTTTAGTTTTTTTTAATTTCTAGAAAAGCACTATTTTTCCCTTCCCCCGCACAACAAGGTATAAATTAGTAAAATCGGTTCGGTGGTTCTCAAAAAATATTTTTTTGTTTCAGCCACTGTTTTACAGATTATACGATTGCATTGCCAATCCTGTCCGCATTCATTTCTTTATAAACTCATTATTACTGAACCTTGAAAGTTAGGAGGTCGGAAATAATCATACTTGACCCTTCAAAGAGGCACGTTTATTCTTATTTTCAAAAAATGTTTTACGTTATATAAAAGCACTTAATTAATTTTTATCTCCTTATGCAGGAGAAAAGTAATGTTTTTCTATAAATTAAAAAAAAAACAAACATTTTGGGAAAATAAGAATACGCACGCCATTTTGAAGAATCAAGTATGATTCTGTCCGACATCTTAAATTTTAAGATGGCGGCAAATTTCGATTATAATCTTTAAAGAGCAATAAATTCTCAACATGATTTGTTTTACTTCACTAACATCGGTTTAGTAATAACGAATTTATAAGCGAATAAATGCAGACAGGATTGGTAATGCAATCGTATAATCTGTAAAACAATGGCTGAAACAAAAATAGATTTTTTGAGAACCACCACACCGATTTTACTAACTTGCACCTCGTTGTGTGGGGGAAAAGCAGTGCCTTTCTATAAATTAAAAAAAGTCTAAAACATATTCGGAAACTAAGAATAAACACGCCATTTAGAAGAATCAAATATAATTCCGACCGCCATCTTAAATTTAAAGATGGCGATAAACTTTGATCATGATCTTTAAAAAGCAATCAATTCTCACCAGGATGTTTTTTATTTCATTAAAATCGATTCAGTAGTAATGAATTTATAGGGAAATAGGCGCAGACATGATTGGCAAGGCAATTGTATAATGTTTAAAACAATGGTTAAAAAAAATATATTTTTTTAGAACCACCGAACCGATTTTGCTGATTCATACCTTGTGATTTAAAAAAATTAATAAAACATGTTCGCAACACGAGAATAAACGATCATCTTTGAAGGGTACATTTTAGTTTCGAACGCCATCTTGGATTTTGAGATGATGGACAAAAAAATACATTCAGTCAAAACTCTGATTAATTATCTGCCAAGTCCAGTTTGTCCCATTCAAATCGATTGTATAGTTCAAAAGTGATAATGAAAAAAAAATTGTTCGGTTTTTTTTGGCCCACCCGGTATATTATACAAGATAAGATGAAAATTAAAAAATATTATTAATTAAAAAATGCAAATGTCTATTCTGGTGCTGTTAAATAAAATATCCTTGTAAAAATAAAATATAGGTTACTTAAAAGCTATAAAAAGAGGAGTATATATGTTGTGTATTGTATGAACAAACTCAGCGAATTTTCAAACGTTTTTTCAAACATATAGAATGAATGATGGATCTGCTAAAAAATCCTGCTGTTTGATACTGCTCTATAAATTCTGGTATGTGATATACTAGAGCATGCATTTTCACTGTAGGAAGAATTTTGACTTTGTCCAGCTCTATATTGAACTGTAGTGCTTAATGAATATTTTGTATTTTGCATCTACAACTCGTCCAAAACAACTGCCAACCACCTTGTAAAACGCAAAAAAACAGCCACATTTTTGTTTCCTGTAAGAAAATAATTATAAATATTCCTTGTTTCGTTTTTTCGTCTTTTACCATACCACTTGAAAGTTGTTTAAATAAAAACTTCAAACGATAAGGTTAATTTCGAAAAAATAAAACCGTTCAAGCTATAATTATGATTATTTTCTTACAAGAAACAAATATGTGGCTCTTTTTTCTGCGTTTCACAAGGTCAAATTCTTCCTACACCAAAAATTCATGCTCTAGTATATCACGTACCAGAATTTATAGAGCAGTATCAAAGACAATGACGATTTTTTTCCGAATAGGCCTCTGAGCAGATCCATCAATCATTAGGTATGTTTGACAAAACGTTTAAGTCAAATAAGAACAATTATGATGATTGTAAGAAGAAACTAATACGCTGCGCTTATTCATCCAAGGCACAACATATATAGCTTTTTAGTAATCTATATTTTATGGTCACAAGAATATTTTTTTTAGTACCACCAGAATTATAAATCTTTTTCTTTTAGTTTTGAATTTTTGTTATAGTTAGATTAACTTCAAAATAAAGGTTATGTTTAATTAATATAAATTTGTTAAAACTTTAGGTTATCTTTTTTATTAAATATATGTATATGTATAATGTTGGATTGATATTTTAACCAGAACATACTCTAAGAACATTAATAAGGCAAACTGAACATTAATTTACATAAAAAAGACATTTTATAGTATTTCTTCAAAAGTGCTACATACGCGATTTTAATTTTTATTGCAAACAAAAGCTAAAAATATATGTATTTCAAAAAAAAAATGTTTCAGAGTTTATATATTTTTAAAGTTGAAATCGCCAAATGTACCAACGTGTGGGTCTCCCTCTTGCTCCTAGATAACATTCTCCCTTGTGTCCGCCATTGCACTAGTGATTAAAAATGTACTAAATTGTGACTCATTATAATGTGGCATTCTAATTTTGTATTTTATTTAACCACCCAATCACCGACATCTCTTAAACATAAAAGAAACGAAATAGAGCAAAATAAATGATTCACCCACCAGTTGGAGACATATCAGTAAAGCGAATTTTAGACCTTGTTTTTTCTACAGCTTTCAAAACTCCAAAAAGTCAAAAATTATGTGACCCTAATAGTTGGAGTACAGCTTTAACTTTTACAAAAAAAAAATGGACAAACAAAAGATAGATGTAAAGATATTTGCTGGGAATATAAAATCCATTAATATATTGAAATTTGGTTGGGTACTAAAATTTTCATTAGCTAGCGAAACAACAAAAAAAGTGTTCAATATACAATACAATTTTAGTTAAAAAGCAAATAACTTTTTTTTAAATTAGGAAGTGCACTATTTTAGTCTAGTTATGAATTTTATTAAGTAAAACTACACTATATTAACAAAATATCTGTTTATCGTTAGTATGGAAGTAACCAATTTTTTATGGTTGATTTGAAAACAGTTTTTTTTCAGTGTACCTGAGAAAAATGATCTAATTGCCTTTTATGCCGTCAGTATTTTTTTATGGTTAAAATTTCAAAATTGGTTGCTTAAGGCAATATATGTTTTAAATTAATTATAAAAAAGTTTTGTATATGTGTTTATTATTTTTTTTTAATATAAACTATTAATCTTTGTAATTCTTGCCTTTTTTCACATTCATCACTACCAAAACCTCGATAAATGAAACTGATTAGGTGAATCTTACATCCCAGCTACTGACTGAAGAAAATTTGCACATTTTCCTAAAAATGAATAATTCTGTATCATCATGCAATAAATACAGTTGAGTTTTTAGAAATGTTCTATGCCTAGTCCATTAGCACACTCCAAGTGTACTCCTACAAAGTTTTTGGTTATAACACAAATTATTATGAAAACCCACATATTTATGTGATGCTCTGTTAAAATGTATGTTGAAAAAAAATTTGACTGTGCCAGCATTTGGTAAGGGATTTTGAATGAAATCTAAACAGCTCTAGAGTATGGTACACCATTTTATTTAAAAAGTTCATGAAAATTGGTTCAGCATTTTAGGAGCTATCATACAGACATACATGGACAGATGTCACGAGGAGATTGCTAAGATTGGTTGAAATACAGTAACATAATAGATTTTCGGCGTTATTCAAAAAAAAATTCATCTAACTAAAACAATACCTTTTCTAGCCATTGCTGTGCAGGCTAGGAAGGATTTTGTCAAAACGAATAATACTAGAAATAGATTGTTTCTAAAACCTATTTTTTTTCTCAGCTTTACCCCATATGCATAACTTTTGCAACACTATTGAGGAAAAAACAAGAACCTAAACCTAACCTTACCCATTAAAACCACAAAACACATTTCAGAGGAACCCCCTAAAAATATGTAACACTAGCGAAAAAAATTGCATTGATACATTTGTTGTCTAAAAAACTAAATGTGACAGGTCTGGCACCTTCCTAGCTTATTACCTACAAGACTATAAAACCATAAACTATTTTTTTAAATCAGAAAGAAATACTAAAGTTCTTTGCTGTCTTTCATTTTGAAAAGGAGGGAAATACATACCAAGGGCAAAAATAAAAGTCAAACTATAAATCAGACCTAAGCAGTGCTTTGCAGGATAGAAAGGTAAAAATTCTATTTTTGTTACACAACACAACAAAATACACATGACCTCTTTTTAACCTACCTATATCTTTAATTGTCACATATTTTGTCCAGTTATCATTTTCTCAAGGTCTGTACCTAAGTATTTGCTGCAGGCCTGCATTTGTTTTGATAGGTATTTTGCAAGGCTTAAAAATTATGCTAAAAAACAAATCAATTATTGTAAAAGTCAAAAAGTCACTATTTGTCTTTGACTTATTTTTTATAGTTTTGCAAAATAATTTGGACAGTTACCTATTTTTAACCTACCAACTTCTTTAATTGTCACCTTTTGTTCATTTTCTGTGTAAGTATTTGCTGGCCTGTGTGGCTTTTGATGGTATTTGGCAAAGCTTAAAATTATGCTAAAAAAAACCATTTTTGTAAATTTTTCACTAGTGCATCATTGTTTTAACAATCAAAAGCTAACAAATTCATAACTGGATATGTAAAAATGAGATAACTGCACAAATCTCACTTTGCTAGGATATTATTCCCAGCAGAAACTTAAGTTCAATCTGTGGTTCCATCAAATCTAACACACCCATGATACACTTCCTCTCCCAATTTATGTTTATGCAATTTATGGATAACCCCTTTTTTAACAAAATAATTTGGATAAGAAGGTGTACTTAAAGACACAAAGTCATTATCTGACTTCAAGACTCATTTTGTAAAGTCTTACAGAATTGCAGAATAATTTGGACAGACCTCTTTTTAACCTACCAATAGGTATATTCAATTGTCACCTATTGTGACAGTTATCATTTTCTGTCTAATATAAGGTCCCTAAGCATTTGCAGGCCTGCATTGCTTTTGGTGTTTAACAATGCTTAAAATTATACTAAAAAAAAAAACAAATCTTTAAATATTTCAACAGCTATTTAATTAATATTTGTTTTTCTACACCAGGATTCTAGAGGCTCCTAGATGGACTTAAATAAATTAAGACATTAATGTACATATGAAATTATGTAACACATAAATTCAGGATTTTTGAGCTCCCATCGTAATGCATTTTCAAGAAAAAACACAGTAGAAACACATTGAGTGTAATGTAAGGCCAACCCCCCCCCCCTTTAGGGCTTTACATAATTTAAGAACAGACACTAAACACAGAAATAAAATGACATTTCAAAATTTATCAGCACATTCCACTTCGTGCATATTTAGAAATGTAACATTGTTTCTCATACACATTCACATTTTTGATTATGTCTTCATGCATGCACATTCATGTCTTAATTCACCCATGTCTGTCTGTAGGGACCTTAGAGTGGTTATGTAAATAATAGTGAGAGCTTTGACTAAGGGACCATTCTTAAATTATGTAACACTCAGAGGGGTGTGTGGGTTTTCACTTGAAAATGCATTAGGAGGCAGATAATAGCTAATAAAGATTTATTTATACATAGTGCCCAATTATAATTTTAGATTAAGTAAGAGATTTTAAAGTTGTAAAAAACTTACCTAAATGGCAACATAAACATACACCAACCTTTCTTCTGTTTGTCATCTATCTTCCTTATTTTGTTTGGTAAACCTTTAAACCATGCTAAAAATTCAATGAAAATAATCCTGGGTATTATATATTTAAAAACAAGTTGATGTAAAAGATTTTAAAAGCGTTAATATTTCTAATTTAATGTAAATGTAACTATTAAAATGTATCTACAAACTGGTCAACATGATTTAAAACTAAGGCAAATTTTGCCAATTTTAGGTAGGTATATATGATATAAACTTCACTTATTATTATTATTTCTATATATATATATATATATATATATATATATATATATATATTATTTTTATATAAAATTTTTATCTTCCTTTTACTCACCAATGTTACTTTAATACATGCCACTCCAGCTTGTAGGTATCATTCATATACATAATATTCCTAAGTATATGGTATCATTGTCATCATGGTAGATATAGTTGAATGCCTTAAGCTTGGTAACAAACAGATCATTCTGCAAGATCATCAAGCTATCTGCAGTCATCTACGAAAAAGTAAAACTTGTGGGCAGCATAACCTAATAAAATGCTCTATGTATGTAACCTTCCAACAATGAACCAACTTCCAGGATAAACACCCATAAAGCTACCTGTCCATCTTTAAAACAATACTTACAGGCTTTTAATATAACTCGATAGGTACAATACTGAACTGATATTTCTCCAATTTATCCAAATTCGATTAGGAAAACTCGCAAAAACTGTTAAAAATTTTTTTAAAAAAAATAAACAAAAACAGCGGTTGACAAGCATTTGACATTTCGTCTTTCGTTTCTTGGGTTTTTTAGGTTTGGTCGCGGCCATTTTGGATTTGCCGGCTTTACTTTGGTCAAATCCAATCCGTTATTGTTCTAATATCCGTGCCTCTACTAGGGATCACGGTGGATAGAATATACCGGTGTTCGGATCTTCTAAATATATGTCGAATTTTCAAGTCACTGGTGGTCCAGCTGATTTTTAGAAACAAAAGTTAGATATGATATGAACAACTAATATTTTTTGACTGTTTTGAAAACTAAGGCAATTTTCGTACTATTTTTTAGTATATTCTTATAAAATAATATTTGTCAGACATACCAGTCGTTATTTTTTTTCGCCCGCTTCATTTCTCTTTACACAAAAACTAAAATTCGAGGAAATGAATGTGTTCGTTTCAGCTTCAAAAATTACCCGCTGGCATACCTCTTTGTTTACTACCCAATAGTCCTCGGTTCATCTTTGATATTAAACGATCACATTCAGTTTGACTAGTAGTTTAAATTTTGTGTAATAAAAAATAAAGCGGGCTAAAAAAAAATAACGACAATACATCTAGAAAATTACATTTTATAAGGGTGTACAAGAAAACAGTAGAAAAATGGCCTTAGTTTTCAAAAAATTCAAAAAATATTAGTTGTTCTGTTGTTCATAACAGATCTAACTTTTGTTTACAAAAATCAGCTGGACCACCAGTGACGTGGAAAATTCGACATATATATATATATAAGATCCGAACACCGGTCTATTCTATCCACCGTGACATAAATACAAGTTTTTGCACGCGATTTTCCCTATAGTTTAGATTTTAGCAAAACCTAATAAAAAAATTGTGTTTTTTGATATTATCCGCATCTAAATATGCTTAAAAATATCTAAATTAGTGTTTGCAAGTGAAATCGCGATAGAAAAATGTTTAGTTTTTGTGTCTCTAAAGTCGACAAGAACCGAAAAGTTTTGTACAAAGATATTCGAGCAAGTTTATTAGTTTCAAGTTTAAGTTTATTCAAGTTTATTTTATTTTTATAAAACTCAGATTTTACAAACAGTTTCTTATGACTAAGCCCTAAGTCACGAGTGACTTGTCAGGTCATCGTCTTCATATCACTTCTCTGTCTTTGTCTATCTAATCTAGAGCTACCTACTTATTACAAATCTCTTAATGATTACATTGCCTACAGACATACATATACACTTAATTTATATCACATACATAAAATTATATCACATACATATTTTTCTAAAATGCTATTTTCTTGAAGTTAGTAAAATAACTATACCCTCCAGCCTTATTTTATGTTTCAGTCATCAAGAATGTTTCAGCAGCTGCACCCACCCGAGCAGCAGGAGTCATGTTCTGACGAAAATTTACACATTTAATACCTACACTTGAGATTTTGTCTATTGATATTGTTATAATTATTTTCTTATTTTAAGATCAGTAATTTTGTTATTATTAGTTCAAGGTTAATTTTAATCCAGGGTACTATATTTTTATTAAAGCTGTTTTTTAGTTAGAATTCTATATTGATTTGGTAGAAGATTAAAGAGTCTGGGCCCTATAAATGATATGTGCCTTTGGCAGGCCATAAAGTCAACCCTATTTAAAATAACATGTTCTTGTGTTAATGATCTGGTGTTAATATTATGTGTTATGTAATTTTTATATGTATTCTTATTTATCATGTATTTTAGGATACCTTTTATGTATAGAACTATTGTTAAAGCACCATCCTCAATAAACAAGTTATGAGAAGAATATCTTTTTGGTTTTTTATTTATTATTTTAAGAATATACTTTTGTGTTATTATTAAGTTTGCTAGAGTGGTGCTGCATGCACTTCCCCAGACACTCAGGCCGTAACCTACACAGTAAACAGACCGCAGGTGGTCCGTGTACTGTGGTAACCTAGGATTGATTCAATTAGTGCTTGGTAAATAGTTTTTAGCAGTTTTTTGTCATAAATTCACGCAGTTGATAGAATTTGTAAATTGTTTTTCTTATTTTCTTGACTATGTAGTGAATATGAGTATCATATTTTAGATTTTTATCTATGTATACACCAAGGTATTTTACATTTGAAACAGCATTTATTGTTTTGCTACAGTCACAGATTACTTTATTATTAAAACATCTATATGTGTGTATTTTTATATTTGGTTGGGCAACATTATTTTTTGAGTTTATTGAAAAAGGTATAAAATGTGTTTTACTTTCATTCAATGTTAACAGATTTTGATCCATCCACATATTTACTAATGTTATATATTTTTCAGCCAATTGGTACATTCGCCCATGTTTTTGCTTTAATTAATATTACAGAGTCATCAGCATAGCATATGATTATACCATCTGGTAAAATTTTTGTTAAATAATTAATGTATATTGAGAATAATATTGGCCCAAGAACCGTCCCCTGTGGCAAACCCAACTCTAGTTTTCTTTTGTCACTTAAACTCTTATCGATTTTTGTCTGTTGTGTCCTTTCTTTAAGATATGATTTAAAGAGTTTCCACTCAGTTCCTCTAATTCCAATATTGTCTAATTTTTTTAGTAGAATTGGGTGTGCCACAGTGTCAAGGGCTCTTGCGAGGTCAATAAAAATGCCTATGGTTTTGTAACCAGTGTTGAAATTTTTCGTAATATTATCTGTCAGATGAAGAATGGCATCTTCAGTACTTAATTTACTGCGAAACCCAAACTGGGTATCTGAGAGTATGTTATTTTCCTCTAGAAAATTGTTTAGCCGTAATTTTATACATTTTTAAATCAATTTATTGATAGTGCTTGTGACAGCTATTGGTCGATAATTTTCTTTACTCTATCTCCAGTTTTATGTACTGGTGTAATTATGGAATTTTTTAATATACTTGGGTATATTCCTGTGGTAAATACTAGATTAATAATGTGGAGGAGAGGTTTAAGCAGGGTCAAATGATTATCCTTTATTATTACTGCTGATATATTATCCGGTTGACAAGAGGCTTTATTTTTTAGTGAATTAATTTGCAATATTAATTCATCTTGATTAATTTTATTAATTTAGCTGTTTTTTGTAGCCTAGGTTCTTTAAATTTGTATGGGTTTCCCACAATCTGTCTACTCAAGTTCTTTCCGAGGGGTCATCGGCACCCTAAAATTTTGTACAGCGTCCAACAGGACTTGGGTCCTGACGTGTACTGTTGGGTCCTGTTGAGTACTGTTGGGTACTGTCGAGTACTGTTGGGTACTGTCGTGTATTGTCGAGTACTGTTGGGTCCGGTGTACTGTTGGGTACTGTCGTGTATTGTCGAGTACTGTTGGGTCCTGTCGGTGTACTGTCGAGTACTGTTGGGTCCTGTTGAGTACTGTCGTCGTGCCTTGGGGGGTCCGACAAGGGCAAAGCGCGCCCTCAAAAAACATGCGAGCAAAAAAAAAAAAAAAAAAGCTCATCATCTTTGGGGAACCGCGCCGCGCTCACAAATGTTGCGACCAAAAAAATACAAAGTCATCCTGTTTGGGGAAGGAAGATAGGACCTTGGGGCGCACTCAAAAAACTTGCGATCAAAAAAAAAAAAAAAAAAAGCTCATCATCTTTGGGGAACCGCACCGCACTCACAAATCTTGCGACCAAAAAAAAAAAAAAGGTCATCCTGTCTTTTCGCATCTACGCCACTGTTCCGGGTTAGACGGTTGTGTCGAGTACTGTCGTGTACTGTTGGCTTCTATCGTACTGTTACGTCCTGTCGTGTACTGTTGGGTACTGTCGAGTACTGTTGGGTCCTGTCGTGTACTGTTGGGTACTGTCGTGTACTGTTGGGTACTGTTGCGTCCTGTCGTGTACTGTTGGGTCCTGTCGAGTACTGTTGGGTACTGTCGAGTACTGTTGGGTCCTGTCGTGGTACTGTCGAGTACTGTTGGGTACTGTCGAGTACTGTTGGATCCTGTTGTGGTACTGTCGGGTCCTGTTGTGAAATTTGTACAGTACTGTTGAAAGCTGATGACCCCTCGGTTCTTTCCCATATTTGTGTAATATTCTAAAAATATATTTGAAATCTTTTTGCTATCATTGATTTCATTGTTATTTTCAATAAGTGAGTTGATTGTGTTCCTTTCTACAGTTTCGTTTGAGGCTTCTTTTACTATCTCCCAAACTTTTTTTTATATTATTTGTGTTATTGTTTAATTTAGTTTTGTAGTAAGAATATTTTGCTTTTTTTTATTATTTTGGTTAGTAGGTTTCTATAATTTCTAAATTTATTTAAAACAAAATTATTTAATGGGTCTCTAAGTGTGTCTTTTTTTTAGTTTGTCACGGGTTTTTATAGCTTTAATAATTCCTGAAGTTATCCATTGTTTTTTTTTTATTAATAAAAGTTCTTGTTTTGAAGCTAGTAAATTTCTCAATTATTGATGTTAACTCTTTAGTGAAAATTTTTAGGCACATTTCTGTATTATTAGATTTAGGTATGTTTTCCCAAGTACAATTTTATAAGTGCTTTGCAATTTTAGTGTAATCAATTATATGTTGTTTTACTTGTTGTTTTTGATTTGGCACTATTTTGTCATTAAATTTTAAGCTAAGTACTATTGGAAAGTGGTCTGTTAAACCACTTTTTATGACATATGATTTTGAGCTTATTTTTCTGTTATTGTTTTTAAGAAAGAAATGATCTATGCAACTTTTGGCCTCCCCTACCATGCGTGTGTATGTGTTTATTTGACTAATATAGCCCTGCTGATGTAGACAATTTAAATATTCTGTGCAATGGTTTGTTAACTTATCTTCTAATATATGAATATTTGTGTCTCCACTTAGTGCCACTTAGTGCTACGCGCCTATGTTTAACACCCGGTAGCTTTATCGTATCGTATATCTCTCCAATGACAACATTAGTAATCACCCCTTGCAGTTTTGCCGATACGTTATATCTAGGTAGGATTGCAGATTCATTTGTTAAATTATTATTGCGTTTTCCTAACTATCCTCTGAATTTAAACTAAATATAAAATGCCTGGCAATTGTGTATACTTTGGAGTGGCACATGGCAGCAAGTAAAAAAGCGTCATAATCACGCCTAAATCGTGGGGTCTGGAAACCCTAGTTATAGAACATTCTCTATAAAGACAATCAATAAAATATAAAAATATAGTCGAACTTTAATAGCTATAATTAGATTTTTTTTTCGATTTTTCTGAAACGTTTTGCCCGCGAACACTGATGATAGACATAGACCCGTGTAGCTTGGTTTTTGAACGACCCCTTTTAATTTACGGTTGGCAACATTGAGCTACCTTATCTGTCATTTACATAAGAAATAAGATTTAATTTAAAGCAAGACCAACATAAAAATAGAGGCCACGACCCTGAAAAAATCAGCTGTTCTCCCGGGGCTGAATTTTACATTGGGTCTTATGGGAGGTCAGACGTTTTTTTATGATATTTTTAAAATGGCACTACAGATTTCCGCAAAATTTCAGTGAAATATTCTCAGACACCATCCCGATATTCCACCAAAGGTTTGTAAGGAAGCAACATGATTAAAAGGTTAAAATCTTCAAGATTTAGCATTCTTTATTTTTAATTCAAATTACCCGCCATGTACCACATGCCAACTGTTATATTTGACATGTATTTGACTTTGTCATCTGTGATTGTCAAATTCGCTTCTGCTTTAAACTAAATTTTTGTGTGAGCTAATGAAGCGGCTATGAAAAATTAAGGATTACTATACATCAAAAAAAAATTGTTCTGCCAGAATAAAGTAAAAACAATCTCAAAAACGGCTTTATTTAAAAAAAAATCAAATATTCATGAACCGTCATTCCAACTTCAATATTTTAAAGACAATCAGCTGTGTCGTAACGTGACCATCAAAAGAAAATCAGCCCCGGATGTGACGTCAACAAAGTGGAGGATCGTGGCCCGTCCATTTTGATAGCCCTGTTTAAAGTTAACGCAGGGCTATCAAAATGGACGGGCCACGATCCTCCACTTTGTTGACGTCACATCCGGGGCTGATTTTTTTTTGATGGTCACGTTACGACACAGCTGATTGTCTTTAAAATTTTGAAGTTGGAATGACGGTTCATGGATATTTGATTTTTTGTTAAATAAAGCCGTTTTTGAGATTGTTTTTACTTTATTCTGGCAGAACAATTTTTTTTAAATGTATAGTAAGCCCTAATTTTTCATAGCCGCTTCATTAGCTCACACAAAAATTAAGTTTAAAGCAGAAGCGAATGTGACAATCACATATGATAAAGTCAAATACATGTCAAATATAACAGTTGGCATGTGGTACATGGCGGGTAATTTGAATTTAAAATAAGGAATGCTAAATCTTGAAGATTTTAACCTTTTAATCATGTTGCTTCCTTACAAACCTTTGGTGGAATATCGGGATGATGTCTGAGAATATTTCACTGAAATTTTGCGGAAATCTGTAGTGCCATTTTGAAAATATCATAAAAAAACGTCTGACCTCCCATAAGACCCAATGTAAAATTCAGCCCGGGAGAACAGCTGATTTTTTCAGGGTCGTGGCCTCTATTTTTGTGTTGGCCTTGGTTAACGCTACCGAGCGCCATCTATACGCAAACAATGAAACCACATTTTGGGGCCATCTATTCGGAAATATGCGAACTAAAACCGCAAAGACACTAATACCACGGATCAGCTAATACTACGGACAGAAACGAGTATAATATAGGTTTCTGCTACGGATCATCTAACAAATAATACGCTATCATCGAAAGATAGATGGCGCCACCCAAGAACAATTTAGACCGCAGCCTTCGTAAACTAACGAGCCACGAACCAGAAAAGGCAACATCGCAAATTGACCGGCTGGTGGGCCGATATATACATGGGAGATATAAACATCTGCTATTTGTTTTGATTGTAGTTTGGCGATTTTGTATTTTTTTTTTGTAAAAACTAATAAACTGTGTTTAGGCGTGTTATATTTAATTTTTAAAACAAACAAAACATTTGGAAATAAATATCAGTGGCCATTAATCATGTTAAAAAATATGTAACAAAACCTGGAATAAACAGAAGAGAAATTACTTTAAAAACACAATTTGTGAGAACAACCCTAAAGTTCGATTCATAGTACCATGAAGTAAGCAGTATGAAGTGAGCAGTAAGAATTAAAAATGGTTCCTTTCTTACTGCTAAGTTATTACTGTCAAGTTTGAACAACAGGATGTTGGTGGCATAGTTTCTTATGTCTGACTGCTTACTTTACAGAACTATGAATCTAGTTTCAGTGGTAACATGTTAATTTAAACTTTAAATGAACTTACCTTTTTTTCTATCTATTCTATTTAGCCTTCGTCAATCCATCTTTGGCCAAGTTCTCCAGTTTACAATACATTTGTTCAATCAATCGTCTTTCTGTCTGATAATATGACTGGCAAATTTCCATTTTAATTTTGCTACTTCTGCTCTGACATCCCTTACTTTTGTTTTATTTCTTATCAATTTATTCCTTTTTCTACCTGTTAGCTTTACATGTAACATTTGTCTTTCCATTGATCTTTGGGCTTTTGTTACCTTATCCATGTTTGATTTTGTAAGTGTCCAGGTCTGGGATTCATAGGTAAGTACAGGAATGATACACTGGTTATACACTTCCGTTTTGAGGTACTGAGGATATTTTTTATTTCTTAATATGTTGCTTAATTTACCGAATGCTGCTCAGGCCAATCTTACTCGTCTCTTGATTTCAGCTGTTTGCTTTTCTTTTTTCAGTTTAATAATTTGTCCCAGGTCCTATATATTCCTCTACTTGTTCTATTTGCTTTTATATTGATTGATATTATCAGCATATCTTGGTGGTTCAGAATTGTCAGTTTACTTTGATGCCTATTTCTTCCCAATCTAAGCTTTTAAAAACATCTTCTAGGGCCTGGTTAAATAATTTAGGGAATATTGTGTCACGCTGACACCTCTTCTTATGCGGATTGGCTTGGTTCCTCTGTGGATTTTGATTAATGTTGTTGCTTCACTATATATATTGGCTATTAAGTCTGTATATCTGTGATCTATTTGGCTATTAATTAAAGATCTTTTACTCAATGCTATCGAAAGCTTTTTCGAAGTCTATAAACGCAATATATATTTATATATATTTCCATACCCTCCCTTTCTTCAATTTTTTTTCGCCTGTCGTCAGGATTTTCTCTTACTGGAGGTTTGGGGTTTGACATATACTCGGGTTGAGATTCAAATAGCTGAGCTATTGCCTCATTGTTTAACTTAGGGAATGTTAGTGGCACCTCCTTTTGTATTCCCTCTTTATCCCTAATTATCTCGGTTCTAACAACGTCACTTATGTCAAAATGTTTCCAACAAACCACTGAAGATGCAGTCACAACATAATCTTCTCTGTGTATGGCCTGAAGCCAAGCATTTTTTAGGTCATTTTCTTTTGGGAAGCTAAAGGTTGTTTCGTGACCCTCGTCATTAATCATAGATGCATCGTTACTTTTGCAACCGGGTACCCAACACTTTCGCGGCATGTTTAAAATTTAAAAAAAACAGACCAAAAATTCCAAACAAAAACAAACATCTAACCTCACTTATTACCGGTGTACAAAAAGTCTTTTTTACACAGCTTTTATTAAGTAGGTAATATAATTTTAAGTTCACCACACATCTCACTAAAACCAGAACAGTTGTTTTATTTGGTAACGCGATTTGAAATATACTAAAAGTTAAAAAAAACATTATCTGCGCGGAAACGACCAGTAACTAGCGTGGTGGGCGACGCACGTGGACGAAAATGACTGGCCTCTACGCTGTGTTGCCGTTTCTTCTGGTTCGTGGCTCGTTAGTTTACGAAGGCTGCGTTTAGACGCGTTTACATCTACAATGGTTTGAAGTACAGTCGAACCTCTATAACTCGAACTCAAAGGGACAAACAAAACAGTTCGAGTTATAGAAATTCGAATTACAGGGTTATAATACATATAAAAAGTGCAGGAACCACTTAAAAGGTTCCAGTTAGAGAGGTTCGACTGTATATCTTGTTCATTATTTACGCCCACTTGAAAGTTAAATTGAACCCCCAAAAAAATACTTTGATAACTTGGTAATCCAATTTATTTCACGTTCAAATTTACAAAAATATATCATACACACTCAAGCAGGGCTTACACAGCGACATGTAATTATGAATAAATTAGCAACCCTTTTTATTTTTAAGAAAGAGATACAATACTTTTATTAGTTCATATATGGAAAATGTTGCTGTGTACCCTGCAAACCTTATAGAGGTACAACAATATTATTTTTTCAAACATTCCAGTCAGACAACTTAAAGCTATTGGGTAGCTCTCGATTCAAGCCGCAAATTTGTTATTATTTTATTTGTTGAATTTTGAGTTTTACTTTCAGTAAACGAAGTATTAGTCCAAGACCCCATCTAAAATAAAATCGTTTACACAAAACACCTAGGTCGCATCACTAAAGCCAGATCTTAAAATACCCATTAGGAAACATCGAGTGTCAAGCTTTGGTCCGAGGTGCTTTAACTCAAGGGTAATAATAGAGGTGTTTTGATTATCTTCGTGCAAATTTAAACATTTTATAGCACGCACCCCCTTTGAGGGGCAAATTTGAACCCTGTTTTTTAAATAAAGAAAGTGAGTTGTTGTTGTAAAGGTGACTTAAATATTTTCATCGCCATATAAACAATTTAAGATTAATTTTTGAGATATTTGCCTCCAAAATCACTATAGGGTGATAAAAAAATAAAATACCTGAGAATAAGTCATTGCAAAATGTTTGCTTGAATAAAACGAAATTTTTCTTAAAAAAACGCTTTTTTTATCGCTCTATAGTAATTTTCGAAATTTTTACATGGTTACATTGAAGAGACATTCAAAGTACTACAGACCCTCTTTACTTAATTAAAATAAAAGTTTTACCCCTGGAAGGGGACGAGTGCTCCAAAAATTTTAAGATTAAAAGCTTCTTTTGAAAATTGAAGCTCTCAAGTGGTGTGTCAGATTTTTTCCATCTCCCTCCAAGATACCCAAAATCAGCCTTAAACGTCGAATTTGGTACACCCTGCATATAGGTTGTAATCCGATTTTTTCAATTAGCCTTTTATTGAAGTTACCATGTGTGATGATCAAGAAAAAAATTATTTTCGGCACGCCATGCATTGCAGCTTAAATCGAGATCCATTTAACTATGTTAAACTTTAGAGTGAACATCAAATGGTGTGCATTTTTTTTAGATTGTTTTCTTACAGTGGATTGAATCTTAATGATCGAAAGGATTGGATATTGTTGATATTTAACTTTTTCATTTGTACAGGTTGCTTTTTAATAAACACTTATCCCTTTTACCTTTATATAGAAATGAGACAGATTTTTCTACTACATAACTGCATACGATAGTTATGAGTATTATGCTTTAGCATTTTTGCTTCCTGAATCTAAAAATATCTTATTTAAAGGATAATGAAACGGGCATACTGCATACGATAATATTCCAAATAAAAATAATCATACTATTTCCTTCAAAATAAAAGGAATTTTTATTTGGAGTATTATCGTATGCAGTATGTCCGTTTTATTATCCTTTAGATAAAATATTTTTAGATTCAGGAAGCAAAAATGCTAAAGCATAATACTCATAACTATCGTATGCAGTTATGCACAAAATAAAAAAAAGGATTATATTTTACAAAACTTTTTTGTTTTTCGAAGATAAATATAAAAAAATTTAGAGGGATGCGCATTTAATTAAAAAACCCTGTACATTTGGATCTTCTTCGAACAGTACAGAAAAAAACCATACATCCAATTTAATAAAATTGGCCAAAAATACCATAAGAAAAAAAGTACGGCGTCGGTGGTTAATCCCTCCTCACACAAGCCACAATTTTTGATGGGTAAAAAAAAAGGGAAAGATAATAAATATTATTCAATTTTGATATAGGGTTTTTGTCTCTTCTATATTAGACTCCTAGATCCACAATAAAAAAATCATAACAGGGCAGCGTTATAAAAATAAACTACAAATCTACAAAAAACATCCTGAATAATTTGGCAATGCAAAAAAACAAGAAATTTACAGGGTGTCCGGATTTAAAATAGAAACTGCTTACTTACACATAATAAGTTTTTGAGGATTGAGTTTGTTATAAATTATTTTTTTACAAAATCCTAGCAATAGTAGTTTCTAAGATAAATCGAAAAGATGTCGCTGGGACACCCTGTATTAGCTTTTATACTTTTTAGGACAATCTGTAAAAATTTATAAACTATGTAAGTGGTAATCAAAACAGGTTCATATTGCACGTGAGTATTTGTTTTTGAAGTACAGAAATTCTAACATTTTATATACAGGGTGGATAATCAAAAAGTCTCCATCTAAAATAGATAATGTTAAACTCGAACTTTTTTTTAATTCGGTAAAAAAGTAAAAAGCATTTGACCAGAAAATGAACACAATATTTTTTTTTAGATTTGGCAACGGCAAATAGTCTAAAACACATCCCTGTTAATAAATTTATGAATACTCTTTGTCACTAATAGTTTTAAGACTTATACGTTAAAAATTTCGTTAGAAAAACTGTACTTTTAAACGCACCAAAATTAAAGGCTATTTCAAAAAATAACGGGAAAATCACTAGCGCCCCAAAAAAGCTTAAAACTAATAAAGGGTCTATACTTAGTGTTATTTAAGTATGTGACCAAACTCCAAGAGAGCTTCTTTAAGTGATTCTAAATCTAAAACAAAGTTCGTATACACATGGGACCGAAAATGCATAGTTTTTTTGGATCTAGGATATCAAACTTTTAAAGAAAAATCGGTTTTTCATAAATATATTTTAGACAGTTTTGTTGAGATTTGGCCGTGCTGTTTGTAGTAAGAAGAGGCTAATTCAGCCATAATTAGATAAAAAATTTTAAAGTTCCGTAGCGTCACCCTACCCAATATTTTTGATAAAAAAATGAGCGCCACAAACTTTTACAATTTTTATATTTTTTCCAATGAAGCCACCACTCATGAGTTGTTAATAATGCATTTCTGGACACCAATGTTTATACAAAATTTTCTTTTTAAAATTACAGAGGCATGAAGCATTCCTCGGAATTTGGCCATACATTTATATAACACCCATACTGAAATCATACAAAATAAATTACCAAAAGTATAGTGATCCACTGCGGGAAAAAACTGATATTTACCATGAAAACTAACTACCCATACATTAAGAAATATTTTGCAATATTCATTTTGTATAGGCTGACTTAATTTTAGAGTTCTAGACCACAGTACACCGGTCTATTTATTAAATGATGAGTAACAGGCTAAAATTTTGTAAATAGTCTTATTTTGCCGAGAGGCCCAACTTTGTCGTCTGCTAAAATTCTTGAAAATGATTCCTAAGAGAGTGCGCGGGCGCAGAAATCTTTTGAGCTTCGTCCTAAAAAATGCAAACATGCGATTTTAGGGACAATGTTGCCACTTACTTTCAAACGCATTTTCTAAGCCACAGAAAAAGAAACTGCCAGCTACTAATTTTTACTGTTCATTTATTTATCTCGTAATGAAAAAGTAAAAGAAAAAAATTAGTAACCGGTTATTTTTTCTGTGGCTTAAAAAATGTGTTTGAACGTAAATGGTATCTATCATTGTCTCCGAAATCGCAATCTTGGCTTAATCAGTCCGAAGCTCAAAAGATTTCTGCGTTTAGGAATCACTTTCAAAAATATTTGTAGAAGAAAAAGTTGAGGGTCTCAACAAAATAAAGCTATGAACAAAAATTCAGCCTGTACTCGTCACTTAAAAAATAGACCAGTGTACTGTGGACCATTCCTAATATATTTTAATACACAGTGGGATCAATAAAGCTGTTTTTTTTTTACATATTGGATTGTTCTTTCAAAAATATTTTTTAAAATACAAAGTTGAAACATTTAACGTCTGTGGCTACTTAAAAAAATATAACAGCAGCCTCACCAAATCAGACTTATAGATAGGTAGGTAAAAATAACAAAGAAGCCTCAGGAACGCGACGTTGGACTATACAGCGTATTTCCTTAGTAAATGCAAACAATTTAAGGAAATAGTTTAAGAAATATACATGTATTATTTTAACCCCAAACTGATTAGCAAATAAAAAAGCACAACAGAATTTAAACAGTACCACAGATGGCTCGTTCGCTAAAATTAAAACAAAACAAAGTAAATTCGGCACATACCTTAAAAACAAAATGTTATTATTCCAGTAAACAGCAACATTAAAGTCATTTTACTTTTTTTATTTCTGTAATAGATACCCAGATTTCTTTTCTCAATAACAGAAAATTTTAAAAAATTTTGGTGGTCAAACATATGCCAAATTCTAATAATAATAAGATTTAAAAGTTTAAAAAAATTAAAAACCTTAAGAACAAAAGTGTGAAAATAAATGTCATTATGTTTTTAAAATACCAAAAATACTTCATTAATGTTTGCATGTACTTAGAAAACACTCTGTATAGTTTTTAATTAAAAGTAATCCCGCCGACTTCCTTTATATAATTAAAAAAAACTAATAAAGGATATCAGATGTTCATTCAACAATTGGGTACCTAATAAAAAGTAACTGCTTCTTAATTCTTAAAAAAGGACGAACAAACATTAACTTAATGGATATCAAACCAAAATAATAACTAATTATCTAAAAAATAACTTAAATGGTATTAGGACAAAAATTCGTACTAAAAACTAAATCTTTAATTAATATTAGAGGGTATATTTGAGGTAGTTTTGGAGGTTTTCATTAAAACTAACAAAAAAATAGACCTTTTAGAATTATTGGCTTTTAAAAAAACAAACTGGTAAAGAATTACTTATTTTCTAAAAAAAAAACAACGATGCTTTTGGGAAACTTCTGGTATTTCTAGGTGAGATATAACAAGCCGATTTTAAGCTACGAGGGATTTTTAGAAAGTCTGCATTTTGGCAGGAGGCTATAAATTTTGTTTCAAAAATGTTTGTTATCCAAGTCCATAAAAAAATCATAAATAAAAAAAGTACTCTGCCAATTTATGGGCCCCTAAGCTCACACTAGTCTACCCCTACACTTTTTTTGGCTTTTGTTCGGTGGATTTTATTCATTTTTAAATGGGACCACCATCTAGAGTCAAAACCCAACCCAGGTACTAAATTTTATCAATCGGGCAAGCACTGTTTGGGTTATGCGCGTTGGTCGTTAGAGAGAGACATAAAGACGACACGACAAAGTTTCAAAATCGCAAAGATATGTGATTTTTTTTGAAATCGTAGCAATTTTTTTCTTATTTTTGACACGATTACCATAGCTCACACTACTATAGTTATAGTATGTGTGTGAGCTAATAAATATTTAGTGTGATACGTCATTTTAAGCGAAATTTTACACTGATTTTTAAAATCTAATAAAAGGAGGGTCATTTCAAAAAAATACCTATTTTATATTATATCTCAAAAGCTAAAAGTGACATAAAATTCACTTTAACAGATATATTATTAAAAAAAAAAAAAAAAATTAAGCAACCAACACCAAAATGTGATTTTAATAAATAAAAAATTTATAAAACCGACTTTTAAAAAACTCCCGTAGCTTCAGAAACAATAATGCGAATGTCCGGCTATTTCACGTTTACGTCAGAACACTTTCGGTAAACCTCAGCTTGGTTCAGAAGATCTGAACAGAGCCCAACTGATAGCTAGTCTTTTTGGACGACTAGGCATGTGGTGAGAAATCAATCAAATACATAATAGACCCACTGGTGGTCGCAGTGGAAGAGCTGCAAGGCCCACTAACATTTAAATCATCATCACCTTCTCTTGAAAATCAAGCCAAGCAAGTTAGAGTGGGCGTATTTATTTTATATCACCTAAAAATACCTGAAATCTCTAAAAAACAGGAGACCGTGTAGTTATAAAGTATCAAAGTCATTATTTTTGAATAAATTTGTTGTTAATTTCCGTTTAAATTTGAAAAATAGCAGTCTGTAATGTTATTTTTATGTATTTCCAAACACATATTTTATTGTTTTGACGTAAAATACAGGAAAACATTGCAAAATAAAAAAAAAAAAATTCTAAAAGATCCGTAAGTAAATAAACAAAAACTAGAAACAGCTTTGGGTAAAGAAAAAAAAAATGGTGTTAAAAACTAAAAATAAATTAGAAAAAAAAAGTTTGTGCGGTTGGTAACTAAGAGAACACACCGCCCTTAAACAAAGCATGGTGTTTTTGAAAAGGCTTAAAAAAACTGAAACTAGGGACTAATTGCTTGACATCACTAGAGTGTAGCACACTAAATTTAAATATCGCCGCTGCTTGACCCCGTAATTTTTTGACAATTAAAAAAAAGATTAATAATTAAATTTAGTGATGTAAGTTAATATCGTATAATTAATTATGTTATAAGTAGCAGTCTTTTAAAAACCAGTGCGTTACACTCTAGTGACTTCAGATAATCACTCCACGCTTTTAGTTTTTTTTAGGTCCTTTCGAAAAACCTATACTTTGTTTAAGAGCGGTGTGAGAAGGCAATTCTTACCAAGCATAACTTAATAAAAATTTAAAAATATTATCTTAATTCCATAAACAAAGTTGAAAACGTAAAATATAAACGCACTAAAAATCTGTACAGATCAACAACAAAATAAGTTACGGGCAGTAAAATTACATAATATACTCAAATTAAACAACTATAGAAGAAAATATAAACAATTAATAACACAAATTACTTAATTTCGATTTTCTTGGACACTAAATGCTTATGCGACTTGTTGCTGCAACTCTAAAAAATGGCACGCAACTTTACATTTTGCCTTTAATAGCTAATCACAATCCTGCACGAAGTTACCAAGAAAAGCTAAATTAGGCATATGTATCGCGCAGAAACTATTGCATGATTTTTTTGTACACCGGTCGCTGTAGGAATGTTTTGTGAATGTATTAATTGAATTTTTGGCGTCTCAAGCTAGCAAATATATTTAATAGTTTTCAAATAAACATATTTTCTAATCACAAATAGGGATGGGCTCACGGAGCAGTACCTGTTCATTTCGGAACAGGTTTTCCAAGTTGTTCCGTTTGGTCGGAACAGTTTTGTTTTTAAATCTTAACACAATCCACGGATAACAGAAATAATCGGCAGTCTACGAACAAAGAAAGCAAGTGAAGACCTGCTGACCTTTTTTTATTTTGGTCACGAATTTTAGTGTGGGCGCCCTTTTTAACATTCGACCTCCCGCCCCGTGAGGCACGCTACGCTATTTTGACCAGTCCAGTTCGGAACAGGAGAGCAGAATTTTTGGAACAGGTTTTTTTCTGGAACCGGAACAGTTTGTACCTGTTCCTAAAAATACGCTGTTCCGCCCATCCCTAATCACAAATATTCTTTTTATTAGCGTTTATTTGAAAATTATTAAAAATATTTTTTTTTCAAGAAGGCAACTGTTGAAATGAACATTTAGCTCAAAAGCACGCCAAAAAATGTAATAAATTAAACTATTTCTAAAACTGTAGTGGAAAAATGATTCTATCCTGACTATTTGCATTGAAAAAATATGGTTAAGGTAACATTAAAAGGGTACAAAACAGATTTCACAGGCAAATTCACACTTTTCAATATATAGCTATTTCCTAAAATAGTATAAAAATCTAATCCTGTAGTAAATATCCAAAAATTACGTCTTTCGATGATTTTTCTCATAAAATTTATTGCGGTTTTGTTTTACGTTTAAAACTACCGATAAAAACATGTATAGGGTGTTATTTTAAATTTGACAAAAATGATTAGCAGAAATCATGTAAAATTGGTTATTTTAATTTAGAACTTCCCTTGTTAAATTGTAAAATTTTCAGAAGGTATGTATATGTTTACCCTTTCCACGAAAAAGTAGACATTTTTGACTAAAATAAAAAAAAAATGTTTTAGCTTTTTTAAAACGTGATAAAAACGCACATTAAACTTGATGAGGATTACATTTTTATACAATTTTAGGAATTTGTAATATTTTTGGCCACTTTGGTTTACCATGAACTAGATGGTACCGTGTCGAAATACGACGTGTAAATTAGTTAAGGTTTTATTAATAAAATTAAAACTATTAAAACAAGCGGCCCCAACGTAATACTTCATTTTGTATGTCAAAACATTTGCGGAATGTGTGTGTGTGTACCCTGAGCTGATTAAAACTAAAAAAATCACAGACCAATAATAGTTTGATATTTAAATGACCTCAAAGCTAAGAAAAACAAGCTTTAAATTCAATTCAGGTTTAGTGTCTCTAGTATTTTTCCGTGGGTAGCTCGAAAGCTTAACCTAACGGGGGTCCAAGACCTAATGGACACCTAATAAGTGTTGACAGTTAACTGTTTCGTCCTTATGGGACTCCTCAGAACACTGCTTGGTCAATGTGACACCCTTGCAAAGTTAGACGGTTTTGTCTCTCATCATACGTTTAAAGTGAGAAAACAGAATCACCAAAGCCGCAAGAGCGTCATCTACCAAAATACGAGAGAAACAAAAACCGAAATACTTATATCGCTCAACTCAATTCTGATCCTGCACCAACTATCAAAAAACTATAGGTGCATCTGAATGCATACTCCAAACCATTTCTGAGTTCATGTTTCGTAGATTTTTCTAATCAAATTTTGTAGTGCCTTTTTGTCACGTTTAAAAAAATCTAAAAAAGTTGCTTCTCTGTAATTTTAGGCAAAAATTGGATAGTAACATTCAAAGAGGGGCTAATATTGTATGTTTACCACCAACAAATTAAACAGAGTTAAAAAGGATAGTCTAGAAAAACAATTGTTAAGAATAACCAATTTTTCAAGATTTCTGCTAAAATTGATCACTTACCAAATTTAAAAATTATAGGCTATCCTTTGTTAATTGTAGTAACTTTTTTTCAGGAGGTACATAATTTTTAACGCTCTTTCGAATGTTATCAGTAATTTTTGCCTAAAATTTCACAGTGAAACTTTTTTTTAGCATTTGACAGTTGCTACAGAACCAGATTTTTATAAAATTTTAGAGGGTTGCTAATATTTTTGGCCATTACTGTGAAAAAAAGTTTACATAAAAGATCTACTGTTGGTCTGTGATAATATTATTTACGGAGAACCCTGATTATTACTATTTTTTTTTTAAGTATATGCACCGGTTTAGCGCATCGCATATTGTTATCAACAAATTAAACTTTCCTTTACACCTATATTTACACTTATCTTAATTGTTTGAGCATTTTTATAAGCTTCTTAATAATTTTTAGACTTTTCAAAGATGTACCACATCAAATTTACAAGCTGAGTAAGCTCAAATTAAAAAAAAGTATTTCTTGCTATATATTTCGATTTGGTACTAAAGTGAAAAACACATTTTTATTTAATAAAAAATAAAACACCTGTGAAAATAATTTTTACATACATAAATTATAGTACCGGTGAATTGTAAATCTAATTTTTTTGTGGCTATCGCAAAAAGTAATTTTGTTTCTCTTGCATGTCTTCGAGGGCGCGTTATAGACTGTTCGCCAAACAAAAATAGAACACAATAAAGATATTTTTTGGTGCACAAGAAGACCCAACAAAATAAAGAGTCGATTAAAATTTTAGGCACGGCAAATAAGGCTTTCGAAAGTTTTTTAGTTTTTACATAGATGTAAGCATGCCATTTTAAACTTTTAATTTATCAACCGTTGATTTCCGTATCGGTGGAAAAAACAATAGTTTTAGTTTGGTTACGTTTCAGTTGATTAAACCATCATTAGACATATTCCTCTCTGTACGTTGCACTCCTTCGTAGAACCATACATGCCTTAAATCCCTGGCATTTGTTATAATTCAAAAATATTTCTGACCGTTGCACAGTGGAACGTTTGGCTAATCTAGGTGGACATGGTTAAGTATATATATATATATATATACATATAGTTTTTGTTGGACTGAAACTTTAGTTTGTGAGAATTTGTTGATGTTAGTTTTATTATTTTCTAATTAACTGAAATCTCTACTTTATGACGCATTATTGAAATTTTGTCGAATTTTGACGTAAACCATAAGTATTTTGTTTGCCTGCAACTCTAAAAATAGAAAACGTATTATTTACGTTTAAAAATATTTTTTTTTGATACCTTCACAAATGTGCCCTTTGGAGATTTTCTAACCTAAATTAGTCATTTTTCGTGCAATTTTCTCTACCAGGATGGGTCGGTGTGTCTATTTGTCTACAGGGTGTCCAGATAAAAGTAACTACATAGGGCTTTATGGGAATTTCTGAAACATTAACACTTACGATATTGGTTAAAAAGCAAAAAAGTGGCGCTATTGCCAGCCCAATCAAATCCTGTGTCGAAGTTAAAAATATCTACAATGGGTTTTAAAATAATTCCCAAAAAGTTATTGAAGAAAACTATATAAATAAGACTAGGCCAATCAAATGACGTTAGCGATATTTTTAAGGACTTAAGTTTTTCTCAATATTTTGAAACTAATTGGACCCGGAATTGCGCCACTTTAGGTATTCAAAGAGGAAGCCTTTGAGACAGAGGACCTTTTGAATCTGAGGTGGCCTGATATTCTGCCCTTTGTACAGAAGACGGGCAGATTCCTGAGCGAAGGAAGGACGCAGTAGGGGGATGTCCGGGGGTTGGAGAACAGGGCGCTTTATGTGCCTAGTCCCCAGGCCCAGAGCCTACACCACACTACTACTACTTTTATCTGAGTTACCCTGTATCTATGTGTATGGGTCCATTATTATAGTAAGTAACGCTCAAGGGGGGAGGGGGATAATTAAGCTTCACTTTACACTTTTATGATTCTTTAATGTATTCTTTCTTAAAAATGCATTACGGAAGGGGAATGCGGGGTTACGTAATTTAAGAATATGCCCTATGTATGTCTAAATGATGGGTTTTTGAAACTCTCGAAAAGTCGGCCTTCATCGATTTTTTCTAAACAGTAACGTTTGACTCTGTAATAAGCTTAAACAAGCTTAATAAAAATGCATTGGGTTTATTTCTTTCCTGGTTTCTATTTAATTTTACACACTGAGCGTGTCCGATTCAGCCTAGCTTTACGCTGTGACGGGTTCACAACATATTATTACATAGAGGTTGGTGTTCTGTTAGTAATTTTTTTTTGGGAGCAATATATGTAACACTCACGAAAAAAACAATGAGAAACAAAATTATTTTACCTGATAGTAATGTTTGAAAATCATTTTTATTCTTTACAATAATCTGCTTCAAATTGATAATTAATATAAAAAAATGTTGGGCAAACAACTAGCTTCAGTAAATTTAGTGAAGTCCTCTTAGAAAAAAATTCCGTAATTTTTAAAAACTTACCAAATGTGTGTTACTTTATAAATATTCAGGACCTTTATGAGTGCAGAAAGTAAGGAAGCTGTTTTGGATAAAAATAGTGCCACTGTTGTTTAAAGGCGATACTTTTACAAGGTTTTAATGTTTTATAAGCAGATCGGTATTTTACCATTACCAGTAGATATGGGTCATTAGTTTAAATTAAAACATAAATAGAAATAAAATAAATACTGTCCTGTAAAAATAATATTATTTTATTTAATCGACATACAGTCAGTCAGTTACGTAAATACGTATCTCTCACAGTTTAATAAAAAATAATTATTTTCTGCTATTAGAAATACCTACCAAAAATATTTATTTATTTTACTTTTCTTTTGCACAATAAAAATGTAAAGTTTTTTGATAGTTCAGGCATGTAGGAACAATTCCCAAATTGGACTCAAAAATTAAAATATTAAAACTTAAAATATTTTTTTGTAATAACAACACACATTAAATAATTAACAAAAAAGTGCTACTTTTAAAACAAAAAAGGATTATTTTTACCAAAAAATACTCCATTAAATTTTTGCACTCTTTAAGAATCCCGTAGAAAAGAAAACTGGAATTAAAACCTAAAATTTATTTACATAAGAAAATAAATCGTTGTCTATGATTATTTTTTCAAAATTTAAAATATAAGGTTACTAACAATTTACCAAATACCATGTTTTCAAATTTTTGTACAAGTACACAAAGGCACAACACATATTACTTAACAACACTGTAAGTAGTTGTACTGTTTTAAGGTGATAGTCTTTACAGGGTGTCCCCAAAATAATCCACTAAAAACAAAGGAGGGAAATAAAAATAAGATAAACTATAAGCCGATAGATAAATATTTGAAATATAAAGAAAACAAATAAAGATAGAATAATTTTTTTATATAAAAAAAAGTTTTGTTTCATTGTAAAAATCTCCTACTTAGCTGTAGTTAATCATTTTCAGAACCCCTTGTATAAGTAGTAAAGTATGGGTACAATTGGTTTTCAATATTTCATATTCATATGTTTTTTCATAAAGCACAGTTTTGACAGTTCAACATTTGCTTTATTAAAAAACCCATGAAAATGACATTCAAAATACAAAGGAAATAATAGCTCGCAATATCTTGAAAGGTAACAACCAACAGTAATCCCTCATTTTAAAACATTGACAGGTTCTTCCTCAATTTTTCGACATTTAACTGTCAAATTTTTCTTTTTATTTGCAGAAACAAAAATAAAGACTCATTCTTTATTTTTGATACATTTGTTTATTTTGTAATATTTGAAACAATATTTTTGTATCTATAAAATAATATGCTTTAATACAAAATCTAGATCTTTGATGTGAAATTCCTTTTTTGTTATTGCAATTAAATTAAGAAAAATTTACTGTAAAACGTCAAAAATATGACAGTGTGATTGGGAATCCTCAATATAACTTTATCCATTCACTCACAAATCATTCATTCAATCAATGATTCTCTACAAAATATGTTTTATTTATTATTATAGGGTTAGTTTTATTCTTTTATTTAGGTATAGAAAAATTCTATATGTTATTACGTTCAGGTACACAATTTTTACGTACTCGAATGTCAAAAATTGACGTTTCGGGTATTGTTTATTTCTTTAAAAAAACTTATGTTTTGAATAAATAAAGCCAGTTCGTGCCCAAAAATTAACTTTACATTACAACATTAACCGACTTATCGAAACTATACATGGTGTTTCAAAATTCAATAACATAATTTAGTTGTTAAATCCCTCTAAATTATTTCAAAACAAAAAGTTCATAGGGATACAAACCCTTAGTTTAATTTTTTTTATAGCTCCTGCAGTGTTTGAGATATTTAGCTAAAATTTGGCATGTATATTTAGTTATAGGCACTACACTATTAGGCATACCAAATAAGATTTAATTCAAAAAACGAAACGATTTCGCTACAGTTTTCTATAACACAACTAGACTACTGAAATGCCAAACATTGTTTTAAAATATTTATTTCTGTTTAAGCCATAACATTTTTTTTATTTTTCGAATAAGATGAATTAGCGAAAACTAATAAGATTGTTAAAAATGCTTTACAAAACCACCCCGCAAAATTTCGACGCGTTCCGCTTTCTCGTTTTTTATTTCTATTAGGACAAAGATTTGGCCAAATAATGGAATATCAGTGTTGTGTATGGTAAAATTTCGGGCAAAATTTGAACCCATACGGAATTCAACACTAAAATTATGTTATTGAATTTGGAAACACCTTGTATTTTAAGTCTAGGTAATACCAAACGTTGTAAAAATTCACAATTTTAACCTAAATACCTGTTTTTTGGAACAAATCTTAAAATAACAAAAATTTTGCAAGTTTTTAGATTCGGAGATGCAAAAATTAATTAACTTTTAGGCATTTATTGTTGTCAGAAAATTGATTTGATGAGCATGAACCAGGCTTAGTCTGCAGGAGTGTAGGTATTTGTCAAATAGTGACAGATCTATGGTATAGAGATTTCTTGATTCTACTCAAAAATTGAGCAAGCAATTTTTGCTAAAAAAATATCTTTTCTAACGCAAATGTCAAAAAAAAAACAATAATCGACGCGTCCTATTACATTAGAAAAAATATTATTGTTATCTAAATCAGTCCTGTGGGGTTTGTTTATCTGTAAAATAAGGCCGTGGTGTAAAGGAAACTCAAAAATACCTTTTTTTCTATGGTAGAACGAATTTCATCCATTGGGAACTAAGATAGGTGATAGCCGATTTCTACTCTGCATCGAACGATTTAGATATAAATCGTCCAAATCGTGACTCAGTTTAAAATTCTTCGACGAGTCATCGGGACAACTGTGACTCAGCAGTGACTCGTCTAAGTTTTTGTGGCGAAACGTGGTATACGAGTCGTCCAAAGATCGGAGCGAGTCGGTCTCGGCGAAATTTTGATGACCCTTCGATGACAGCTTGTCTATAGCATCGCCCTCTTGACATTGGACAGATGTTTTTGATTTGTCGAGTAGGCTGTGACTCGCCTGCGACTCGTCTAAATTGGTGCTTTGAGTTGCGTTCAGCGAATCAGCATTCAGCGAGCAGCAAGATGAACTTCTTCGGGAGCTCCCTAACTGACCTGAAACAAAAATTACAGAAAATCGTAAGAATTTTAACCTTTTCCAACATGCCTAAACTTCTTAATCAAATCCGAATTATGTTTTCTTTTAACAGCCCCTACTGCTAACCCAAAGACCATATACTAAAAATGAAGTTTTGATGTAAATAATATAACACATTTTACTAGCGTAGCATAGGCTTCTCAAGTTACGATTTTTTTAAAGATTCAATTTTAATTTAATTTAATTTTTGTATCTTTTTATATCTTTTTATGCCTTTATAATTTATAAAACGCGACAAAAACATTTTAATAGTAATGATAATAATATATTCTATTCAGGGCTCTCAACAGATAACCAGCAAAATAATATGAAAAATATGAAATCTTTACATAAAAATATGAAAAATATGAAATTATGAAAAAAAAATATGAAGGAAATATAAATTTAAAAAAAAATTCTTTCCATATGGCCGGTTGATTTTTTTTGGAAAATATATTTACTAACCAAAATTTTTTTATTTATTTATAAAGAGATGTATTAACAGTTTGAAAAAGTTAAGTTAGGCCTGAATGGGGTATCGCCAAAAAAAATAAGGCACATATTTTAAAAGTACATTTTCTGTGGATTTCACCTCACCTCTTTTTTCATCCAAACTTATTTTGAGAAAAAAATGATGCTGCCAAATTTTTGACCGGTATAGGTTTTAAAATAATTCATTGTTATAAATTTGGGATTATGCAAGAACAATAAAATCTTTAACATTTAGTTTTTTTTGACATTTTGAAAAGTATTTTTTGTTTTTAAATAAAGGATGCGAAAAATCAAATTTTTTGTAAAAATTTTGACAATGACATTTCTATCCGCAAAAAAAGTTGCTATAAAAATGTTTTTACAAAATTACGGTATTTTAAAAAATCTTCCGTATAATAAAAACTATAAGGTACGAACAAAAACTAATAACCGAACCAAAAAAAAGAACACTGTAAGGTAAAATCAGCCGATCGCCATCTTTATTAATAAGCGAGTATAAAAGTAGGCCATGCTGTACATTGAGGAAGGAAAGAGGCTTAAGTATACTTTAAATGAAAAAGATAATTTCAAATTGTTTGCTTCAACAGTAGTCACTACTGGAGCCAACATTAGCCACCTCAGTAGATCTTCATTGCAAAAAATATGAAAAATATGAAGTTTTATGAAGCCTGAAAAAATTTTTATATTTTCATAAAATATGAAGGTGCCGAAAGCCCTGTCTATTACTATGCAATTTCAAAACGTGATAAAATAAAACATAAAGCAACGGAAGGTGTTTATTTAATGAATTGTTTAGGACCAGAATATTACTTTTCGGACCAACAAATAAATGACATTTGGAGTACCGATGGACGCGGAATCTTTTAGGGAATTGAAAAATGTATAAACAAAAAATTTCCTGCAAAATCGGAGGTTACTGAAAGTTACGAGACCTGTCCGCCCTATATGGTTTGGCTAAGTTTAATTTATTTTATTATAATTTTTTTAGAAAATACCCGATATACCTAATTCAGACAATTGGCTACGTTTGGTTTGTTTTTTATTGTCGAGATCGTTGACTTTATTAATTTCCCCAAATAATCATTCTATTTAAGTCCTTTTTAATGTTGTGAACTATTGTGGTTAATTCTTCATTATTACTACAAATGCACAGCTCATAAATAAAAACTTCTTATGACTTCTTGTGTCGCAGCAACAGAATGTTTAAACTTAAAACTTAGATACTGTCTCGTCTGTCAAGGATGTATGATAACTTTCAGCCATCCTTGAGTGTGTATAGGTTTCCCATGTACAGTGGTTGAATGTTACTATCTATTCGTTTGAAAAGAACACCCAAAAAAAGACTGGATTTGTTAAAAAGTAACCACCTTACTAACCTCCTATCTTCTCCACCCAAAACTAAATCCCTTATCCTGGGGTACCAAAGAATTTAATGGAATGTTTTTAATTTATCATGTTCTAACATAAAATTTTGTAGAGCTCTGGTTTAAAAGTGTCAAGTGCTTGTTACCCGCCGTTTTTGTTTATTTGTTTTTTACCTTCCTAGCCCGCGCAGCAATGGCTGTTTTCGATGATTTTCTTTTTCAGATAACGCCGAAATGTGTTATTTGGGTGTATTTTGACCTATCCTAGCAATAGTATCATGATGTATGTGTGTGTGTATATTTTTTTTCTGTCCGTAACACGATAGCTCCTAAACCGCTGAACCGATTTTTATCTAATGAGCTGATTACATTTTAGTCAAAATCTATTAATGCTAATGACATTTCTTTGACGACAATTAAAAAATGTTAAAAATGCTAACTTTTGAACGGAGCATTGCATCAATATGCGGTTTTCGGAATATATAATAATGTAAACTTCGTAGGAGCTTTAGTTTCCAGGATATTTACAAAAACTGTTTTTAAGTGTTGAAGTGTGTTAATAGGCTAGCTAGGAAGGTATCAGATCCGTCATGGATCCATTTATTTTTTAAAGTATTTTGCCAGTTTTTTTTAAAACTAAATTTGGGATAAAATGTAACTGTCAAAAACTGATCGCAAAAAGTTTCTCATTACAGTAGAGAAGTCCGAGATTTTATTTCTTTTTTAACCAAAAAAATACCTGACAATCTCCGCAAATTAATTAGATAAGACTTACCGCTATGATGATGACTATTCGACGATCTCCTAGTTTTTTCCAATAACTTATGAAAGTCGAAAAATTTGGAGCTTTTGACGTTTGAGTTAGAGTCGGATTCGCAGTTGTTGGGATCCATGGATGGAACTACATCGCCATTTTGTTCCAGAGCCATGTACTAAAATTTACAAATATTTCACTATATTTTGAACAAAATCGGAGATACAAAGTTTTCCTCTTATCAAAGGGTGAATTTACGACCACCTATTTGTACCTGTATTGTACAGTGTCTCAAATTCGATGTCTGGTGGTTGAAGGTGTTTTTAGGGGATATAGAAAAAACTGTCCCCCATTTGCTCAACTTTCAAAAGCTGACGGGTATAAACCGGATTTTAATATACTCTCTCTACTAAGTTGCGAAGAATTTTTGAAAAGGTAGCATTTAGGGAGGGAGACTAAAACCTTTTTATTAATAAAAATTTTAATTTGGTGAAAATTCCTAGTTTATAATTTTTTTATACAGTAACCAACAGTCAAATTTAATTTCTTTTTTCACTTTTAGTTTTTGCGATACTACATAAAATTGTTATTTTCTGATATAATAACTATTTTATTTCTTAATATTTTGTATTGTATTTTTTACATTGTTGGTTTATATTTTATATTTTAATTTGATTACTGGGTTTATAATATTTTAAAAATGATAGAGATAGTTAAAAAAAAATTGAAATAAAATATTGGGTATGACACGTCATTTTAAACGAAATTTTACGCTGATTCCAGAAATTGAATAAAAAGAGGGTCACTTCATAAGAAAAATACCAACTTTATGGAATATCTGAAAAATTAAAAGTGACAGACAAAATTTAATTTGACAGTCGAATTTAAAAACCTAACGCACACACATTCAATCAGCTTCAGCTGGGCGCGGTGACTTGCATTCTGGCTTATCACACATCACATGCGGTCGGGTGTAAAGTCGAGTTTGTCCGGTAGGAGTCGGGCAGTCGGGTTTAAGTTTACTACTGCTCGCCGAAGCATTGGACATCTCCTAGTGACGTTTGGAGGTTTAAATATGGCCACCATTTTTAAACCAAAATATTATATTATTTTTATTTATTTCTAACCTTTATGTGTAAATAATGTCTTTGTTACAACGAAAAAAGATGACCCATATCGCAAGCTATTTATGAACAATTTATATAAATATTAGAAACTATTGCATTCACGGGAAAAATAAATTAAACCTTCAACCTAAATCTAGACTTGTAGACCTAGGATTGTAGTACTTAGCTTGTTTTAATTATATAATGTTTGTTGAGAGGACGGGTATGTTGTCCTGCGAAACTAGTCTTATGGCAAAACTCAAAAAAAATTTTACTGTGATTTAGTTTCCTGAATTTTATAATTTAATGTTGCATATTTAATTAAGGGTTTTTCTTTTATCATCGTTTCTATTTAGATTATAGACGAACCGTTCCACAGAATGAAAAGAGTTTTTATTGCCTTATCCCATAACCCACAAAAACCCTTTTCACTGTTGTTAAGGTTTAAGTATTAAATGTAATAACCCGCGAAAATTCAAATTATGACAATTGATGCTAGCAGCCATGTTGGATCCCTCTCTTCACTTTTAGTATACGCGGCGTTCACATCGTGTAAGTAATTAATGGCATTTTATTAATTAACGGGCGCGAGTATTTGCCCTAAAGATATCCCCAATTAAGGGATATTAAATTAAAGTAAAAGTTATAGTCATTCAAAAAACTAATTAGATAACTGACAGGTTCACCATTGTTTTAGATTATTTTTAAGATGTTACCTGGGGATTTTCTGTGATTCTAACGCATTCGTTGGGCAGTTGTCCATTAGGTCTACCCCTACCATTGATCTGGCCATTGGGCATGTCTGTTCTAACCTGTCAACACAAAATAGTTGCATTTATAATAGTTGTTCGAAAGGTTTTTTAAAGGATTTGGATAATATTTAGGTTTTGAAGCAGTAAAATATGTTCAAAACTTTTGTAATCCCTTTTTAAAAATTTTGAGGTATTTTAATTTTTTCCTATAGTTTTATCATGGTTCCTATCAGCCTTCTAAAGCTCAGCTCCCTAGCGTTCCTAGAAGTGGGCAATGTTACTTTTACACATCTTTACATTTATAGGGGAAGAAAGTAAATTAAAATTTTGGTGGTTTTAAACTTTTTTCTAAAGTGTTATCATATATCCTATCAGACTTCCAAAGCTCAGCTCTCTAACGTTTCTGGAAGTGGGCAATGTTACTTTTACATAACTACATTTATAGGGGGGCAAGTTAATTAAAATTTTGGGGTTTTTTAATTTTTTTCCAAGGGTTTGGTCATAATTTCTATTAGTCTGCCAAATTTCTGCTTTTAGCATGTATAGTGGAATTTTGATGATCTATACATGAGTGAGTGGCAAATTCGACGTTTTTTGTTTTAAGTTTCGTTACTACTTTATGGAAGTCCATGAAACTTTTGGGAAATACCCCAGCTGAACTTACTAAATATGGCACTGAAGAACTGTTTTGGAGATTACGGAATCTTTTCCAAAAATATTTAAATGAAGCTGTAGTACCAACTGAGTGGAAAACGTCATATATATCCACAATACACAAAAAAGGAAGGAAAGATATATGTGACAATTATAGAGGTATATCTGTAACTAGTACTCTAAGCAGAATATATGGCAAAATAATAAGAAATAAAGTGGAGAGCGAATATAAAGATATGGAGGCAGAAGAACAAGCCGGTTTCAGGGCGGGTAGATCGACTTCAGATCATTTTTTTTTGTATAACCCAAGTTATTGAAAAGAAAATGGCATACGGACAAGAGTTGCATCTGCTTTACGTAGATTTGCAGAAGGCATATGATAGTATACCACTAAATCTACTTTGGAAAGCGTTAGAAAAGACAAACATAAGCGTACAACTAATTAAGGCCATCAAAGAGTTATACCGCAATAGTAAGGCAAAAAAAGTTAAAATAAAAGCAAAACTAACCAAAGGCTTTCAAGTAAATAAAGGTCTTAAACAAGGTTGCTGTATCTCGCCTACGCTCTTCAAGATATATTTAGAACAAGTCCTTAAAGTGGGAATTCCGTTGGATGAAACCACCTTGTATACTTTGTTTCGCCGATCATCAGATAGTGGTGGCTCAGGATTATGACGACCTCGAATATATGACACGAAAACTAATAGAAGAGTACAATAAGTGGGGACTAGAGGTTAATATCAATAAGACAGAGTATATGTGTATCGGTGGAACGAAACAGGATCTAATCTTAAATACTGGGCAGCGAATTCAGTCCTGTGATGAGTATAAATACTTGGGTCTAAAAATTACAGCTGACGGAACACTAGACAAAGCTATAAAAGATAGAAACGTACAAGGAAGAAAAGCAGTAACTTTATTAAATGGAATAATTTGGGACCAAAGTATATCAAAACATAACAAAAAGCTTATATATAACACCATTGTAAAAAGTATTATTACATACAGCTCAGAAGTATGGCCAATCAAAGATAAAACAGAAAAAATGCTTTCCGCTACGGAGATGGACTATTGGAGAAGAGCAGCAGGGAAATCAAAAAGAGAAAGAGTTACAAATCAAAGAATAAGAGAAATTATGACAGTGGGTGAACGTACTTTAGTGGATGATATAAGAACAAAACAACTGGTGTGGTACGGACATGTACAAAGAATGGATGATGGAAGACTACCTAAACAAATATTACTATATTATTAAGGCCGAGGAGAAGCTGGAGAGAAGGAATGGACAGTGAAATAAGAATAAGAGGCCTAGATGATGAATTATGGGCAAACAGAAACGAGTGGAGATTGGGTATCGGAAGACGTAGAACGTTGTGAAACCGATAAATATATATGAAACTTGGAGGGGTTGTTAACTCTATAGGGACTGGCTGCTCCGTAGAACACGAAGAGAGGTGGGAGCCATAGTGGGAGTCCTAACCAGACACTGCATCCTACAAGGACATTTGGTGGTGAAGGACGCGACGTGCGAGCGGTGTTGGGTCGAGGACGAGACCTCGGCGCATTTCCTCTCATCATGTGAAGCTTACAAGGAGGCAAGAAGAACATTTCAGTGATTTCTCAGTTATAAATAAATGGACTGTTGTCTACGAGAAGTGACTTCTTTAAATGTAAAAATGAACGACCAAGAAATCTTAACTTTACCGTAGGGAGGAAGGGTTCATGTGATGGTGATTTCTAGGTATGTTCCAAAATCTTAATTCCGAGTTGTTTGCTAATCAGGGCACTTAATAGTCAATGTAAAAATGACTGTGACGCCCAAGAAAACTGCATAGACCTGTGTTTATAAATATTGTTTGGCCTTTTATTACCCTACAAAGTTAAAAATATGGCCGTTTACCTCTGTGTCGGAACGATCTGAACCTCCATGCCCTTCATCTGGTACTAAATGTTCTATTTCATGGGCTTCTGTCATACAAGGCTGATCTAGTTTCACCTGAAACAAATAAAACTTAAATTTAAGACAATAAATTAATAGTTTTGTTTATTATATGTTCGAGATTTTTCTTACTACCTTTTTTCTCTAATATAAATAAAAAAGAAACTTACTTGTACAGCCCCCAAATGCGTGGTATAGTGGGCGACCGGTTGGTGTTGATAATCCGCCCTAGATGTCGCCAGTCGCGGCCTACCGAAAGCGTGACGTTTCAAGCAGCGACGTTTAACCAGGATAAAGGTTATGCAACCTGCTATAAGCATCAGAGCCAGGAGGATTCCTATGATAACTCCTAAAAAAAAAAACAAATTTAGTTCATTTCACAGTCAAAAGATGATTTGCTTTTTTGTATTTAAAAATATTTTCATCTATGATCCTTGTATTTTTATAAACTACTAACCAAGTTTTGATTTTTGAATCACACCCCCACCATTTATTTTCATATCACTTTTATTTTCTCTGGCAACGGTGTTTGCGTGCTGACTGATGTTCATCATGGCGCCGTTGCCTGTTCCGTGTTTGTTGACACCTGCCACTACCACTACGTATTCCTGTCCAGATGTTAGGTTTGATAGGACGACTGAGAGAAAATCTACAAAAACCACAAGAATTCAGGGGTTGCAAGACTTGCACTTTTTATTATGATAATTTTTTTCTAAATACCATTAATTAACGACGATTCTTTCCCGTATTTACCCCCGTTCTCCCCAATAAATAAAAAAAAAATTAAAAGTCAGGAACAAAAAAAAAGTTTTGGCCAAAAATGATTAAAACTTTACAAGATTTTTGCACCTACACTTTTTGACAGTTCTTGAACTGCTATTCTTTTAAGAAAATACCAAAACATGAAAAATACTCTGCCAATCTATGGGCACCTAAGCTCACACTAGGTACTATAGTTATAGTGTGAGCTAATATAATCAAAAACTGAAATATATTTTATTCAACTCCAGACTCAATTACCTTTCGTTTGATACCACACAAGCCATGTTTTGACTTAAACTCAAATTTTTTCAATCTACCCCCCACCCTTTTAAAAAAAAACTAAAATGTATTTTGTTTAACTCCAGACTCAATTACCTTTCATTTGATATCACACACGCCATATTTTCACTTAAACTCTAATTTTTGACATCTACCCCCACCCTTTTTTTAAAAATAAACTAAAATTAATTTTTTTTAACTCCAGACTTAATTACCTTTCGTTTGATATCACACACGCCATATTTTCACATAAACTCTAATTTTTGGAATCTACCCCCACCCTTTTATTTGGCTTGCGTTCGGTGGATTTTGTTCATTTTTAAATGGGACCATCACGGCCCAAGACCCAACTTAGATACCAAATTTCATTAAAATCGGACAAGCGGTTTTTGAGTTATGCGGGTTGGTCGTTACAGACAGACATACAGACAGACATACAGACAGACAGACAGACAGACAGACAGACAGACAGACAGCAAAACAAAAAAGTTTCAAAATCATCTGAAACGCAAAGATATATAAAAATTTTTGAAATCGGAGCAACTTTTTTTTTCTCGAAAAAATTACGATCACCATAGCTCACACTACTTATAGTAGTAGTGTGAGCTAAAAAATTTTGACTATTCTAGATTGTACCGTTTTTGAGTTTGAAAAAAAAAATATTCAAAACACGCAAAAATCGCAAGGGAAATAACCGAACCGAATTTTGTGCCCTTAACATTAGTAACAATGGGCCGAAATGAAAAGCTTTCTAATAAAAATTAAGAAATTCGCCAAACTCAACTAAACCAGGTAGATACATTTTAAAGAGCGAAAGAAAATCTTCAATTTCAAGTTGCTAGATCAATCCTTTACATCCCGTAAAAAATATTTCACAAAACAATAATAATAGTATATTAAACGTTAATGCAATGATACAAGTGGAAAGTGGTTTTTAGAATGAGAGGAGCGACAATCTGTAGGGTTAAAAAACGCACTTTTTATCGGTTAAATGAGAATCACATCAGTTGTAAGGGGCTGACTGTGGTGTTTGCATATTAGTGAAACGACAAACACGAATTTAAATTTCCCGCGCCGTGACAAAGTGCTAATGACGTGAGCAATATGGCCGCGCGGCTGACCTATGAGAATGCAGCATTGGAGTGACGTCACATGGGACGGGCTCTCGTTACGGACCCATTTTCAGGTCTACACGTATTTTATAGTAAGTCTGTTTTCATCCATAAATATTTGCGCCATCATAAATAATTACGCGGCTTAAATAATGTAAATATTTAAATGGCGACGAGGATGGGATATGTGAAGAGGCTGATGACCAAACCCTAATTAAATGTGTAGAAATTGCCATGCAGAAAGAAGCATACGCTCTAGAAAAGAATAATGTATTGCAAGATGTAAACTACATGGGAAAATTTCCCAAAAAGACTCAAAAATTTGAAAAAAACAGGGTGATTCACTGGACACAAAAAGCACTATGCTGAAAAATGCCGGAGCAGTGGAAAAACACATGGAGGTAAATGTCGTTATGCAAACTCAAAATGCAACCGGTGTCATGTCACCGGTCACTTGGAATCAGTGTGCAAAAACAAGCAAAAAAGTGAGCTAAAAAGTCACCACTCCTTAGAGACTGTAAGCTCAAATAATTCTAATGTAGAAATGAATAATTTTTATGACATATTTTCACTATGGGGTGATACAAAAGAAAATTATTTGAAACTTCCAGTATGTATTCAAGAGAAAATGTCTCAAATGAATGTAGATACAGGAGCTAGTATAACAGTTTTAAACTTAGATTTAAAAAAAAAAAAAGAATTTGGTAATTTTAAATTGATGAGAAAATGATGACATAGTTTTAAGAAGTTGTACTGGCAACTTAATAAAACCTCTATAAGTAATGGGTCATTATTAAACATCTTTGCAAACTATTACTGAGCTTAGTAAAAATTTATAACGTACTCATACAAAACCATATAAATTATTTATAAATAACTAAACACACACCTCTGGCGAGAGGCTTAGCGAAAAACAATGCTGTTGGATATACATATCACAAATGTGTTAAAACATCCGTATGTCTTTAACATTGTCAGTGGTTATAATGTTTTATTTTTTTGAAATTAAAGACAAATTGTTTTTTTTTGTGTAAACTTCTTTAGGCGCGTTTGGCTATGTAACGCTCATTCGGGTGAAGTCAGCTCGAGTCAACTAACTGTGAGAGGAACAGTCAGCAGAGCAATATGATGATGCAGATGAAGGCCACTCAGAGCAAAATTTACCAGAGTAATTTATACCCAATTATAATTATGTAAATGTTATTACTTTGTATATTATTAATTTCGCCTTGTTGAAGTTCTTAAGCACACACATTTTTTTTATTTAAAGAAAGGACTATAAAACTATTTTCTCAACCGATATAATGGTTCGGAATTGTACTGTGTGTGTAAAAAAAACTTAACGAATAAGTTTTTTTTTAAATAATAGGTAAAGTTTTAAAACAAATCTAGATTTACGAATAAAATATAGGGCTATTCCAAGTGTCAAGATACAAGTAACTAAATGGGTATTTCGGGAACTTTATTAAATTTGTTTACAACTTAGTTTTTGCTTGGTACTGTAAAAGCCCTTGTAGATATCTTTAGAATATTTGATTGAGCTCGGAATGGCGCCATTTTTGTTCCATTAAACTAAAATTCTATGTCTTGCCTTTCTGAAATGCCTATAAAGCGTTATGTAGTTACTTTTATCTGAGACACATGGTAAAATTACATTATTAAGTAAAATATTAAAATGTTAATAAATTCTATTCTATTCTGTTAATAGAATCCCAAAGAATAGGAACTTATTGCAATAAGGCCAGGCAATAATAGTGCCGGGCACTATCCTGACAATTTTCTATTAAAAACTGATTGATGATCTTTCAAAATTGACATACGAAACTCCAATTTATTAATCCAGTCGTTTATTTTCCACTAATAGGGGCGGCACTATTAACTCCGGCTCTTATAATACACAAAGGCCTAATTTTGAAAGAAGACAGCTGTTCTTATAATACGAAACTGTCAATATAGTGCCCGGCACAATTAGTGCCTGGCACTATTGCAGTAAGTCCCTAATAGCTTTTTCGCAACTGGTAGGTCATACGATTGCTTTGAAAAATTAATTTACCTGTGCTTTTCAAATTTTCCTGTTGACAATGCAAGCTATTATTCTCCAAGGATACGTTCAGCTTTATCCATTTCTCCAAAGGTCGGTAGAGGTCGGGAGTGTACGATACAACATATTTTTTGATATCGTAGTCGAAATCGTTTGGAGGCAACCATTCGACGCAAGCAGTCGAAGAGTTTAGCATTTGGTACTGGAGGTTGAGAACTTTGGAGGGTTCTGAAAATGAAATAAAGGTACAGACAGGGTAGAGGAAATATAAAAGAGCATCTTGACATAGCAAACCGTTTTTAAGATATGAGGGGTCTTCCACCTATCAACTACACTTCAAAAAAGTATGTTATATTTTATAAATATATATATTTATATTTTATACAGCGAATTTGGATAAGCAAAAAAATTTTAATTACTTAATGGAGGATTTAATTTTGCCTGAAATCCTTTGTAGAGTCCAGGGTCCCTTAAATTAAAGCCAAAAACAATAATTTAATTTTTTTAAGCAGTTTAGTCTAAAAAAAAGTAACGGAATATTTAGAATTTGTTTAGATACACGAGGTTTGAATAAAGCGGTGAAATACCGAATTAGAACCAAAATACTAGTAAATTAATCCAAGGGACGATAATTTAAAAAAGTGTACAGGTAAGTTTATCACAGAAATAGAAGATTCTTACCAGCAGGGGGCGTTTCGATAAATATAGACTCCGACGTCAGTCCTGGGATGTTTTCAAAGTCGTGTGCTCTCACTTGGAACAGGTACATTGTTTTTGGCTGCAGGTTGTCGATCACCACTCTTCTTAGGGTACTACATGGGAGTAAATATACATTTTTGGTCTTTACTAAGTTGTAACTTTTGAACTATTAAACCGTAGGAAGAATTGACGTGAAACATTATAAATTAAAACGGATTTTGCAGTGAGTTTTCTATAATTTTCAAGGAAAATAACAAATATTTGTATTAGCCTAGAGAAATTAGCTCAAAATAGTGCCCATCTGCGGATTTTGAGGTAACAAGCTGAATTTTTGCAGAGACCTTCATTTTGATGTTCTAATGAAGTACATATGCTCACCTGTGAGGTCATGAAAATTGGTTGTCTGCTAAAATCTCCGGTTTGTCAAGTCATCAAAAGTTATGTAAAACAAAAAGTTTGGTTATGTGAATTTTTCTCATACGATCAACTGTTTTTAGTCTATGGACAAATCAAGTTCCGTGTGCAAGTCGTGCCAACTTTCTGCCGATAAGCTAGCTTTGTTAAGGGCATCCCATATATCAGGTTTTGACTTGTTGTCATTCTGGTAAATGCGTTTTTTGAAAGATATGGCGAATTCAAAATGGCGGAAAGGCGTATCTTTAAAAAAATTGTAACTTTTGTATTTCTTATTCGATTTTCATGGAACAAAGTTTAAAATACTTGCTTTGTAATGTGCTTAAAAATGTATTGGTCAAAAAAATATGTATTTTTTTGTATTTGTCAAAAAAATCAAAAAATAAGTAAATTTTTTTTTTATTTATAAAACTATTGGAGCTAGAAAAAAAAGTTGATATAAAAAAGATAGCTATTTTGATTCTTCATTTAAATCCGGTTCAAATGTTTCAATGCGTTAATTAGTTTTTAAGTTATTTCCAAATAACTGGAAAAAATAGGGGTCTTTGGGGTATAGTTAAAAATTATGCTTTTAATGAAAACCAAAAGAACTTTTTGAAAGTAACTTAAATTTGTTTAACATACCTAGCAGATCAGGTTTTGACTTATTGTCATTGTGAATCGCGCTTTTTTTTAAATATGGCGGATTCAATATGGCGGAAAAGCATATTTAAAAACAAATTGTATCTTTTTTATTTTTTATCCGATTTTAATACAACAAAGCTTAAATTACTTGATTTAAAATGTATTAAAAAATACTTTTTAAAAAATGTTTTTTTTAATATTCGAAAAAAAAAATCGGGTGAAACAAGTGACAAAAATGATTTTATTTATTTTATTTTTTAATCCCCTATATACGTCGCTGAAGGGTTTGTCATTAATTAAACCCCACTAACTTACACATTGTTAAAAAGAAAATTTTATTTCCTACAATAAAGTATAAAACACATTTTTGTCAATTGAGCTTAGTTTCTGAGAAAATCGGAAAAAAACTTGTAACAGTATTAATTTGTTTGGTGATTTGTAAAAATTGATTTAAGTTGCACAGGCCTGTGAAGTTTTGATCTGAAGATAAATCTTACATTATTAGACACGTTTAAAAGGAAATTTTATTGTCTACAATCGACTATAGGTCACAATTTGTGATAGAGAGCTTGGTTTTTAAGATAATCGGGTAAAACCTATGTGGTTTCTTTAATTTTTTTATATTTTCTTAATAAACGGACGCCGCTGGAGAGATTGTCATTAGCCTGACCACACTGACTAATGCATTGTTAAAAAGGAAATTTTATTTTCTACAACAAACGGTGAAATATTTTTTTTTTCCAAAAAGCTTAATTTTTGAGAAAATTGGATAAAACTTGTATATAAATTGATAAATTTAGTGATTTTTCAAAATTGATTTTATTTACGGACGCCCCTAAATTGTTATAGATAAAACTACCATTGCCTTATATTATACATAATTTAAAAGGCAATTTTATTGTCTATAACAAAGTATGTATTATATTTTTTGATATAGCTCTCGGTTTTTAAAAAAATCGGGTAAAACCTGTAATAAAAATGTTTCTATTTTAAATTTATTTACACTACCTCAATAAACGGACGCCGCTGGATAGTTTGTCATTAGTCGTACCCAACTGACTTATACATTGTTGAAATGAAAATTTTATGGTCTACAATAAAAATTTGTGCATATTTTTTCCTAAGCTTAACGTTTAAGAAAATTTTAAAAAAATCTAAAAATTTCAGGGAGTCTGGGGGGTCTTGGGGAATTTTGTAGCTTAAATTTAAAAAACTAATATAATTTTATTTTAAAATTAGATTTTACACATTTTTCATCCATTTCTATGTCACTCTGTCTTTAGGGCATAAACTTAGTTACATTTTTAGAAATTCGAACACGGCTATATAAGGAGGGGGGATAAAAAAAATTAGACCAAAAACTTGCCCGGCAACATCCAAATCGTTAGTCTGTGACCTATTCCCAGCTAGGATCCATTGTCAAACTGCGGTCCTCATATTTTGCATACTCAACTACTTCTAGCACCTGCACTATATTGTAAAAACTTTCGTCGATTGATATTCACTTTCAAAAATAACAATAACAACGTCGTTTGATAATGTCCATCAAACAACGATAACAATAATAATAGAAATCACCTGTTTTACTAGACGCCTCAGCTGCGTAAAGCCGCGCGCCGCCTTATAGGCGTCCGGTTCGGTTCGGTTGTAATACACCTTCTTATTATAGGGGAGAGTGTTCCACAGTGAAACGTGTTCCACACTGAAACAAATCGATTTTAAAATTCAAATACCGCGCCAATTCAACGTAAGCTGCGCGTCAGACAAGTTCTTGGTTCCCTCTACTTGTCACCTTAACCTTAGTGTGTTTATAACCGCAGTTCCGTTTAAACGAAAAAAAGGCTGTTTTTTGTGGTCCAGAGTAAATTTTAAGTGTGATAGTGTAAACCCCGTAAGTTCACCAATTATATTATTTAAGGTTTGCTAAAAATATTCTCGGTCAAGTTATATATTTGCTTATAATTTACAACATATGTTCTTTTCCCAAATCTTTTAGGTTAGATTTTATTGTTTATTATGTTCTAGAGTGCTCAGTGGTCCACACTGAAACAAGCCTAGGTGGGGCACAGTGAAACTTGTTTCACTGTACCCCATATAACATAACAATATTTTAATTATTTTTTTTTCAGTTGTCCATATAAGTTTAAGATGGCTCGTAACCGTAAGCGAAAGACAGACATTGGCACTTTTACTCAAGAGCAGATGAAAGCAGCTGTGCGACTCGTTGTCGAAGAAAATGTGCCTATAAGACGAGCAGCAGAGTTACACAATGTTGCTTATGTTACTTTATTTAGGTAAGAATTAAAATGCAGTTAAGGGAGATGATTCGCTTCTTCGAATCAAAGACCTTAGCTTCCAAAATTGCCACGTGACTATGCAACATTATCGGGTCAAAAAACCATCAGAATTTGCTGAAATTTAGATCGAGGGTACAATTTAGAAAAACCAAGACTTGGTGCGGCGTCCTTTTTTTTCTTTGTCTGTTTTCTCTTTTTAAGAACAAACAAGTAGGTACGCCGAGTCGGGTTTTAGTTTCTATAAAATGTAATGTACAAAATTTTAGCAAATTCTGATGGTTTTTTGACAAAACTCTTAAGCGTTCTCATTTCTTATAGGTACTTTATTTTTAATTTTAGGTACGTGCGCAAAGTTAAAGCAAACCCTGACTCAGACATCGTTTTTCGTCCCAAATATGATGTAAGGCTAATTTTTACACACGATGAAGAGCAAACCTTAGTTGACTATCTTTTAACGTCGGCAAAAATGTGCTATGGACTGACTTCACTAGAATTCCGCAAACTCGCGTATGAATCAGCAATAAAAAATAATAAGGACATACCAAAAAAGTGGAACGAACAAAAAATGGCAGGTAAAGAATGGTACCTTGGTTTTAGGAAGAGGCATCCAGAATTAAGTTGCCGAAAGCCAGAGGCTTGCAGTTTATCTCGAGCTACATCATTTAATCGACACAACGTATCAACTTTTTTCAAAAATCTCGAAACAGTTCTTAAGCGTGAACCTCGTTTCAGTGACGGCAGTAGAATATTTAACTTGGACGAAACGGGAACCACTACAGTGCAAGCTCCTCCCAAAATTCTTGCTAAAAAAGGAATGAAGCAGGTTTCGCAATGTACAAGCGGCGAAAGAGGAGTTCTGGTAACAACTTGCAGCATTATTTGTGCTGGTGGTTATGCCTTACCCCCGGCCATGATATTTCCAAGAGTTCATTTTAAGGACAGAATGATCCAAGATGCTCCATTCGGTACGCTGGGATTAGCTACTCTCTCAGGATGGATGAACAGAGAGCTGTTTCCTCAAGTAATGAAGCATTTTATAAAACATTCTTTTAGTTCTTGTGACAACCCTAGCCTTTTAATCATGGACAATCACGAAAGCCATTTGTCAATGGAAACCTTGGATCTTGCGAAGTCGAATGGGGTCACAATATTGACTCTGCCTCCGCACTGCTCAAACAAACTGCAGCCTTTAGATGTAGCAGTCTTTTCATCATTCAAAGCGCATTATAACAATGCCATGCAAAGCTGGCTTCTTAATCATCCTGGTATTCCTGTAGATATTTATAATATCGGAGGTTTTGTAAAAGTTGCGCACGAGAGGTCGATGACACCTACAAACATTAGCGCAGGATTCAAAAAAACTGGAATCTTGCCTTTTGATCCAGAAATATTTACAGACGATGATTTTCTCATGTCGGCTGTTACTGACAGACCAGAAGTGCACTCGGAGGCAGCAGTTACTCAAGAGTTTGAGCAAGAAATAGAAGACCACCAAGATAACGCGAGAACTGATGAGCCATCCTCGCATAACGAAACTGCAAATAAATCTTCTTTTATTTCCCCACAAATCTTTCGTGGATTTCCAAAGGCACAACCAAGAAAAAATCAAAAATTGAGAAGGCAAGGAAAAACAATTATTGCTACGGACACTCCTGAAAAAGAGGAGTTAGCAAAAAGAGAATTGGGCAAAAAAAAAATAAAAAAAGCAGCGGTTAATAAGGTGAAAAGGAAAATCACAGATCCTGATGATGAGGAAGAACAGGAATGGCAAGAATCATCAAGTGACAGTGAATGGTCCCCTGAAGAGCCAATTCCAGACATTACTGAAGAATTAACCAGGCAACCAACTAAAGATGATTTTGTTTTGGTACAGTTTACAGCCAAGAATTTGGTACACTTTGTTGGCAAAGTAATGAACGTATTAGCAGAAGATGAATTTGAAGTTTCATTTATGAGAAAAAGCTCGAAAATAGTAGGCAAATTCTTGTTTCCCACAAACCCGGATATTTCAGTTGTTCAGCTGGCAGATATTAAAATGATTTTACCTCAACCGATCCTATCTGGTTCGACCACAAGACAAAATTCCTATATCAGTTTTGAGATAAATCTAAGTAGTTTTGATGTTCGCTAAAATATTTTAAGTAGTTTTTTAGGCCTAAGTGAGTAAAATTTTGATAATACTTGGCTTCATTTTGTATTTAACAATATATTTGCATAAAAAGTATGTGTTTCATTGTACCCCACCGATAGTTTCACTGTACCCCATAAGTGGGTTACACTGAAACAAATTGCATGATAATAAATTATGTTAAATAAACACAATTAGTATTAAGCAATTATTGCCAAACTTCTTCCATTATGGCGGCAATATAATATGCTTATTGATGGTAAATATATTTTTAACATAAAACAGATTTTTCTTTAAAAAAAAATTATTCAAAAAAAAATTGATCCACTGTGGAACACTCTCCCCTAGTCGTTTTGGTGACAAGAAATTGTTTTTTTATTAAGACTTGTATACAGCAAATTAAAACAAAATGTTCATTCTAAAACTTTTATTTTAACTTTTTTTTAAAATTTTGCTTTGGTGTTATTAAAAATGTAGGTTAAACTTTACTAGCTATACAAAAAAAAGTAAAAATTCAGTAATTTTATTTTTTTTTTAAAACGAAGCAATATTTTGAAAAATATAATGGGGTTTACTGATTCATTTGCCATTTTTTGCAACCCTCTACGACTATTTTTAAGAAAGATACATCGTTTTAAAAAGTACCGTGCAGAAAAAAGTGGTGGGGGCCATATCTTTAAAAAAACGCATTTACCAGAATGACAAAAAATCAAAACCTGATCTATGGAGTGCCCTTAACAAACTTGGCTTATCGGCAAATAGTTGACACGACTTGCACACGAAACCCCTTTAGGCCGATTTGTCCATACACTATTTAGAGATATATGGTAAAAGCAAGTAAAAGAATGGTAGCGCGTATTTTTTAATATATATTTTTTTTATTTAGAGGGCTTTAACTTGAAAACTACGTAATTTTAAGAAAATGTAGGATGACATAAAATAAAGATCGTGACGTCGTTAGCAATACACCTATTTCCTATGTATTTCCACATTATATATAAAATAAATCAAAATTTTTATCTAATTTTTTTAACAACTAAGTGTTTTAGAGGAAATGTATAAGTATTTATTGTAGAAAATTAAACTATCTTTTAAACCATGTGTCACTCAAGTAGGTCCAATTCATGGTTAACACTTCATTAGCGTTCCTTAATTGGGGTTATTTTTAAAGATCACGAAAAAATAGCACGTTTTTATTAAGAGAAAAAACCAAGCATTTTAGCGAATACCGAAAATACCTTTAAGTAGAAAGAGAGTAGATAAAATATATTTTACCTTTTAACTTTGCTATTTTCCTGACAATTCTTCTTTTCAATTTCAGGAATATAGCACACACTATAGCTCCTTGCGTTGGTAACTGAATCCCATTGTAGTTGGACGCTGGTCGGTGATAATGCTTCACCCTAAAAAGAGCGACATGATTATCTGAGGGCACGGCAGTTCGCGGCGTAAACTGCTGTACAATCTTTTCTTGAAACATTTCAGCCCATATTTGACCTATCTATCTAATGGGTGGCTCGTCGATATCACAAAAAATTTTGCCAAAAACAAAACTGTATACCATAAACAAATTTTTTTATAAAAATGGTAAAAAACCAAACAAATAAAAGATTTATAACTTGTATCATAAATTATAAAAATCAAAACTAAAATATTTAAATTTACCTACATAAGTTAGGTTTGGTAAAATTATTGGAATATTTGCAAAATACATAATGTCGCCTCAAAATTGGATAAAAATCTTCAATCCTTCAATAGTCAAGTTTAGTTTAAAACCCTTCATATTGAAGAAAATCGATCAAATCTGGCAACACTGGGACACTGCCTAGTGAAATATCACCTAAAGGCTAAGGCCATGCATGACAACTACAGATTCTGTACTAGCGCATGTAAAAGGTAAAAATTAGTTGGAATCGGTTATAGCGACACCATATTATAGTCCCGACTGAGTTATATGCTAAATGCATTGAAGCCATGTTGCCTATAACGGCATCGCATATAACGACGTACTTATATAGCGACCAGTAATTTAACTTAAATTGGTCCAAGTAATCGGTTATAACGACGAGCGATAGCCCATGTTACGACATGTGCGCCGAAGTTCGGGGAATACCTTTTAATGTAGGCGGTAAATCCCCAGTTCATGCGAATCGTTACCTTTATTGTAATAAAGCTATTGATGTGGTCTGCTTTTGTGTTTACATAATCTAAGCTGCTGAATCTAAGAATATGTATAAATTAAAGACGATGTCTAAACGAAAAGCTTTTACAGTTGAGGAGAAAGCTCATAATTTTGTATACAAGTGTATATTAAGTATGTACCTACATACATGCATAATACATATGTACATACTCACAGAACATTATATGTACATATACGCAGTTACATATATGTATGTACATCTGAAAATATTCCATGTTTTTAACTTTTTAATAAAAAAGATAGTTTTTAATGAAAATTTGAACAGATATAATCACTGTTTCATAAAAAAAATATATAACCCAGTTTTTTACCTTTTTTTGTCTATAACGACGCTCCGTTATAACGACCGAAATTAAGCGATCCGTTCAATGTTGTTATAACCGATATTTACTGTATATTTTTGAGGTATAGTGCTGAACAGCTTAAAACCCAATACTCCTCGTGTACTCTATAATCATGGATTATTTTTTAACTAACCTTAAAGCTAAGAGGAGCCTTTAGGACATCCTGGGAAGTATAGTTACTGTCGTCTAGAGCCTCTGGTACGCTGTACAAAACCCAGTCGCCGTTCCTTGGATTGCTTCTGGTCGAAACTCTGAACTCATAGTCTATACCGGGCATAATACCTATAATTAAAAATATTCCATTTGTATCTTGGATAGGGACTCCCTTTTTAGTTATCCATATCATAGGTGTGAAGGGCTATAAAGATCCATAAAAAAAAATATTTTTACTTAAAGTAAGTTATTTGTGTCTAAGTACGAAATTTTTTATTAGAGATATTTACAAATTTTATACAAACATTTTGTGGTAGCCGTCGATAAAGTAATACATTTTTTGTTGGGATGGGGGGTTGCTAGGGGGTAGAACGAGAGTTGTAATTTGTATAAATTCTAACTTAAGGGTCAAAATCATCGAGGTGGAAAATTCCATTCTGCAAGTTATTAAAAGTTTGACTTTGCTTTACAAAAGATTTTTTACACTTAAATGATGGGTCAACTCCTTCCTCATTTAATAATTTATAACCGCGCAGAGCATAGAAAGGTACATTTTTTAAATTATCGGCAAAATTGCACATTAGGGTGAACCAAATCTTTGCAGTTATTTGACCTGTGAGTATTAAAAAAATACACTTAAACCGTTCGGTATCAAGTCTATAGACTTAATACTTAAACCCGGTCTACAATGCTAAGTCTTAAGGTCTTACTGGTGTTATTAGAGTGCGAATTTGTAGAAACGCTCGGACACGTCGATTTTGTTTGCGAGGGGGACACTTTTTTGTAGCACGATCCCCTTTCGAGGGGTATACTTTACCCCTATATTTTGAATAGGGAAAGTGGGTCTAGAGATACCTTGTTTTGAAGACCTTTTGAATGTCCTTAAAATCGTGTAAAATTTCAAAAATCTATCCATTAGTTTTTGAGATAATTGCCCATAAGCTTTCAAATTTAACATGGACTGATAAAATAAAAATTTAATTAGAATTTTATATTTTTCGGATTTAATTTTTATCATTCCATGTTAAATTTGAAAATTTGAAAGCAAATATCTCAAATATTAATCGATAGATTTTTGAAGTTTTTACACGGTTGTAAAGATATTCAAGAGAGCTTCAAAACAAGGTATCACTAGACCCACTTTCCCTATTCAAAATATAGGGGTATAGCCCTCGAAGGGGCTTCATGCTACAAAAATTTCAAGATAGCCAAAAAGTGTCCCTCTCGCAAACAAAATCGATGTGTCCGAGCGTTTCTCCAAATTCACACTCTAAATACCAAAAAAGGGCTCTGTTTCAATGTTCGTAAATCACCCTGTATATTTAACAAAAATTGCAATAACGCCAAAGTTAGTCGCAATTCATAAAATATATTTTTTAAAATTATATATTTCAAACCACAGCAGCTAGCAAAACTGTTTTTCAGAAAATAAAATCGTATATATGGTTCATTATCTGAATATCAAGGAAATTCAATCCCTTGCGGATTAAACAAAAGTCTTTAATTTTTTTCAAAAGTTATTTTTAGATAATGGTATTTGCATGTTATTGATGTCTCATCAAAAAATATTATTAAAAAACGAAACAAAAAAGGCAAAGAAAAATATGTTTTGTATTAAAAAACATTTTCATGGCTTGGTAAACTATAAATTTTTTGATTAATGGTTTATTATTTAAAATAAAATATTTTTATTTACCCGTTAATCATTTATCATTATTTTTTTAAAACTTTAAATATTTTAAAAGTCACAAAAATGACAGCAGGTAGAGTGACACAGATTTCACACATTGAAAATTTCAGCAACAGAAAAACTACTTCAACACTCAGAACAACTAGATCAGCACGTCCTGTTTAATTAAGAAACTTTTCGGTCTCTCGAAATTTTGTGTCATCAAGAAAAAACTTTTTTTTTGTAATTTGCGTAACTTGCCAGAATTATAAAATAGTAACTCAGCGAAATGGTTTTTAGTTTTTTTGAATATCGGTCACAGATACGAAATATCTGCAGGATACCAAAAAGTTTCCTTATGGATTATTAGTAGTTGTCAAGTTTCTCATTGCCTTCATAATAGTTACCCCATTTAGTTTGCTATAAATCTTGTCAAACTCCATGCGCAGGTACCCAGAAATTTGGCTATAAATCCTAACAAAACTTCGACATTTGGATCACAAAATTCAAAACCAAAACGAAGATATTACCGTTTATAACATACTCCTGATCTTCGGTTTCTTCTTGTATAAGAACATCGCCCACAGGCCTCCACGAAACCTTAAAGACTTCTTTGGTACCGTTGCAGAATATGTCAGTACTAACATTGTCCCACTTTAAAAGGACAGATGTAGGAGTTCGTTGAGCTATAGTTAGGTTTCTTGAACCTGTTAGTCCTAAAACACAAGATCAAAAAATTAGAAACAATGTAATTCTTTAATATCTGGAGGCACGGCAGTGCCCCGCCAAGTTCGCGCGGAAACTACTGTACCATTTTTTCTTGAAACATTTCAGCCCATATTTGACCTATCTAAAACTCTACTTCGGAATGAGCAACGAAACTCAAACTTTGCACAGTCGTGGATCTTTATAGAGTTAACAATCCCTCCAAGTTTCATGGACTTCCATAACGTATGAAAGTAGTTACAAAATTTCAAAAAACGTCGAAATTGCCACCACAAAATTCAAATCAGATCATCAAAATTCTACTGTACTTCTAGATATGCTACAAAGCTGAAATTTGGCAAACTGATAGAAATTATGAACAAACCCTTGGAAAAAATTGGACAAAATCAAAAAACCCCTAAGTTCTGATTCACTCCCCTCCCCTAAACATGTAAAGGTATGTAAAAGTAATATTGCCCACTTCCAGAAACGCTAGAGAGCTGAGCTATGGCAGACTGATAGGAACTATGATAAAACCATTAGAAAAACTTAAAAACACTAAAATTTTTATTTACTTTCCTCCCCTATAAATGTTAAGTTACATAAAAGTAACATTGCCCACTTCCAAACACGCTAGAAAGCTGAGCTTTAAAAGACCGATAGGAACTATGATAAAACTATAGAAAAAAATATAAAAAAACCCGAAATTTTAATTTACTTTACTCCCCTATAAATGTAAAGTTATGTAAAAGTAACATTGCCCACTTCCAGAAACGCTAGACAGCTGAGCTTTCGAAGGCTGATAGGAACTATCATAAAAAATGGGAAAAAATTAAAAAACCTCAAACTTTTAAATAAAGCATTTCAAAAGTTTTGAATATTCCGCATATTTTACTACTTTAAAAGTTAAATGCTATCCAAGTCCTTTAAAAAGGGAGTGAAATCATAAAAAAACATTTCATGTAAAAATAAGCCAAGTACGCGAAAATGGTATTGCGTAAAAAGAATTGAGATAAAAGTAAAGCCAAGTTCTCCAATACAAATTTCTAGTTTGGAAATGTTTTTCTAAACTTGGTGTAAAAATATTCACGGCCTACTATTAAAAAGTTCAAGGAGCGGTAAATCGTATGTCCTTAAAATGTAATGCGAGAGACTGATGAATTTGCCCTTCTAAAAAATGAAATCTAAAAAGATTTAGTTTATTTTTATATAAACGTAATTGTTCAAGAGCCGTGTAAGTTTTTCATTAAAAACATTGGCTATCATGAAACTATAACTAAATAATCTATTAGATTTTAACGCGAGTTACTATGGAATATCCCAAACAATCCTTGGTCATACTCATACTTTTCAGATAAGGTTAAGTTAAGATTACCTGTTTGACAAGTCACAAACTCCGAATTGTCACTGGCCATATTGGTATATGATCTGACATAAAATGTATAATTTGTACTTTCGTAAAGATCAGATGCTTCATAGTATGTGATATTCGCCTTTTGGACCTTTTCGGAATGTGATTTTTTAGTATCTAAAATAAATGATTAAATAATACAATTAAACCGCAAAAATTGTAAAATATTATTATCTTACATCAGTATTAACCTTAAAGCTTACATTGCACATGGTGGAACTGCACTGCAGCGAAGCGTCGCGGCCAAATATTCTTTAATGTAATTTATGTAGCTTTAGGCTTTGTCGCTCTAAGGCTAATTTACTTAAGACTCTTGATTGTTAGAGTAGAGGAGAGAAAGGGGCCTTATTACCAGACGGCACTTATGTCACGGCACTTGCAATAAGGCAGAAGAAATGTTAAAAGTGACCTACAACCAGACTAGTGCACTTGCTGTAAGTCGGAAATAAGAACTCGCAACCAGACTAGGCACTTGCGATGAGTTTTGACTAAAAACCTATAACCAGACGAAGCACCTGCTATAGATTTAAGTAAGAACTATATAGTAACCAGACGGTGCACTTGCTACTATAAAGTTAAAGAATAATTGCCAGAACGCAGTCTCACGCTCTGCTAGCAAGTATGCTAGGCCTAAAATAGACTTGGGCACAATAATGAGAAGCAACAAACAGTTTTAATCTGTTTTATTAATTACCAATCGTCTGTTTATATATATACAATAAATGCTTATTAAGCTAAATTCAATTTGCGTGATTAACGCTGTTTAATATATCGTATTTACAATAAATTTGGTAATTATAATAGTTTCAAATATCGTATCCAAATAATTACAGATGTAAAATAAATATATAAAAAAAATAAAATGTTCCATTTTGTATAAATGGACCTAATTTGAATAAAGTATCTCGTAATACGCTGCGTTTCACGGCGCTACACTATATTGTTATCTCTTACATCAGTATTAACCTAAAAGCTTACATTGCACATGGTGGAACTGCACCGCAGCGAAGCGTTGCGGCCATATATTCTTTAATGTAATTTAAATGAAGTATCTGGCAATACGCTGCGCTTCACGGCGCTACACTACAGATTGACCTTTTTACCTAACTCACTCGCGACCATAGACCTATAATACGAAATGGACTGAGCCTTATGCCCGAAAATTGATTCCAGAGTGAGATAGGGCTAGTCCTGGCAAAACACGGACAAAAACGCTTTATATTTTATGGGAAAGCCCTCTTTTTTGAATTGATTGATTGATTTTGATTGAAGCTTTGAGTTAGAAAAACGCCTTTATTGAAAGCAAAGAAGTTTTTGCAATTGCTCTATAATCTAGGTAAAGTTTAATTGGAATTTGCATTTAATAACATACTTAAACTTAATTTAAACTAGTCTTTTTTTAATTTAATAAAATATAACTAAGACATTAAGTTTATAGGTCTGAAATGCCTTTATTTAGGTCTCACCACTACCAAAAGGTACTATAAATAATGTACAGGGTGACATAGGAAAATTTTGCACTATTGCAAACTTTATTTTTAAAAATCTTATGAAGCTTGTAATGGTAGGTCAAATTACAAGAAAAAATATTGTTGCCAAGTTTAACTAAAATCTGCCAGGCGATACGGAAAAATGATTTTTGTTCCGCATTACCATATACTACTAAAAAAGTATAAATTAACTTCACCCCTTTTCCAGCCCTTTAGAACCAGCGATGCAATTTATAGTAGTATTAATTATAGCTAAAAGACCAGTTAAGATTATTGCCTAGTTTCATCCATCAAAATCCGTTTAGCGGTTCTGCAGATACGATTTTGTCCCTGATCGTTCCGCTGCAGTGAAGTTCCACTCAGTGCAGACTTACCTTAGAACTATTGTAATAGGTTATTGTAATGTTTTTGTACAATAATTCGATATGCATGAGACTCGTAAGAGAAAGGTAGACTTACCTGTATAAAATGACGATATGCTGTAAGCCTGCAAAGTCTGGTTGCCTAGACTGTTCCAACTAAGACAGATGGTCCATTCGTCAAATGGTCGACATTTGACATTAACAGGCGGATCGGGATTTTGAGATTTGTCAATTTTTACCTCGGCTGAGGTCCAGATTTCACCCACCAAATTCACCGCTAAGCACTGGTAGATACCTGAGGGAAAAAAACCTTTTTAAAATACCATGGGCGCACAGGGGGGGGGGGTTGACCCGGGGCCCGCCCCCCCAAGCTTAAGATTTTTTTAGATCTTTTTTACATATTTCATGAATAAACACAAAACATGGCCCCCCTTGAGGCCTCGGCCACCCCCAAGGCGTACTCCTGGATCCGCCACTTTATTAAAAGCTAATTTAGCATGACAAGCCGTTGCTTGAGTGCTTAATTCATTGACACTTAACTAAATAAGCAAATGTCAAATAGCAAACTTTTAGACATACAGTATATTTGACAATTGTTTAATTAGTTAAATGTCATCGATCTTTTGAATTTGCTCCATAGGCATGTATAAGGATTCTGTGCACACAAAGATAGAACTTTCACTCGAACGCAACGAAGAAATCCTTTGTGGCATAGAGCGGGAAAGGAGTTTAACAGTGATCTGTTTTTATGGAGTAAAATGGCCATTGTTGATTAATTTGTATAGTTCCATTTAAATATACTACTATTTTTACCATTTTTTGGAAATTTATGGTGCAGTCATGGGATTCCTGTTAAAAATAGTCTCAAATTGTAGTACCACCCCTGAGGGGTGGTTTAAAGTTCGAAAAACTTTAGAAATAATCGATGATCGATCAGAAATTTATATACAAAATTTTTCGAAGTTAAATAATACCTTAATCCTTTTTCCAACTTAAAACTAAATCTGTAGATACATTACCGTATTAACTATGAATCTGTTTTCAGTAGCACATTCACCCAAAACAATTAAAAATCGGTTTAATCATCGCTAGCTTGTCTAAATAATTAACATGTAAAATATAGCGGACAGCTGACACTGACTTACACCGTTTTTATTGGATCTTCTATTTTTACCTTCCTAGCTCGCTTAGCAATGGCTGGAGAATGTATTAGTTTCGATGAATTTTTTTTTCAGATAACGCCGAAAATGTTTTATTTGTTTTTTTTTAACCTATCTTAGCAATATCATCGTGATGAAACAATGAACCGATTTTCAAAAAATGTTCAGGTAAAATAGTGTTCGATACTCTTCAGAGCTGATTAGATTTTGGTCAAAATCCATTAAGGCTAACAACAGTTTTTGGACAATTATTTTTTTTTTAAATGCTAACTTTTTAATGGAGCATCCTATCAATATGCGGTTTTTTAGATATGGTAGACTACATTTTGCTCAATAATTTGTGTTATAACCAAAAACTTCGTAAGATCTTTAGTTTCCGGAGATATTAACAAAAACTGTTTTGAAGGCTATATCATGGCCTCATTTGAAGTGTGCTAATAGGCTAGCTAGGAAGGTATTAGATCCGCCATGGATCAATTTATTTTTTTTATTTTTAAGTTTTGTGCAAATATAATGAGATTGTAAAAATGAAAAAAGTATAATAGGTAATATTGTAAGGTATTTTTGCACAGTTACATAAATATTAAAACCTATTACATTAAAGGCAAAAAAATCAGTTAAACATTTAACCAAAATCTAGAGCGAGTTTTAAGGACTTTAGTATTTTAGATCCTTTAGTAAATATAATTATAAAAATAAGTGTTTAAAACTTAGTTTCCCGAAAATCTCGTGGACATATTTTTAACCAGATAACTTATGTTTGGCATGAAAAAAATCGTAAATAAATTGTAAATAAAGTCTTTTTTTATAGTGTATTACACTATTTTATTTTTCAAATAATCTTTAACCTACATCTGTTAAAATGTTGTTAAATCTTTCTTATTGCCGTAGCTGTTAACCGAACACAAATAATATCCAAAAGCCCTTAACAATGTTTTTTAATTTTAGAGGAATAGTAAAAAACGCACTGGAAAAATGTCTCAATCCTCCCATAAGACGCAATCTAAAAACCAGTCCATAATGAAGAGCTGATTTTTTCAGGGCGTAACCTGTGTTTTCTTCTTGGCCTTTAAAAAATAAAAAATATAGGCCTTGACCATAAAAAAATCAGTTGTTAATGGTGGATGGGTTTATACATTGAGTCTTATGGGAGGATTGGGGCATTTTTTAATGATTTTTATACTATTCCTCTTAAATTACAAAACCGTGTCAAGCATTTTTGATAGAATTTGTGTTGTTAGTTAGCTATGGCAATAAGGAAGTTTCGACAACATTTAGACAAATGTAGGTTAAATATGATTGTCAAAATAATGGCTAGAATGTGTGAAATTATGACTTTTTGATTACAATTTATTTACAATCTAAATAAATTTTTTTAATTCCAAACATAAGATCATAGTGTTGGGCATGTATTCTGGTTAACAAGTTTAAAATATGTACAGCAGATTTTTGAAAAACTAAGTTTTAAACCCTGGCTACCTTTTGGAGAAAAACAGAAAAAAATTAATTTCTCTAAAACCATTAACTTTTGCTTTGAGGAGCGCAGCACTCACCATCAGTTACCTTACCTATCACATCCTGTATCCAATTACCAGTAAACCTGTATATTTGTCTACTATCTTAAACTTACCAGAATCATAGGTAAACGAGTGAGCCAAAATCAGTTCAGATCCCTGCAGTCTGATTCGGCCTTCGATAGAAAGTAATACGCCATTTTTGTACCAGACAATCTTTGGATTGGGTATACCTAAGAAAACAGATCGATCAATATTAAAGGGAATTTATAGTTTTCTCTAAATAATAGTCAAATTGGTGAGATGGTTTTATCTTTCCCTAGACTTAACGGGGTTACGGACCGATTAAAGATGTCCCTGTAAGATCAAATTTTTCCCTAAAGTTGAATAAAAGTTGCGTCAATTGTCAAGAAATAATATGGCTAAGAGCCTCCTATGACCTCGTGAAAAGTTATTTTTGTTACCTTACCTTTGGCAGAACAGTTAAGCCGGATTGTATTTGCTGCAGGAGATTTAACAGACATCGGTGTTGAAACAAATGATGGCTTCTCAAAGACATTTAAATAAAATTTTTGGTTTGTTTCTCCTAAACTATTGACACCTAAAAAGAAAGGAGACTTAAGAAAGTAATCACAGTAAACACCTGCATAGACTTGTAAGGGTCATAAAAAAACAGTTAAATATAATAATTGTGCAGGGCTGCCAGTTATTTAACCCCAGTTGAATTAAAAATAATGTCCTTACTCTCATAGAAAAGTAATACTGAACCCAACAGGCAACAGTGACATCAAATATTATTGATTAATTTTTTTATTGTTTTCTTGATTCACTAAAAACACATATCTTTTCCAAATAAAATGTGTAAAAATAAAAAATCTGAAAAAAAAATAATTTGGAATGTGTTCCCTGGCTTTTAAACTGTAACGTCAACTCTAACATTTTCTGTCTGTCTATATTCTGACACACGGCTTTTTTTTATTTAACAACGGGGTATAATCCAAGAAGACCCCTCTACTCGGGTATAACTTTATTATGTTGAACTCTTTAAAAAGTGCTATTTACGTCGACCACTATTATTTCCTAAAATTTTGTTAAAATCGGATCAGTAGTGGCGGAATTTTTGCGATAAGGACAGAGCGAGAGACATGACACACAATAAAGTTAAGAATTCTCAAATAACAAACAGCCCTTGACAGTGAGAAGGAAGAATTATAGAAATCATTTTAATGACTTGGTCGAGTTAATACCCTGAGAGTTTTCCGAAAATTTATGTATGGCTTCGGTAATTCAATGTTTAGAACGTTTGCGTATAGAGCAAGAGATTCCGGGTTCGAGTCCCGGCCAAAGCAAAAAAACTTTTTTCTTTCTTTAATTTAACTTGTTTATAGTTTTAGGTCCTTGCATTATTTACAATTTGCTATTTGAGAATTATATGGGCAATCGCCCATTGCGATCAGAAATTTTAACACACGAAAAGGTGATCTCATGTTTTCAGACGTTGATACTTTACGTCTAATTTTTGAATTTTCATACCTTTGACAGTGGGAAGGAAGAATTATTATAGAAATCAGTTTGATGATTTGGTCGAGTTAATACCCTGAGAGTTTCTCGTTCTTTATTTATGGCTTCGGTAGTTCAATGTTTAGAACGTTTGCGTACAGAGCAAGAGATTCCGGGTTCGAGTCCCGGCCGAAGCAGAATAACTTTTTTCTTATTTTTTCATTCTTTAATTTCACTTGTTGTTTAAACTTAAGAATGTTACATACCTGTGCACTTATATTGCCCCGAGTCTATTGGCTTGACATTAGATATTGTCAGAATGGATGAATTATCATTTGGCAAAATGTCATCACCTAGAAAAAAATATCGACCGTTTGAACTGGTAAACTAAATAAAAGTAATAAAATATAATAAACACAAGAAAATTGTGATTTACAATTGAAACAAAGATGAAAGAGCTGTAGAGTGAACCCCAAGTGTCGTACGAGGGCTGTCTTTTATATATTTTGCATATAGGAACATAGATGACGACACTGATCGAACGTCGCTACTAAAACTTAACCTCAGTCTTTACTTAACCTTAATTCAAAACGTCAGTGCGATAACTGTAGTTTCATATCTGCATTGAATATTTTAAGTTATCAAATCAGTCGAAAAATGGAATAAAACCGAGAACATTTTTGTGCAAAAATTTTTTACAACTTTCGAAGGAAATTATCTTAACAAGTATGTCTTGCCGATTTGATTTCTGTTTTCGGTAATGAAGCACCACATCAGTGGACAGTTTCTCGTTGGTATGGAGAATTCAAGCGTGGATTAGCCTTAGCGACGATCCAAGGACAGGTGCACCAAAAAGAGCTGTCACCAGGAAAACACCGATGCTGTGCGCATGCTCATCACGGAAGATCGGTACGTGTTATATCGCGAGATTGAGGCTTCATTGGGGATTTCAAAGACCTCAATTCAAAAAATTTTGCATGAAGAATCAGGGGTAAGAAAATTAGTTTCTCGCTGGATACCGCATATGTTAACCGAAAAAAGTAGCTAGGGTCAATTGGTATCAGAAAACTATAGACCGCTTTGAGGCAGGAAACTCGAAAAACGTGTACAGCATGGTCAGTAGCGATGAATGGTGGCTTAACTGATATGAACATGAAAATAAACGTCAGTCGTCTGTTTCGGTGTTCCAAAATAAAGAAAAGCCAACAAACGTCATCTGTTCTGTATCCAAAAAGATGGTCGCGACATTTCTCTCAAAAGCAGGTCATGTAGCAACAATTCTTCTGGAAGATCGAAGGACAGTTACACATCACCATTTGTTTGCCGAAAGTCATCGCTGAGCTTCGAAAAACGAACCCCGAACGACGAATCATCTTCCACCAAGACAATGCAAGTTCGCACAAAGCACAAAAAACCATTGAATTTTTAACCCAACCCTCCATACAATCCCGACCTAAGCCCCAACGATTTCTATACTTTTCCGAAAATCAAGAATGGATTGCGTGGGTGGTCGAAGAATTCAGTCGCCAGAAGAAGCAATCGACGCCTGTAAGAATGCAAATTTGACAGTAGCAACTAACGAGTGGAATTACAGTTTAAAGAACTTGTTTGAGTGCATGCAAAAGTGCATTAATTTTTGTGGAGAATACTTCGACAAACAATGAAGTCTTTAAAAGTTATCTACTGTTTTATTCCAGCTGTATATGCAAAACTTAAAAGACGACCCTCGTAAAATTTTCTAAATTAACATAACACAAAATTTCTAATTAGTCTGACTAGATCGTAATAAAAATATGATAAACACCGTTTGTGTATAGATAAAAAGAACGTTTTTCGTACCTTTATACCATTTCACACTTGGCGCAGGATTCCCTGACATGAAACAGTAAAAATCCACTTTTTCTCCAATCAAAACAGTTTCCGACCTGGATTCGGCCATAACGATTAATGGTGATGATTCGATGGAGGTTGGAGGTGAAATTTCAATTTTCACTTCTCTGCTGTGTTGAGTTTGGTTAAGAACGGGGTTGGTTGATATACATCTGCATAAACAAAAATACACTGAAAATATATGGCCTATTAAGTTCAATGAACTTGTACTTTTTACAATTTCATTGATTGAGTTAGTTTAAGGACCACTATTAAAACATATAAATTTTTTTTAAATAATGAAAAATAAGCCTTTCCACTGGACAAAGATTAAATAATATTATTGTAGTAATTTTAGTGTAATTTGTTTTTAAATTACCCGCCATGTGCCACACTCTCGTCAGCTGATTGATTGAGCGCCCTCTGTTAAAGAATTTGTTTCCGGCCATCTTTAAAATTCTATGTTTACATTTGTATTTTTTAATTTTTAGTAAGAATAAAGTTAAATTTAAAACAAAATATTTGCGTTAACTAATTGTAAGTAAAAATATCCTTAAGGATATTATATACCAAGGGATTAAAGTGACGCTTTTAACCCAAGGCGAAAAGTTTGTATTATTTGTCGAGAAATAAAAAGACACTTTTCCATAGACCTATAATAAGAATGGACTGAGCACTTGACATAAGCGCAATGCTGGCGAAGTGATTCCAGAGTGAGATGGGGCTAGTCCTGGCAAAACCCGGACAAAAAACGACTTTATTGAAAGTAAAGAAGTTTTTGTAATTGCTCTAGAATTAAGGACGGAAAAGTTTAATACTACAAATAATAACAAAGTTAGCAATGGTGGACACTTAACTTGAAACACCCTGTATATAAGCCAGTAGGAAAATCTCTGTATCTACCTATTTTTTCAATTTGACTTACCATTACAAGCTTCATTCTGGAATCAATTTTCGAGCTTGAGGCTCAGTCCATTTGTATTATAGGTCTATGCACTTTTCTCACAAGGTATAATGGGATGAAAAGTTTCCGGCCTAGCCTATAACAGGCCCGATTTGCTTTCTTGTTCCAACGTGTTTGTTTAGCCTTGCTTGTGATCAGTATACGCTCGAAGTTTAAAGTGAGTGCGTCAAGTAGTTTGTGTCCTGCTTATTTTGAAAGTTTATACAGTGTGTCAATTTTAAAAGATGGAAAATACGAGAGTGATAAAATATTTTCATATCAAAGGGTTATCGCCGACGGAAATAAAAGCTGAACTAGATGCTACACTAGGGGAATCTGCTTCTTCCTATACCACAGTTAAAACCTGGGTATCGGACTTTAGACGTGGTCGTACTAGCACTGATGATGCTCCGTGTTCTGGCAGGCCAAAAACGGCATTTTCTAAAGAAATGGTGCAAACCATTCACAAACTAATTCTAAAAGATCGCAGATTAAGACTGGAAGAGGTAGCTGAGGCTGTGGGCATATCAAAAGAGCGAGTTCGCCATGTTCTATGTGAAGTTTTAGGTATCCGCCCGATGGGTGCCGCGTTTGCTCACGCCAGATCAAAAGCTCGTGCTAACCATTTCAGAGGAGAATTTGGCACTGTTTAGACGTGATTCAGGGGACTTTTTGCGTAGATTTATTACGGTTGAATGAAACATCGGTTCATCATTATACCCTTGAAACTAAGCAACAGTCCAAACAATGGACGGCAAAGGACGAACCAGTTCCAAAGAAGGCAAAGGCAGTACCGTCTGCTGGAAAGGTCATGGCGACAGTCTTTTGGGACGCTAAAGGGATACTCCTCATATATTATCTCGAAAAAGGAAGAACAATAAATTCAGAGTACTACAGCGTCTTACTGGACCAGCTCAAACAGAATATAAGCAAAAAACGCCCTGGTTTGGCAAAAAAGAAAATTCTGTTTCATCAGGACAATGCACTTTGCACAAGTCCGCTCTTGTAATGGCTAAAATCCATCAGCTAGGCTTTGAACTGTTAAACCATCCACCTTATTCGCCAGACCTAGCCCCGTCAGACTTTTATTTGTTTCCAAACCTAAAAAAAATTCTTTTTCTTAGATTTAGAAGTCAGCTACAAACGTCTATTTTGAGGAGTTGGATAAAATCAAATCAGTTATACATCGTTGGGCCAAATGTATTACCTTACAAGGGGACTATGTAGAAAAATAAATTATTATTAAGTCACTATGATGTTGCGTTCTATGTTAGGCCGGAAACTTTTCATCCCATCCTCGTATAAGCTATTTTTTGCGAACTATGTGAAATATTAAGATGCCTGCGTGTTTACAATGCAAACATTCAAATTGTCTTTTACGTTTAATCCCTCCGATATGTCTGATCCCAATTTTTACTTTTTTTATTACTTTTAATTCCTAAAGTGAAAAATTTTTTTTTTATTACACTTTGTCAGAGGTAAATTTAAATTAAATATTTCACAGTGTAAGGGCGGGTCTAGATTACGCGTATTCAGCAGATGCGTATTTCGGCTGCGTATTTTCGGCAAGATGACAACACATTGTTTTAAATTGGAACGTTCACATATATGCGTAGAATACACAACCACGCAGAATACCGCCGAAAATACGTACCTCCGCATGCTGGTCCCGAGCGCAATTATCGGTTCGTTAATATAACACACGTGCAGTCCGGGGCGAGTGTGATGTATATTTGCACAACGTGTACGCAAAAACTTTCTTGCCGAAAATACGCAGCCGAAATCTGCACAATGTGTACGCAACAACTCTCTCAGACAATACGTAGCCGAAAATACGCATCGTCTGCTGAATACGCGTAGTGTAATAGCCCATATTTACACGCTTTTATTTAACTTCACCTGTATGTATGTAATCAAATCTTGCAACTCATTTTGAAGAACTTCCAAACATCCGATTGACTTCAAATTTCGCACAGCGTCTTAGTTCCGATGTAAAACTTTAGTTTGTCCGATTCCAACCAAAATTGGTATCTGGGGGTTTTTGAGGATGAGAATTACGAATTTTTGATCAGATTACAAAAATTCAATATGGCGGATTCAAAATGGACGATTTAATGTCAAGTTTTTCTGATTACTTTCAACTGACTTCCACGTATTCGATTGACTTCAAATTTCGCATACCGTTATAGTTCCGATGACAATCCACTAATGTCGTATCACTGACTGCCTACCTCACCCCTAACCTGGAGGGCGGAGAGGGGGTAAAATTTTAGTTTGTTGGATTTCCACCAAAATTGGTATCTGGGGGTTTTTGAGGATGAGGATTACGAATTTTTGATCAGATTACAAAAATTCAATATGGCGGATTCAAAATTGACGATTTAATTACGAGTTTTTCTGATTACTTTCAACTGACTTCGACGTAGGTATCTGATTGATTTCAAAATTCACATGCTCTCCCGCTAAAAAAAGGGGGGGGCGTAGGAGAGGTAAGGCTTTAGTTTGTTCGATCTCGACCAAAATTAATTAATCCTTGCGTATAATGATCATAATAATAACGAACAGTTTTAGGGATTGACAGGAAAGACTCTCTGCAATATTGATGCGCTAGCTGAAATGCATAGGCAAATCTAAAAATTTTAAAATAAATTTAGAAAAAGAAACTTTTTAAAAACAAGCTTTTATAAAATGGACTAAAAAGCATCAAATAATTTTTTGAGGGTTCTGATATCATAATAATAAAAGCGACGGGCGTATTTAATATTAGGTAAATGCCTTTCCATGCGCATTTGGTGGATCGTCCACAACCGATGATGGGCCGACTCTTCTTTTTTAATGTGACAAAATAAATCGACACACTGCCGGTCGCGGATGATCTGCCTAATATGAAGCAGGGATAATAATGTCCATCCATATCACAAAAATGTAAGGGTAGTTTGAGTAGGGTTGGGGTGGGTTTGGTTAAATTGTCTACCGTTACATTTCTGTGGTATAATTTAATGAATTTGGATTTTCACTAAACTTCGAGTTAACAAGGCTAAAACAAAAACGGTTAAATATCCTTACGCCCATTGCTTTTATTATTATGATATCAGAACCCTCAAAAAATTATTTTATGCTTTTTAGTCCATTTTATAAAAGCATGTTTTCAAAAAGTTTTTTTTTCTAAATTTATTTTTAAAACAAAAGGAATGCTTTATAAAAGGTATTTCAAAAAAGTTCTTTGTCAAATATTGCATAAAAAATGTTTGCAGAAAATAAGTTTAATTATATTCTTTATAAAATAATACAGTATGATCCGTGGCGGATTTAGGTCCTAAAAATTGAAGGGAAGGGTAAAAACTAAATCTGACGTTTTTGCTAATGTATTATGTATTATTATTTAGCATTTAACCAAAAACAATTCGGAAGAACTGGGCCCACCCAGGCCAATTTGTAGATCCACCTCTTAGTATAATAGCCCATATTTTACAAAACATTTCTGTTCTTTTTACATTGTCAAAGAATTTATAACATTAATTACATTATTACACATTTTATAAAATATATTTTAGTTTAAAAGAGTAATTTAAAATTTAAGGTTGTTTTAGAATAGAAGGTCTTACCTATAATTTCCTGCATCAGATCTCTTGGTATTTCTTATAATAAAAAAGCCATTCGGCAAAGGAACGTATCTGAAACCAAAACAGACTTTAAACAAATAAGATATTATTGTTAAGTAGGTATTATTATTTTTTTATTCTTAACAGTGCTATAAGCAAATATCAAAATTACATATGAAGCCAAAAAAACATTAACCACATTTTTCTACATATTTTTGCTGCGTTCCTGCAAATGTTTAGAAAGAAAGTCAAACTGCAAATCAAGAATAACAAGTAACAAAATGTTTAAAGTTATGCTGTTTAGAAACAAGGTGAAGTAAAGAAGGCGGTAGGGAGAGGGTTTCTCCGCACTAAGCGGCAACTATGCGCCGTAGACGAGCCTAAGTGAAGCATGCAAGAAGAATGTTTTTCACTTTCCACAAATTCGCTCATCTGTAATTTTTTATGAAGGTTAACATGGTAGTTGATCTAAAGAAAAATAAGCCAGATTAAGACCCCTTATTCTCCCTCCATCGTAAACAAAAACAAAGAATTGTCGTGTGGAAAATGGCAAACATAAACAAACTTACCCTAGTTTAGCTTATTTTAAATTTTCAAACTATTAGTGTGCGCGCTCTTCTTCAGTTCGTCGCGTCGCAAGCGTATGGCTGAAGGACGTATGACCAACACACAAACAGCAACACTGAGTCGGGTGTAACGGGTTGCAAGGGATTTACCCTGTAACTTTCGGCACAAAATATCTTTGTGTACTTGACGTAAGTATTTTTTTTATTCAGCTTCCCTGTCTTTCTTTTGGGAAGTCGAAATCGGTGTTAACTCAACCCTGGACAGGTAAGGATAAGTTTGCGATTAATTTAAGTTTAAGTTAACGCCGACTTCTACCTCCAAAAGCTATAATTTAAAAATCGTTGCAAATAAATATTTTCGAAAAAAATAAAATTAAAAACCTGTCTACTTATGTAGATATTCCGCCTTTCAATGTCCGTAGTCGGAGTGCAAACACAACGTGTGGTCACGTGATCCACAATTCCTTTGGCCAGTCGCTTGTGTAGTTGCAACGATGCCGTGTTGCCGTTTAGTGCAGAGAATTACTATTCCGACCGCTTAGTATTACAACTGATTCAAATTTTAACAGTGTCGAATGGTTACATTATATAAAAGTAATGCAGTTGTAAATGAAAAAAATCTACGAAAAAAAAACAAATTTCAGTCTAATCTTACCAAAAACATACTAAATAGACTTTACCTTTTGTCTTTTGGTAGAGGTAGTTGATTGAATTCCCATCGAATATCGGCGGGAGGGAATGAGTGAATACTGCAACGTAAAGATAAAAGTTGGGATTCGGGCACCTGCTGGTCGTCCGATTCTGATAGGTCGTTATCCATATCTAAAAAAACCAACATCATTATAATTAGACATTTTTTGACCTACAGAGAGCATGGAGCCTCAGTCAAAGCTCTTCAGTAGATTTTATTCAGAGCGAAAGGGATAATTATTTCGGCAAGGAGAGGGAACTTCTACAGCAAGAAGTCTTTTCCACGTTCTTTAGTTGGCTTTATTGCGCTCTCTTTCTGACATGATCCAATTTAATATGTAAAACCGATTTCAGGAGATAGATAGACATACCGTTGTTTGTCTATGTTATTTCTCTAGAATTTTTTTTGACGTTTTTGATATTTTAGATTAGGAAATACTCCAAATTTTGATAACAAACGCCACAGCCCCCTCAAATTAACAAGCCTGATCCTTCTTTGAATTTCAACAGTGTCGAAAGCTGACAAGTATAAAATTTCCATCAGTTTTAAAGTGATCTTGGCATTCTATTTGGCAAAAAATAAAAGTCTGACAAAAAAATAATAAGAAACGTCGATTTTCGTGGAAGTGCTAAATGGAAATATTTCAAATTTTGACAACAAAAACAAAACAGATTTTTAATCACAAAAATAAATGGGCCACGTCCAAGTTAAGCTCTTCAATTCATGACTAGGATCACTGGATCACGAAAACTACCTGGAGTCACCTGGCTTCTAGGATGCAGGGACCCCTATTCGTGACATTTAAGAAGCGCCATCTATCGCATAACTCGCAAGCTTGGTCACGTAGTATATTCTTATACTCTAGGTTTGTTTTTTATTTTTGAATTGATAGGTCAAAAAGTAAACTTTTATCAATTTTTATTTACACACTTTCTAATCAAAATAAAACTTTGTCAAAACTATAGTTGATCTTTTTTTTAGAATATAATTTGTCCTTACTAATATTGGTTTACGGTGGAAGTTGCGGCAAAGTGACAACGTCAAATCTTGACAATAACTGTCAAAGAGAGTTGCCTACCTCTGCTGCAAAACAACTGTCAAAATTCGCCTCTAGTACTTACATGCTATTTGTAACTTGGCCACGCTTGATTTTAGCGAACCGGCTTCGTTGGTTACCAAACAACTATAATTTCCATCTTCTGTCACCGAAGATACCAGCAAAACAGTACCCTTTGATTGAATCGAGTACCGTCCGTCATTGGGCAGAATAAGTTGGCCATTATGGTACCATGTAATGTTGAGGTTACCTAAAAAATGTAATATTTTTATACAGGCTTTCCATAAACAAATCCTTGAAGAGCCATAAAAAGTTTGTCAGCATTAGATTGATAGAAAATAGAATAAAAAAAAAGAGACGGCCGTAGGCCAGTGTTGCCATTGCAGTCCAAAAGTAGCAACAAAATCCAAACTCCGCCTCTACTGGGTTTAGTGTTCAACCATACTAACTTGATTGGTTATATATTGGCACAAAGATGGCACTAGCAGTCAGAAAGAAACTTGCATCAAATACTCGGGAGTCCGGACGGGACGCCATCTAGGAGTTTTTGCCGAAAGTAGTTTCAAAAAATGTTCACTGAAAAATGTGTCAATTTCTACAACAGTATAGAGCTGGGTGTTTCAGATCTAATGGTAAACTGTAGAACTCTAGATTCCTTGTGTAAACATATTGAGATTTGGACATACTCACCCTTTTCCAAAAGTTAATAATAACCGTAATACGGAATATTTTTTGTTTGAAACTCGTAGACAATGATTGAGTAGAAATAAAATTTCGGACTTCCATTGTCTTTATTTATTTTAAATACGACGTTTCGGTTAGTAAGTATCTCTAACCGTTTTCTCTAGGCTACTACTTATACTACTTGGTGTGCAGTCAGGTGTGACGGCCCGCCCCTTTTTTAATTATAAGACGCCTGTTTTCTTTAAGGAGTGGTTTCCATATGTTTGGTATGGCCGTGCTTGGTTTAAAACTTCTATATTCTGCATTATAAACGCAACTTCAATAAACTTTCGTTTTCGCCAGTTCGACTGCTTATGCAAAACTTTAGCTTATGACCACTGAATCCTGTGATCATTTGACCATGCATGATCCGCTAAACCGGATTTTTGAATATCCCCTAATTGGGTACTTTCTAGATGTTCATTTACTCTAACCTGAAGAGGGCGTTTCGTTTCACCTACATATGATTTACCACACTCACACGGGATTTGGTAAATACATTCCTTAATATTTTCCTGGTTTTGTTTTAGTTACAAAACTCCTTATCGTATTTCCCGATGAAAATACTGTTTTTATATAATAGTGCTAGGCTATTCGTCGTATGTTTTCTAAAATCCCTTGAACATATGGAATGTTAATAGTACCCAACGGATTATTACTTTGAGAATTTGCTACATTTGGTTTGTTTTTAATCTTAGAGATCGTTGAGTTTATTAATTCCTCGGAATAACCATTCTGTTGTAAGTCCTTTTTAATGTTGCTAATTTCTGTGGTTAATTCTTCATTATTACTACAAATATTTACGGCTCTTGAATATAAACTTCTTATAACTTTTTGTTTTGTAGCAACAGAATAATTAGGCCTAAAATTTAGATACTGTCCCGTGTGTGTAGATTTCCTATTATACAGTGGTTTGAATGTTTCTGTCTAATCGTTTGACAAGGCTTCTCATGTAGATTGAGTTACGGAGACAGAGCTGCAACAGATCCATCATGCCCCCCCCCCCCCCGAACCGAACGCCCCCCCCCCCCGATAGCGTTGTTCTCTCTTGAAGTGTATCATCAGTTTGTAATTTGTTTTTGATGATACTTGGTGACTTATTTATTGGCACGTTGGTGTACAGACTTTCTACATCAAAACCTACAAATCTATCGTCGGGGTCTAATTCGGTTCATTCCTTTTAAAACCTCAACAAAATTATCTTTTGTCAAAAACTCTGAACATTTCATTTCAGTTTTCATTAAGAAAATCATTATCTTATTTCATAAAAATTAAATAAGGTTGAATTACCTTCATCTGACTTTCCCAAACATCTAAAGGTCGCATTTTGCCCTTTTGCTACGAGGATGTCCTGAGGTTCATCAAGTAAATGGAGACTTATCGAGAGGTTCTGGTTCAGTTGTGGAGACCCTGATCGTAATGGTGGAGGAGAGGAGGGACCAAGGGCCAAGTTACCGTTGTCAAAGTCTGAAAGAAACATAATTAAGAATTTCAATAGAAAATAGTGAAAATTATCACAGCAGGTGGCTTGTACAAAGTCCATACTATTGCATCATATGGAAAACATATTTCTTATTGTTTATATTTCATACAAAGTTCTGCAGGTCTCAAAACCCAAAATACAATGATCACTAGATCAACTCGTTTATCGTGGATCAGACCTTAATATTGTAGCAGCCGTACTTTTGACAATATCGAAAATTGTTATTAATAAAAGTTGATCAGAATTAAAAACTACATTCTAACATACAATTACATCTATATGCATATATTTTTTGTTTTCTGAATATCTAAAAAACATTTCTATTATTCATTTTACGAAACATATATATTTCTAATAACAAACTTCGCATACTCTAAAACTTAAAATAACAGAATGGTCAAACTTTAATATTTTTTAGTTTATAATTAGTTAAATATATGAATTTGAAAGTAAAAAAAGTTTTTAACGTCAATTTTTATAATTGTATACTTTAACGTAGCTTTTAATTCTACACAACTTTTAATGAAAAAAATGAAAATTGTCAAAAATAAACATCTTAACTGCCTGTGAATAAATAAATAAATGGCGGATCTGATACATTTCATGTTCATTAGGACACTACGCTATATCAGCCTTGAAAACAGTTTTTTGTAAATATCTCAGAAATAAAAGCGTCTACGCAGTTTTTGGTTATAACACAAATTAATGAGAAAAATGCGTTCTACTATATTCCGAAAACCACATATTGTTGTTGGCATATTTTTAATTTTTAAATTGTCAAAAAACGGTAATTAGCAATAAAAGATTTTACCAAAATATAATCAGCTCGTTGCAGCATCGAACACATTTTTTCATGAAATCGTTTCAGCGGTTTAGGACACACAAACACATACATACATCACGACGATATTGCTAAGATAGGTCACAATACACCCAAATAAGTAACAAATTTTGTCAAAAATAATACCTTCTCTAGCCATTACAGTGCTTTTTAAATTTAATTTTTTCCTTTTTTAAGAAAAATGGAAATGAAACCCATCAGCAAAAACTAAAACCATGGCTCAGGCCTGAGCTATTTATAAAACACGGCACGTTTAGTTCCGGTAACATCATCTCGATTTTTTTTTGGTGGTTTTAATGACCTCTCTTCGTTTTGTAGGAAGGTAAAAATGTCAAATCACGCCATCTCAATTGTTTTACGCATGATTGCCTTCAATATACATTTCTCTCGCTAGTTTTGTCGATATTTTTTAACATTTTCACAAGAGATCGATGGTTCACCTGAGGGAGGCCTTGTTAAGGGACCAATTTTAGTAGTTCCACAGGGTTCTTAATGCTAGATTTAGAATGCCAAAAACTCTTGTGTTAGTATAGACAGACATAAAATTAAATAAGAAAGAGAGGCATCCAAGGTAGCAATATTCAGATTAAAAGAAGAGGATGTTGATTTTGTATTTTTACACGATTTTTCTTTGCAAATGATAAAAACCATATTAAAAATTGATTTCCTTTAAACAATTTTTACTCAATACCACATACTTATATGTACATCTGTACTGGGAAAGAGCCTCTAAAAACGGCTGCCAATAGTGTGAGTGGTTTTTTGACCTTGTATGACAATGTACAGTTATGTGAGCCTTTGTCTTTTGTGTGCAGGTGTGAGTGGGTCTTTGTCTTTTGTATGTGGAGGCGAACAGTGTGAGTGGACTTTTTGCCCCTGTGAATGGCTTTGAGTTCAAATCAATATTTCAAGGCCGGCCATTCATTACAGATTTATGAGTCAACAAGGTTGTATATATTTCACAACAAAGGGTGTTATTTTGACCTCGACACAAATAATGGAGAAAAATGAGTTTTGCTAATTCCGAAAACCGCATATTGATGCAATGTTCCGTCAGCTTTTAGTCAGCTCTTTACAGTATTTTACACTATTTTATCACAAAATTTAATGAAAATCGATTCAGCGTTTTCGGAGCTATTGTGGGCCGGACAGACATACAATACACACACACACACACGCACGGATAGACGTCGCAACAATAATGCTAAGATGTCAAACTACATCTAAATAACACATTTTCAGTGTTATCTCAAAAAAACATTTTTTGTCGAAAGTCGAAAACAATAACTACCTTCTCTAGCTATTGCTGCGCGTTCTAGGAAGGTAATAAAAATTAAAGTTTTTTAAAAATTTTCACAAACAAAATTTTAAATTTAAAAAATTTTTACCTGCGGCGCATTAGTTTTATATAGTGCCAAACTTATAAAAACCAGCAATTTTTTTTGGCCCCCTCCCCCCCCGGTCTTCTGGACCCGTCACTGGTTACGGGGCCCTTGGCTCTGCTCTCCCGCCGGGGCCCCTACGTACCCAACCCGACCCTAAACTAGAACAAAAATTTGAAGTTTTTTTTTAGTGATAACACGCACAAAACGTAAAAAAGGATTTTTTTTTCTGTAGTTCGATCTTAGATTATGTTTTGCAGGTATTTGATATTTAAATACTGTCGTCATTTATTGTTTGACATTAATATGACATAATAACTATGATTTAATGTCATAATTGTCAAATAGTCAACGAATATTAAAGCAGTTCTAAGTTTTATAAAGCATATTAAATACCATTTTATTGATATTAATTTATTAACATATACGGTTTCAAAATTATTAAGCAAGTGTCCAAATAAGGTAAAGTTAATTGTTGATATGTAGTAATAATTGCTATAAACTTTTACTATTTTTAATGTCGATATACACTGGTAAACAAATGCGTAGCTTACTAAAACAAGAAGACCTTAAACAAAAAATGAGAGAGCCTAAAAAAAGGTGATTTTTAACTTTTGTGGCGTAAGTTTGATTGCCGTTTTGAATTAGGCTGAGCTCTGAATTAGTGCGCCACTACACAAAAATAAATGCCCAAAGATTTAAAAAAAAAGTAATTTTTGTAAAAAAAAATGCTAATGTTTTTAAAGGAGGAGGCACTAAATACATTGTTTACCGGGACGCGTCAGATGAGCTGAATTTGAGATATGTTGAAGGCCAAACCTTCCTGATATTTTTACCAAAAAAAATTGGGGGGGGGGGGGGTCATAGGATTCGTTTTCGAGCTATACTTATTTAAATGCGCGCCACTGAAATATGGAAAAATATGACCATTTGTAGTTTTTTTGTAATAACTTATCGCCAAATAAAAATCTGATATTAGCTTTACTTTATTGGTAAAAGAGTTCTTTTAAGAATGTTATCAGTTTTTGACATATAGTTTCCGTCACATACCTACAGAGTGGCTCAAAATAATAAAAAATATACAGGAAAAAAAATATTCCGGATGCTTGTTTCAAAAAAATTGGGTGGGTCATCGGTTTCGTTTTCGAGCTATAATTATTTAAATGCCCGCCAATGGATTATGGAAAAATGTAAGATGTAGTTTTTTGTTATAACTTCTCGTGAAAGAAAAATAAAAAACCAATATGAATTTTATTTTGTTGAAAAAAAAAGTCTTTTTAAGTATGTTCTCATTTTTTGACATATAGTTTTCGTCACATATCCACATAGTGGCTACATATATACAATAATAATAATAGACTTAATGGGTATTTCAAACATTTTTGAAACTCGCATAACATGTGTACTAATTGCCTATGGAATAGTGTGTGGAAAGAGTTTACTGGGATGCGTCAGATGCACTGAATTAAACCGTCGTCATACTTGTTTCAAGAAAAAGTGGGTGGTGATCGGATTTGTTTTCGAGTTATACTTATTTAATGCTAGAATATAGGAAATGTGGGGACAAAAAGGGGTCTACTCACCCCTTTCCGGGGGTTCTGCCAAAAATTTTCAGAAAGAAAGCCTGTGAACAAACTTAATTGATAAAAGTTTAAATATCAACTTTTTATCCCTATAAAGAGGTAGATGTTGTAGCGAAAATTCATAGGAGTATAGCTCAAAAAAGAAACTGATAACCCCCCCCCCCCCCCCAATTTTTTTGAGCAAGTTTCAGGATGGCTCGGGCTCTAACATTTCTCAACCTCACCTGATCTGACGCATCCCGTTAAACACATTATTCCGCTACACAGTTAGTACACCTATTATTTGTTTAATTTAAAAAATGTTTGATTTACCCTGTAGGTTTACTACATAAACCATTATGTATGTAAATGTTACTTTACAATCATTACAACGACTTATAAAAACTATAAAAAATTGAAAACATACTTAAAAAGAGTTTTTTTTCAACTAAATAAAATTAATATTGGTTTTTATTTCTATTTGACGAGAAGTTATAGCAAAAACACTACAAAAAGTCGCATTTTTCTTTCTTCCAGTGGCGGATTTAAATAATTACAGCTCGAAAACGAAACCGATGACCCCCAATTTCTTTGAGACGAGTATTTAGACGGCTTGGGCCCTAACATATCATAAATTCACCTCATTTAACGCATCCCGGTAAACACACTATTCCGTAGACAATTATTAAACGTGTCATGCGTTGAATTAATTTTTTTTTAAATACCCTGTAAGCTTATCACATAACCTATTATGCAAACATCACTCTAGAATAGTTAAAGCGACTCACATGAAAGCAAGTGAAGTTAATTTTGACCATGCATTTTTAGTTCCCTTTCTTTATATTTAATAAATCTCAGGTATTTTTCCTGTATTTTTTTAATTATTTTGAGCCACTACTATAGGTCAAAAACTGATAAAATTCTTAAAAGAACTCTTTTACCAATAAAGTATCATATCATATTTTTCCATATTTCAGTGGCGCACATTTAAATAAGTATAGCTCGAAAACGAATCCTATGACCCCCCTAATTTTTTTTGGTAAAAATATCAGGAAGGTTTGTCCTTCAACATATCTCAAATTTTTTTATGATCAGTTTAAAAAATGTCAGGTTTGTTTCAAGTTGGCGGCCAAAAAACAACTTTTAAAAACCAATTTCGGCATAAAATTTCCTGTAATTTCATAACACATAAATTTTTATAATTTGTTTTTTTCAAGATGGCGGCCAAAAATTACCATTTTTTCCAACAGTAAAGTCCGGCCAGAATAAAATGAGGCGCAAAAGAGATGGCTCAACTCTATCTTCCCCTGTTTACAGCACTTTGGTCTTACTGGGCGATCTCATTTTTAGTAAATTTACCATGAACAAAATTTAAAATTTCAAGAAAAAACGGTCGTCTGGTACGTTTAATGAAATCGACTCTAGCCCGTTCATAATTCACACCCTTTTATTGGGTTTCTATTGTTAACGCTGGCTCAACTCGAATCCGATCCGTTCACAATTCACACCCTTTTATTGGGCTTCTATTGCTATAGCTGGGCTCACAGGATGGCTGGGCACGTTTCATACACATTCTAGACCAACAAAAAGAAGCAGTGGCGTATCATTTACTCTTTTTAAATTTTTTAATAAAACTGAGTGCAGTTCCAATTTTAAAGATAATGAACTGGATTTTTGCAATTTTTAGAAAGTCGATTACTATTAGCTCACACATATACTATACTATAGTAGTGTGAGCTATGGTGATCCTAATTTTTTCGAGAAAAAAAAAAGTTGCTCCGATTTCAAAATTTTTTATATATCTTTGCGTTTCAGATGATTTTGAAACTTTTTTGTCGCGCCGTCTGTCTGTCTGTATGTCTGTCTGTCTGTCTGTCTGTATGTCTGTCTGTAACGACCAACGCGCATAACTCAAAAACCGCTCGGCCGATTTTAATGAAATTTGGTACCTAGGCTGGGTCTTGGGTCGAGATGGTCCCATTTAAAAATGAACAAAATCCATCAAACACAAACCACATAAAAGGGTGGGGGAAGATTTCAAAAATTAGAGTTTATGTGAAAATATGGCGTGTGTTATATCAAACGAAAGGTAATTGAGTATGGAGTTAAACAAAATACATTTTAGTTTTTTTTTCTTCAAAAAGGGTGGGGGTAGATTTCAAAAATTAGAGTTTCTGTGAAAATATGGCGTGTGTGATATCAAACGAAAGGTAATTGAGTCCGGAGTTAAACAAAATACATTTTAGTTTTTTTTAAGGGTGGGGGTAGATTTCAAAAATTTGAGTTTAAGACAAAACATGGCTTGAGTGGTATCAAACAAAAGGTAATTTAGTCTGGAGTTGAATAAGATATATTTCAAGTTTTAGTTTTATTAGCTCGCACGTACACTATAACTATAGTACCTAGTGTGAGCTTAGGGGCCCATATATTGGCAGAGTATTTTTTTAGGTTTCTAGATTCGTACGCACCTACCTAATAAAATAGGCAGGTACCTATATAATATAATAAGTATAAAATTTTTGAAAAAAATATTTATTGTTAAGAAAAATAAGGTATGGAGTTTTTAAACCATCTCTTTTGCGGCTCATTTTATTCTGGCCGGACAATACGTACGATGTCTAACTTTCCAATTTGTTCGATCGTAAACTGCTTTTTAATTTTTTTCCTGCATTTATAATAAGAAACAAACACATGCGAGATTCCTTCTAGATAATACAAACAAGGTCTCTCGTAAGACTAAATTTTTTTTTGAAAACATTTCTTTTTTTTAGCTTGAGGCCTTTGTTTCTCGCCGGCTTCGATAAACGCATTGCAGTGCCGGTTGTACTGCATTAAAATAATATCGGGAAAACTGGTTTTGAAACGGATTCTTGGCATTCCTATTGATGTAGATATTATTTTGTATAGCTATGTAGATATCGGAATCTCAGCATTTCCGTTTGTTCTAAATAACTCGATTACATCAAAAGAACATACATAAAACTCCTAACGGTGTATATAAAATATATCTTCCTGCGTCTTCCTAATTCCTATTACCCTTGACTTGACAGCTCCACTAATCCTGTTCTAACCCGTTGGTTTGTTAATTCATCGTTAGCTACACTGACGTCATAAGCAAAAACACAGTAAGGATATTTGATATTTCACAGTCAAACAATCTCAGATAATATATTTTAAATAGGGTGTTAGCTTAGAATGTCAGATATCAAATGTACTTACTGTGTTTTTGCTTATGACGGCAGTACATCCCTCCTCAATAGCTTATTATAATCCTCAATATATTATTATCATAACAAAAACATTTCATGTAAAAAAAGCCAAGTACGCGAAAATGGTATTCCGTAAAAAGAATTGAGGAAAAAGGAAAGTCAAGTTCTCCAATACAAATTTCAAAATGAAAGGTTCTTACTAGTTTGGAAATGTTTATTATTATTGTTTTTTACTTTGCTATTACAGCCAAACTTCTTTATGTTCAATTTAGCACTGTGCTTAAGAGTCATTTGCAGCCATACTAGCCAAGTTTAGAAAAACATTTCTTAACTAGTAAGAACCTTTGATTTTGAAATTTGTATTGGAGAACTTGGCTTTACTTTTATCTTAATTCTTTTTACGGAATACCATTTTCGCGAACTTGGCTTTTTTTTACATGAAATGATTTTGTTATGATTTCACTGCCTTTTTAAAGGATTTGAATAATATTTAAGTTTTAAAACGGTAAAATATGCGGAATATTGCTCAAAGCCTTATTAAAAAAATTTTGGTTGCAATGAATTATTAAAAATGTTGAGGTTTTTTAATTTGTTCCTATGGTTTTATCATAGTTCTTCATCTGCCTTCTAAAGTTCAGCTCTCTCAGGTTCCTGGAAGTGGGCGATGTTACTTTTACATAACTTTACATTTATAGGAAGGGGGAAGCAAATTAAAATGTTGGTGTTTTTAAATTTTTTCCTAGAATTTTATCTTAGTTCCTATCAAAGCTTTTTGATTTTTTCCAAAGGTTTGGTCATAATTTCTATCCGTCTGCCAAATTTCAGCTTTGTAGCATGTCTGGAAGTACAGTAGAATTTTAGTGATCTATACATGAGTGAGTAAGTGGCAATTTCGAGGTTTTTTGAAATTTCGTAACTACTTTACTACTTTATGGAAGTAAATAAAACTTGGTTGTTAAATCTATGAAGACCTACGACTGTTTGCAAAGTTTGAGTTTCGTAGCTCATTCCGAAGTAGAGTTTTAGATAGATCAAATATGGGCTGAAATGTTTCAAGAAAAGATGGTACAGCAGTTTACTCGAACTTGGCACTGCCATGCCATGCCCCAGATATCAGCCATTGTAGAGTGTAGAGGCTTTCGAGTCGCTCAGCACCTATACCTACAATATATTTTGTGCGTGACTCTACATCTCATTTTGTCTCCAAGATTTGCAAGCTTTTGCCGACGGAAGCTATTTTCTTGGGAGTTAGTTGGCTCCCTTCTTGAGGCGATAGGGCACCTCCTTCTGCGGTACTGGAGCCTTTTACGAAGTAAGGCAGGGCAATCGCAGAGCAGATGTTCGGCTGTCGCTCATGCGCTACTGCAGAATCTGCAGTTGTCATCGTTGGCCTTACCTATTGCCTTTAGGTGATATTGTCAGGAATGCAAAATACCCTTGACTGTGCCACTGTACGAAACCAACTTAGAAAAACGAAAAGCGCAAAACATGGCTTTGCAGAGATAAGAAAGTGGTTCGGCCGCCCTCCACTATGGTAAAAGTCTAGGTGCCGCCTACCACACAGCAGGTGGTTGATGCGAGAAAAACTACTAAAAACTTAAGAGTGGGAGTTGTGAGGTAAGAAAATGTTGTCTATAAAATGTAATTTTACCTCTGTTTTTGTTCATATTTCTTGTTTAGCTCCTTAGCTAGAATGTAAACTATAGGATTATGAGTAACGCCACTGACTTGGTTTGTTTCAAGCTCTTCAAAGAGGGTTAATGGATTACTTAGGTTCAACCTACCGTCAATAAAAACCCACACTTTGAGGAGACATTGAACTTAAACAAAAATCTCTAAATTAATGCTCAGTAAAGAAACATAAGATTTATCTATTTGAAGAATATTTGCAAAATTGCAACAGAGTTTTATTTTGTATTCATTAAAGTTTGTAACATTTTTAAAACTGTTTTATATTTATTTTATACACACAAGAGATCTACTATGATACCCTCGTTTAAGGGATCGATTTAAAACAAAATCGTACCCGACAATATTTTACTTAGGCAGTATCCGGTAAGCAGTCCGACTACTAGTCTTAAGTCGTTCCTGTTGATTTCTAGAACTTCTTTGCTGATATGGTTATAAACAGTTTTGATTGTCTTTTTCTCCGAGTTTGGCACCAGTAAGACACCAACTGGTTCATTTTCCAATCATTCAATACTTTTATATAGTGGCTTTACATTAGTGCACAGAAGGGCTCTGGCCCGCAATAGAGTGTTGCCGCCCCTTTCTTTGCGAGGCTGTCCACTTTCTAATTTCCTTCAATGCCCTGATGTCCTGGTACCCACATCAGTGTAATTTTGTTGTTTTGAGCTAGTCGTTTTAACATCTGTACACTCCCAGACTAGCTTTGACACACTTAAAAGCCTTTATGGTCCTTATGGTCGCTCGGCTGTCCGAAAGGATGAATATATGCTTCCCATTGAGGATCACATTTAGGCGCTCTTGTAAGCATATGTTATTCGCAAGCATTTCTGCCTGGAATACGATGGGGGTGTTGTCTAACGACAAGGAGAGCTTGAAATTTGGACCTGTTATGCCCAAACCAGTTCCTTCCGCTAGGTTGGATCCGTCTGTATACCAGACCGAAGCGTTCCTTGCTTGCGGTAGTTCTTTTATGGTCCATGATTGGTTCTTTATTACCACTTCGAATGAAATGTCTGTGTCCAACAAGACTGTTGGTGTTTTAATGCTGTTCAGCTTTACCTCTAGTATGCTGAGGTGTACGCATAGGCGCCAGGCTTTAGTTTTTCTGTTTGGAGAAGCCTATAGGCGTGTGTTAATACCTCTGCTTTAACACATACGTGTAGTGTTTTAACATCGCCTCTAAGGCTGAAGTCGGGCAAGTCATTACCCCTGTTATCTCCAAGCAGATTAGTCTATTAATTTTGCTCAGTTTGGTCTAAGCCGCTTTTTGTTCGACTTTTGGCCACCATACTAGTATGATGATCATGGGTTTAATCACTGTTTGGTATATCCAAAATACCATTTTTGGTTTTAGCCCCCACATTTTTCACACGAGTCTGCGGCACGTCCAAATGGCCGCTGTGGCCCTGAAGATACTCACACCCTATACATCGACAATGATATCGATGGTGTATCGCACATACATGTGTTAACTACATAATAGGTAGTTTAGAGAAAAAGTAAAATGAAACTTCATGGAGAAAGAAAAAAATAAGATATAAAAAATTTGCTTTTAAATGTGCATAGTAGTTATTGTAGATATGCATTTCACTTAACACATTTTGTGCATAATGAAAGAATAGATCTTAAATAATTATGTATTGCAGTTAACTTACTTTTGCGAAAAAAAAGTGCAGTACCCAAATCCAGCACGGCGAAAGGAAGAATAATGTTTTTCGCTTGGGATAAGTATGTTGATGTCACGCTAGAGGCTAAACTGCCGAACCGATTTTGACGAAAAAGTGTCGTTGAATTGCTACTGATCCCGAAGGTGCTATAGGTCGAGAGTCGCCATTGTGTCACATGATGTCTGCTTTAAGGCATATAAATTACCTAAATTTCAGGCGATTTTAATGAAACACCTTTAAAAAAACCCATTGCAAATGTCCAGTAATTTGCTGTTATTCCTTTGGAGTCCTCCCTGCTCCCACCCATCACCCATCACCCATCCTGTCATTCCCCCACACCATCTTAAAAAACCATATTCGCATAATTTTTCCTTCTACACACGCTTTAAGACTTTTTTTCCAACACCAGTTTACTAGTTTCCCCCTCCCTCTCCATCACTCCTCCCCACCCTCCTTATTAGTAATGGTTGTAGCTATAACTTTCACAAATATAGATCGCTTTCAAAAATTGATTCTGCACACGCTTTAAGATTTTTTTTAACACCATTTTACTAGTTCGCTCCTTCCTCTCTCCTCCCCACCTTCACTCAATCGAAGGTAGTACTGTTCGCGTGCGTAGAAAATCAACACGTTCTTGTCGGGTAACGCTAAATGAATGGTAAATGCATAGTGCTTTCTATAAGGCTAAATAACAATTAAACCTAAAAGTTGGAAATAAAAAAACCGAACACCCAACTGCTAAATCTACTTGTAACTACTAATCGCTGACGGCAGTTTTCACCATTAATAATCTCTTGGCTTGCAAGTAGGTGTCACATTTTTTTATCGCATCCAGAAATATTGAGGCGCAAAAGAGATGAGATGGGATTAAACTAGCGCTAACTTTCTTTGGCCAGTGGCGTGCTATATTTTTTTAATTAATCATTATTAGGTATTAATCTTATATGTTACTCCTCCTAAGCCTTTTTTTGCTAGAAAACTCCATACCGTATTTTGCTTTCTTTCTTTCTTATAAAGAAATATTTTTTCAAAACTTTTATACTTATTATACTATATAAGTTCGGTTCGGTTTTTAAATTGCAAAAATCCAAAACTATTCGTTATATCTTTAAAATTGAAACTCCACACAGTTTTATTAAAAAAATAAAAAAGAGTAAATGCTACGCCACTGTTTCATTTTGTTGGTCTAGAATGTATATGAAACGAACCTAGTCATCCTGTTTGAGCTCAGCGATAACAATATAAGCCTAATAAAAGGGTGTCATTTGTGAACGGCCCGGATTCGAGTTGAGCCAGCGGTAACAATAGAAACCCAATAAAAGAGTGTGAATTATGAACGGGCTGGAGTCGATTTCGTTAAACATACCAGACCAGTACCGTTTTTTCTTGTAATATTAAAATTTTGTTGATGGAAAATTTGGTTCATTCAACTAATTAAGGCCATCAAAGAGTTATACCGCAATAGTAAGGCAAAAATTAAAATAAAAGCAAAACTAACCAAAGGCTTTCAAGTAACTAAAGGTCTTAAACAAGGTTGCTGTATCTCGCCTACGCTCTTCAAGATATACTTGGAACAAGTCATTAAAGAATGGAAGAGAAAATGTCAAAACATGGGAATTCCGTTGGACGAAACCACCTTGTATACTTTATGTTTCGCCGATGATCAGATAGTGGTGGCTCAGGATTATGACGACCTCGAATATATGACACGAAAACTAATAGAAGAGTAAAATAAGTGGGGACTAGAAGTTAATATCAATAAGACAGAGTATATGTGTTTTGGTGGAACGAAACAGGATCTAATCTTAAATACTGGGCAGCGAATTCAGTCCTGTGATGAGTATAAATACTTAGGTCTAAAAATTACAGCTGACGGAACACTAGACAAAGCTATAAAAGATAGAAACGTACAAGGAAGAAAAGCAATAACTTTATTAAATGGAATAATTTGGGACCAAAGTATATCAAAGCATAACAAAAAGCTTATATATAACACCATTGTAAAAAGTATTATTGCATACGGCTCAGAAGTATGGCCACTCAAGGATAGAACAGAAAAAATGCTTTCCGCTACGGAGATGGACTATTGGAGAAGAGCAAAAGGGAAATCAAAAAGAGAAAGAGTTACAAATCAAAGAATAAGAGAAATTATAACAGTGGGTGAACGTACTTTAGTAGATGATATAAGAACAAAACAACTGGTGTGGTACGGACATGTACAAAGAATGAATGATGAAAGACTACCTAAACAAATACTACAATGGAAACCAACTGGCCGAAGGAAACAAGGACGGCCAAGGAGAAGCTGGAGAGAAGGAATAGACAGTGAAATAAGAATAAGAGGCATAGCTAATGAATTATGGGCAAACAGAAACGTATATATATATATATATATATATATATATATATATATATATATAAAATATTTGGTACAAATGAAGACCACCCAGTAAGACCAAAGTGCTGTAAACAGAGGGAGATAGATTGAGCTGAGCTATCTCTTTTGCGCCTCATTTTTTTCTGACCGGAGAGCACCTGAAAACCCCTAAAAACATTTAATGTGGGACACACTGTATAGATTAATTTAAAAAAAACATGAAAACTGTTAATTTGAATTCGACCTTCACATTTTAAATAAGTTTGTTTATTATTAATTTTCAAACAAAATACGCAGATTACTCATTATTATTTCATATGGAATCAACTCGATAAATATGTACACCTTATTTTATTGAACATAAATAACTACGCACATTATAAAAACCATCACTACCTTTTTTTATTGCCCGCGAATGTTGGCTTGTTACAAAAAGTATCGTTCTCGTCAAAATACAGTGAAACCTCTTGTAATAGGAAAACTCAAGTCGACGTTATATACACTGATATGGAAAAAGCTTTCGACAAAGTCAGCCATACAGTTATATTAGACTCACTTTCAGAAATGGATGTCCGCCATTTATGGTAGATCTTGCATTGAATCATATCTGGGCAAGGGATCTAATGCAAGATATCAGTACGTTGAAGTCAAAGGCTGTAAGTCAGTGATTTATAAAAGCACATCCGGTATTCCTCAAGGATCAAATTTGGGTCCTCTCCTTTTTATTGCAGCAATTAATAAAATGTTCTCTAAAACAGAGCATTCTCTAGGAACAGCATTTGCTGATTACTTTAAATTGTTTCGGGAGATTTATTCAGTAGCTGATTGTGAGTTGCTTCAAAAAGACTTTGAGATCGTTGCTAGTTGGTGCAGTCAAAATAGCTTTAAACTTAGTGAAAACAAATGCTCATGTATGACATTCTCACGTAATCACAATAGCATAAATTTCAATTATACTGTCAATAATGATAATCTTAACAGAGTTACCAGCCAAAAAGATTTGGGAGTCACATTTGACTCAGCAATATCGTTCTCGGGGCACATTATTAATAATGTTGAGAGTGCACAAAAAGTTGCAGGATTCATAGTTAGAAATTTTGACCGAAATCTAATCAGCTCTTTTATTCAAAATAGAAATATTAGTAAAAAATAAAATAATCTGTGTTAGTGTTAATTTAAATGGATGTACTTGCATATTTAAACGTAATTTTTAATTCTGATCAACTTTTTTTAGTAACATTTTTCAATATTGTCAAATTTAAAGGTACTTTACTCTTGAGCAAAGCTTAGATTTTTTGACAAACTCGTATACCACTGAAGAAAATTGATATTTGATGACTGTATTCTAGGTTTTAGATATTGCAGTTATCAAGAATAACTTTTTTTCTTAAAATTAATAATAAAAAAGTTTTCCATATGATTCCAACTTACGGGGACATACTGTATATATATATATATATATATATATATATATATATATATATATATATATATATATATATATATATATATATATATATATATATTATATTGATTGTAGAAAAATCATATAAGTTCATGTTTAGGTTGTACTTCTTTTGCAGAGCTTATACAAATAAAAATTACAAATTCCATTAAGAAATATCCAAAACAGTCTCTTAAGTTTTCGAACAAATACCATGTACCATATATGAGATTTTTAAAAAAGAGAAGAGCTTGCCTTGCGATTTTTTTTTGTATTGAGAGGCGAGTTAAGAGCGAAAATAGCAAATTCAAAATAAAGGCAATTGGTATGTATATCAAGGGATTTAAAAAACAGAAATTTATTTAAATATGCGTCGGTGTGTGGAAGTCTGATGTCGACCTATTTGAAATTAAAATCGATGTTGCCCGAGATACGGAATCAAATTTTATCTACAAAAACATAGAATAACCTAAAAAGGGTATAAATTAATGTTAACAGATTTAAAAAAAGCAATTTGCAAAAATACAAAATGTCGACAGGACTTTTAAGGACATGGCAGGACCCATAAGGACTTGGCAGAATCTATTAACACTTGGCAGGACTCATAAGGACTTGGCAGGACACATAAGGACTAAAAAGGACCAGTAGGGACCGATGAGACCAACAAAAATATGGATTTGGTCCTTAACATCAGAGGACCTGTTCAAAATTTTTGCTATTCATCAGCGCCAGTTCAACGAACTGAGCCAAAAAATTTTGCTGAATACGGCAACATCGCACTTTTATTTTCAAGTATTCTACGGTTCGATCTTTTTGCGTTTCGACAAAACTACGTTTCGATGATTTTGCGGCAATTTTCCATTGCGTTTCGCGCGTTTAATTTTCGAGTATTATTTTCGACATTTTTACGAATCGACGAACTTACGATTCGTAAAAACTTTTTTCGACAATTTTACGGATCGACGAAAATACGTTTCGCTTGAATTACTTTCTGCTCTTTTAATTTTTGATTTTTTTTATTTTTTGACTTTTTTACTATTTGGCCTTTTTATGATTCGATGCTTTTGATCCTTCTCCAAATCGACCTTTTTACGCTTCGTCTAAATTTTTTTTTACTATATTATTTTTTGACAATTTGACGGATTGATAAAACTACGTTTTGTTTAAATTATTTTCGTCTATTTTATTTTCGATTCGACATGTTTTTTCGAACATTTTACGTTTCGACAAAACTTTTTTCGATGATTTTGTGGTGACCCATCTACAGGTACCACAAAACTTTGTTGTCAAATGTGGTTTAAATCGGTTTTTGGAGTTATCGTCTGACAGACACCATTACACCTGATTCCCACCTACGACTTTCTCGTGGGTTCATTCACGCGTCACATGATCTCAATATGAAATGTTATTACAGTCATGTGACGCGTGCGCGGGCACGCACGAGAAAGTCGTAGATGGGCACCGGGCTTTAAAAAACTTGGTGGTTACGCCTTGTCTGACCCAAATATCATATTTTGAGTAAAAATACACAAAAAAAAATTCGACGATTCCAGTAGCCTTTATGTTTTGGACGTTATGACCAATTCTGTTTAAAATATTATTTCCAATCTAAATTTCAAAGCAGTGTTTTGCTAGCTGTTGTGGTTCTCGAATTATGATTTTGTTAAATATGTCTACCCCCTATGACCCTTGCAATGCCGTCACCTCCATAAAAAGCTAATAACCATATGGTTTTTGAGTTAGACACAATTTATTGGTAGTCTTCTCGTTTTACTACTACTATGTCGGTTTAGAACGTTTTTCTACGTTGTCCGACGCCTATCCTATCCTCCTTCGATCCTGACAATCATCATCTGTAAGGTTTTTTGACTCATTGATCTTTCGATTGACTGTTGCCATTCTAGTTTAGGACGCCCTCTTTTTCTGCGCCCTACTGGTTGTCATTCTAGGAACTGCTTTGGTAATCTTTCGTCGTTCATCATTCATAGTGATGTCATCCGTTGTGCTTCCCTCGATTTCCATTCTTTCTTTTATGATTTCATTTCTTATGTGATCTGTTCTAGATTTGATTGATCTTCTTATCGGTCTTATATGTTAAATTTTACATTCTTTTTTATCTCTCTCCTCCATAAAATACTGTTAAGACATACAATAACCTTTTTTGCTTTTACTATTTTTTTTCCAACTCTTTACAGTCTGCTCCTGTCTTACCAAATGTGACACACAAGAATACATACTCATTGGATGGAGATATTGTTTGTCCGTTGTCTAATTCTAACTCACTTGATTCGTTTTCACTTTTGGTATTCTTCCGTTAACTTTCTCATCGTATACTCCATGTCTTCTTTATCATTAGCTGAAATTACTTGGTCGTCAGCAAACTGTAGTGTGTATATGGTAAATCGGTCGTTAAGTTGTATTCCCATGCTGTGTACTTTACGTTTCCAGTTTTTTAGAGCTACTGCGATATATATTTTAAAAAGAGTTGGAGCGATACAAATCCCTGTCTTAAGCCTTTCGTTACCAGGAATTCTTTTAAAAGTCGATTTCCCATTGTCATTTTAGATTTTGACCCTTTGTATAGTTCTTTTATCGCTTTTATGTTTGTATGATTTATTTAGTTTGCTCTTTGCTCCAACGTTGTTCATAATTTTTCTACTGGAACGGTATCGAATGCTTTTTGTAGGTCCACAAAATTAACATGAGTCTCTATATTTCTGGCACTCCCTTTCTCAATTACTTGTTTAAGACAAAAACATTATATTCTGCTCCTTTTCTGATTCAAATATATTATTTTGAGTAACAATAAAACGATTATGAATCAACCACTTTTTGATTTTTCGATAATTTAAAATGAAAAATGGTTATCGATTCATTGGCATGTGTTATTGTAGTTTACATTTTTTCGGAAGGTACCAACTAAATATTTATGAAAAAAGTACTTGCTATGTACAGACACAGACCAAAAATTTAAAACAGTTCAATGTCAACTGAATGATTTATAAATGAGGCTGATAAGTTAGTCTATCAAATAAAAACATTTAGCCCCGTACCTACAAATTCCTTACGGAAATTGGTCCAAGGAGTATCAATTTTTACTATTGCAAAAAAGCTGTGGCAGCTAAAGACCATGTATGTATGACATAGTTTTATTTACAATTTGTCATTTATACAGGCTCTATAGGGACAACCAGCTCACTGATCTCTAAATCGGGTGAGAAAAAAGTATGGAAACCGCAAAATATTAAAATAAAATACAGGTTTGGTGCCCTAGATAATTTCCAACAGGGAATCTAATGGTGACCTTCAACTTAACCTTGAACCTCATTTGGTGGTCAAACATATTTTCTTTAAATAGAAACCCCTATTTTTCATCTTAGAGTCAGAAAAAACAGAAGATTGTACGCATTTTTAAAAAAACAAAAACATTGATGAAACATATGTAAAAATAAACCAACATGTAATAAAATCGTCTTTCTGTCTCATATTATGACCAGCAGATTTCCATTTTAAATTTGCTACGTCTCCTCTGACATCCCTTACTTTTGTTCTATTTCTTATACATTTATTCCTTTTTCTATCTGTTATTTTTACATGTACCATTTCTTTCCATTGATCTTTGGGTTTTTGTTACCTTATACATGTTTGATTTTGTAAGCGTCCAGGTCTGGGATTCATTGTATTTTTTATTTTTTAATATGTAGCTTAATTTACCGAGTGCTGATTCCTCTACTTGTTCTATTTTTTCTTGGTTTATTCTGATCGTGATATCTTCATCTATGATTATTATGATTTTAGTTTTAGTGGAGTTCATACTTAAGCCTATATTTTTGGCTGCTGTATCCAGTTCTTCCAGCATTTTTATGAGTTCCTCTTTCTTATCTGTTATTAAGGCGATATCGTCAGCATATCCTAGGTGGTTCAAGTATTGTCTGCTTACTTGATATTGTGTCACCCTGGCTGACACCTCTTCTTATGCAGACTGCCTTGGTTCCTTCGTGGATTTTGATGGATGTTGTTGCTTCGCTATATATATTGGCTATCAAATTTGTGTATCTGTGATCTATTTGGCTATTAATTAAAGATGCTTTTACTGCCCAGTGCTCAATGCTATCGAAAGCTTTTTCAAAGTCTATAAACGCAATATACAGTGGAATGTTGTATTCGTTGGCTCGCTCTATTAAGATTTTCATGGTTAATAGGTACTGAAACCTTTTATGAAGCCTGCTTGTTCTTTTGATTGATATCCGTTAAATTTTGTTGTTAGTCTATCTGTTAATATTTTCGTGAAAAGCTTATAAATTACATTGAGGAGTGTTATAGGTCGATAGTTTGGTCTGCTCAATCGCCTTTCTTGTGTATAATGGTTACTGATTCTTTCCAGTTGTTTGGGAAATATAGAGCACACATTAAAAAACTTAATTATTTTTAGGCCAAATGTTTTATAAAAAAAGGACAAAAAATTACAGTTTAATAGAGAGTGATTGAAAGGGTTTTTTATGGGTCCTTATAAAACAGTCTGTTTATAACAATTTAATTTAGTAATAACAATACACAACCGTTATAAATCTTTATAAAAAAAGGTGCAATATATTTTTAATTATCTCTTCGAATTCGTTCGCCAAAAAGTTATTAAAAAATAGATTATGTGCAAGTTTTTTCTGGGTCTCCCGGTAATAATCCGATAGGCAGACCTTGGGTCAAGGTGTTTAACTGTTATCTAGGACATCCCTCTCTTATTTAGCACAACTCTCCCCCTCGCCCTCCAGCCCACCTCCATTGCAACGGATCGAAACTAAGTGCAATGACCTAAACAGTGTAGCGTCCTTCAACCGGGAAACGCGCGTGGAAATGGCAGTGCCGTGCAGTGGTAAAGCAGGGTAGGTAAAAATTCGCAAATTAAAATAAGTCTTGACAAATTACTCACCTACTATGCTAATAAGTAATTAAATGCAACATAAAAAATCTAAAATTTTTATTATTTTATTAAAACTAAAGACTTATGATAATAACGTTATAAACTTTGAAAACTTATTTTTTACGAGGGTCGTCTTTTATATACTAAATTCAAAAATTTCCATGTAAAATGACACCTCTTTAGCTGTCAAATGAAATTTGCCTTGTGACAGTTTGGTAATTTGGTTTTTATCGGATAATCGAATGGCAAAACTGGACACAGGTCCGTAATTAGGTTTATTTATATATATTCTTTGCTTTTGTTAGGAGCTCTTTCAATGGCTAGGATTTTCAAAAATCAATGATAATGTTTCTCTTTCTCTCTCCCTGTGGTTTTTGCTTAAATTGAAATAATACTTATTCTTATTGGTATTCTTTAACTTAAATATATACACACTCTAGGGGCGGAGGGGGTTTGGCCTTGCGTTACACTGAATGTTTTTTTAATGTGTTTTTCTTGAAAATGCGTTACGGGGGGGGGTCACAAATCCTGAATTTTTGCGTTACGTAATTTAAGGACATTCCCCTATATATTCAGGGTGGGACTCAAATACGTTATAGCATAAATATGGGGCATACCCATGCATTCTCACACGCGATGCTTGAAGCCAGAACCCCTATGTAATTCTTAATGTTTGTTTTTCGGCTAGAAAGGATATCGGTTACTGCGCATGCGTCAGTTATGGTGGTTTTAGAACACACTCCGTTACGTCACTACATTATTTAACAATTATCAAATATTTAGAGTTATGTCTATTATTTTTGTTCTAAAAACTAGTTGATTTGGTGAAAATTTATCAAATTGTGGATTAATTTTGTAGTTTTTCTAAAACTAATTGTGCAGATTTATTGCGGACACCATGAAGACTGTTTAATGTCATCTATAAACCACTATTAACTTTATTAACAAATTATAAGGCAAAATACACGTAATTACCTATGGAATGGCATTCTTTTACGTCTTCCGGACATTTTTCCACAAACCGCACGTTTTACGTGAAATATTTCCCATTTCTCACAGAAAAAAACATAATTTTACACGACAAACACAAAACACCGCAAAATTTCAAGATGGCCTCCACTCACATAGCAGCTGTGTGTCTAGATGACAAAACACACGCATGCGCACTTAAAAATTCGCGACCGCAAATTTAAATTTGCCATTGTTTTCAAAGCCAGCTATGAGGGCTTCATTTTTCGATTCTTTGAACATGTATTTATGCTAGAACGTATTTGGTGGGACTTTAACTGACACCAATTCCCTATAGCTTTAGGATAAAATACTTGTTTATTATTTTAGTAAACAAGTAATTAGTTCCTTTCATAGAAATATTTTCAATTATGAGTTTTGCGAAAACTAGAAAGGAGTACGCATACAAACCTGACTTTTAACAGACTAAAATGAAATTGTGGGGCGCATTTAAAATACTTATTTTGGTTGCTTGAAAATAAATTTGTTTAAACTAGTAATCATGAGAATCGATGCGAATCCTCAAAAAATCACTTGGAAATACCTGAAAAGATCTAGGAATCACTAGGAATCTTGGGGAAAATTGAAATAGAAATCACTCGACATTTTTTGGGGTAGCGAGTTTTCCCTCGAAGTCTTTTTTGTGTGCGCGCTACGCTTTTATCTGTTACTATGATCTTTTTTTTAGTAAAACCCTAAAAACCTAAAGTGAAAGCCGGCTCTGTTTAACAAACAAGAGCGACATCTCTGGTATACAAAACCAGTCAAATAATTGTCAAACAGTTTTTGACGTTTCTTGATTCGGGGTGAGTTTGAAACCTGTCACACTGGCAAGTGATGATGATTTTGCAGGGGTTTAGTAGTGTTCACTTCAAACTGAATTGATCTTAGCGAACTCATTTAAAACTCTTCCGCGTTTGCCAATACTTCAATTTTAATATTTTTCTTTTCAATAATTTGACTCAAAAATAACAAAAAATGTGTACAAAATAGAATAAATTTTATTTCCTTGAATAATACAAATGAATTAGTTTTCTTAATAGTTTTTAGAAATTGCTAGGGATATTTCATTTACCCTAACTGACATTTCCATATTTTAAAACTAGCCGGCAATCCCGCAAAAAAGTTGCTACTTTTATCTGAATTCAGTATATTTTGCATATAGGAACATAGAGGACGACACGATCAAATGTCGTTTCTAAAACTTAACCTTAATCTTTACCTAACATAAATTCAGAACGTCAGTGCGATACATATAGTTCTGTAGATACAGTGAATTTTTTAAGTTAACAAATTAGTCCAAAAATGGAATTAAACCGAGAACATTTTCGGGCTATGATTTTTTACAACTTTCGAAGGAAATTATCTTAACAAGAATGCCTTGCCGAGTTAATTTCGGTTTTCGGTAATGAAGCACCACATCAGTCGATAGTTTCTCGTTGGTATGAAGAATAAAAGCGTGGACGGATTAGCCTTATCATCGATCCAAGGCCAGGTGCACCAAAAACGGCTGTCACCCGGAAAACATCGATGCTGTGACATATCGGGAGATTGAGTAAATCCTCGATATCGCGATATGTCACATGTCGGTCTTCCGTGATGAGCATGCGCACAGCATCGATGTTTTCCTGGGTTACAGCCGTTTTTGGTGCATTTGGCATTAAATCGTCGCTAAGGCTAATCCTTCCAAGCTTGAACTCCCCATACCAACGAGAAACTGTCGACTGATGTGATGCTTTATTACCGAAAACAGAAATCACCACAGGAACTTTTGTTGAGATAAATTCCTTCGAAAGTTGTAAAAAATTATAGCCCAAAAATGTTCTCGGATTAATTTAATTTTTCGACGGATTTGTTAACTTAAAAAATTCACTGTAGCTATAAAACTATGTGTATCGCACTGACGTTTTAAATTTAGGTTAGGTAAAGATTGAGGATAAGTTTTTGTAACGACATTCAATCGGTGTCGCCCTCTATGTTCTTAAACGTAAAATATAACAGACAGCCCTCGTATGTCGTGAGGAAACTTATTTAAAATGTAATGATCTAAAAAAAGTGTTTTGAATTTTATCTGCTGTAGGCAACGCCTCTCCGTTTACATTGTATGCACGCCACTGGGAAATGGAGGCGCGTATAAAGGAAAATTGGATGAAGAACCGTTTGTAATGCGTGTTTCCGGGAATTTTTTTTATTATAATAAAAAGAAAACCTGAGGTTATTTTAAAGCGAAAAATTGGAAAATAAACTGTTCGTATTTTTTTTAAATTAAGTTGCTAAACTTTTAAGGCTTTTGATCCGCAGATAGGTAATTTTCGGGTAATTTTTTTTAACGGAGCTAAATTGAAAGCATACAAATTTTTACAGCTTTGTGGCTTTATCTTTTAAATACAGCGAACGTTGTGATAGTTATTATTACGCCCTTAAAGATAGCAGTACAAAGTGTGAAGAAAAAAGTTATACATATTACTGGAAAAATTAGTGCTTCTGAAAGTACCCATATTTAATGATCTTATAGTTTCCGAGGTAGAGCCTGAGCGGCTATGGATCACTCAATTTTAAGACTTTAACAACTTTACAGAAAAATTGTATAGGTTATGATTTATTTGAAACAGAACAACAATATCATTCTTGTTTTAAAAAGCTTTATATCTCAAGAACTAAAAAAGATATTGTTATTTCTTGAAATATTAAAAAAAGTATGGACTACCCCTTGATTGATTATTGGTGATGGATCACTCAATGTTAACCCAACTAACATTTATAGTAGCGGCTACAGGTTCTAAAGGCTTTGCTACTTTCTTATAGTAGAAATGTGGTGATCCCAACCAAAATTTGTTACTTTTTAGTTCTAACTACTATTTAGTATCAGGAAATAGTAGATGTTTCGTAAAAACGACCCTCTTAGGATTGTTTCTTGATAGTCGATTCTGATAGTCTTCTCTACCACAATAGGACGTTGCTAAAGTTTTACTTTCTTTTTAGTCGTTATTTCGTAGTCGCCCTGACTTTAATATCCTACTTAATTACCACTAGAAAGTTAAGCTTCATTGGAGTCCCAAACAAGTGTATCCGACAACTACATTATAACTTGGGGGAAGTCGCCGGATGTTTGCCTCAAATTAGATAGGCCTTCTCCCAACAAACATTTAAATTCGTAACGACGAAACCCCAACTAGAAAGAATTTCTTAAAAGTAACCGCAACGTACTCCCGCTACGTCTCAGTATACCATACAGCGACGTTATAATTCCCTAAGTGGGGAACCAATTTCTGGTTATAACTACTTGGCCAAGTGTTTAAAGTCACTGTAGTAACAACTACACTACTACGTCGTAGCCAGGTATCTACCACGTCGTAGAGGCTGTTTTTTTTTTCGTAATGGCATAAAAGTTGCGATGTAGTTGCAATTAATATAATCGTTTCTTTTTGGTAGAATTGTTACACAATATGGTGGACACAACAGTAAACAGACTCGCTTAGTTTTTTTGTTTGGTTATGGTTATAATATGTACTATGTTATCCAAAAGTGTGAGAATTTACGAGCAGAGGATCAAAATTCGAGTGCGACGCAAGTTTTTTGTATAACATGCTTTATATATATATTGCAAAAAAAATATATCTTTGTTAGTTTTTAAGATATATAGCTAATTTCTTAACTATATTAATTAATGCTCTCTTGTAAACAAAACCATTGCTTCGTCCCGGCGTTTAGTTTTAAGATATAAAATTTAGAGACATTTATCTAAATTAGAATGCTTTTTATTTTCTTTTTTTTTGCTAGAGTTATGCTCAAACTTTATACTTAAAGTTACTTTTATTTCTTGGTTTAACCTAATTTAGTTACTAAGATATGCCTTGCCTACAAAAAGGGTAAAAATTTGAATTTGCGCGGTGAATTATATGCTCAAGAATGCATTGACTTTACTTTATTATTTTTGCTTTTTCTACCTTGAGTATATCCATTTTCCATCCTTTTTTAATTTAAGTTTTTTTCCTAATTTTATACATACCTTTTTACTGCTATATTGCTACATACAGCAGTGCTCCAAAGTCCGTCTTGCTATACGGATCTCATGCGAATATTTGGGGTACTCTCCATACCAGTGATATATATTGATCGCCAAGTGAAATCACATGCGTGTTTTTTAAGACCACGGTCGTGTATAAACATTTTATGGATTGCTTTGATGTGCTACTGCTACTACTTTGATTGGAATTATTTGGATTCGACTGTGCAGTTGTCCATGTACCAAGTTCCTTTCATCCAAGGGTAAGTCAAAGTGTTTTTGAGCTGCGTTTCTTTACATTTTTTACTTATTCCCTATGCTACTATTCCTAACTAAAAACACAAAAGTGTAACCTAAGAGTGGGAACTATTGGACTGGAGATCCCTATTGCTACAGTTCGGTTGGTTTGTTGACTTTTTCATGCGAAAGACGTCTCGACCGACCATTTTTTGGTCCTTCGAGCCGGATTTCCCGTTCTGCGTAATAGGTGCTCTCAGAGTTGCATAATTGTGTTTGAAGTTAGGACTTTACTTTGCGTCTTTTTGAGACAAGGCATATCTTAGGTTTTACATTTTATCTACGGTGTGTCTATTGTACGTTGCACGTACCAACTTGCATTGCATTTTTTTATTTGTGCAATATACAAATTGCATACAAATTTTGAAAAATTTATTTTTTTTCAAAATTAAAAATTATTGCGCTGTCGATGTATGTAAGGCTTGCGTTTCCTTGCGTACCTACACAAATTCAGAAACTCTTATCAGTTGCTAAATTTTTTGTGCATATTTATTAGCATTTATACTTTTTGCTAAAAACTTGCTGTTCTTTACTCAATATTTGCTAAAAGCCGCTGGCCTTTTAATATTGCTTTGAATCTTGGTTTACGAGGGAATTTGAAAAGTACTACGATATATTTTTTAAATTTGCTTCCCTTATTAACTATTGCTTTACTTTGCACTTTAACCTTTTAAAATGGTAAACGATACCGAAAAAAAGGTAAGCTCGGCTAAGGCCTTGCGTCAAACTGCAATCAATCAGTTGAGTGTGCTTGAACACTATGCCAATCAGGCGAAAACAAATCCAGCTGCTCACACAAGGTTTAAAGTTAACTTTAAAAAACTTTCTTCTTGTTGTAAGAGCTTTGAAAAGCATCATAATGCTTTACTGATCTTGATTTCAGACGATTCTGAAGCTCTGGAAGCTCAGAATAAAATACAAAAAGATTTTTTGGATAGATGCGTAGAGGTTGAGGCTTTGCACTATGATTTATTTGAGGTGGAGGCTGAAGAAATAAATCGAAGCCACAATGAGGTAAATAATCAAACAATTATTTTTCCGGAACCAGAATTTTCTCTTCCCAAGTTAAATGTCCCTCCTTTTTCGGGCGATGTTGAGGAGTTTCCAAGCTTTATTGAGATTTACAATGCGGTTGTACATACGCGTAAGAGCTCGGACATTGAGAAGTTTAAATATTTACGTACGATTTTAAGAGGCCCTGCTTTAAATTTAATTAAAAATATACCTCTTGAAGGAAATAATTATTTACTTTGCTACGATACGCTGATTTCCAGATATGACAATAAGCGCTTGCGTGTGGTTTCTTACTGGAAATCTATCGAAAACTCACCTCGGCTATCCAATGATGACGTTTTAGAATTGCGCAAAATGCTAGATACGTTCAAGGAAAACCTTGATTGCTTAAAAAATATGGGATATGCGACCCATAGTTGGTGCTTTATTACTGCGAACATGCTTTTGGATCGATTAGATCCCGGAACGCGTAAGTTATTTGAACAAAATCACGCTTCTAATTTAATGCCAAAATACGAAGATATTTACAAATTTTTAGAGCAACATTGCACGTCTCTTGAATCTTTATCTTTGTCTATGAAACAAAATAATGTTCAAAACTCACGACCAGGGAACTTCTCGAGATCCCCCCGTAATCCACGAAATAAAACAGTTTTACCACAGAATATATAGGTTATTACCAACAGAAGCACGGTCCAGTTAAAGGCACCTTTTAGTTTACAACGCTAGCGCTGGTTTCGTAACTATATTATATTTAAAATATCGCAGGGCTTCTACTGTGCGAGGTTGCCGCCTGATACGAGGTATCCCGCTCGTGTAGCGTGATCACCCAAGCAATTTAGATGTCTTTTGATGAACTTCCCTTCACGTCCCCTCAACCCGCTTAAAAACCCTGGTGTGTGTTTGTGAGCCGCGTCGTTGAAGGTCATCGGTACACCTGTATTTCATTCATTAATTGAGCCGAAATAGGTCTGAGTAAAATTAAATCTCCGCAAAAAATGAATTAAATACAAAGTATAATAAATTTATACCTACTCTGTTACAGTCTAGGATTTTTTTAGATATTTTCCACATACCTATTTTATTAATAATAAAATAAATAGCCGGTAATATGACATCATGGAGCCTTGGCCCCCCCTAAAACATCTTCCTGGGTGCGCCACTGAATAATCGACCACTTTTAATTACATTTTCGGTTCAGTTCGGGGGTGGGTTGATATATATACCGGGTGGGCCAAAAAAACCGGACAATTTTTTTTTCAATATAACTTTTGAACTATAACGTAGATTTTAATGGGACAAACTGCACTTGGCATAGAATTATTCAGAGTTTTGACTAAATATATTTTTTTGTCCTCCATCTTAAAATCCAGGATGGCGGACAAAATTAAATTGTACCCTTCAAAGATACTCCTTTGTTCTTGTGTTGCGAACATGTTTTAATTATTTTTTAAAATCAGTAAAAAAGCTGCAAAATAATTTTGGTGTTTCTAAAAAAAATTTTTTTTGTTTCAACCATTGCGCATTGTTTGTAATATTATACGATTGCCTTGCTAATCATGTCTGGATTTATTTCCTTATAAATTAATTACTACTGAACCGATTTTGATGAAATAAAAAACATTCTGGTGAGAATTGATTGCTTTTTAGAGATCATGACCAAAATTTGCCGCCATCTCAAAATTGAAGATGGCGGACAGAATCATACTTGATTCTTTAAAATGACATGTTTATTCTTATTTTCTGAATATATTTTAGTTTTTTTTTTAATTTATAGAAAAGCACAACAAGTTAAAAATTAGTCAAATCGGTGTGGTTGTTCTCAAAAAATCGATTTTTGTTTCAGCCATTGTTTTACAGATTATACGATTGATTGAATTTCCTTATAAACTCATTATTACTGAACCGATCTTAGTGAAATAAAAAAAATCATGGGGAGAATTAATTTTTCTTTAAAGAATACAATCGAAATTTGCCGCCATCTTAAAAGCTAGGATGTCGGACAGAAACATACTTGACCCTTCAAAGAGGCACGTTTATTCTTACTTTCCGAAAATGTTTTAGTTTTTTTTTAATTCATAGAAAAACACTACTTTATCCCGCATAAGGAAGTACAAATTAATAAAATCGGCGTAGTAGTTCTTAAAAAACTATCACTTCAGATTGCGGTTATAGTGTGGTGATTCTTTTTTTGATTTTTAAAAATTAAATTAATCTTACATTGTTATACATCATTTAAAGGAAATTTAATTTTCTATAATTAACTATACGGCACATTGTTTATAAAGAGCTTGGTTTTTCCTAATCCGGGTGAAACATATATATATATATATATATATATATATATATATATATATATATATATATATATATATATAAAATTTCTTTTTTTTTTTAATTACTCCCGACGGACGTCGCCCTCGCTGGACAATTTATCATTAATCAAACATCACTGTCTTACACATCGTGAAAAAGGGAATTTTATTTTTTACAACAAACAAAGTATAAAAAATATTTTCCTCAATTGCGCTTAGTTTCTGAGAAAATTGGAAAAACCCTGTAATAAAATTAATGTAGTTGTTTGGATTTCTCCAGGTTGAAGGTCACTCATATTGCAATTGAAAAAAATACCCTTTCCTTCACAAACAAAATTTTATCAATTTATTAATTAACATGGAATATGGACTTTGGTCCAAAACAGCAGTCGCTTTTCAATTGCAAAATTAATGTGTTTGGTGATTTGTAAAAATTGATTTAATTTACGGGCACCTGTGTTTTAAAGTTTTAATCTGAAGATAAATCTCACTTTCTTATGGGGCGTTTAAAGAGAAATTTCATTGTCTACAATCGACTATAGGGCACAATTTATAATAGAGGGCTTGGTTTTTAAGATAATCGGGTAAAACGTGTCACAAACATGTGGTTTTTGTTTTCAATAAACGGACGCCGCTGGAGAGTTTGTCATTAGTCTGACCCCACCGACTTCCACATTGGTAAAAAGGAAATTTAATTTTGTACAATAAAGTCTCAAACAGATCACCTTTGCTGCTAGGGCCGTACCTAAAATCTTTTTTCGGGAGGGTTACTTCTTTTGTTAAGGAGGTGGGAGGGGAGTGTTCGTGAATTTTGGAAACTATCACTTCAGATTGCGGTTATAGTGTGGTGATTCATTTTTTGATTTTTTCAAAATTGCTTTAATCTACGGACGGCCCTAAATTGTTATAAATGAAACTAATGTAGCCTTGTGACACATCGTTTAAAAGAAAATTTTATTTTCTACAATAAAGTATAAATAAAATTTTTTGATGTAAAGCTTGATTTTTAAGAAAATCAAGTAAAACAAGTTTCTTTTTTTAATTTTTTTACATTATCCCAATAAACGGACAGCGCTGGAGAGTCTTTCCTTAGGCGTACCCCACCCCATTTTTCCATAAAGCTTAGTTAGTTTTTGAGAAAATTTAAATTAAAAACAAAAATTTCTAGGTTTTAGAGAGTGTTTTTTGTGGTTTTTTGCAGCTTAAATTTCGAAATCTAATATAATTATATATTTAGGTTAGATTTTACACATTTTTGATGCATTTCTTCTTTCAAGACTATTAAAGGATAACGATAACGAATGTTGAATTTTTTATTGATTTGAAGATTGCTGGATAGTTATATTTATTTTCGAACTTATATGTACCTGCATAGAATGAGTTTTTGACTTAAAATTCTTTTTGGAGAAAAACAATGTGTTAGGAAAGAAGAAGAAAACACAAAAATTTTAATTTTAAAAATGTATCCCTTTATGATATGCCTATGTTACGTGCACCACTGCTTTCAAAAAATGAGAAAAAAGCCTAAAATATCAAAAAAAAAATCAAAAATGTCAAAAAACGTCAAAAACTTCAACAAATATTTAAAATGACAAAAAATTTTAAAAAATGTCAAAAATTGTCAAAAAATGAAAAGAGATAATTTTATTACACAAAAAGCTGCAAAATTGACCCAGTCGCATCAAAATGTGTTTTATAGTTTTGCGATACACCCGGTTTCCACCTATACGTGCCCACCCTGATTCAAAAAACGCATCAGGTGACACTGCATTTAAAACCGGTACAACGCCATGTACTGTCAGGTGATGCATTTTTTGAATCGGGCTGGGCAAGCATAGGAAACTAGGCTTTAGGCGTGTCACGGTTACCCCGAACTCCGAGGAGCATGTATCCTACCTTGCCTTATTTCTCTTTTGGTGGAGCCTTTGGGGCACTGTTCTTACCGTCAATAATTTCTAAGTCAATCATAGAAAGTACTATTTTTATAATAGCCCACAAAACTGCTTAAAAACTTGTTTAAATTAAACTAAATAAATAAGCATAACAAACGTAAATATCCAGGTGTATCTAGTCAAACTAAATAAATTTTCGGGTTCTTTAAACCAACCGCCATCAAACGTAGAAATTACGTCTGCTGCAAAGCGAGTTGGTGGATCTCTAAAAATCGAGCAAAAAATACCTGCACTACCGTACTACCGACACCCCTCAATAGATGGCATGACTGCTGTAGTAGTTTCTCACACTTTGAATTTCACGTTCCACGAAATAATGAAGGTGCGTCTAAATAATTAAGCCTATAGGCATTATTCTTTTGATGAGTGTGTACCTAATTAAATAAGAAGTACCTATCAAGGTTGCTAAAATACCGGACTTCGCTGCCAAGTTGATAAAAAAACCGGAAAAGTGGCAACCCTGAGGTTAACACTTGTTTTCGGCGCATTAAAGTTATATCTCACCTATATCTAAATTGTACCTCAAGAATATTTTATTATACTTGAAGTACTTTTAATGTACTTGAAGTACTTTGAATGTACTTGAAGAACTTTGAATGTACTTGAAGTACTTTGAAAGTACTTGAAGCACTTTGGCTGTACTTGAAGTACTTATAATGTACTTGAAGTACTTTACTTGACAAAATCAGGTACATTGTTAAAAGTACTTCAAGTACAATTACCGAATTGTAGATGTACGTTAAGTACAGTACTTGAAGTACTTGTAAGTACTTGAAGTACAATTTCAATTACTGTACTTGAAGTACCTGACAGCTCTGGTATGCATATTAAATTAATAAAGTTATTTAGTTATTTTAGTTGGATTTCATGGTTTCAAGATATATTTAAAATAAAAAGTTACTATAACTAATTACTTTTTCTAGTTAAGTTAAAAAAATAATGTGTAATTAGTTCAGGCCCCATGGGGTCCGATACTGCGTTTAATGATAGAAGCAACCCACTTGGTATGGATAGATATAAGACTCGCTCGAACATTTTACGAAAGGGAACCATCCCTGGCAGAGGGTTAGTTCCCCCCTTAAACGTGCTTTTTGGCGGTTTTTTGCTGATATCTCGAAAACGGTCAACTTTTCTAAAAATATTCTAAAGATCATTTTGCAAGCGGATAAAATTTCCTTTTTTAACCATGTACATTAGTCCCCTTTAAAGGCAGTGGTGCACGTTCCATAGGCCTAAGAAGAAGGGGATGTTTAAAATATGTTTTGTTTATTTTTCTTGTGGCATTTTGTATCCTTAACACATTGTTTTTTTCAAGAAAGTATTTTTGTTCAAAACTCATTGTATACAGTTAAATAGTTAATAAGTTATACATAACTTTTTAAAGTAGCCGCCTTAAAATAAAACCAAATGTGTTTGTAGAAATCCTCAAATCAAACAAAAATTTTGAACATTAATTTTTGTAACTCACTAAAAAATACTCAAGGTGAGCAAAAAAATTTTTGATTAGTATTAACTTAAAACTTAATTTTTCAAGTTGATTTCATTTAAATTGGGGGGAGGGGCATTCTGTCTTTTACAGTATTTTTCTAATTTGCAAACTTTTAACTTGGCCAAAAACAACTAAGTAATAGTTATTAAGGCTGACCAAAAGTGCTCTCAAACGATGTATAACATGCCCCCCCTACATCAGTGGCCAACCTTTTATAGGTATTTAAATAGAGGTGTGGAATAAACAATATTTTATTACCCTACATGTTTTAAAACTTATTTTTAAAGCTGAAGAAATTTCCTTTCCGACGATGTATATTACTCTCCCCTCACGGCAGCGATAGATCTATCATAGACGCACAAAAAATAATCAATTTTGGTATACACTTGAATCTTTATTTAACAACAACCATGTTCGAACAGTACTAATACACACATTGCGTTCATTAAGAGGAGCAACACACTTGGTATGAATATACAATATACGAAAAAATAACGAGGGGGAACCATCCGCCTACTCTTGGTGGGGACGGTGCAGTATGTGTATTAGTAATGTTCCAACATGGATGTCAAATGAAGATTCAAGTGTATATCAAATTTGACCATTTTTAGGGGGTCTATGCAAGATTAAAAATAAGTTTTAAAGCCAAACATGTGGGAGTAAAATTTAAGAAAAAAAAATAGATTTTTTCCACACCTCTCATTTATTTACATTGAAGATGCTCATAAGATGCAAAAACGAGTTATCCGAACATTAAAATTTAGGAGTAATTCCACGCCAAATCATCCAATGGGGGTACCTGCCATGTAACGAAAAAAATCCAAATTTTGATAACATGTATTAGTTTCCTTAGGAATACCAAATTAACAAATTTTAATTTTTAATGTCGCCGCCCGTATTTTACAGGCCACTTTAAAAGTAAAAAAAAGAAGAAAATCAGTTGTGGCCTTATTTTTTTTCCAAAACCATTAAATACCTTCTCCTAAAGATTGAATTTTTCTGAAAGAAGAAATAAATGGTTTTCCAGGACTTTGCTTTTACTCAAGCCCCCTCTCCCAACCCCCTTGGAAAATTTCTGCATACGCCACTGGGCATTAAAAAAACTAAGTCATGGTAAAAGCCCATGTGATGCGTTTGGAGGTACTGTAAAATTATTTGTTTTACATTAAAATCTCAAACAAACAACAACTGGACACCATTCTTTCACTCCTCTGGATGATTTAACTATAGATGCAAATTTACTTCAAGCTCAGAAAAAAAATTTGATCGGTTTCTGAAATTATAGAACTCAACTTCTTTTCCGATTTTTTAAATATGACAGTAGGTAACTACTAAAAAAGTAAATAAACTTTTAAAAAAATTGTGTAGTGACCGTATGAAGAGAGTTTAGATCATAATTTATTGAACAGTGCTCATATAAATAAACTTTACCTTCTGATAAACCTTAATTTCCAGGAGCGGATCTAGAAACTTTATTTTGGGGGAAAATATCATAATAAATATTTCACAAAACTAATTTGCATAGTAGAGATCTGAGCCCTGAAGGGGAGAAAAACTAGAGATATCCCAAAAAAATAACCCCAAAATTAAATTCGCCTGGGAAAACAGAGTCTATTAAACTAAAAAACAATGGAAAAAATCGGCAACACGCTAGAAGCTTACCTTCTGTGATTCTGCAACATTCTCTGGCGGCGCCGCCCGTTTCTTGCGTCTGGAATTTCGGTCTTCAACCCGAAAACACATGTGACTTCTTCTAGTTTTTTGGCGGTGTGATTTCTTCATTCCCCTGTCACACACAGGGTGGCGCTTCAAACTTCCAGCGTGAGAAAAAACGCGAATGATTTCAATAAAATGATCAGGTGATCAAAATGAAAATAGCTTTCAACAAAGCGAGAAATTATCACCTGATCGGAATTTTTCCCAAACCGGACTTTCCTTTTTTGAAGGTTTCTGCAGAAAGCCCAAAATATCAAAACAAACTCCAAGGTTAGGTTTTCCCAAAAAATTCAAAATAAAACAATAAAGAAAAAATAACTGGCAGTATTAAACACATAGTGACCAGGAGGTGTATTCTATGTGTCAAAACTAAGTAAAGTTTCAGATTTGGGGGGGGGGGGTAGCCCGTAGATCCACGCCTGTAATTTGTGATGCAATTTAACATCACTAAAAATATTAAAATAACAAAAAAATGTGTAGTGACCTTAAGGATTACAGACCCAGATTTTTTAATCTTTTTTTTAAAAGTATATGATACAGTGAAAAATTTACCCTACTTGATTACCACCAGCACCCCGATAGACAGGGTGTTTTTGATGCTGAAGTTGAGGGATTTCTCAGACATTCTTAACTTCTTCGTGGAACTCCAAGGTAACGTCTACTTTTTAAATATATTTTATACAAGGAAGATATAGTCCTTGAGTATAGCTTTCCGACACTGTATCAAAAATTTAAGAAAACATTACATTTATACCCCAAAAAAATATGAAAACTTTGAAAATTTCTGCGTTTTTTGGATATTCTCTAAATTGCTCTAATTAAGCCAGTATAAAAGATTTTGCTAAACATCACATTTTTTTGAAAACTACTTTTATGCATGTTTTCAAAATTATAGGTTAATTTTTTTTAGGTGCTGTTTACTATGAGCATAATTCCCATTTTGCCCGTTTTTAGACTTTTTAAATGCGTGTACAACAGACTAATTGTTTCATTTAGTAAGCATGATTAAAGAAAAAAATTAAATGTCACGGCGTGGAATTGTTCTTAGGCCCCTCTTTAAAGAATTAAAAATACTTAGTGTCATTGACATATACATCCTAAACTGTGTCACTTACATAAAGAACAATCCTGAAAAACTTAGACAAGATCTTAGTGGGTCAGAGTTTTACAGTCTCAGAAAAAACTATAGTGTAGCCCTGCCTAGGCATTATTCAACTATGGCTGCTAAAGGTCCTCAAGTGGTTGCAATCAAACTTTTTAACAAACTGCCTGCTAAATTATAGAAAATCCAGAGTAAAAATATCTTCAAAAATAGAGTTAAACAAATACTTTTAAGCCACTCATTTTACTCAATATCAGAATTTATGTTGGTTGGTGGTGTCTGATCTTGCACTGCATGTTTGTTTTTGTAGTAGTAGTAGTAGTAGTAGTGTGGGGTAGGCTCTAGGCCAGGCGACTAGGCACATGAAGCGCCCTTTTCGCCAACCCCCGGGCATCCCCCCTACTGCGTCCTTCCTTCGCTAAGGAATCTGCCCGTCTTCTGTACAAAGGCCAGAATTTTTTGATGTAGGTCCTCCGTCCCAAAGGTTTCCTCTTCGAATACCTCTCTTCTTGCCTCCTTATATGCTTCACATGATGAGAGGAAGTGCGCCGAGGTCTCGTCCTCGGCCCAGCATCGCTCGCACGTCGCGTCGGTCTTCACTCTCATTTTCGCCAGGTGTCCTCGTAGGACGCAGTGTCCGGTTAGGACTCCCACTATGGCTCCCACCTCTCTCCGTGTTCTACGGAGCAGCCAGTCCCTACGGGATTTGCTGTATGCTGTCACGTACTCCTTTGCCTGTCTGGCGTTTCCTGTGTTGGTCCATTTCTTTTGTATCTCTTTCTGGGTCCACTCCGTTAGGGCCGACTTCATTGCCCTCGTGTGAGTCCCAGGAAAGGCTCTGGCCCGACTCATTTTTGCCGGGATACACCCCTGGCAAGTTTGTCCGCTTTCTCGTTTCCTGGGACTCCCATGTGGCTTGGGACCCATACGAGTTCCACCTCTCTTACTCCGGCCAACTCTTGAAATGCATCTGCGCACTCCTGCACCAAACCCGCGGACATGGTTGGTTTGCACAATGCTTTCAGCGCAGCTTGACTGTCTCAACAGATGCGGAGGCGCTTTCCTGTTTCGTTCCTAATTTTTTCCTCCATTTTACCGGCAGTATAGCGTAAACCTCCGCCTGAAAGACTGTTGCATTGGATCCTAGCGAATAGCTTTTTTGTTTTTGTAACTTTGTGTTTAATTTGTGATAAAGGATCAGGCACACCTCTTATGGGACTTCTGTAATCCGTCAAACTTCATGAAATTTTGGTATGTCGCCTGAACCTTTCTTATCAAAAGCTCTCATGAGCCCAACTTAAATTAAAGACCAGTTTTTGAAATACAGGGTGTTGAATGTGTTAATGTCCAAGAAGCATAATGGCTTTTTAAAGGGGTTTTCCAAACATAAACGCAATGTTTTTATTTTGTATATTTACGATCTATTTATTATTTTTAATCTGTGCCTTTTAAACATTATCTACAGGATGTTTAAGTAAATATTAGTCGAATGTTTTAATGAGAAATAAGCTTTAGTGTGCTGTAGATTAAGCCTTGCTCATCAGAAGTCCTCATGAGCCCAACTTAAATTAATTTTCGGTTTAATAAATACAGAGTGTTGAAGGTGATAATGTTCAAGAAGCATAATAGCTCTTTAGACGGGCTTTTCAAAGTTATTTACAAATTTAGATTTAGAGTATTTATTAGTTTTCTAATGATTCTTTTAATGATAAAGCTGGACTTATTTAGTATTTAATACAGGGTGTTTTGACAAATATCATTTTTTAAATACTAATTAAAAATCTGTGTATTGTATATATTATTGAGCATCTTACTATTCATTTAGCGAAATTGTGGTGCAAAAAACTAAAGCATAATTGTAAAAAAAAGCCTTTTTTTAAAATCCTCTACCAAAATACTGGATGAAAAATCATTTCTTGTTTGGACAACCCGTCCAAAGAGCTATAATGCTTCTTAGACATTATCACTTTCAACACCCTGTATTTCAAAAACTGGTCAATAATTTAAATTGGGCCCATAAGAACTTTTGATAGGAAAGGTTCAATCTAAAACACAGTGACGTTTATTTCTCATTAACACTTTTGAATTTCAAAAGGTGCGCCACTGATGTAGGGGGGCGTGTTATACAGCGTTAGAGAGTACTTTCCATCAGCCTTAATAATTGTTACTTAGTTATTTTTCCCAAGTTAAAAGTTTGCAAATAATTGGGAAAATACTGTAAAAGAGCACTTTTGAGGGGGGCGAAAGGGGGGAGGCCCCCTGCTTCCACTTTAAAGTAGGTCAACTAGAAAAAGTCAGTCTTAAGTTATTACTAACCAAAATTATTTTTTTTCTTATTCTTATTATTATTTACTGAGTTAGGTACAAAAATGAATGTTCAACTGTTTCATTTAAGGATTTCTACAAAAAAAATTATTTTTATTTCAAGGCGACTTTTAAAAAAATATATGTCTAGCTTAATAAGTATTTAACTGCATACAATCGGCTTTTATGAAAAATATCTTTTTGAGAAAAAATTGTGCTAAGGATTAAAAATACCACAAAAAACAAATAAAGAAAAGATTTTAAATATGTTTCTTTTTTTCGTACGCTAATGGAACGTGCACCACTGCCGTCAGATACTAGGATACATCGTTGAAAAGGAAATTGTATCTGCTTGAAAAATGATCTTTAGATGATTTTTGGAAAAGTTGACTGTTATCAACTATCAAAAATCATGTTTAAAGGGGGGAACAACCCCCCTGCAAGGAATGTTCGGTTCATACATATCCATACCAAGTATGTTGCTTCTTTTATTAAACGCAGCATATCGCTTGAACCTCGGATGTAGGGCCTGAACTAAATAACAAAACCAGAAAAAATACTCTGCCAATATATGGGCCCCTAAGCTCACACTAGGTACTATAGTTATAGTTTACGTGTGAGCTAATATAACTAAAAACTGAAATATATTTTATTCAACTCCAGACTAAATTACCTTTTGTTTGATACCACACAAGCCTTGTTTTGACTTAAACTCAAATTTTTAAAATCTACCCCCTCCTTAAAAAAAGCAAAAACTAAAATGTTATTTGTTAAACTCTGGACTCAATTACCTTTCGTTTGATATCACACACGCTATATTTTCACTTAAACTCTAATTTTTGAAATATACCCCCACCCTTTTTTTAAAATAAATTAAAATGTATTTTGTTTAACTCCAGACTCAATTACCTTTTGTTTGATATCACACACGCCATATTTTCACATAAACTCTAATTTTTGAAATCTACCCACACCCTTTTATTTGGTTTGTGTTCGGTGGATTTTGTTCATTTTTAAATGGGACCATCTCGACCCAAGACCAGCCTAGGTACCTAATTTCATTAAAATCGGTCAAGCGGTTTTTGAGTTATGCGCGTTGGTCGTTACAGACAGACAGACAGACATACAGACAGACGGCGCAACAAAAAAGTTTCAAAATCATCTGAAACGCAAAGATATATAAAAAATTTTGAAATCGGAGCAACTTTTTTTTTCTCGAAAAAATTAGGATCACCATAGCTCACACTACTATAGTATAGTATATGTGTGAGCTAATATAGCCGGGCTATATTCTTTGTGATAAAACTAATGGAATAAACGAGCTTATTTCTTAACGAGCCTGTATAAAATTTAGATTTCTACTGTTTTAGCTCTTATTTGTTCATAGTTTCGTTATGTGCAGTAAAAATTGTAGGTGAAATATAAGAATAGTAAGAAATATAAAAACTAATATCTTCATAACTAGAGAGAGAAAATAAGATATATTTTTTCCTAGTGTAACACTAAGTTACGAAAATATGCAGGTAAAATTTTATCAAAATCGACCGAGCCGTTTTCCACAAATAACTTAAAAATCATTTAAAAGCCAAAACAACGATTTTTGTTAATAGATCCTTTGGCTAAACCAAAAGCTATGGCATTTTTTAAAATATATTTAAAATACTTTTTATGCTGTTTTCATACAAAATATTTAATAAATTAATTTTTTTCATACAGAAAATAGCTTAAAACCTCTGAATTTTATTTAGTAAGTAAAAAAATTTGCAATAAAATAATTCATATCTATAAAAGTGGGGGCAATCAAAAACCTAAAATATTTTTTTCTTAAAATATCGTATGAAACTATTAATTCGTGCCAAAGTACAATGTGCTAGGTCTAAAATTTAGTAATAGTGCAGATATAAAACAATTGTTTTTTTGACGACCCCCCGTATTTTATCGATATATTGACAAGAATGGCATTATAAGTGACTTTGTCTTTAGGCCTTTTAAGTGTCAAGTCAAGGTGTAAGAGTTTTTATTATTAGAACATACACAAAAACGACCTTTTCACGAACTACTATACTATAACATAGTAAAATTATAGCCAATTCTGTGTAAGCAAACGGGTGCGGTGTTCATTATAAAATAGACATTTTTCAGGTTCATTTTAAAAAATGTGTATTTATAAAACTGCACCAAGAACCCTTATAATTAAAAAAAAAATTTGGTTGAAAAAACAAATGTGACTGTGCGCGAGATTACTGGAATCTTATCTTATTCAATACTACGATCTTCTATAGGCTATTTACTTCGTAAGAGAAGTCAACTATCATGTAAACCTAGCCGCGTACACTCTTTAAGAACACATGTGATGCCGCTGAAAGTCAGACATCGAATGAACCGACTGCCGACGGACGCGCTAAACTCAAGGTCACAAATCGATCGATGGACTGCAAATTTTTACAGAGAAATACATCCTTCTTGGTAACACCGGCAACTTCCCGAGGGGAAACCCAATTTGATTTCAGAGTTTTGCGTGAAGGCAAAAGCCTGTGATCAAACCGGTTCGCCTCGCGCTCCGTAAGCTTCAGACCTCTGTAGTATACTTACTTTATGCTTCAACCCTCCATCCGCACCCCACATGGGCGGTTTGTGGGAAAGTAACATCAAAAGTGCAAAGTCTCATTTACTACGAGTAATTGGAGAACAGGTGCTTACTTTTGAGGAGCTTTATACTGTGGTTACTCAAGTAGAAGCTATCCTCAACTCTAGGCCTTTGTGTCCAGTCAGCACAGATCCAAATGATTTGACTGCACTGACGCCCGGTCATTTCCTTAGCCTGGAACCACTTACGACTGTTCCAGACCTCGATTTTGACCAAGTGCCTTTAAATAGGCTTTCGCGGTGGCAGTTGCTGCAAAAACTGCATCGCGATTTTTGGCGTAGATGGCACAGAGATTACTTACAAACATTGCAACAGCACGCTAAAGTGAATCAAGACAAAATTGATCCCATTGCGATTGATACGATGGTTTTGATCAAAGATGATCAAACCACTCCCTTAAATTGGGTATTGGGACGAGTAGTAGGATTGCACCCTGGTACTGATAATGTAGTAAGAGTTGCTACAGTTAAAACCTCCAAAGGTTTATTCAAGAGGCCTTTGGTGAAATTGTGCCCTCTCCCTAATGCTTAGTTCAGAAAATACCATGCCCTGGGTATTTTCAGGGGGGCCGGAATGCTTCGTCCCGGCGTTTAGTTTTAAGATATAAAATTTAGAGACATTTATCTAAATTAGAATGCTTTTTATTTTCTTTTTTTTTTGCTAGAGTTATGCTCAAACTTTATACTTAAAGTTACTTTTATTTCTTGGTTTAACCTAATTTAGTTACTAAGATATGCCTTGCCTACAAAAAGGGTAAAAATTTGAATTTGCGCGGTGAATTATATGCTCAAGAATGCATTGACTTTACTTTATTATTTTTGCTTTTTCTACCTTGAGTATATCCATTTTCCATCCTTTTTTAATTTAAGTTTTTTTCCTAATTTTATACATACCTTTTTACTGCTATATTGCTACATACAGCAGTGCTCCAAAGTCCGTCTTGCTATACGGATCTCATGCGAATATTTGGGGTACTCTCCATACCAGTGATATATATTGATCGCCAAGTGAAATCACATGCGTGTTTTTTAAGACCACGGTCGTGTATAAACATTTTATGGATTGCTTTGATGTGCTACTGCTACTACTTTGATTGGAATTATTTGGATTCGACTGTGCAGTTGTCCATGTACCAAGTTCCTTTCATCCAAGGGTAAGTCAAAGTGTTTTTGAGCTGCGTTTCTTTACATTTTTTACTTATTCCCTATGCTACTATTCCTAACTAAAAACACAAAAGTGTAACCTAAGAGTGGGAACTATTGGACTGGAGATCCCTATTGCTACAGTTCGGTTGGTTTGTTGACTTTTTCATGCGAAAGACGTCTCGACCGACCAACCATATTTACAGTTTTTCTGTCAAACTAATTTCGCGAAAGTTTGTGCAAAAAACTTGAAAAAGCCGCTATCTTGGATTTATGACGTCACACAGGAGCTCTTACTCAAATTTGAGGCAAACACCAGGCGACTTAAAATTTGGTGATCTATAACCAATCGATTTGGCTTCCTATTATTTAGTATTTTTAAAAAAATATTATATAAGATATAAAGTTACTTAATTGTTTACTATATTAATTGTTATTCTCGTGGAAACAAAAAACGTATTTCCAGTTTTTTTGTAAAACTAAGTTAGCAAAAGTTATAAGCCAAAAATTTATGAGAAAACAAACATAAACAAAGTCGCCATCTTGGATTTATGACGTCACACAGGCCCGCCTACTCAAATTGAAGGCAAACACGCAGTGACTTAAAATTGTGTGACCTATTACCAATCGATCTAGGGTAGTTTTAAATAAATGGATCCATGGCGGATCTGATACCTTCCTAGGTAGCCTATTAGCACACTTCAAGTGAAGCCATGATATATGCAGCCTTGAAAACAGTTTTTTGTAAATATATCCGAAACAAAGTTTTTGGTTATAACACAAATTATTGAGCAAAATGTAATCTACTATATACCAAAAACTGCATATGACGATGCTCCGTTAAAAAGTTAGCATTTTTTTATTTTTTTAATAAAAAACTGTCATTAGCATTAATGCATTTCGACCAAAATCTAATCAGCTCGTTAGAGTGTCAAACACTATTTTACCTTAAAATTTTATAAAAATCGGTTCAGCGGTTTAGGAGCTACCGTGTTACGGACAGAAATAATATGCGACACAGAAACAGACAGACATCACGACGATATTGCTAGATAGATCAAAATACACACAAATAACACATTTTCGGCGTAATCTCAAAAAAAAAATTCGTCGAAAATAATACCCTCTCTAGCCATTGCTACGCGGACTAGGAAGGTAAAAATCTTCCACAACTATCCCACGGGACACGAATTTTGACTAGAGTCGGACTCGAACCCGGAACCTTTGGCTTTGTACGCCAAAGCCCTACCAATTGGTGTCTGATAATTTTTCATAACTTTTCATTCTTTAATTTCAGTCCTGGTTTGGAATTATTATCCTCACTCCTAAGTATTTATTTACGGTTTTGAGTAAAACCTTGCATTATTGCACTTTGGTATACACTCTGTATGGCGGCTTCACGGGTTGCAAGCTTCAGATTACATGATTATTTATCATTAAACTGTTGTGGTTGCCTTGCTTTTTAATAAATTGCACTAAGTTACCGTTATTTTCTTAATGAGGCTGGCACAGCTATTGACCAAAGGCCCCGCCGCGCCACACGGAGGTCAGCATGTCTAATTTAGACGATTGAAACCTCAATACCGAACTATTTTCTATTATAACCACTAAGTCTTAAAAAAGTCATCGATCAAATAACTCGTTGTCACTTGTCACAACAACAAGTCATAAACCGCACTTATTTCGCGCGGAAAGCCGATTATCAAAAGTGCTCCAAATTGGTAAACCAGAGTTTATATGGTGATTTCTTCACGTATATTATAAATATGGGTGAGTATCTTTAATTTTTACTATTAAACCATTTGCAAAGTTTCGATTTGTTTATTAAAAAAATTAGATAAATGTTGTGTATTGAATTATTATAATTTTTCAAATATGTTTTATATTATATTGGACTGATAAAGTCCGTATCATTACGTATTAATTGCGTTTGTGACTTTATTATTTCAATCATTTATCAAGGGTTGTATATGTGCTATATTCAGCTGCCGGTTCTTTCCAAAGTATTAGCTATGATTTATTGTTTCAGCGTTGGCGCATGGGATTGGCCGACGTAATTTATTTAACGTGTGGAACCACCTCACAGGATAAAAATCAATCCGTTTTGAACTATGTATGTGAAAATAGTGAATATAAAGACTACGATAAAGAATATCAGTGAATGGTGAAACAAACCTTGCAAAATTTGATAGTGACTTTTAGTTAAATTTTTAAGAAAAAATTATGTTAAATAAAAAAAATACTTTAAGCTAATTACGTTCACACTGAAAATATCAATTTTTCCAGTTATTTGCTTAAGAGGAAAAAAACGCTATGCGATATTATTTTTGAAGGCGACTGTACCATATGCAGAATGCACAGTATATTAAAATCACATTTTTTAAACGCTAGTTGACATTTCCTAACCTCCTGCGTCAATTTGTCAAAATTACAAGCATAAAATAATTTCGATCTTTCAAAACGGACAAGCTGACCACCGTGCGCCATGTCACTATTGGGCTGTTTACCATCGTATTACATAGTTTAATAAACCAACAACACGACTTGACATTATTTATTTGCAATCATTTTAAATTACCAGAGAAATTAGCTATTTGTATGTTACTTTTAGATAAGACCGGATAAACCAGCATTAGATAACAATCAGGAGTTATAATGATGAATGATAAGCCGTATAGATATAAATTTCCAGAATAGGGGAAAAATTGTTATCCGTTTTTTTACCTTCCTAGCGCGCATAGCAATGGCTACAAAAGGTATTCTTTTCGACGAAAAATTTGTTAGTTCATTCAGGGTGTATTTTGACCTATCTTAGCCATATCGTCGTGATGTCTGTAACACGATAGCTCCTAAACCGCTGAACCGATTTTCATAAAATTTTCAGGTAAAATAGTGTTCGACACTCTAACGAGCTGATTAGATTTTGGTCAAAATCCATTAATCCTAATGAGTTTTTTGACAATTAAAAAAATAAATAAATGCTAACTTTTTAAAGGAGCATTGCATTAATATGCGGTTTTCGGAATATAGTAGACTACATTTTGCCCAATAATTTGTGTTATAACCAAAAACTTCGTAAGAGCTGTAGTTTCTGAGATATTTACAAAAAACTGTTTTCAAGGATGATATTTTATGGCTTTAATTAAAGTGTGCTAATAGGCTAGCTAGGAAGGTATCAGATCCGTTATGGATCCATTTATTTTTCTTAAATATAGATTTTTTTCATCATCAACTTTTTTTAATGCAATTAAAAATAAATTGATCCATGATGGATGTGATCCTAGCTAGCCGATTAGCACAACTTCAAGTGAAGCCATGATATATCACACATAAACAGTTTTGTTGTAAATATCTCAGAAGCTAAAGCTCCTACAAAGTTTTTGGTTAAAGCACAAATTATTGAGCAAAATGTTATCTACTATATTTCTAAAACCGCATACTAATGCGATGCTCTGTTTTTAAAGTAAGCATTAATGGATTTTGAGCAAAACCTAACAAGCTCGTTAGAGTGGTGTCGAAGAATATTTTACCTGAACATTTTATAAAAATTGGTTCAGCGGTTTAGGAGCTATTCTGTTATGGACAGATATACACATGCACACACAGATAAACATCACGGCGATATTGCTAAGGTAGGTCAAAATCGAGGTCAAAATACACCCAAATAACACATTTTCGGCGTTATTTCAAAAAAAATTTTCGTCGAAAACAATACCTTCTCCAGCCATTGCTGAGCGGGGAAATACAAGGTAATTCCATAAAGAAATATCAATTTCAAATATCTCAAAAACTAAAAGTTAGAGATGACATTTAATTAGACAGTTGAATTGTTTATAAAAAAAAATATATAAAAAAGCAAATTACACCAAACTTAAATTTTCATAAATGAAAAAGTTATAACCCCCTCATAAAAAACATACTTTTAAAAAATCCCCGTATTATTGCTTGAAAATCAAGTTTTTTCAATATCCCCCAGAAACACGTGATACCGAGGGGTGGCTCAGTATTTCCTTTTTGGTGTACACGTTAGGGGAACTACCAGGAAATACTTGGGAAGTACTGGGAAATATACTAGGAAATACCATTGAAAATACTAGGGGGGAAATACTAGGAAATACCATTGCTTGGGAAATACTAGGAAATGCCATTGAAATTTGAGGAAATACCGGGAAATACCGTAGGTATTATACTGTAGGTATTTCCTTTTGGTGTACAAAAATCGGCGATCGAGCCACCCCTCGCCTGAAACACCCCAAAAATATCGAATTTGGGACACCCTGTACGTAAATATACAGAGGATAAAGGTATTATTATAAGAATCTTCAGTTAAGGTTGAACGACTACATTTCTCAAAGGGTTACCTCGACCCTGACCTCTGGCACTTCCGGCCCTGAACACCGGCGGCCGGCGACCGTTCGCGCAAAACACGGGGGACTGCGCGAATAAAAGGCCCGAAGTGGAGGACATTCCGAAGATTTTGTAATGGACTAAATTATACAGTGTCCCAAAACTAATGGTACAGTCAGGGCCTTTTTAATTGGCCGCGCTCGAAAATAAAAAATATTCCCATTTAAAATTAGGAGAACCAGTTCGAACCAAACCAAAAAAATATTAAACTTTACCTATGTCTGTATACATACATATTTAAAAAACTCTTTTTTATGAGATGTTTGAATAATAAATTTTAACAAAAAAAAATACACCAGCAATTTAAAAAGTCCCTGACTGTACAAATTAAAACTAAAGATTCCCTGTAGTCCGGGACCATAGCGTCAAAATTTAGCCTCAGTTGGCTTTTTGATGAAGATTTCACAACACCTATTTTAATCGATTAATAATGATCCCATCAACACTGCCTGACCTGTTAACAGACCCAAAATTGTCTCACTCAAAAAGTAAGGTTAGGGTGACAAAATATTTTTTCTTGAAACATTTCAGCACATATTTGACCTATCTAAAACTCTACTTCGGAATGAGCTACGAATCTCAAACTTTGCACAGTCGTAGATCTTCATAGAGTTAACAACGCCTCCAAGTTTCATGGACTTCCATAAAGTAGTTACGAAATTTCAAAAAACGTCGAAATTGCCACTCACTCACTCATGTATAGATCATCAAAATTCTACTGTACTTCCAGACATGCTACAAAGCTGAAATTTGGCAGACTGATAGAAATTATGACCAAACCCCTGGAAAAAAACCCCAAAATTCAAATTTACTCCCCTCCCCTTCCGTAAAAAGAATTGACATAAAAGTAAAGCCAAGTTCTCCAATACAAATTTCAAAATGAAAGGTTCTCTCTAGTTTGGAAATGTTTGTCTAAACTTGGCTATTACGGCTGTAAATGACTCTTAGACACAGTGCTAAATTGAACATAAAGAAGTTTGACTGTAATAGCAAAGTTTAAAAAAACATTTCCAATATAGTAAGAACCTTTCATTTTGAAATTTGTATTGGAGAACTTGGCTTTACTTTTATCTCAATTCTTTTTATGGAATGCCATTTTCGCGTACATGGCTTTTTTTACATTAAATGTTTTTGTTATGATTCATATATTCCATAAAAGGTTTGTGCTGCGGACGTCCGTCTTTGTGCAGTGCAATAGGGTGATTAACAAAAACGGAAAAAAGGTACAGGAATAATTTGTTTTTGGATAAATACCAAGCATTTAATTATTTAAATCTTTTTGACCATCCATCCGCCTTAGACAACTTTGATAAGGTATGCTATCTTTAATAGTTAGAGCAAAAATTTGAAAAGGCTCTCTGTATTCGGTCCAGAAGCAAATCATAGTACTTTTTAGCAACAGACCATTTCCTCCTAATTCGACTCCGCTGAATCCGAATATCCCTGTTGCCAACTCGAAATGATTAATGATTTTTTTAAATCATCCCCATTTACGGACGTCGCTGGAGAGTTTGTTATAAGTCAACCCAAGTTCTAATCTAAGTGAAAGAGTTTCACATTGTTAAAAGGGGAATTTCACTGTCTACACTAAAGTATAGTATACAGGGTGTAAACGATCATAATGTAGACCTGTTAATAGGTGATAGGGAAGGTCAAAATAAGAAAAAAAGTTCATATAATATAGGGGTCAAAAATCAATAGTTTTTTGTCTAAATGACTTTGAATCTAGAAACTTTGAATTGAATTTGCGGTAAAACCATTTCACTCAGAGAAAAACTGGCCACGATAAGTTGCAATCAGTTCAATTTTCAATAAATCTAAAGAAAATTCAGACCGGAAAATTACAAACTAACAAAATAAAATAATCACAAAAAAAAATGAACTGGCATTTTGATAATCGAAATAAACTTGGCAACGTACCTTACCCCAGGGTCACTGGCTCACGTTGCTCACCTTAAAGGTGAACGTTTGAAACGAAACGCACTGTGTGATTCCCCTTCACCTTACGCGACGGCTTCGGTTCGGTTCATCACCCGATCACCTTTTTCTCTCTTTTGAATAAGGTGCATAGAAGCGAGATAGAGATCATGTACCGCGCTGTTCAGTCATTTACCGAACACTGGCAAAACAGGGGTATCGTCAAGACCTTGCCTCAACGAGATGGACATTCATGTAAACACATATTTTCGCGGAAATATTTTAGGAAAGACGGGGAAATTATCCCTCCTACTAGCAAATTCGGCAATGGGCAAGAGACATGGTCAAAATCTAAACGCCGTATTAGTTTTTGTTTTGTCGTGCGCGAAAGTGTGACTTTACTCTTAGCTTTCAGTGCGCATGTTCATATTTGATAAAAAAATTCAAAATGTTCACTAACGGAGAATACGTAGATATGTTGCTAGTGTATGGGGAAGCGCGTAGAAATTCGAACTTAGCAAGTCGCGTTTATCGAGAAAGATTTCCTCAACGGAGACATCCCGACGCGAGAACAATAGTGCAAGTATGTCAAAGACTCATTGACACAGGGCAAGTTCAACCGCGGATTCATGGAAGAGACAGAGAGATACCAGTGCAAGAAGAAGAACGAGTTTTAGGAATTGTAGAGGCTAATCCTGCTATTAGTACGCGAGTTCTAGCCCAGCAAGTTGGCCTATCTCATACATCCGTACACAGGATTCTACGTGGTAATCTGCTCTATCCTTACCATGTTCAACGAGTCCAGGCATTGACACCTGCGGATTATCCAAGAAGGTTGGCATTTTGCCGATGGTTTTTGCACAAAATCGAGGAAAATCCAATTTTCCTCCGCATTATTTTGGCAACAGACGAGTGTACGTTTACCCGTGATGGAATTTTAAATTTTCACAACACCCATACATGGGCTGAGGAGAACCCCCACACAATCCAAGAGGGAAAGTTTCAGCACAGATATAAAATAAACATATGGGCGGGTATTCTCGACGATCACATAATTGGACCCTTTGAATTACCACAGAATCTCAATGGCCAGGCATACCACAATTTTTTACTAAATGATCTCCCAATGATTATGGAGGAAGCACTCGATGAAATGCCCATAGTACAAAGACAAAATCTGTGGTACCTGCATGATGGGGCGCCTCCCCACATTTTAGGAAGCGTCATCCAATATTTAAACGAGCATTTCCCAAATCGCTGGATAGGACGCAATGCCCCTGGACTCAGAAAATGGCCACCAAGATCGCCAGATACAAACCCATTAGATTTTTGGTACTGGGGTGAGTTAAAGCAGTTGGTTTATGGAGATGGCGAAATTGCAACGGAAGAACAACTTAGACAAAAGATATTTGATAGTGCCGCGATCATTCAGCAGAGAAGACTAGAAAGAGTTCCAAGGGTTCGAAGAAATTGGCAGCGACGTGCAGAGGCTTGTATTGAAAGTGGTGGTAGACATTTTGAACAACTTCTGTGAAAAAACTGTATGGTGCGGTGTGATGTGATAGTGTGTCGTTGCTTTTGGTGCGCTTGTTGCAGGCACTGTTAAGACTGGTAAGTAATTTTATAGCTCTGGCTTCAGTTTTTGTCTGCTTTGAAAATAAAGTAAACTGAAAGTAGTTATTCGATATTCCGAATTTTTTTTTAAAAACGATGTACCTTCTCAACCTGGCCTGACTTAGCGGTAGCATCATAGTCATCAAATCAGTCGGGGAATCAACTATCGGTGAGCGTAATCCCCACCCAACTCCCACCGCGGTCCAACCGACAACCAAGTTGCATGCATCGGACTAATTGTTCTGCTTTAATCTTGAATTAAGAAAAGGCACTGGGTTATTTGGCTAAATGTATTTACAATGTTGCCGATATAAAGAAACTTCAAAGGGCTATATCTCGAAAAAAAATGATTTTTTACCCTCATATCATATGAACTTTTTTTCTTATTTTGACCTCCTCTATCACCTATTAACAGGTCTACATTAGGATCGTTTACACCCTGTATATTTCTTCATATTAAGCTTAGTATCTAAGAAAATTAGAGAAAATGTGTAACAAAAATGGTTTTGTTTTTTTAAAATTGATTGATCCGATCATGTTACAAATTATTTTAAAGGAAATTTTATTGACTATAATAAAATATAACACAAGCTTTCCTGTAGACATTAGTTTTTTAAAAAATCGAATAAATCTTGGGAAAAACATTTTTTTTTTTTAAATTTGAAGGAAGTTCACGAGGTATAAAGTCTTAACAAAAAGTTTCACGGGCAAGACCTCAGAGGTAAAGGTTTTTTAAATTACTTCAAATAACGGACGACGCTGGAGAGCTTTTTATCAGTCTAACTCCATCGAATTATACCTTGTTAAAAAGGGAATTTTATTGTCTACAATAAAGGATATTTATACATTTTTCTCTTAGAAGCTTGGATTTTAAGAAAGATTGAAAAAACCTCAAACTTTTAGATTTTGGGGGGTCAAGGGGGGTTTCCGGAGGTCTTTGCACCCATTAAAAAAAAACTAATGTATTATTTTTTAGTTATATAAATATATATTTTGAATGTACACCTGTGTCAATTTGGGCTTTACAGCACCAGCAAATTTCGCCGCCATGGTAGTCGCCATCTTAAATATCTCAGCCTCTGTCAACATTTCAAAGTGGCAACAGGGATATTCGGATTGAGCGGGGTCGAAATAGGGGGAATTGACCATTTGCCAAAAAGTAATATAAAATGCTTCAAGCGAGTGGATTTTCCAAAATCTTGCCTTAACTATAATGGATAGTTAGCAGTTCAGGCAATGATTTGGCAAGTATAAGAGCATTAAATTAGGGAATTTAGCATTAATTAGCCCTTAATAAGCACTAATTATTTCAATCATTAAATTATTGTACCGCCCACTTTGTACTGCTAACTTTAAGGACGTCACTGTCCAATAATTTCTGATAGGGATTTAATTCCCGTAGGCCGCTACCAATACAATGTAAGCCCCTAAGGAGCAAAGAGAAAAGCCAGTTATCTCATGGTTGAGTTATTGGCTTGATGAATATTATGTGCAGAAAAAAAACTGTAAAATCTGAGAGGGGGAATTTTTTAGATTCCGAATTAAGCATAAAATACCTATTCAGAGCCTTAAAAACACTCTACAAAAGCAAGTTCCATATGCCTAGCAACACCAATAATTTGCTTTCTTAATGTTTTAGTTACCAAAATCTTATCTAATCACCAAAAAAAAGCTGTTTTTATTTTTACTCAAAATAAGATATTTAGGCCAAAAAAGTCCGAACCAGTGGAGGATCCAGAGAAAGGCCGGGGGGCCCGAGGCACCCTCTCTCTGGCAAAGCTTATATTAGCTCACACTACTACTACTATACTATAGTAATCCTAATTTCTTGGAAAGAAAAAAAGTTAATTCGATTTCAAAAATTTTTATTTATCTTCAGATAATTTTGAAACTTTTTTGTCGCGCTGTAAAAATTTTTAAAATCGGAGCAACTTTTTTTTTCTCAAAAAAATGACGATCACCATAGCTTACACTACTATACTTGTAGTGTAGTGTAAACCGAACCGAACCGAACCGAACTACTATACTTGTAGTATAGTAGTAGTGTAAGCTAAAAAGAACAAACCATAATTTCTTACAAAATTTAAAAAAAAAATACAAAAATTTTCACTTAAAAGAGCATTGTTCCTATGCATGTGCTAAACTTCGGAGCTCAGATGTATTTAAAAAAAAGGGAAACTTTTGTTTTGCCTCCTTGATCACCACTGGGCCTAACTACAAAGTTTTGTGATGTCTCTCTGTCTGAGACATGATAACTCAAAAACCAATTTTAATCAAATTTGGCAAAAAACTTTTGCGGTATAGTTTTTGCAAAGTCAGTTGAACAAAGATAAAAGCCGACCATCGGCATATCCTTTCAAGAAAGTGACATGGACGGCGGTAGATATACTCATGAAAATTATTTCATTTAATTATGGCGTAAACTAAAGAAATCAAAATAGATAATAAAACTTTCTATTCCTACACCTACAGAAACGACACTGATTTATTTTCTAACTCTGCATACTGCCGACTAAAGGGGTCCCGAAACGAACACCTGAAAGCAATTAAAAGCGCATCTCAAAAAAATCTGCCAATCAGGTGCCGTCTATCCACCTGTGCTGGGTCGGTCAGAACACAAATACTTTGTGCTCGCACCGCAAAGAGCCGCGCCTTTTCTCTGTCGGTAGGGTTGAAATAATACCAGGAAGATTTTATATGAATTTGGATAACTTTTGAAGGGCAGATTGAAGCAAAATTTCATGAAATCGATAGAACCCCGTATTAGGAGCATTTCAGGTGACTTTGCAAAAACTATACCCTTTGATAAAGCTTTTAAATATTGGTGGTGATGGGCTGCAAAGGGGTATGTAGTAGTGGGGTTCAAATATATTTAAAAAATTATATGTTGGCGCCATTTTTTATGGGTTTCCTAGCTTTCCATATCAGCCAAAAAATACACTCCACAAAAAAGTATCACATCACTGGAAGTTAGGCAGATTTATTTTATGCAATAGTATGCAGACCTTAATTTTTTGGACACTCTGTAGTTCTAAAAAAAAACTAATTTATAGGCTAACTAAAAATAATTAATAAATACAAATACTAGGGCATATAAAAAATTAAGAAAATAAATTCCGAGGGGTGAACAGCTCTCACAATCGGTGTACACATTTCTCACAATCCTTCACAATCTTTACACAATCCCTCCCAATCACCCACAATCTGTCACAATCTCTCACAATCCTTCACAATCTCACCACAATCCTTCACAATCCCCCACAATCTTACCACAATCCCTCACAATCTTTACACAATCCCTCACAATCTTAGCAAAAGATTGTGGATTTTCACAATCGGCGTACACATTTTGGGGTTAGCTGGTCACCCCTCGGTTATTAAGTAGCAGGGCCGGTAACGGTAAATTAAGTGGGCGGCCAAGAAAACTATAGACATGATTACCTTTTTTTTTTTTGTTTTTGGTCGCCAGAATTTTTGATGGGACGGCCCCCCCTTTAGGTACGCAGGTACGCTACGCCGCTGCACAGTCCTCCACAATCCCTCACAATCTTGCCACAATCCCTCACAATCTTTCCACAATCCCTCACAATCTTTCCACAATCTTAGCAAAAGATTGTGGATTTTCACAATCAGTCGTTATGTTTTAATCAAATTTTAGATTTTTCTTATTTTAACCGATTTTTATATAGTTTTAAGTTTGACTGTTTGACTTTTTTTTATTTAAATAATTTTAAATCAATAATAATTATTTAGTGTTCAATAGACTATAATTGGATAAATGAGGCTTTTGTCAATGTCTACTTTGGTAAACTGACTAATAAAGCCAATTTTTGTATTTGAACTTAAATAAAATTATTGCGTTAGCAATTAAAAGTAGGTACATCAAATGTTAGTTAAATTAATTTTTAAACTTTATTTAGTTTTTCTATTATTGTTATTTTGATAGGGATTAATGTATCTCCATAGTTTTAAAGCTTTTAGTTGGATATTTGTACTTTAGATAAGCAAGGCTTTGTCAATGTATACTATTGTATTCTGACTAATAAAGCTAATTTTGATTTGATTTGAGTGTACACATTTTGGGTTAGCTGTTCACCGAACCGAACCGAACCGAACCCTCGATAAATTCCAATACAGTGAAACCTCTCCTTGCAGACACCTCTATTAAGCGGACACTCCCTTTAGGCAGACAAATTTGTTGGAACCAAGCTTTTGCCTATGTCTTTACATGTAAAATTCCCTCCTATAACCGGACACTCTAATAACCGGACACGGACAATTTTTTTTGGTTAAAAAATTCTGAAACCTCCCTTAACCGGACGCGAACCTCTGACAACGGGACGAAGCGCTGCATGACATGGGCATAAATATTATGTAGTATGTTGGCAACAGTCCAATCTGCAGCCGGGGAATTACCTCTTTCCATTTTAATGCGGAGACTAAATACATCTGTCATATTTACATTCTTTTATTCAGCGTGTTTATTGTTCAGTTGGGCAATAATAGATCTCTTTGAAATGGCGCATAGTAAAAAAAAAACTTCTTAGTTTATGTGGAAAAATGGAAGTTGTTAACGCTTCGGAGAAGGAACATCTATCAGCACGAAAGATCGCCGAAAAATTTAATATTAGAAAATCTCAAGCAGCGGAAATTGTTATTAAATATATATCGCAGTTCACTCTTTTAAGCGACACCTCTAATAAGCTGACAAAATCGACGGAACCGTGAGTGTCCGCTTCTAGGAGGTTTCACTGTATATACAAATGATACTTTTCAATTTATTGTAAAAGATCAGTGGTTTGTAATATTATTCTTAGAACACCTGAGCTTAAAAATGTCACATTTCTGTAACAAATGCCCAGTTTCCTAAGATTGTTAACCTTTCAAAGACCAACACTGTGATACTCAGCACTTTTTCTACAATTTTAAAGGAATGCTGTATTTTATTACTTGCATAACAATGCATAAACCTTAGACTATTAAGTAAACTTGTTAGTCTAAAGCATAAACTATACCTACCTGCTATATTAAACTTAAAAGTAATACTTTTTTACAATGTCAAAAACAAACAAGCCTTAGAAGAGGAACACTTCCAACAGATATAGAAGGAGATATAGAAAATTGATGGAGATAAAAAGCCATTTAAAGTTAAATGGAAAAAAATATCTGTATTTCTCTCCCGAAAAATCGAGCTAAAAATTATCTAGGTGTGTTTTACTAACCTTACACTATCCACAATATTTTCCTTATTATTGAAGTTAGTAATGATATTTTGATATTTTCAACATTTGCGTAAGGGGATGGGCGCGAAATAAGGTAAAATGGAAGGGGTGATCAACTGAACCAAATTTTCAAGGTCCTACAGGACTTTAATAAGTTTTTGGTCCTGTAGTGTCCTGTACATGCCCTGTATAGTCCTGTGGAAGTCCTGTATAGTGCTATAGGGTCCTGTGGAAGTCCTGTGGGATCTACTGAGGGCAGCTGGTAAAATGCCCAGTAATTAATACCAGTGGCGGCTGGTGACGTTAGAAATTGAGGGGGCAGAAATTTAAATTGCATAAAAAATGAGATAAAAAACTTACTGAAACAATTTTATTTTAGTATACTCCAAACAAGCAGCTACTTGGTGTAGTTTTTAGTTTATTTGTTTATAAAAAAAAAACTTACTTTGTGTCTTTTTAACTTTTCACTAAAGTGCTTGATATCACACATTCCCTTTGTCACCCATGCAGGATCACTTCGTGGATTGTTCATAACAAGACAAATAAAGCAAAAAAAAGCATTTCTTTTTTCACACCCGCACAACTAGTTTTCAGCTTCGTATAATTTTTTATTAAATTTTCTATTAAAGGTTTTTTGGAACACCCCTCGGCATTAGTTACAGTAAAATTTTGGTTAATTTTTAGGTCTGGTCTATGTGGCCCTAAAGATTTTATTTGTAATCGGTGTTCATATGTCAACGTGTTTAAATTTGCACAGTTAATTATGTAATCGACGGTATTTATTTCCATTTTATAAACAAACGATAACAAAAACAAACAATGACACGCGATCAAAACAAACTGATACGTCTTCAGGAAGGATAAAACCGGCTTCGTAGCAAGGGCAACAGACGTCTTTCACACGATCTTGATGGCCGACTTCTACTAAAATAAACTTCCTTCCGCACCCGCTCGAGAATATCCACCCATACCTTGCTAAAAAACGGGTGAAATTGAAACATTGCCCTGCGCGGCGCGGCCGGCTTGTAATTATTTACGCTAAAAAACTACAATTAATTGCTTGGTGTTAACCACAGATAATAAAAAGAACTAGACAATCATGTCGTAAGAGAAGAATTAACTTTTTTTGAATAAATCAATTAAAAATACTGTTTGTTGTCTAGTTTTGGGAGGGCACTGCCCCCGTTGCCCTCCCTGTAGCAGCCGCCACTGATTGATTAATACCTTTAAGCCTGAAAATTAAGGAAACATATCATAAAATTGTTCATTTTGAATCAAAATTACTTTTTTAAATTTTAAAATTTATGTTCAATAATTTCCTGATAAGATGTTTTTTTGCCAATTAATGGTAGGGTAATTTTGTGTAATTCCAGTTATTGATATCCTAGTATAGTTAGTAGAGTTATTAAAAACAAAACTGTATAAATTGTCCCCTATCTCATGTACCGATGTACTTAACCCACAAATATCCCAAAAATGAGATATGCTACCAAAATGTTTTCCATAACTACGACTTTTTGCTCACGAAGTGGCGTAACTGAGGTCCTGTACATGTCCTAAATTTGTGACAAAAAAAAAAAAGGCATCTTAACTCTCGTTTTTCTTAGAGAGCCTATTTGCTTTTGCTGGCCTTAGTACTTAATCATGCTTAGGGCACCCTTTAGGCGCCAGTACCCTCGGGGTCCTGTATAGTCCTATGGAAGTCCTGTGGGGTCCTGTAGACAAATTTGTACACCTACTGTGGGCAGCTGATCACCCCTCATACAGGACACTACAGGACCAAAAATTTAATAAAGTCCTGTAGGATGGTGTACAAATTTGGTTCAGCTGATCACCCCTTGTATATGTATGTGTATAATCCTGGAAAAATAATCAAGGCTGTACTTGCCAGCCCTAAGGCTTACCCAGGGGGTCCTTACCTTATCAAACTATCTGTTAATACTATGTTAATATGTGGCAATACCGAGGCGTGATAAGCTGAGCCAAATTTGTACACCATCCTACAAGACTTTAAAATAAAATCTTGGTTATGTTCTGTATTTTAGGGTCCGGTATAGTGTCCTGTGGAGTCCTGTAGACAAAATTTGTACACATACTGTGGACAGCTGATCACCCCCCAGACAATACAACTCCCAAAAAGTACTCAACTGCATTTATAAATCAGAAGTAGATAACTATTCTCATCCTCATCATGTAATACCTAGCAGAAGTAGCATTAAGGGGGAGGCCTGGCAAGTGTGCCTGGACAGAGGCTTTTTTTGTTTACCACCAAAGCTGTACCCTTGTCAAACCTTTGGGACCCTTCTAAAATTATGTAACACTCATTGGGGGTTCAGTTTAGTTTAGCCTTGCCTTATCAAGGGGCTGAGCCAAGGGCTGAGCAATAGCAAAAATGTTACATACATGTCCTTCAAAGTCCTTATGGGTCCTACCAGGTCCTTGTCTGTGAAGTTTCTTATTACACTAGTGCCTAGAGTTTCTTAGCAGTACTAACCAAACTTTTTATTTATTTGTGTTTTCTAGTGTATTTTTAAAATATTAATATATTTAACTGTCTAGCTCCTACTGAATAAAAAAAAATCAACCTATATAAAAGTTCTGCCAGGTCCTGCAGAGTCCTTAAAAGTCTTACTAGGTCATGCCAAGTCCTACCAAGGGGTCTACTACGTTATACCTCGATGCTTGAAAATGGGTGTTTCTTTTTTTAATGATAAGTTGAGGTCGTTTTATATTGTTTTCAAGAAAAAAAAATGCGGATTTTTCGCATTTTTTTTAGAAATTTAAAAATTAAAAAATTAGTAAAAACTCATACAAATTGCTATAGAAATAATTTATTTGACGTTTGTTATTTCGAGAAAGAGCGGGACGGCTCACAATCGACGGAGCTTTAAATAAATGGTAATTTAGCCAAAAATAAGGTGACCAACTATCTAGCAAGAGGCGATAAAAAGTTTTTAAGAAATGTATTTACGCATAGAAAAATGGTTACACCAAATTTTTGAAATCTAATGTTCGGCCTGACATCTTGCTCTTTTAATTTGTCGCGCATTTTTGACTCCGTAAAATCGTCCAAAATCGTCTATTGAGCATTTATAATGAAAAAAATGATGCAGAAACAATTATGATAATGATGATTTACAGAAATTCAGCAGTTCGGTTTGGTTCGGGTCGATCTTAGATTAGGTTGGCTGTGTCTTAAAGTAATTCAGCAGGAGTCGGCTGCGCCGACTCCTGCTGAATTACTTTAAGACCCAACAAACCTAACCTAAAACCAAACCGAACGGAACTTAACTGAATCAAATTGAACCAAACCGAACCGAACTAAACCAAAACGAACGGAACCGAACCAAACCGAACCGAACCGGACTGAACGGAACCGAACCGAACCGAACTGTACCGCACAAACAATCAGCAAGAATCGGCTGCGCCGATTCTTGTTGAATAGTTCTAACTAAATAATTTCCTACCCTCAGATGCGTAACAAGGCTTTGCTGATCCATTCTCTATCTTTGTTGTTTTGTATGTGAGCAACAAGGACTTAATCGCGATTAAATCCATGATCGCGCTTCAGTGCTTACGGTGCATCTGAGGGTAAGTCAGCGTAAGCAAATCCAATTGGGAAATTTGAAATGGCCGAATGACCTGGAAAGTGTCGGCCAAGCAAAAACTCAATCAATGTGTCAAAACATCTGTGGGAAGGTCAACTGTACAAATTTTCAAAATTATGTGAAAAAACCGAGAAAAAACACGAAAAACTAGGTATGTAATTAATTTAAAATTGTTAAATTATTAATCCTATGCTAATTCATAAATTTATGTCGAAAATTTGACGATGCAGTGATAGAAATTGATTTTTTTCAACCAAAACAAGTCAAAGAAAATCACTATGTAACGTTTTTTAAAAAATTATTTAAAAAAAAACCATACTTTTTTTTTTAATTTCCCGTATCCAAATCGACTAAAAATAGTCCAAAGAATCATTTTCATACAAAAAAATCGTTATATAGAGCGTTTTGACGAGCGAGGTATAACGTAGTAGAACCCAAAAATTTTGTACAGGTCCTGACATTAAGGACCAAATCCATATTTTTGTTGGTTCTGGCAGGTCCTGCTTATCAGTCAAATTTCTTATTACACTGGTGCCTAGAGTTTCTTACCAGCACTTACTTACAAAGTTTTTATTTATTTATTTTCTCTATTGTATTTTTAAAATATTATTAATCTTAACTTGTAACTGTAGTTCAGCCCCTCTGTTTTTTCAATGCCTTTTATTAAAAATGTGTTACTAAGGGGAGGGGTTAAAAATCCTGAATTTTTGCATTACATAAATTAAAAATGCTTCCTTTCTATCCTTTAAATGAAACTGAATGAAGTTGAAAATCCCCAAGCATTTTTGAGGGACAGGGTCCTCAATTTCCATCTCCTCAACTGAAAGGCGATGTGTGTGCCAGATATCAGCTGCATTTATAAATCTGGTGTAGGTACATAGGTCATGCTAGTGTCCCTAAATATTTTGTAGTAGTAGCATAAAGGGGGAGTTCTCTGGGGAGTTCTTAGGCCTGACAAGTATGCCTCCGAAGAGGCTTTTTTTGCCTACCTCCAAAGCATACCCTGCATACCCCTAATCCTTCTGTGTGCTTCTATCACTTTTTGAACCTTTCTGTTCTTTTAAAGAAAGCAAATGAAGTTGAGGATATATCCATTAACTTGAGGGACAAGGATCTCCCAAGGGATATCCTTGACCTCAAAATAAATGGGGTGATAATAATGGAAGGCAATAATTTTTTCATGAGATTTTTTCTGTAGCAAACATAAATAAAAACAAGATTATTAATGGTATAATGATCTAATCTGAGAACACCTGAGCTTGAGAATGTCATGTTTTCTGACAGCAAAATGCCCTGTTTCTGAGATCATTCACCTTGCATACCACTTTGACACCCAGCAATTTTCCTAGGATTTGATTGGAAATACCAATTTTACGATTTTATTACGTGTGTAATCCAATAACATTGCGTAAAACAGTAAAAAACACAATAATAAACAACGACGCCATATTGGCAATCAAATGTTCTAGCCTAGTTTTTCGACCTCTTACCTCGTCCTAAGGAATTCGTCCATCCAAATTCCACGCTCACTGTAAACACAAGCCACAATTGAAATGTTCGCGTAAAAGTAGACATCGCAAAGTACTCATTGGGCCACCGGAAAAACACTTTTCGCACAGGTGAAGCCGTGAAAAACCGTGGGAAAAACAACGCGGAAATTGCGCCGCGCCGATGATGTACACAAACCTACGACGCAAACGTAACCCGCTTCCAAACAATTTTACGACTAGCTAGCGAATAACACGGAAAAAGAACTTCGCAATAGAATTAGAGCGATGCGCTGTTGCCACGTTTAAAATTTTTTCCTGAAATAAATTTCAACCATTTTTGCCTTCCAAGCCCGCGCCATAGAAATAGAAAAATACATGGAATGTTTGAAACGTGCACAGATTGGAGGAAATGGAGACAAAATTGAAAACCGAAATCTTTTCACAGATTGAGCCAATGCCAACAAAAAAAGGCCATAACTGTGAAAAAATCAGCTGTTATCAATGAGCTGATTTTTACACTGTGTCGTATGAGAGGATAGAGGTTTATTTATTACATTTTCAAAATGACACTACAGATTTAAGCGAAGTTTGAGTGAAATATTCCCAGACACTATCCCGATATTCCACGAAATTTCATGCGATTTGGTTGGCCTATGCTTCGAAGGCCAACTGGCCACATTCTGCAACTTAATGCTCTGATTTCTAATTTTTGGACAATTACAACACACTCACATTCATACACATAGACCCCATGGTATTAGGCAATTTTCTTTTGCGTGACTTCCGAACCACGGTCTTGTATTCATCATCAACTTTTCCTACTTCGTTGATGCCCAAACTTCGCCCAAGACAGGCTTTGCCCCTACTTCCGGTAAGTCGAGTTTGTAGTGGCAGGCATGAGATTCAAACCACACACCCTCTGATTGGCGATCGAACACTTCGCCCACTGAATCAATGAGGGCCACTTTCACGAAACTTATATGTAAGGATGAAATATAATTAAAGGTTAAAATCTTGAAGAACTAGCATTCCTTATTTTAAATTCAAATTTCCCAGCATGCCCGGCACGCCATCTGTTGGATTCGACACGGATTTGACTTTGTTATGATGACATTTGTTTGTGGTAAAACTTTTCCGATTTTTTAATGATTTTTTACAATAAAGTTCATTTAAAATCCAAAAATTCCAGTGTTAATCTTTTTAAAACAAAATTATTCTACAAAAAATAATAATTTTTTGATATTATTTGTGTAACCACATGTAAATAACTATATTAAGTTTTAAAAGTGTGCCGAATATAAGCAAACAGGTGTAGGTATCACATTCGTTTCGAGAATATAGAGATTGTTTTTAAAAAATCTCAAAACCATCTTATTTTATAAACAAATTAATTACTCATGAAGACAATCAGCTGGGGCGTGACGTGACCCTCAAAAAGAAATAGAGCCCACGCTGTGACGTCAACAAAGTTGTAGATCGTAGCCCGTCAGTTTTTATACCCCTGTTTGAGCAAAGCCAACTTTGAAACGCACGATATGAAAGGCGGCGGCATTGAAATAAACTCGTTGTTAAACATCATATGAAGCAACTGATCTCCATTAAAGACGCTACTTCTGTGGCAGTATTCTTGAAATCTCCCCGAGTGAGTACTCCCCGGGGAGTGACAACAAGTGAGCACTCCCTCGTTTCTCACTGTATTGCATAAATGCAGTATTCTGTTACCAATTTTCAGATGACAGCACATGACAATTTCGACCAATAAAAAAGCAAAAAATTTTGACAGACAATTAACCAAATACAGTTATGTGGCTGAAGGGATGTAACCCCAATTTTTCTTTCCTTGATTTTTTGTTTGTGGACACGGATGGACAAAAAATGAGTTATATAAATTTGGGTAGGGGCCAAGCCGTTGGCCGATTTGCCGCGGGAACAATTTGCCCCAAGATTTTTTATTTAGTTTTTATTTAAATATGACTTATATTTTCTTAAATAATAGCTCTGTCCTTATGTTATGAGATCAAAATTTGTGTTAAATCTAACCGCGTTCAATTGAGCAGACATATCCTAACCGGTGTGTCGACCACCAGCATTTTGCAAAAAAAATGTCCCCACAAAAAAAGTTGTTCTTTCAAAAAACTAATTTACAAAAAAAAACTAAAAATATTTTTTTTACAAAAATTATTTTTGAAAATAATACTTTCTTAAAAAGTAGTTTTTTCAAAAACTAATTTATAAAAAAAACTAAAAAAATTGTTTTAATAATACTTTTTCAAAAAGCAGTTTTTAAAAAAATATATTTAGCCCAAAAAGATTTAATGGTGGAGTTCATCAAGGAAAAGCCTGTAATGGAGGCCAAAATATATATTTCAACATTTACGAAACAAACAGGGAAAAAACTTTAAAAAAACAAAACCCACACGTAACCAAAACAACATTTTCTAGGTTATCTCAGAGTTTTTGACAAAAGTCACCACGTCGGCACCTATCGAGATCTCCCCGGTGAGAAGTCGCCAAAATGTCACATGTTTTTCGGATGAGAATGTCAAGAATACGATTGGGGGAGAAACGCCCACTTTCGCTCGAATTTCGAGGAGTACTCGCTCGGGGAGATTTCAAGAATAACGTCACTCGGGGTGGTGGCACTGTGGTGCACATACTCACGGTCTCTAAATAAACCGGATGTCTGGTAACTCCGTGTCATGACGGCCGTGACGTCAGAGCTACGTCACAGTTTTCCTAGGAATCAGCAGTCCAACGCTGTTTATTAGTGTTTATAACGTAATTTCGTCTTTTGTACATTTGGGTCTTGTAAGTAGTATTTATACCGGTTCCGTGCTTGCTATAAATATATTAAAGATTAACTAAAAGAAATTTTAACAAAATGGACAAATGGTTCATAAAATTGCATGGTAGCAATTTTAAATTTAAAACAAATATTGTGAAGCGATCCACTAAATTTATATTTAAAAAAGTTTCTATTCCATATAAATTGGTAAATTCATTTGTAAAACAAAGATTAATGATAATATCCTGCTTCCACCAATGCATACCCACCCCGATTCAAAAAATGCATCAGGTGACGCTGCATTTAAAACGGGTGCAAATCCACGGGCCATCACGTAATGCGTTTTTTGAATCGGGGTGAGCATGCATTGGTGGATACAGGGTATAAGAATCAAATTTATAAATACCAAAAAGCAAAATGAATCTAGAGTGAAATAAAAGCTTGATGATACAGGGAGTGATGAGAGTCGAAAAACAATAAAAAAGTTAAAGAAAATTTTTTGTAAGTATTCTATAATTAGATAGGTACAGTTTTTTGTTACTTGCAATATAATATTTTAAAAAACTGATGAGTACCATTCTTAAATTATATACTGGGTGTTCTAAGGTAAATGTCCACCATTGCTAACTTATTTGTTATTAAAAGTATAAAAAAGTTTAAATTGGCAAGCTGGTAGAATTTTTTAAAATTATAAAATGCTGGGGTGCTTAAATTAAAATTGGTTTTATGTTTTTTGAAAAAACTCCATGTTTTTGATTTAAGCATCTTAAAGATCATCAAAAATTCTAATAGTTTGCCAATTTAAACTTTGTAATATAATTCTATCTTTAATAATAAAAAAGTTAGCAATGGTGGACACTTCTTGGAACACCCTGTATAATGCTCGAGGGAAGGAATATTAGCCTTGCGTTACAGACAATGTATTTTTATAATAATTGTTCTTAAAAATGCGTTTAGAAGGGGGGGTCAAAAATCCTGAATCTTTGCGTTATGTTTTTAATGAATGTTTCCTTACTGCCATAGTAATTTTAATTTCCTTTCGAGCCCGCGTAGGAATGGCTAGAAAAAGTACTATTTTCGTCGAATTTTTTTTTTAGATATCGCCGAAAATGTGTTATTTGGGTGGATTTTGACCTATCTTGGCAATATCGTCGTGATGTCTGTCCGTGTGTGTGTATTTTTGTCCGTAACACGATAGCTCCTAAGCCGCTGAACCCATTTTCATTTAAATTTCAGGTAGTATAGTGTTCAATACTGTAGAGTTGATTTGGTCAAAATCCATTAATGCCAATATCATTTTTTTGACAGTTTAAACATTGAAAATATGCTAACTTCTAACGGAGCATCGCATCAATATGTCGTTTTCGAAATATAGTAGAACCTGCTTTTCTCAATAATTTATGTGTTCTTACTAAAAACTTTTTATAAGCTTCCGTTTCTGAGATATTTACAAAAACTGTTTTTAAGGCCTATAAAGCATGCATAGAGTTCACTTAGAGTGTGCTAATGGCCTAGGAAGGTATTAAATTATCATGGATCCATTTATTTTGTACGTGTTACCTGTATCCTACTAAGCACAAAATCGTAAAAACGTTAAATAAATGTTGAAAAATAATGTTTTTTTTTTCTAACACAAATTTGTGTTAAAATTAAGTCAACTTTTGACATTAAAAAAACATGTAGAAAATCCTAACGAAAATTTCATGTAAAAGCATTACCAAAAATATCTTAATAACGTTAGGAAACCAGCATTAAAAAAAAATAATTTCACTAACATTAAAAATAATACCATCAATATATGGTTATTTTTATAATGTTTTTCCTAGATCTCATTTCTAACGTTGAATTTAAGATATATGAAGCTAATAAATGTTTTGTTTTTTAAACATTAAAAAAAATTATACTATAGAGGGCGTTGCCGCATAGTTCCACTACCAGAACGGGTCATCGCCATTTTTAGTTGCATTTCGCTGCGAGTTCATATGAATCGATAGCAGATACGCCTTTTGCAATTTTGAAAACAAACAAAAGAATAGATATTATAAGATGTCCCGGGATAAAGAACTAGAGTTATTTGATTAACATAATTTTTTTTTAACAAAACTGTTTCAGGGGTAAGTCCTCAGAGGTAAAGGTAGCTCGGGGACGCGTTTCGGCCTCATTAGGCTTCATTCAGCCCGAGCATAACCATAAAATGGAAGGAGATGAAATGATGATGTGGGTATCTGAAAAAGAAATATATATGAAATATGGTTTTTACTGAGGAGAGACCAACTGTCAATTTGCAGCTTCGGCCAGGGTTGCCTCGGTTTTGAGGCTAATTTTGACTTTTTACCTCGTGAACTTCCTTCAAAATTTTTTTTTAATTGATTGTTTTGCTGATGTGATTCTTTTTTAATGAAAAACAAACATTTTGAGGTTTGGTTGTAAAAGCGAATTTAAATAGATGTTGTCATCAAATAAAAGGTCCTTAACAGCCTTATAACTATTTATTTATAAACACAAATAAATAAAAATTCCTAGACCCAAAAATTTGAGTTTTTTAATGTCTATTATCGAATTACAGAAAATTCCCAATAATTTTATTGGAAAATAAAGATGCTAAACAAAATATACATTGGGAAAATATCGCCCGTTTCCGTCCATGTGGCAACAGCGCATAGAAACAAATACCAATGGCACACAAGCATGCGCAGTTAAATCAAAACACAGCGTAATTCAATAAAAGAGACAAAAAAGGGCCAAATCTTTTATCTCTATCGCGCCCATTGATAAAGGGCAGATTTTGTACCATTGACTAAGAAAATGGGAAGAATTGTAGGAAATCGAAGGAATTCATTACAGTGCACACGGTTGTATGTTATATAGAGTGTCCCAAATTCGATCTTTCCGGGGAGTTTCGGGTATTTCTAGGGGAAAAAACTGACCCCCTCCCACTTAGGAGCTTCGATTTAGGGATGGGTGGTTTTTAAAAGCTGCCTTTTGGACAAAACCTCGGAACTACAATTAAGGCTAGATCACAAAAAGCCGTTTTTTTTAAAGCAGCTTTTGTATATTAAAATCAGCGGCGTAGCGTGGGGGGGGGGGGGCGGGGGGTTCGTCGCCCCCCCCCGCCCCGAGGGTAGTGGCGCCCCATAGGTGGCCGAAGCGCCCTCAGCTTTATTAAGTCGGGCCGGTAACGGCCAATTGAGTGGGTGCCAAAGGAAACTAACGACATGAAGACCTTTTTTTTTTGGTCGCAAGATTCGTGAGAGGCGCCCTTGTGACTTATCGGCCGCCCCCGCACACATGAGGCCCTTTTTTTTTTTTTTTTGGTCGCAAGATTTGTGAGAGGCGCCCTTGTGACTTATCGGCCGCCCCCTCACACATGATGACCTTTTTTTTTTTTTATTTTTGGTCGCAAGATTTGTGAGAGGCGCCCTTTTGACCTTTTTGTTTTTTTTTGTCACAAGATTTTTCATCAGTTTTCAGAGGCGCCCTTTTTAGCTGTCGCCTCCCCCCCCCCCCCCGCCCTTTCGGGCACGCTACGCCGCTGATTAAAATGTAAACTTTTTTGGACAGTGGAGTTTTTTTTAAGAAAAAAAATTGAGGCACTTACTTTTTTGGTGGTAATAAAGTTAATTTTCAAGTCAAGTTACAACATTTTGGTAGCGGGTTGTTGTTTTTTTCCTCGTTTTTTTCATTGTCATTATTAGTTTTTTAGTTATTTACCTAACAAGTGCGGAAAGTAATACTTTACCGCACGCGACGGCAGTTGGCCGACGTGGAGGGCAAGGAAAGGGCGGTAAAGACAGTTTCGCATGTCTTAGGTACATTATTTAACCTATGAGTACCGTCAAACGGGGTGGATCGGGACAGCGGGGTCAATCAGGACAAAACCTGTTTTTTACTATTTAAATGGCCCCTGTATCTCAAGGTCAATGTTTTTAGATTCAATAATATTCAAAACTCATAGGCGATATCTTATAGTGAACGCGTTTCTGCAAGTCGCCGGCAAGTTCGCTTTAGCTTTTTGAATGGAGCAGCACGCAAAAAAAACCAATGAACTTGTACAAGTTCATTGAAAAAAACCAACAAAATTTTCGCGGTTTTTTTAAAGTTTTATGAATAAACCTCGTTTTCTGGCTTATTTTTTAAGTTTTTTTCCGGTTTTTTTTTGCAAAATAATTTTTTTAACCTTCTCAGTCCCGATTGACTCCATTACAGGGGCTAATCGAGCCTTAACACTTAAAAAAATGAGATGTCCCGATTGACACCATTTGCGGGGTCAATCGGGACACCCACTAAAAATATATAAAATCACCTGTCAAAGTGATAGATATGTGTGACATGTCATTTTAAAGCTCCAACGGTAAGCTATCATTTGGCGGTGGTTTGAAGTCTATAGTTTTTTTAGAAAAAAAGTTATTTTGAAAAATATTTGGAAATCGTCTTGATCCACCCCGTTTGACAGTTCCTTTTTTTTCTTCAAAAAAGTAACTTTACCGGACGGCGTGCGGTAAAGTAATTACTTTATCGCACGCGAGCAGGTAAACAATATTACCTAAAATTGTTATTTCTTTATGGAATGACCTCTTTATTTCTTTGTTTGTATTTTGTTATACTTATTATTTGTGTTTATTTTATATAAAAAAAAATTTTTACTGGGTTTAAAATATTTTTCAATTATCAAATTAAAAACCAAATAAAAAATGAAGTAGGTGATTAAAAAAATCAAAATAAAATGTCAAAAAAATAAAAACTTGTCATACATGTCATATTTATTTTAAAGGATATCACGTAGTTTTGTTATTTGAGGACTTCTCGAAAATGGAGCCCAGCAGTGGGTATATAGAAAAAAGTTTCGGGGTGGGTCCGAGACGGTTTGGGGGGGGGGGGGGGCCGAGACCTCATGAGGCTGTATTTTATGCTATTTTTTGTTTGTATTCATGAAATATGTGGAAAATATCCAAAAAAATCTTAGCTTCGGGGAGGGGCAGGGCCCCCAGTATATACGCCACTGGAGCCCACATGTCTACCCGTTTTTATGTATCTCGGCTAGACATACCTAGAAGCCCTAAAAAAAATCGAATTTGGCCCATCCTGTACATAGGTCAAAACTGAAGCAATATTCAGGAAAAGATCGAGAACATGATTAAAATTGGAAATTAAAAACTATTTTGCTTTCACCATTTTATTTATTACTTACCAATAATATAACTGATATAAATTCCATAACTTACACAAGAAAAATTACAATAAAGACTAATACTATTACCAGTCAAATCAAGTAAAATCTATGCCAATTTATTTAATATTTAAATATATTTATTTAAAACTTTGTTTTTTAGGCTTTTAATCGGATGTCCCTAATAAAAGCAGGTATTAGCAAAAATGTTGACTCAAAACCAAAATTAGTTTTATTTTGATACTTAAAAAGTTACGAAAAATTTAAGGAAGTACACAAGTCAAAAATAATGCTTTTTGTCCTAACTTCAAGCGCGGATCTGGGTTAAAATCTAGGGGGGGGGGTAATAGGTGACGATTTTTTTTTTGTAATATATTTTTTTTCTAGGGGGGGGGTAATTTTCCTATTTTCCCTTATTTTAATAGGAAAAAGTATATATTTTTTTTTCTAGGGGGGGGGGGGTAATTACCCCGTTACCCCCCTCAAATCTGCGCTTGCCTAAAGGCCGCTTGACATGGTGCATGACGCGCTGCAAATATTTGCAAGCAAAAAATTTCGGTCAAATTGTTGCCTACAAAAATCTTCTTTTCGTTTGACATTGTGCATGGCCATGCATTGATTCCCCAGAATCTAGGTAAAAATTCCCCAGTTTGCATGCAAGTACAGTTTGCATGCAAAAAAATGGCACCGGACCGATAAAAATGGATTGCCTGCAACAATCAGCTGGATTTGTACTGTGCATGCACCTGGGCAAAATTTCATGCATTTGCCTGCAAATTTTATTGTCATGCACCATGTCAGGCGGCCTTTAATAGATGTCATATCAGGCACCCTAATCTTGCATGCAACTGCAAGTCTATTGCTGAATAAGACATATATATTTGTTTATACAATAGATGTCATATCAGGCACCCTAATCTTGCATGCAACTGCAAGTCTATTGCTCCATGTCAAACGGCCTTTAAAGCAAACTAGTTTTAAAATTTAAAAGAAGTTCAGGACGTGAAAAGTTTTAACGAAAAAGTTTCACGCAGCGTCCCCGAGCTACCTCAAGCGCGGATTTGAGAAAAAGGGTAACGTTGTAATTACTCCTAACCCCCCTAGAAAAAATGTATGGACTTTTAGTTAATAAATATCTGGCTAGCCGCATAATTACGCCCCTAGAAAAAAATACATAAAAAAGGTTTAAGTTAACCATTAGCCGGACCCCCACCCACCCAAACCTGACCTCATTAAACTAGTTTTGGTGACCAACCTGTTAACACCATAAATTAAACTAAGTATCATTTTAGTTCCACTAATCTGATAAAGCAATTCCAAGCTAACTAGGTTTTAATTTTTCTTTTTTTCACCAGTTCACAATAGGGAAAGTAGTAAGTTTAGTAAATAAATCACAAAAAAAGTGCTTGCTCTGGTTAGATTTGATAGGTATTGTATTTTAAAATTATCTATCCTCTTTACTACCTATAATAATTGATAATATGTAGTATTGCCATGATGCACCAAAAATTGATAAAATATTATGTATATAAAGTTCGCAGAACAACTATGGAAATTTAAAAAAATTATATGCTCATCATTTGCCATTAATTATCCGTAAATTAGTTGTAAACACAAAAAATTTGTCGCGACATTTAAAAAAAAAACATATAGAAATCATGGATTTATATAAAAAATACTCTGCCAATCTATGAGCACCTAAGCTCACACTAGGAACTCTATAGTGTACGTGTGAGCTAATATAACTAAAAACTTTAATATATTTTATTCAACTCCAGACTCAATTACCTTTCGTTTGATACCACACACGCCATATTTTTACTTAAACTCTAATTTTTGACATCTATCCCCACCCTTTTTTTTAGATAAACTAAAATTAATTTTGTTTAACTCCAGACTTAATTACCTTTCGTTTGATTTCACACACGCCATATTTTCATATAAACTCTAATTTGTGAAATCTACCCCCACCCTTTTATTTGGCTTGCGTTCGGTGGATTTTGTTCATTTTTAAATGGGACCCTCACGGCCCTAGACCCAGCCTAGGCACCAAATTTCATTTAAATCATACACGCGGTTTTTGAGTTATGCGGGTTGGTCGTTACAGACAGACATACAGACAGACAGACGGCGCAACAAAAAAGTTTCAAAATCATCTGAAACGCAAAGATATATAAAAATTTTTGAAATCGGAGCAACTTTTTTTTTCTCGAAAAAATTAGGATCACCATAGCTTACACTACTATAGTATAGTAGTAGTGTGAGCTAATACACTACTATAGTATAGTAGTAGTGTGAGCTAAAAAATGAGTGCACAATTTGCCGTTAATTATCCGTAAATTACTTTATATAAATAAATATAAATTTAAAAAAAACGGACACAACAAATTTTTTGTTTTCACAACTAATTTACGGATAATTACCGGCAAATTGTGCACTAAATTTGCTTTTGTTAAATCTATTATTTCACTAGGTGTTCTGCTAACTTTATATAAAGTTAGCAGATCACCATTTTTTTTTAAATACGGACAATTTTAACGAATTTACGGAAAATTAACAGCAAATTATAAGCATATAACTTTTTTAAATTTCGAAAGTTGTTGTGCTAACTTTATATATATTAAAATATTGACTAATTTGGTAAAAAAATTGGTACCGGGTTTGTACTAAGAAACAGAAAATATTCTGATTTTAGGGATAAAACTCGGGATAAAAGTGTCACTTTTTATGCCCGAGATAAAAAGTGGTGGATCAGAGATAAAAAGTAAAAATTAGGGCTAAAAAGTGACAGCTCAGGGATAAAAAGCAAAAATCGAGATAAGTATAAATTGGGAAAAAAGTGACAGTTATTGGAGATGAAAAGTAACAAAATTAAGAAACAAACGTTAGTCTAAAAACTCGAAAAAATAGATTTTTATCCGTCGACGTATTATAGCGCTCACTACGCTCGTGCTACAAACTTTTCGCCTCGGGAAAAAAAGAGCTACTTTTATTATGTCTTGAGATGATGAGGGAATTTTTTGTTTAAACAGGGAATTTTCAACACTGAAAGGGAATTTTTTATATATATATACTATACTAAACTGATTAGGGCTTTATTATTACTATCAACACAACAATGTCCAAGCATTCCAACTGAGAAGAACGAGACTGTTTTCAAAAGCGGCGTTGCCACATGTCTTCTTTGCAGCATGACCCTTGTATGAAAAAAAAAAGAAGACAAGATTTGATTTAAGTTATTTTTAAAACATTTTGGCCCTCAATCGATTGAGTATACTTCTACTTACAAAATTTTGTAAAAATATCTCAATAGTAAATTGCTATTTTGTTAACCACCTCAAGTTTATAAGCCAAAGAGGCATCACTTTAACTCAAATAATACTTCCTTAAATTTTGCGCATTTAGCACCCTGTACCTGAGGCATAACTCAATGTCTTGCGCATTGTTGGTAGGTATGTCCTCAGCAAACCACAAATTTTATATCCAAAAGAATACATGATTGTCTACAGGGTGTTTTAAGGCCAAACTTTTAGGGGTGCTTCTTTATAAAGAAACGTTCATATAAATATGAGCTCGGAAATGCATAGTTTTTAAGATGCGGTGTCAAATTTCTAAAAAAAAATAGTTTTTTCATAAATACCTTACGTTTTTAGTCGATTCGGTTGAAATTAGCCAGTTGAGGCTAATTTAGCCCTACTTAAATTAAAATTATTATGTCCAGCGGTGTACCAGATAACACCTTAACCAGATACGTTAGAGCATAAATATATGTTCAAAAAATCAAAATGTCATAGTTTGCTTTGGAAACAATGGCAAATTGAAATTCGCAGACGAGAATTTTCAAGTGCGCATGCATGTGTTTTGTCACATAGGCACCCAGCTGCTGTGTGGGTAGACGCCATATTCGTTGTTTATTTACATTCTGCGGTGTTTTGTGTTTGTTGTGTAAAGTTATGTTTTTTTTTCTGTCAAAAATGGAAAATAATTCACGTAAAACAATTGTGGTTTGTGGAAACCCACATAGCACAAAAATCACATCAACGTTAAATTAACGTGGACAAAAATAACAAAATTATTTTTTACTAGAAAACAACCTCACACCATGTAATATTTATTTTATTAAATCTACATGCTTGAAGATAACTTAAAAACAAGGAGAAATCAAGCTATAAAAATGTACTTTTTGCTGAAGTTTCTGGTGCTGTGTATATAACGTCTTTTTTTCCCTCGTTATTTTCATGTGCCAAATTCACGCTTGAAAAGTCCTCCACAACATGTTCTAAAACGCCACTAGATTAAAACTTCTCAAACCTACTACATTTTTGCGTCTTTTTTTGTCACGGTTTTTTACCAACTTTTTAACTTAAAAGTGACGCGAAAGGTAGTTACAAAAGTTCACTAGTTTAAGACTACAACACTTCAAGACAATTTTAAAGATGACGCTCAAGGCAAGACAAAATCTACATTATGTTTTTTTAAAAGCTAAACAAGATTTTTTAACAGTAAACACTTTCACAGAATATTAATGTGTGTTTATCAGGTTAATAACTGATGCGTCATGATCGAGAATGATCAGGGATCAGTTCCTTAACAGGTTTTTGGAGTTTAGAGGCCAAAGCACTCCCTGATAGATTTCGTCAAAGTAAAAAATGCAGACAAGAGGTTCCGCTGTTGCTAGTAAAATCCGAGGGGTGGCTCGGTATTTCCTTTTGGTGTACAGATTAGGGGAAATACCAGGAAATACTTGGGAAGTACTGGGAAATATGCAAGAAAATACCAGGAAGTGCTTGGAAAATACTAGGAAATCCATTGAAATTTGAGGAAATACTGGGAAAAACCAGGAAATAACGTAGGTATTTCCTTTTGGTGTACAAAAATCGGCGATCGAGCCACCCCTCGGTAAAATCTCAAAAATATTCGGTAGAAAAGTCATGCAAGTCGCATTTTAAAATTCGTGTAGAAAGGGCGTGAATCTAATGATCTAATGTGACTTTGAAGGTTGATAAAAACACTTGAAAATAACGTAAAAACATTGCTGTTCTAATTTGATAATGGCGTTATTACAACGCAGTTTTTAGCAACGTTATTTTTTATAACGTTAATGAATGACCTGTTAAGCTTGTTTTCATATATAAAATAAACGTTTTTTTCTAGCAGCTTTTAAAATGAACGTTTTTTTCCCACGCGTTTTTTACGTGTTAAACACGTGATTGTGCTATGCGGGAATATGCCCGGGAGAAACAAGGGAGTGCCATTCCATAGGTAAGTACTTGTATTTTTCTTTATAATTTGTTAATAAAGTTAAGAATGGTTTATACATGCCATTAAACACTCTTCATAACGTCCAGAATAAATCTGCGCAAATAATTTTAGAAAAACTACAATTTTGATCCACCATTTGATACATTTTCACCCAATCAACTAGTTTTTAGAAAAAAAGTAATAGACATAACACAAAATTTTTAACAACTGTGAAATAATGTAGTGACGTAACAGAGTATGTTCCAAAACCACCAAAACTGACGCATGCGCAGTAACCGAAATCATGTCTACCCGAAAAAGGAACATTAAGAATTAAATGGGGGTCCTGGCTTCAAGCATCGCGTGTATGAATGCATGGGTATGCCCCATATCTATGCTCTAACGTATTTGACCTTAACCAATATTTTTGACAAACAAATTGTGTGCCACATTATTAAGCAACTACAAGCACAACTTTTTTTGTCTCTCGAGTTCTTTTCGCATCTTGCTTTGTTTTGGAGATTAAAAATACAAACTACTTTATACAATAACAATGAAAGATAGTTCTAACTATAAGTTGATGTTGTATTAAAGTGACACCGCGTCATCAAAACCTTGATGGGCGGGAAGGGAGTAGAGGGGTACATACAGTGGCACGCACTTCCTTTAATTTTTTTATTGATATTGATTTCTTTGTATAAATATATATGCATAATGCGAGGGGGAATTCGCGAGTGGTAATCACTGTACATGTTAATGGGAATCATATGGGAATCACTCGGGAGTCGCTGGGAATCACTGTAAATCCCCTGAGAATCGCTGGTAATCAACTTGGAATCGCTGACAATCACCTGGGAATCATTGGGAACATCTTTAAAAATGGAAATCACTGTACGTTTTTATGGGTAGCGGATTTCCCCTCGGCATAATGCATATTCTTCTACTTTTATGAAATAACCCATGGCATGTATATAATAATCAGGAACATCCTGTATATCTATTTCTGTTACACAAATTACTTGTTAATTTCATGTTAACAAAAACATTAGGTTAGCCTGATACGAGATGGCGTTTGCAGCTTTTATTGCGAGTTTATACAGAATCGAAATAAAATAAAACAATTAAATATAGTCCATTTAATTCAAGTTGAACCACTTTTGCGAGGTTGTCGCGTCGGCTTGGTTTAAAATATTATTTACAAAGCTAAAATTGACATAGTTTTATTGTTTAAATTTCAATTATCCTTAAAAGATTTTAATAAAATTGAATTTTACCTACAAAAATTCAAGCAATAAGAAATGGGTACTTTTCGTGATAATACAAATTTATTTATTTGATATTATTAACAGACAAACAAATTGCGGCGCAGGCGAAAATTTGTAATAATTTTCTAATGTAATTATTCTTAAAAATGCGTTACAAAGAGGAGATGTTAAAAAATCTTTATTTTTTGCGTTGTTTAATTTACGACTGGCCCCTCTTTACAAGAACAAAACATGAACAGTTAACACTTGAAAACGGTTAGAGATACTTACTAACCGAAACGTCGTGTTTAAAATATATAAAAACAATGGAAATCCGAAAAAAGTTATATGTATCAGATATACTATAATATTTTAAAGAAAGATATACTAAACATTTTATAAGTTTTAATATCTGCTTTAGAACATTCTTTTTCAAAAATCAATTTTTGAAAGGGGCGTTATTTATAGTTATAACCATGTTGTGCCGTTTTCAAAATATCGCGAAAAGCCTCAACCCTCCCATAAGAGTCCATGTAAAAAATACACCCTTGAGAAAGGTGGATCAAGTTTTATTTTAATTTCATTTATCTTTTTTGTATAAACCTAAATAGAGTTTTTCATGAGATAAATATTTTTATCTAATTTATTTCGAACCTGCATAAACTTACCATTATTTAATCTCCAATTATACTTGCTTTTTTGTTCATGTTAACAATAAAATTAGATCAAAACTAGACCCACAAAACTATGCCAGGTTTTCACAGAGAATAAGATAAGATAAGATAAGAAATAAGTTAACATATCTAAATTAGCAGATGACCTAACCTATAGTTGACGTTGTATTAAAGTGACACCGCGTCATCAAAACCTTGATGGGCGGGAAGGGAGTAGAGGGGTACATACAGTGGCACGCACTTCCCTTAATTTTTTTATTGATATTGATTCCCAAAATGAGGCACTGCACTAATTAGTCATTAGCTTACTATTTTACTTGCTTTTTATTGATGTCTTCTTCTAAACGATTTCATTAGAAAGGAACATATATACTCTTATCTTGTTTTTACGAACATATTATTGATTTAGCTGGGCTTTGACGTTTTCTATTCGTTGTTGTTTTGACTGTTTATGTCAAAAAAATTATGACGGAGTTTTTACAAAACAAATTACCGTTTTTGCAACTAAATCAATATTTGCGCACATTTTATTATAATTTTGGATCCTCTTTTATGTTTCGGATCTTTATTTATTAGGTAAGTACCTATTTGATCTCTTCCTTAAAGGGTCTTAGTGATTTAACCTTCGAACATTAACCCCCGAGCGGCATACTGCATGTACAAAGTGAAAAACTAATTTTTTAGGGCTTCTTTACTTAGATTTTGCCGCAGAATTTGGTTTACCATAGCTATGACTTTAATACAACATGAACTATAGTTTACAATTTCTTGTCTCACGTTATTACATCTTTCTGAATGAACACTACTATGATTTCTTCTTATTCAATACTAGGGAGTTTTTGGAATAATTAAAATGTTGACAACTTTGACAGTTAATAGTGGTTAATAATTACTAGCCCTACCATGGGGGTCCTTCGCAGACTTTTTGAAACACGTTTAAAACTGTTACTTGTAGAAGTCAATATATTAAATCTTATTCTTTGTTTATAGCCTTATTTTACAAAAGAAATGTTTTGTATTCGGCAAAGGTGATATTTTATAATTTTTAATGCAAGCCGCACATAACATCCATTAAATAATCATTAAAAAATTACCACTGACCAAAAAAAAGCACTGCTTACCACTACCATAACGATGTGTCAAATAAACGTTCCAAAAACTCTTTATTATTTCTTATCTTATCTTTATTTCCTTTTTCAAAGCTTCATAAAAATATATTTATTTCCTGTGTTTCTTTTTAGATCTGGTGTGATCTGAAGAGTTGCTGCTCGAAGAAGAACTACTGCTACTGCTGCTACTTTCCGCTCTTGTTCGCCTGGATCTGCCTTTGGAACGCGATCCGGACCTGCGACTGTCACTTGTTCTTTGCCTCCTTTAAAAGCAACGTTTAATGTTACACATGAGTAATAACCTTGTAGGGAAATTCGCCGCGAAAATTTTGGTTTATTGATATTGACAATTGTTTACACGGTATTATTTAGCTTAACTCCATTATTTTTTGGTTGATTAGGTTGGTTGGTGGTGTTAGTTCATTGAGTTGTATAACGCCCTGAGGGTATAGAAGTCAATGGGTTAGTTAGTTGATTAGGTTGGATAGTTTATTAGGTTGTTTGATTACGTTGGCTGATTAGGTTGGATGCATTTGGATGGTTGGTTAGGCTCGTGGGTTGGGTTGGCTAGTGAGTTGAAAACTGTATTCAGTGTTCTTAAGCACTATGATGTTTCAGGATTAAGAAAATTCTCCATTTCGAATCCGCCATTTAATGTTTTTTGTAATAAAAAAATACTGAATTGTATTGTGACCCCTAGTTAAACCTACCAAAAACTTAGTTGGCAAAATCTAAAAAAAGTTATAAACACACATATAAACAAATATACAAGCTGTGTTCCGTATTTACGTCGGATTAATCTTTTTGATCAAAATCGTTCGTTAATTCCATCTAGATCAGGGGAGGTAGATCTGAACCGTTCGGTAATTCTGCTCAGACTAGTCTGACATAAATCTGGTTGCTCCGTACATTTCCATCGACGAAACAGATTAATCCGAGATTGTGACGTTGTGTTGTGTTTGTTTTGTTTACAAAAATGATTTACTATAAATATCTTTGATTGAAATCGATTTATTTAATGTTTGATTGTTAAATTATATAAATTTCCGACATCACAGGAAAATTTTGTCAAAATTATAGCTGGGCGTGAGTTGCAATATGTACATAATATTTTTGGTTATATTTAAGGTTATAACTGTAACGTTCTTGTTATGATTGTATGTCGTTGTTTAAGATGTTAAATTGATAAATAAAGAAGTGACATTGTTTGATAAAATTGTAATCAATCAGAACTGACTAAAGTCACAAACATCAAAACTATAAGTGAACTGATAAATAAAACAATACAAAATGTTGGAAGGACACTACATTCCTCCCTGCTCTTCATTAGACAAAATCTTTCATCCAATGTGGAGTACTGGTGTGACGTCTAGGCCGACCAGGAACTGAACAACTTGTCTTGGACTCAGGTTCGTTCATCTCATGAGAAGTGGAAGGCGAAATCAATGCTGGACGTTGGATGGGGTTTTGCACAAATGGAATACCATTTTCTTCCAACTGGTCTGGATCAAAATTGTTAAGATGATTTTCATTTTCTTCTAACGGCATAGGATTGATGTGGCTTTCATCGCTATGCTGGGTATCTTCATTTTCAGCTTTGTTGAAAATATAATCAGATCTGGAAACAGGTTTCACAATTGGCTGAAGGGGAGATGGAGAAGCTCTGGATCTGGATTCAATTTCCTTGGCTACTGTTGGGATGAAAATCTTGAAAAATGAAGAATTTCTCTCAATGTTCTTTCCATTCCTCTGTGCAACAATCTTGTCACCAAAGATTTTTACAATCCTGAATGGTTCCGGATCATAGAAGGACGTAAGCGAGTTTTTTCTCAACTGTTGACAGAGAACTAAATCTCCAATTTTGAACTCATGAGATTTGCAATTTCGTTTCTTATCAGCATACTCCTTTTGTTTCAACTTATTCCGTTTGTCTGCTTCTTGTATTTCATTGTTACTTCCGTGCTCCTGCTTATCAAGAATAGATGGAAAACATGTTCTTACAGGTCTGCTGAACATGAGTTCATAAGGCGTCTTGGATATCGTGGAATCGAAATTCTTGCAACTGCGAATCAAATTGGCTAGTTTCCAAATTAGCACAAACTAAAGATTTCTTGATAGTTTTTACAAATCTTTCAACCATGACATTAGCTTCAGGCCAATACGGAGTGATTTTTCGATGAAGTATCCCATAAGACTCAAGAAAATCTTTGAAATCTTTTCCGTTGAAAGGTGGACCATTATCAGATTTGACAATGAGCACTCTTCCGAATAACGAGAAGTATTTTTCAAGTATTGGTTTAACTGCCATGAAGGAAGTGGAGTTCACAACTTCAGCTATTGGATATCTGGAGTATTCATCAACCATTAAAAATATGTATTTTCCGTTTGGAAAAGGTCCAGCAAAGTCAACATCTAACTGTTCAAAAGGAGTTTCAGGAAGTTCTGACCTCTGTATCGGACTTCTTGAGACATCGGGTGTTACAGCTTGACATGCAGCACAGCTACGGACATAGCTTTCGACCATACTATTAATATTTGGAAACCAAATTTTAAAATGAAAGTAGCCTGGCGTAAAATTGATCCGTAGTTTCATGCTCAACTGGTGTAACTCCCTAAACTGATATATTTCAAAGTCTACATTGATTTTAGGAGCAAAATATCGATCTAATTTTCCTTTCACTATAATGTATGGAGACTCCTCATCAGTAGTTTCATTATTTGTCGGTAAATCCGGTAATGAACTGTATAAATCATAAACATCCTCACCTGCACAATGTAGTAACATAGCTTTTTTACGTTCTTCATTTGTAATACCTGTAGCTAAGACATAGTTTTCACATCTCTCAATGTATCTTGCCCATCTTACACCTACATTGTGGATATCTGTTCTCATATCAAATGATGGAAACACACTGGTTTGAAATAGGGCCATCTTCTACGTTTTTTTTTTTTTTGATGTTGTCGTCAAAAAAATTCTTGTTAAACTGTCAAAAATCTTCAAAATTTGTTTTGATTTTGTGGAGCTGTTTTTTGTTGAATCAACTTGCTGGGGTTCTTCTTAGAATCCTCGTCGCCAATGTAACGTTCTTGTTATGATTGTATGTCGTTGTTTAAGATGTTAAATTGATAAATAAAGAAGTGACATTGTTTGATAAAACTGTAATCAATCAGAACTGACTAAAGTCACAAACATCAAAACTATAAGTGAACTGATAAATAAAACAATACAAAATGTTGGAAGGACACTACAATAACCATTTATAAAAAATTGATCGATTTGATCTGGATCGTTCGTTAATTTCAATTTGCTCAGATTAATCTGTAATCACATGACCAAAAATCCGTCGCGTCTGAGATGCAAATACTGAACGCAGCTACAGAGTCAAGCTAAATAAAACCGGTTAAACAATGGCCAACGCCAATATCAAAAAATCTTATGGTGAATTATCCCCGCGGTGAATCTAAGGTCACTGATCGTAAAGCAAGCTTTATAGGTAGCGAAGCCTGACATCGATTTTCTGTTTCTTGGTTATAATTTTTGACATGTTTTCCTCGGTTTCGCATTGGCGGCTCGTTCTTATTTTAAAAATGTGGTTCTAACACATTCTAAAGATCCAGTTAATAATAATAGAGTGTCAAGATAGTTTGCAGCATAACTTTTTATTTCTAAATACATAAATATATATAGTTTAGGTACCCTCAGACTGTGTAACAGAACATCTTTAAAATAAAATCGAGCCGCCAATGCAAAACCGAGGAAAACCATAATAACCAAAAAATAGAAAATCAATGTCAGGCTACGCTTTCTATTTTTATACTTTGTCTTTTAATTTTTTGGTAATTATAAATACAATAAGTTTAAAAAGTAAAGATTTTACATTTTTGTAGTATTTGTTTAAATTATTAAAGTTTTTAAACATTAACTGAAGTTTTTGGAAATTCTGTCAAACACGATTTAATTTTGTATCCTGTTGTTGCACCTTACAAAAATTAAATTTTACCCTTATCTTTTAAATAAAATAAAGTTTACGCATTGTTAGGAACAATATTTTAGGGGCCATAACTATTATATAAAACATATATTATAGGGTGTTCCTTCAAGGTAACCCTTAACTCTTTTTGGCTATCTTAAACCCTTCTAGGGGTTAAATTTGAATCGGGAAAGAGGGCCGAGTAATACCTTGTTTTGAAAGTCTCTTGAATGTCTTTAAAACCGTTTAAAATTTTTAAAGATTTATTGATTCGTTTTCGAAATAATGCCTGCAAAGTTAAACGTCCGATAAAAAAGTCAAAGAAGAAAAGTAAAAATATAATATAAGAAATAAGACCCACTACAAAATATCCCTTCGATAAATCGACATGTTTAAAAAGTTTAACTTTTTTTTTCAGCAATGTATAGAAAAACTTTTTTTATTGCAACATGGTAACTTTGAAGGAAACATCTCAAAAACAAATCAATAGATTTTATTTAGAAATTTACGAAATTTTTACACCAGCAAATCATCTCAAATCTTTATTACAATCAAAACGCAACCGTCAGAGTGGACCATCAGACCTCCGAGGCCATCAAGAGAGGTGTACGCCAAGGTTGTGTGCTTTCTCCTATTTTATTTAATACCTGCTCTGAAAAAATTCTGAAAAAAGTTATAAGTTGTTCTTTGATACGCTGATGATGAAAACCTTGAAGATCTTCAAAGAATTATGGACAAATTCGTTCATTACATCGAAGAGTATGGAATCACACTCAACGCAAAGAAAACTAAAGTTCATGAAAATAACAAAAATGATCCAGAATAATAATGAACAGCTAAATGTCAAAGCTGAAACCATCGAACAAGTGGAAAAGTATACTTATCTTGGAACTACAATTACCTGTAATAACGATTACACCAAACAAATAAAAGTGCGCATAGAAAAAGAAAGGTCCAATTCCCAAGAAAGAAAAATAAGATATAAACGCGATTTCCTGTTACCTTTTCGATCGGCCTTCATCACTCGAAGATCCGCTTAGATTTCTTCTTCTTTTACTAGCAGAAACCTTTTCATCCAACTGCTTCAGAACTTTCATGGTCTTCAGGAGTTTCTCCTTTTCAATCGCATCGCGTTTCGCTTTTTTAGCCCGCTCCAACATCTCGAATTCTTCTTTGGCTTTCATTTGTTTTTCTTCTAACAACTTCTAAAAAATACAAAATTCGTTCAGCAAGCAAAATTATGAAAAACTCAATTTATACTGCCGCAATTGGTTTAAATACGCAAAATTGATAGCTAAAGATATATTAATGAAACAATTAAAAAAGTAACAAACATTAAATGATAAATAAATGGATCCATGACGGATCTGATCTTCCTAGCCCATTAACACACTCCAAGTAAACTCCGTGCTATATTAGCCTTGAAAATAGTTCACGTACGTACGATTCAGCGAATAAAATATATTTTTAATACGCGTGTACCATAGTTTCATCCCAGCTGTGGAAAATTACGGTATTAAGCCGTTTGCTGCGCGGTCGACTCCGGTTCGATTTCCGGCCTTAACACTGGCTGCTGTAAGCGTTTTACACTGGGCGATAAATAGGAAGAAAAGTTCGTATATAAAAAAGATTATATTTATTATTGATTTTATTAATAATTACCTGCTCTTGTTCCTTCTTTTTCTTCAACTCGAGCAATTCCATCTTCTTTCTTAAAATCAGCAATTTCTTATACTTCTCCTCAGCTTCTTGATTTTCATCTCGCAGCGCATCTTTCTTCAGTTTCTCTTCTATAAAAAAAAGAAAAAGATTAAAACTAAAATGGCTAGTAAACAACCGAAACAGTATAACTAACTTACACTCCAAAATGAAGTAAAGAGAGTTATACGATAACTGCATCTACTCAAAAAAAGTACAAACACCAACTTGACTATCAAAACCGAAGGGAAATTTGCCATCCCCAAAAAACGTACAGGGATTTCCCTTTTTTCCTAATGATTCTCAGTGACTTTTCCTAGTGATATTTAGGTTATTCACTGCGATTTTCTTGTGATTCCCACCAGTGAATTGCCTCCCGATCACAACAGTACATGATTTTTCTTACGGTTATGCGCACTCACAAGGAGATCCCTAACACGCTCGAGAAGCGGCAAGTGCGCGGAAATGTTGGTGTATGTTGGTTTTGAAACGGTTCAGGTTGTAACCTGCAGGGAAAACTGTCGCAGGGAGTTTATTCCACAGCGATGCTGTTCTCCAGAGATATGAATTCTGATATAATGAGGTTCTTGGTGCCTCTATTTTGACAATAAATTGATGGTTACCGTCTGTTTGACGTGTTCGCCTAGTAGGTGCTACTCCCGGGGGGATCATACGTGCCAACTCTTCAGAACATTTTCCGTGATAATACCTGTAGAAGAGAGATAGATCGCACACAGTTCTTCGATGTTCGAGATTATCCAAGCAAGTTGGCTTGGTGTATACACTTCTTGTACGAAATAGCACCCCAAGCTTTTGGGACGCCCTTTTAGCTATATCTGTCATTTGACTGTGCCAAGACATGTTGGTCTCTGCAGATGTTCAACTGGCTCTGCAATGTGACAGCACTTCCAGATAGCATGATGACCGGTGCTGGTCTTTTTTGAAAACAGGGCTGCTTGGGTTTTCTGCGCGTTGAACTGTACAATGTTTTTGTTTCCCCAGTCCTCTATTATCTCCAAGTAGTTATTTATCTGCGATATTTGAGTTAGTCTAAGATGATGGAATTCACGTGCGGATGACTTATTGATCCCACATTAGACCAAAGACATGGGAGAGGAAGAGATAGCTTTACGACGAGTGCACAGCCTAATTTTATGGGGACACCATGAGGATCTGTGAGTCGACCATTTTGTGGTTAACTTCCCCTAAATTATTCTCCGATACCAGCGTACTACATAGACTAGTCACAATAAAAAAGAAAAAATCATTTACTTTTTTACCTACTACAAGATTTCAAAGGGATAAATACTTGAATTTTTAGTTATTAACGGTATTAGAAAGATAATCTTAACCAGAGCTGTCACAAGTACATTATGAAAGTACTTCAAGTACAAGTACCAAGTACATTAAGATTTGTAAAAGTACTTAAAGTACTAGGTACATTTTCTTTTCAAATGTACTTCAAGTACCAAGTACATTATAACAGTACTTGATTTTCCCCAGATCTTTTACAATAGAAGTACTTCAAGTACTTTAAATATGTCAAAAAATGCCAAAAATATCCAAAAAAATGTTAAAGATGTTAAAACATTTCAAAAAAGTAAAAAATGTCAAAAAAACGTTAAAAACTTTAAAAAACATCCAAGATGACAAAAAATGTAAAAAATTTTCAAAAACCTGCAAAAATGTAAAAAATTATCAAAAATGTAAAAAAATGTAAAACGTGTCAAAAATGTTTACAAAATTTTCAACCTGAAAGCTTTTATTTTTTGGAATATTATTGTATGTAAATATGTATTACTTATATACCTAAATTGCATTTATTTTTTTTTCTGAATTCATCATTTTACATACAAATGTCATAAAAAAGTAATTTAATGAGTTAATTTTATTAAACAAAAAGCTGCAAATGTGACGCAGTCACATTAAAAGTTTTTTAACGTTTTATAGTTTTGCAATAGGGGTGTCACACTTACCCCGAACTCCGGGGTAAATGGGACCTACTCCAAAAGACAAAAAATATTTTAAAATATATTTAATTATATAAGTTTTTCTGTCTCAAATTGCATACGGTTGTTCCAAATAGATCACATTTTTGTAAATCCAAATATATTTGACTTTCTAATGAGTCCGACAAAAAACTCTTGAAAAACCGGAATGCATGTACCCAACCTTGCTTTATTTTTTTTTTTTTTTTGGTGGAGCACTTGTGTGTTCTCACCGTAAATAATTTTTAAATCACTTATAGAAAGTACTATTTTTATAATAGCCCACAAAACTGCTTGAAAATTTGTTTAAATCAAACTAAATAAATAAGTATAACAAACGAAGGAATTTTTTGAGGTGCTTCTAGTCGGACTAAATAAATTTTCGGGTTCTTTAAACCAACCTCCATCAAACGTAGAAATTACGTCTGCTGCAAGGTGAGTAGGTGGATCCCCAAAAATCGAGCTGCAAGTGCAATATACCTGCACTACCGTGCTACCGACATCTCTCAATAGATGGCATGACTGCTGTAGTAGTTTCTCACATTGAATTTGAATTTCACGTTCCACGAAATAATGAAGGTGCGTGCAAATAATTAAGCCAATAGGCATTATTTTTTGGATAAATGTGTACCTAATATTACGATTTTTTGAGTGATTAAATAAGACGTACCTATCAAGGTTGCTAAAATACCGAACTTCCCTGACAAGTTGATAAAAAAACCGGACTTGTCTTCGGCGCATTAAAGTTATATTTCACCTATATCTACATTATCCTTCAAGAATATTTTATTGTGCTTACTTGAAGTTTTTTACTGTGTACTTGAAGTACTTCAAATGTACTTGAAGTACTTTGAATGTACTTGAAGTACTTTTAATGGACTTGAAGTACTAATAATGTACTTTGTAGGACATTGTTAAAAGTACTTCAAGTACCCAGTACAATTACCGGATTTTAGATGTACTTCAAGTACTTTAAGTACAATTTCAAGTACTGTACTTGAAGTACCTGAGAGCTCTGATCTTAACACAATCGTTTTTTTTTTTTAATTTAAAATAAAGAAGTATTCCATTGACGCGAATCACTTCTCTTGAACTAACCACACGAACATGGCCTAGTCCACTAAAATTGATCGATATATGCGTCTTATAATATAGTAGACAGTGAACACTGGTTGAAAGAGTACTTTTATTTTTGAGGGGCGCATTGTTTTATATTTTTTGGTGGTGACATTTTTAATAGGTAGTTGCATTATTGAACAGAGGGCTTTGCTTATACGTTTAGTCCTTTTAAGAAAAATTCAGCAAAAGAACATTTCAATGATTTATCTTTTCTAAGTGTTAAATGAATGGACTATAGGCTGCCAGTAGTGACGTCACTAAACGTAAAAATAGACACCCAAGAAATCTAAACGTTAGCGCAGGGAGGAAGGGAAATCCAATCCCCTGCCATATCTCTGCTTTATACCCGATTTCCACTTATGCTCGCCTGCCCTAATTCAAGAAACGCATCAGGTCACGCTGCATATAAAACCGGTGTAAATCGTTGTCCCGTCACGTGATTCGTTTTTCGAATCAGGGTGGGCACGCATAGGTGGAAACAAGGCTTTAATGCTTTAGACACATGACACCATCTGTGATCAACTTTTAATATTAATGATTAGGCATACTGATAGTTCTGTACACAATATAAGATAAATAAAAAGTTGCGGTAACATAAATTAATTAGAGAAACTGTACCTTTCTTCTTACGTTCTTCACTTCTAGATGTAGATCGATGACGTCTAGACTTATGGTCGCTTGTTCTTCGCTCTCTCTCTTCCTTGTGGTGATGGTGGTGACGTTCACGTGATCTGGATGAACGTCCATGTCTGTGGGTTTCACGGCGTCTATAATGTAATTTCTTTATAGCAAAGAGCTTACGTCATGACATTTACATTATTTTAACCTTATAATAAATCGTTAACAAGAAATAATAGGGACTTATTGGAATAAAACCTGACTTTATTTAAGAGTCGGCTTTATTCTGTCAGATTTAGAAGGAAAACTGATAGCCGACCTCTCAAAATTGACATACCAAAGTCAAGTTTAAAAATAAAGTCGCTAACTTTCATTGAATAAAAACAGGCATTAATAGAGAATTATTGAAATAAAGCCAGACTATAATAGTGCCAGGCACAATTTTGACACCTTCACATTGTAATATCATCTGTGATCTTTCAACACACGGGCTTTGTTTACTATATGAACTGGAATAAATAGTGCCTTCTTTTATTAATTGAAAATAAACGACGAAAGTTTTAAATTCGACTTTGGTATGTCAATTTTGAAGGATTAACTTAATATAGTGTTGCCTGGCACAATTATAGCCTGGCTGTATTTCAATAATTCTCTAATAAATCCAGTTCTTAAATACACAAAAGCCGAATTTTGAAAGAAAGCAGCTGCTTTTTATATGTAAATCTGCTACAATACTGCCGATTTTAAAATAAGATCCGGTTTTATTCCAATTCCAGTAATGCCAACCAAAAAATACAGGCCGTCAAAATTTCAAAACCCATGAGCTTTTATGGAAGGACTGAGGTTTTTACATGAACATTTCACTTATAGATTGTTCCAACGATCAACGGAACTCATACATTTAGCGGGTTATGCTTTTCGCGAGATTGCCTCAAATATAACAAATACATGTGTTAAAAGTCCCATATTAGAACCAACCTTTTCTAAAAATCAGATGCCTTAATTTTGTCAAGTTGCTCTGACAGCAACCTAAATTTTTCGATTTTTTTTCGATCACGTGACCTAGCTGCAAAATTAATAATTGATATTTTCCCTGGCTTGACAGCTGCCAGGTGCTGATATCATAATAACAAACTGTCAAAAATTGTACTTTTAAAATAATTTTTGGTAAAAAAAATTCTTACTGAGCCAGCGCCTCAGGAAACTTTCAAAAAATTCGTACTCCGAAAAAATTTTCGGAAATAATTTGAACTTTAGGGAGATTATTATAAGTGAATATTTCACACATATGTTAAAGTTTCCATAAGATAATAGTTTATAGGCGACGGCACTGCTAAGACGTAACGTACGTTATGCAAATACGTTGTGTAGAAACGGGGCGGCGGATAAAAGGTCGAAAGTACAAAAGGTCGAAAGCACAAAGGGTCGAAAGTACAAAAGGTCGAAAGTACAAAAGATCGAAAGTACAAAAGGTCGAAAAAACAAAAGGTCGAAAGTACAAAAGGTCGAAAGTACAAAAGATCGAAAGTACAAAAGGTCGAAAGTACAAAGATAGGTTAGGTTACTGTCCCAACCAGACCCGGTTAAGTTAGTATATCAAAAAAAAACTTTCCTGAGGAGATCAGGGTAGTTTTCTTTTAGTAAACAAACCTAACCTGGTCAGGTTGGGTTAGTAACCTAACCGGGTTAACTATGAACTATCCTCAACCTCTGGATTGTCTCGGCTGGGCAGGGCAATTCGACTTGGTAAGGTTTCAATCTTTTATTTTGTACTTTCGACCTTTTGTACTTTCGACCTTTTGTATTTTCGACCTTTTGTATTTTCGACCTTTTGTATTTTCGACCTTTTGTATTTTCGACCTTTTGTTTTATTCGACCTTTTGTACTTTCGACCTTTTGTACTTTCGACCTTTTGTATTTTCGACCTTTTGTACTTTCGACCTTTTGTACTTTCGACCTTTTATCCGCAACCCCGGCAGTGTGCCGCCAAGTTCGCGCAGACCGCTGTACCACCTTTTCTTAAAACATTTCAGCCCATATTTGACCTATCTGTAATTCTACTTCGAAGTAAGCTACAAAACTCAAACTTTGCACAGTCGTAGACCTTGATAGAGTTAACAATCCCACCAAGTTTCATGGACTTCCATAAAGCAGTAAAATGGTTACATAAAACGTCGAATTTGCCACTCACTTCCAGACATGCTACAAAGATAAAATTTGGCAGACTGATAGAAATTATGAACTTTCATTTACTCCCCTCTCCTATACACTTAAAGTTATGTAATACATGTAAAGTTATATAAAATTAGCTAGCACTTCCAGAAACGCTAGAGGGCTGGGTTTTGGCAGACCGATAGATACATACTATGCTAAAACTGTAGAAAAAAATTAAAAAAACCCAAAAATTTAATTTACTTTCTTTCCTTATATAAATGTAAAGTTATGTAAAAGTGACATTGCCCACTTCCAAAAACGCTAGAGAGCTGAGCTTTAGCAGACTACTAGGAACTATGACAAAACTATAAGAAAAAAATAAAAAACACCAAAACGTTTAATTACTGCCCTCCCCTATACATGTTAGTTATGTAAAACTATTATTGCTCGATTCCAGAAATTATACAGATCTGAAATTTGGCAAACTAACAGAAATTATAGAGAAGTTCTTAAAATGAAACTCCAAATCCCCCCCCTCCCCCCAAGCACAAATTGATAGAAATATAAATTTATTCATTTTAAAAGGAAAATTAAAAAAGGTGAAAGTAAAAGTTTTAAACATATTCCGCATATTTTAATTCCTTTAAAAAAGAAGTGAAATCATAACAAAAATATTCATGTAAAAAAAGCCAAGTTCTCCAATATATATTTGAAAATGAAAGGTTTATACTAGTTTGGAAAAATTTTCTTAAACTGGCTATTACGGCTGCAAATGGACTCTTAGGCACAGTGCTCAATTGAACATAAACAAGTTTGGCTGTAATAGCAAAGTTTAACAAAACTTTTCCAAACTAGTAAAAACCTTTCATTTTAAAATTTATATTGGAGAACTTGGTTATACTTTTATCTCAACTATTTTTACAGCATACCATTTTCGCGTACTTGCCTCTTTTTTATATGAAATGTTTTTGTTATGATCATTTATTTTAGTACTTGTTTACCCAAACTAGCAGTATTTTCATTATCAAAAATTTAATTAAAAAAAAAACACTAATTAAAAAAATTTTTAGATTCTTCACCATCTTGACCGTCAGAATTAATGTAACAAAAATTATTAAAATCGGAAAGATCGTCTGCCAAATATTTTTTGTTTTTCGTTGATTTCATTTTACTTTCATGACCTCGGATTCGGATTCAGCGACAAACAATATATAGGAATATCATGGTCTGCCTTACGGATACCGACATTTTTAGCTCACACTACTACTATACTATAGTAGCGTGAGCTATGGTGATCCTAATTTTTGTCTGTCTGTATGTCTGTCTGTAACGACTAACCCGCATAACTCAAAACCCGCTTGTCCGATTTAAATGAAATTTGGTACCTAGGCTGGGCCCCAGGGCCGTGATGGTCCCATTTAAAAATGAACAAAATCCACCGAACGCAAGCCAAATAAAAGGGTGGGGGTATATTTCAAAAGTTAGAGTTTAAGTGAAAATATGGCGTGTGTGATATCAAACGAAAGGTAATTGAGTCTGGAGTTAAACAAAATATATTTTAGTTTTTAAAAAAAGGGTGGGGGTAGATTTTAAAAATTAGAGTCAAAACATGGCTTGTGTGGTATTAAACGAATGGTAATTGAGTCTGGAGTTGAATAAAATATATTTTAGTTATATTAGCTCTCACGTACACTATAACTATAGTACCTAATGTGAGCTTAGGTGCCCATAGATTGGCAGAGTATTTTTTTCTTGTCGCGTTTTAATTTAATTTAATTTGCTTTGTACCTTTCTTCTTTATGCCCATGCTCTCTTCTAGAAGAATGTTCCCGTTTTGATTCTTCGACAGGTTGTTCTGGCTTGACCACTACCTGAACTTTGCTCTTAGTCTCTGGCCTTCTATGATGCTCTCTTCTTTCCTGTCCACCGTCATTTCGATGGCCATCTCTGTAGTTACGGCTGCGAAATCCATTTTCTTCAACATCCCTAAAAACAAATAAACATAAATGGATCTATGACGGATCTGATACCTTCCTAGCCCATGAGCACACTTCAAGGGAACTCCAAGCTAGAATACAGTTTTTTTTTAAATATCTCAGAAACTAAAGCTCCTACGAAGTTTAAGACTAATGTGTTCTATTATATTCCGAAAACCGCATATTTATGTACCGTTAAAAAATTAGCTCTTTTCAGTTTTTTCACTATCAAACAACTGTCATTAACATTTAATCAGCTTGTTACAGTATCAAACAAATTGGTCCAGCGGTTTCGGAGCTATCGTGGGCGGGACAGACCCACACTCGCACACACAGGCAGACGTCACGACGAGGTTGCCGGAAATACTGAAATAACACATTTGCGGCGTTATCTCAGTTTTTTTTCCATTACTGCGCGGGCTAGGAAGATAAAAATAAACTTGTCAGATAATCTGCAATTTCATAAGTGACTAACAACACATGAACAGATTTATTTTGTATCTTTTATTTCAATTTTTTATTTCTACTTTTCAAAGTTGTAGATATCTTTAAATTTAAATGCTAAGCCACAACTACTAATTTGCTACAAGTAATTTAACTAGGTATTTTAAAAGTAGTTTGGTTCCTTTTAATATGAAAAATGGTCAGACAACATTCCTACATTGATAATAAGTTGTAGATTTAAAACTGCTAATCAAAAGCTATCATGGGTCTAAAACGATGGTTTTCGAAATAGAGATGCAAGCTTGAGAAAGAAGAATTTCCGATAAATGGCCAGGCCAAGCAATTTTGTGTAAAAAATATATATTTACTGTTGGTAAAAGCAATTAAATTTGTAAGTTGTGTGAAAAGTCTTTTATTTTAGAAAATGTCTCAATCTGACGTTTAGTAAGTTTACGTTTTTTCAAAAGAAAGTTAAAATTCTTCCTGTAGCCAGAGTGATGTTTTTTAACGTGGCTTTTAGTAAAATTACTTGTAAGAACAGATGACGCACCTTTTTATAACAATTTATTAAAATTTTAGAATTGGTTTTAAAAATGAAGTAAAATTCAAAATTATTAAAAAATTATAATGTTTTTATTTTCAAACAAAATACATAGCATATGGAGATGATGCGGAGAGATTGCGTATGGAATATATTTAAGGTATTTTCTGTCACACAACATACAATGGTCTTCATACGACGTACATGTGCCACTAGAAACTCGAACCTACGATAGATTTACCGGATTTGGGCATCAACGAAGTAGGCAAAGCTGATGATCAATACAAGGCCGTAGTTCGGAAGTCGAGTGAAGCCGGTGGTCCTGTGTTAATAGCGTAGATGGCGCTAGCATGATAAAGACCCCTGTGCCCGACAAAAGGTATCACGCAAAATTAAACCCTCCTTGAGTATGAATGTGTGAGTAAATGAGTTGTGATTGTCCGGGGCACCAAATGACTTCGGGTCAGATTATCATGGTGGTGTCCACCGAATTGAGCTTGCAAATTGTCTATTTAAATAAAATTCTTTGCTCATAGCATATAAAATCACCTGTTCTTGTTTGGGCATAATTGTGCACACTGTCTTAAAAATTTAGGGACATATTTTGTTTTATTTTTATGATGAAAACACGACCTAGAAAACAAAGAAGATGCAGCATTTTTCTTGGAACTGTTTAAATTTTTTTTTAAACCACAGAGTGGAAAGCTAAAAATTATATTTATATTATTTTTGGAACTGATTTTAAAAAAAAATCAGGTCTAAAAGGGTTAAAATAAAATATTTTTTAACTGAAAAATATATTTTTTGTGCGTTTTTAAAACAGTATTTTAAAATAAATAAAAGCATTTTTCTTTAAGCGCGTACTTACCTGTTTGGTTTTTCCGAAGCAAATTTATTTCGGCTTCGCCTGTCAGTACCTTCTAGTTTTTGAATCAGCTGTTGGGGAGGCTCTTGGCCAGCTAATCTGAGGAGTCTTAGCTGAATGTCTTCCTTCTGCAATCAAAAAATAATTAATAGCATTAATTAGTTAACTGGTGCTATATTAAATGGCTATAGTCCCAAAACTAGCAACCTTGCTGATCAGCGACTTATTTCGTTCTTGTTAGTGAATTGTACGTTTACCATTTTGCTAGTCATATTTTATTTAAAAAATACCTATATATTTTAAGCATTGCACATTCGAGAAGTGACCCTGAAAAACCCGATTAAATCGATTTTTGAGTTCTGGATAGAGACCCTGTATATATAACATATTTGAAAGAAATAGAGACGCGACAAACCCATCAAAGTCACTGAAACTCAAATTTTTTGGGTGTTATTTTTTTGTCAAGTTGAACTAAAAAAAATATTTAAGTTGTCAGCGGGGAGTGACATCAATCATCATGCAACATATAAACAGTAATCTCTATAATTGCTGTCTGTCACCCCCGGGAAGGGGGATGTGCCCCGGGATTTGTTTTCTCAAAAATAGTTTACTTTCCGACATGTATGATTTAACAAGGACGGAAGGTGCGTCTCCCTCTCTCTTTAAACATCGTGAATAATGCTAGAGTATAGATGTCCGATATTTACGTTGATCGGACCAGTCCTTTGCTTACATTATTTATGCTCAATCGTATTTCTTTAATTTTAATATTACCTTAAAGGGCGTTTAAGATAAAGTGTGTATGGTATCAAGTCGTCCGTTTTAAAGGTTGTAGCATGTCTTTGTGTTCAGTCATTTGTTTGGCTTCAAGCAAATCAGCCGCCGGCTACGTGTTCCGACTTATTGCTAGATAAAAAGATGGAGAGTTTGTGCGGTATTGCAGTTAGTTTGTGGACCTTTTATTATTATTTTAATTATTTGGATTATTCCAGCCGCTGTAGCTCCTAATAATTTTGGTTGATCGGCCATATTTAATTTTAGAAGACTGAATACAAAACTAAATTCATCTGTCTTTCATCTTGCATGAATACGCATGTTTATCGTATGTTTTATTCTACAAGTAAAACGTACAACAAGCATAAGTATCTATAGTCCTTGCCATATGCAGTTACACTTTTGTGACTTTGACATGAAATAAACATATTTGCTAAATTTGTCTCTGGATAAAAATGTTGAGGTGTATCTGTGACTAGTACGCTAAGCAGAATATATGGTAAAATAATAAGAAATAAAGTAGAGAGCGAATATAAAGACATGGAGGCAGAAGAACAAGCTGGTTTCAGGGCGGGTAGATCGACTTCAGATCATCTCTTTTGTATAACATAAGTTATTGGAAAGAAAATGGCATACGGACAAGAGCTGCATCTGCTTTACGTGGATTTGATAGTATACCACTAAATCTACTTTGGAAAGCGTTGGAAAACACAAACATAAGCGTACAACTAATTAAGGCCATCAGAGTTATACCGCAATAGTAAGGCAAAAGTTAAAATAAAAGCAAAACTAACCAAAGGCTTTCAAGTAAATAAAGGTCTTAAACAAGGTTGCTGTATCTCGCCTACGCTCTTCAAGATATACTTGGAACAAGTCCTTAAAGTATGGAAGAGAAAATGCCAAAACATGGGAATTCCGTTGGACGAAACCACCTTGTATACTTTATGTTTCGCCGATGATCAGATAGTAGTGGCTCAGGATTATGACGACCTCGAATATATGACTAATAGAAGAGTACAATAAGTGGGGACTAGAGGTTAATCTCAATAAGACAGAGTATATGTGTATCGGTGGAATGAAACAGGATCTAATCTTAAATACCGGGCAGCGAATTCACTCCTGTGATGAGTATAAATACTTAGGTCTAAAAATTACAGCTGACGGAACACTAGACAAAGCTATAAAAGATCGAAACGTACAAGGAAGAAAAGCAATAACTTTATTAAATGGAATAATTTGGGACCAAAGTATATCAAAACATAACAAAAAGCTTTATAAAAAGTATTATTACATACGGCTCAGAAGTATGGCCAATCAAGGATAGAACAGAAAAAATGCTTTCCGCTACGGAGATGGACTATTGGAGAAGAGCAGCAGGGAAATCAAAAAGAGAAAGAGTTACAAATCAAAGAATAAGAGAAATTATGACAGTGGGTGAACGTACTTTAGTGGATGATATAAGAACAAAACAACTGGTGTGGTACGGACATGTACAAAGAATGAATGATGAAAGACTACCTAAACAAATACTACAATGGAAACCAACTGGCCGAAGAAAACGAGGACGGCCAAGGAGAAGCTGGAGAGAAGGAATAGACAGTGAAATACGAATAAGAGGCCTAGATGATGAATTATGGGCAAACAGAAACGAGTGGAGATTGGGTATCGGAAGAAGTAGAACGTTGTGAAACCGATAAATATATATATAAAAATGCTGCCTGTAGGTTGACAAAAAAACCCACAGATAAAAACAACTCAAAGACATGCCATTTTTTAGATTTTTTTTTGTTTCTGTCGGTATGCATATGATAAATGAAGAGGTTGAAAATGTCACAAAAGTGTAACTGCCTATGGTAAAGACTATATGAAGAGAATTTGTTTTTTCTGTATTATTATAAAATACATACCGGGTTGGCATTTCCCATGAGCTGTTTCTGGTCCTTTTTCTGATAACCACTGAATTCTAAACCTGGGGGATCCTCGCCGGTCTTGATTTCAACTCCAAGCGCCATCGCAAAGCAGTTCGATTTTGTGTTTACTGGAGGGTCCTTCTCCTCCAGTTCTTTTGGGGGCGGGGATGGTCTCTCCACTATTAAGAAATCAAAACAATTAGGACGGATACTCATCTACCGGGTCTCCTAAAAATAGCGGTTTTAGATTTGTCCACCTTATTGTGACCTTGGAACATGATGTAGAGGTTATTTCAAGGTCAAGTTTAGAAATTTAGATAAAAATGAAATCATTTTGATTTCTTAAAGTTGGTGGAGTACAAAAATAATTTACGTTGAGGTAGAGATTTAAATTAAATGTAAAAATTACACTTTTTGACTTATTATCAGAAAACAGCAAAAGTTTTTATTAATTTAAGCTAAATAGTGTAAGACTCATCCTTAATTTCCTTGTCGTCTTATGAAGTATTTTTTGTAGTGTTAAATAAACTTTAATAGCGTTTGGCACTTGTCATAAGACACAACAAGGAAAGTTAATGTTGAATATTTAACTTTTTAGCCTAAATTGGTGAAAATGTAATCCCTCTGGCTATTTCTTACATTTTAATAAGTCAACAAATGTCATTGTGACGAACGATACAAATGTCAATTTGATTGAATGTAGATTTTTACACTTGACCAACTGATGAACTCTAAGTGCTTAATTCAATTTAAATATCTAAACTTTATCTTACAACCTCTAAATTAGGCAGGAATATTCCGGGAAAGGCCTAGGAGAGATTTGCATTTGCCACTGGGACGTTTCCCGACTTTTAAACAGAAATCTTTGCCATCCTAGAATGGGCAAGGGATAATAATAGAACGGAACACTTCGGTGAGACCATATCTATATACTCAGATAGCCAGGCGGCCCTGAGGGCGCTTATGTGCCCGAAGATTACGTCAAAACTAGTGTGGGAACGCCTTGCTTAACTAGTGAAACTAGCGGAACGCAAAGAATAAAACTATTATGGGTGCCAGGACAGGAGGTATTCAAGGCACTGAAAAGCTAACGACCTAGCAAGACAAGGATCGTCAGAAAAATATATTGGACCAAAGACAGCCCTGAGGATACCATAGTGTACTATAAGGTCCCAGGTCAAACTCTGGGTAAGACACAGCAGAGCCTTTATCAGAGGCCTGAATGCCAAACTCACAAACGACCTGCTCAGTTTTAGTAGGATGTCAGTGAGAACCATAATAGGAATTATAACCGGCTATATGATGGTCAAAGTTCACCTAAACAGGATGGGCCTGTATCAGGGAAATCTGAGCTACTATGCAATCAGGAACCGGAAAAGGTTGAACTACACCCAATAGCGACTGGGGACTACTCCATTAAAGACCTTTATAAATTCGCTCGGGAAACGAAATTAATGAAGTGGTTAGCCTAGGTAGGTATACCCTGTACAATAAGTCAGTAATGGCTGCAGTGTCGTTGCTGTGGCTAGCCTAGGCAAGCCGGAGTCGCAATCGAGGGCTTTTAACCGCTAAGAATCTCGACACTACCCGGCCTCTCCTATCAGAGGAGAAATGACTGGTAGGAAAGTAGGCCAGCTGTCTTATGTAAGATTTCCCCTTGATACCCTTGAGAAAAAAAAGCAAAGGTCACAATTGGGTAGAAGGATTAAACTCCTCAGTTTTCAAACTATTCGAACAAACTGTATAAAGATGTTTTAAGTATAATTTTTAGCTGTCCAATACCGGACAAAAGGAAGACTATTGGGACAGTCAAAAACAAAAAATCACACTTTACGAATAAAAAGAGCACGTTTTATCCTTTATTTAAGGAATAAAAGTGTCACTTCTTATCATCGGGATGAAAAAAAAAGAAAAAAAAAACTTTTTTTTAAGTTTCCATTTTTTTTAAAAACAATTTTGAACCTCAGTGGCCTGCAGTTTATTTGTGTTATTTAAAAAAAAATCGAAAAAAGAAATGCCAGCTTTAACAGAGCCTTGAAAATAAAGAGGTCTTGGTGCAGCTAGTCTGGCTACGTAATGTGTCTATGATATTTTTAGAATACGTTCATAGCACCAAATCTCATAAACCTGTAATGCTCAGCCTACCTTTGATCTCTTTGTAAGCACCAGGCAATGGATATTGTACTAAACTGGGCACTTGCTTTCGGGGAAGATCATCTTCATAGTCCAGCGCATTATAATCCATTTCGTCTTCCTCGCCCCTTGTATGTTTTCTTGGAGGAGAACTCGGAGGAGTACTAATAAAAGTAAAAAGGACTCTATAGTATATATTGCTAATATAAAAAAAATTATAGAAAAATTATTTGTTTTGGTGTTGACGGTATAAAAGGTTACGGTATGTAAGCATACCTTATTACATCTATACTAGTGCGTCTTTTTTCAGCTTAAGCTTTCTGTTTTAATTTTTAGGTGCCCGAATATAGCAAAGTAAAGCACTGCTCAAAATATCGCTCACACTGTTATATGTAGAACCAAAGTTTGACAATAACATTAAATCTCAATGCGCAATGGATTTCACGAAAAGAAAACACCCAAAGATATGAGTTGCCACCTCAGAGGAAGTTTGTTTCTCTAAAGTTGCCACCGTTTTAAGGGGTTCCCTCATATAAAGATCGCTAGTGTTCGCATCAGCTTCTAAATTTTGTTTTATTGCCATGCATAAAACCGTGATCTGTATATACTAAACAATTACATACAGGCAAAGTGAGGCAAAAATATTGGACATTTTTTGAACAGAGCTGGACTAAAATTGATACATTTCTTTTTCGAACTCTATACCCACCATATAAAATTCAACGGATTTTAAAATTCTCGGACGTTTGCAAAACAAAAACCACAGCCTCCTCTATAAGCCTGATCCTACTTTGAAATGCAACATTGTTGAAAGCTGACAGATGTAATATAGATAGTTTGAATAGTTACGATACTGCGATGCGGCAAGCAATGTAAAACTACCGCATTATGATTTCCTAGTGCGATCAATATGGCTAAAAACAATTAATAAACGACCCTTAGTCTCCGGCAGACCTTAAGTGGTACACAGTGTACTTGAATGAAGTATAGGTTACATAAAAATGGTTCCAAAAACAAATTGCACATTTTTAATATGGACTATTTCCTGATAGAGCCATATTCATATAAATCCTAGCTAATCCTCTTCTCGAAATTTTATCAATTTTTTGAAATTTTTCTAGTTAGTCTAGGCGCTGGCTCCTGTCACGTGTTAACTAATATGTGCGCTTAGTTTGACTGCGGAGCATTGTTAAGCAACCATAGGAGTATAAAAAAAGTTAATAATCTTGGTATATCTCAAAAACTACTTGATTTATCAAAATATGTGTAATGACAAAATTTGTTTGCCTTTAAAAAGGAGGAAATCAAGCTTTAAAAAGTTAAAATCGGACCATTGGGTAGATAGATAAATACAAAATTTTGATTAAAGTGACAATAATGGAAATGTCAGCCTTCGAAAGTGTTACATTTCTAAACTAAACACTATACTAATACATCACTGACAATAAACAGCATACTGCCAAACAAAATATAAACAACATCCCTGTATACATAAAATAAGTCATTGTTGAAATATCAAATACACACACAGAATTTAATATATTTAAGAAGATAGAGACGCAACAAACTTTTTCTAGAGAGAAACTTCCGTCCTTGTTAATCCGTCGATGGGGCGACAGACAAAACGTGTTTGTTAACATGCTGCATGATGTCAGTGAGCACCGACAACTCATATTATTTTAGTGAAATGCCAAATAACTTGACAAGAAAATAATACAACCAAAAAATTTAAGTTTCAGTGACTGTGGTGGGTTTGTCGCGTCTATATTTCTTTAGAATAAGCCGTACATACAGGGTCTCTAGCTTATACACATTTTGAGGGTCCAAGTGCAGTACCTCGTAATTTTTTTTTGATTTTGGCTTTTAGGCATCATTATGATCGTAATAGGTAGCGCCATCTATTGAGAAGCACTTGAGGTTGTAAAAAAAATTTAACACTAAAGGGACTACTTTTCTTAGTAAAAGTTTAAAAAAAATCAGTTCTCATTGCAGTTAACTGCAGTTTTTTGCTTTTCCTGTAAAGTTTTTAAAAATGCGCTTAAGAGGAACAACACTTAGACCCTCGATATCTACATTGCCGTCGCCTTTCCAGTTACCTTGCATATAATTCGTTGACATAAAACGACGAAGGATACTTAATCCAAGTCTTACCGTGTAGCATCAACGTATTTCCTCTTCTCCTTGGGCATTCTTTTGATGGCTTCTTTTTCTTCACGCCTTCTACGCTTCTCTTCTCGTCTTTTTCTTTCATGCTCGATTTTCTCCAAATCAGACAGTTTGACCACTCGCGACTCTTCTTTTTTCCAATGCATTGGTGTGAAGCTACGCGAACGGGAGCGTGATTGGGATTTCGATGGCGTTCGGAATCTCTATAAAAATATAGGGCGCTTTGATAAAATGTATGGTACAGTAAGGTCACTAGATTCTAGAAATATATTCTGGCAAGTAAGAAGGGTGATAGGTTCGGTTCGGTTGAAATGAAAGTGGGGACTTAGCCCAAGGATCATGCACTGAATATACACGGCCATCATAAGACCGAGGATCCAATACAGATCAGTGGTCTGGTGACCGGGGGCAACCAAAGCCACTAACGCCAAAAAGCTCGAAAGCATGCAGAGGCTGGTGACCTTGAGCATCACCGGAGCTCTAAGGTATACTCCCAACATAGCCCTGAACACTATCTTAGGCCTCCCATCGCTGCCCACCTGGATAAAGAAGGAAGCGATGGCAGCATATCTTGAGATAAGGGAGGCAGGCGTGTGGAGACGGAGCGGTGGACAAAAAGGACATTGATCGCGACTGTGACGGAAAAGGAAATTCCTCTATCAACGTACAGGCTAGCGATGCCAGAGAAGCGGTTAAGGGAGAAAAGGAGATACCGTGCAACCATACCGCCAAGGGATGTATGGAAAACGGAAGGGGTTGAATTCCTTAGCGATGCCACGATACAGACGGATCAAGGCTAACAGACTGAAATTCGACCGGCGCAGGAGTGTACGTGGAAAGCAAGGGTATTGGAAAAAGCTACTCGCTGGGATCTAATGCAACAGTCTTCCAGGCGGAGGTTTACGCTATACTGGCGGTAACATGGGAGAAAGAAATTAGGAACGAAACAGGAAAACGCCTCCGCATCTGTTCAGACAGTCAGGCTGCGCTGAAAGCATTGTGCAAACCAACCATACCCTTAGGAGTTGCCCGGAGTAAGAGAGGTGGAGCTGGTATGGGTTGCCACATGGGAGTCCCAGGAAACGAGAAAGCGGATGTACTCGCCAAAAGTGGATCCCAGCAGAAATGCGTCGGACCAGAGCCTTTCCTGGGACTCACAAGAGGATAAATGAAGTCGTCCCCAACAGAGTAAGCCCAGAAAGAGATACAAAAGGAATGAACCAACACAGGAAACGCCAGACATGCGAAGGAGTATGTGACAGGAAACAGCGTCCCGTAGGGACTGGCTGCTCCGTAGAACACGAAGAGAGGTAGGAGCCATAGTGAAGGACGACTCTACGAAAACAGCTGACTGATTTAAAAATGGCCGCTGAAGTAACAGAGAACTAGAGATTGTGTTTCACAACCAACCAAAGTAAAAAGAGTGGATACACTATGCGTTTGACATTACCATTGAAAAGCGGAAAATTGGTTTAGACAGCCTAACCAAACTCGCTATACTTTCACTTTCTCTTGTATCGCGGCCTTGTCAAAATGGCAGAGACTGTCAGTTGTTGTTATTTCTGTTGGAAAAAAAGCAAATATCCGACTTTCTCTACTCTAATAGAAAGAGTAACATTTGAAGATCCTGAACAGTTTTTGACAGTTACATTTTATCTAAAAACTGACAAAAACACAAATAAAGAAAAACAGCGGTTGACAAGAACTTAACATTTCTAAAACAGAGAACGAAATGTCAATGGTTAAAAAGGACGGCACGGCGGCCATTTTGAACTTGCCGATTTAACTTTGGTTAAATCCAATCCGTTAATATTCAAAAATCCGTGGCTGAAGTACTAGTAAAGGGTTTTTCCATTAAGTGTAATGCTAATATAATTCAAAATTGTGCCAAATTGTGACAGACAGACTAAACAGAAAAATAGATATTTTCCTGAAATTTTAACCATAAGCTTTAAAATTACAGTTCAAAAGACCAAGATCAAAGACTTTTAGCTCTCTTGCATGTTGACCGCAGATAACATTGTCTCTCTCTTATTCTATTAGTCAATCTCCATCAGACTGAACCAAGAAAGCCGTTTATGTTAAACATTGTTGCTCCATATAATAGCTGCTTTGTTTAATATGTATCTTATCACACTATCCGAAACTTTTTAAAAAAATTACTGACAGTTTAAACATCGATCATCGTAACCTTAAGGTAACTGATATTGAGTTTCGCAACACTCATTATCAGTTACCTTAAGTGACCTGTGGTTTAAAACCCAATTAAGAAGACACGTGCGTTTTGTTACCAGAATTACGGGGTGATTAAACACTAGGACTAGCCTTATTGCAACGATTTCGCAACCAATATACATTTATAAAACCAAAAATGTTACTTGGGAATGCATGAAACTGAGTAAAACGTATTAAATAAAATGTAACTTACAAATCGGCCTCTGCCCTTGATTGTACGACCACTTTTGGTAACAAGAACCCTGGGCCTCCTTTGGAAGCCTCCTCTGTCATTCCGGCCACCTCGCTGGAATCTGTCGTTATTGCCGCGGTCATTTCTTTCACCTAATAACATATATACAGGATGTTACATAATTACACGTCAATATTTTTTGAGGTAGGGCCAAGTGGTGTAAAAATGACACTCTGTTTAAAACAGTTATATTTTTAAGATTTTACACTCCTCTGTAGGACTCGAATTTTTTTTGTAATAATATATTGCAAACGTAAAAACATAGAAATTTGAGCTATAATATGAGAAAAATAAATGGATCCATGACGGATCTGATACCATCCTAGCTAGCCTATTAGCACACTTCAAGTTAAGCCATGATAATATATCAGCCATGAAAATAGTTTATTGTAAATATCTCAGAAAATAAGGCTCTTACGAAGTTTTTAGTTATAACACAAGTTATTGAGCAAAGTGTAGTGTACTGTATTCCGAGAACTGTATATTGAGACGATTCTCAGTTAAAAAGTTTGCATTTTTTAAAGTTTTTAATTGTTAAAAAACTGTCATTAGCATTAATGGATTTTGACCAAAATCTAATCAGCTCGTAAGAGTGTCCAGCACTATTTTACCTGAAAATTTCATGAAAATCGGTTTACACACACACACAGACAGACATCACGACAATATTGCTAGGATAGGTCACAATACACCCATATAACACATATTCAGCGTTACCTCAAAAAAATTTTTTTCGTCGAAAATAATACCTTCTCTTGCCATTGCTAGGCGGGCTAGGAAGGTAAAAAATAAAACTGTGTCTCATATTTTACCTTGAAAAAGTTCAAAAATAAAACAGGTCAGGCGAAATATAAGACAGTGCTAAAATTCACGTATAAACAGTCGGATCGCCGTGTAAACAAAAAATAAGAGATTCAGGGTGAAATTAAGACATAAGTTTTTGTTTTTTTTTTAACTTAAATATAACAAATAAGTGTAAAAATATTTATTTATAGGAAAACCGATCTACGATCTCACACGACAAAAGTTTCGGTAACGTTCTTAAAAGGTTTATACCACAAATAAAGCTATGGATTTTTTAATTTAACTCATAGGCCTATTAAAAAATAATAATAAATTGTAGGTATGAGGTCCTTTCCACTGCTGCTATCAGTTTATAACAGAAAATCTATCGGAATACAATTATTAGTATTTTTTATTTAAGTGTCTCATTTTTCAACGGGATTTTGGGTGTCTCAGTTTTACACCACATGACCCTAGGTGAATCTCTGTACGATTTTAGGGTAAAAAGTTAACACCTAAAAATGTATAGAAATCTGTACCAACAATTGAAAAACAAGTAGTGCATTTAAAAACTTGAATCCAGTTCTCAGTTTACGTGTTTCAGCGATTTTCCCTACAAAATTATGTAGTGCCTTTTTGACATTTTTTTAAAAAGTTTTTTGCTGCATAATTTTAGACGAAAATGACAAGACAACTATGTAAGTCCTTAAAATTTTACATTTGGCGAAAACGTATAGTCTACATATAAATTTTTAAAATTAAAAATTTTATATTTAAACTATACATTGCGTAAGTGTTTTCAGGATATATATATATATATATATATATATATATATATATATATATATATAACTCCTACGTTTCTTTTTTTACCGTTTTAAACGTGACAAAAGGCACTTCATGATTTTGTCGGGAAAGTCGCCGAAACATGGTCTTTGATGGTTCAGGATCAGATTTATACACAACTTTAGGGAGTTGCTTTACTTTGTAGCTAATGATAAACAAGACATGATATACTGATGAGAAAGTTCACGGAAGAATACCAAAAGTGGGGGTTAACAGTGAACGTGTACAAGACACAGTACTTAAGTATTTGAAACGAATCAAGTGAGTGATGATCTTCATACTATCAGTACGTATACTTAGGATTATTGGATGACTTAACAGTATTTTATGGAGCAGAGAAATAAAAAAAATGTAAAATTTAACTAATAAACAATGGTGAAGAGCACGATGTTGTATGGAATGGAGACTTGTACCGTAACAGAAAAATACAAAACAAAAATGGAAAGTGTCGAAATAAAGGCAATAAGAAGAGCAATATCTAGAACATATCATATAAGAAATGAGACCATAAAAGCAAAAATGGAAATCGAGGGAAGCACAACGGATGACATCACTAAAATACAAGTGATATGGTACGGCCATGTACAACGAATAAACGACGAAACATTACCAAAGCAAGTCCTAGAATGGCAACCAATAGGGCGCAGAAAAAGAGGGCGTCCTAAAAGAGTTTAAAAAAAACCTGACAGAGGATGATTGTCAGGATCAAAGGAGGTGGGGAATAGGCGTCGGACGACGTAGAAAAACGTTCTAAGCCCACATGGTGGTAGCCATAGAATTAGTATACTGTGGTGGTAGCTTTACTTTTGACGGATACTAGGTTTGCAATCGCTTCGTTACCGACATAGTGTTAAATTTTTGCGTTGTGCCGCTGGTAGATCCTAAAGTACAAAATAAACCTGTTTTGAGAGATTTCCTGGTCTCTTGGAGTTGTTGGTTATATATTGCGACTGTTACTATACTGAAAAAATCTTTTAATATTTTTACGATATAGGTCGAAAAGTCGGAAGAACTGTAAAATATCAAGTCGATTCTACACGAAGTAGAAAATTTATTTTGTAATCTTAAGCAGCGGCGCGAAACGGGGACGTGACTGCAGACTCCTAAAAATACTTGCCAAGTTAAATGATGTAAGCTCTTCAGTGTAACCTTACTTTCAACAAATATCTCAAAGACTGCAAGAGCTATAAAGAAAAAACCAAGAACATCTAAAAATGACAATGCCTAGATTGCATGCTTTTATTATTGTTGTCATTTTTTAAACATTATGGCCTGCTTTTTAAACAATGAAACCGACATTTTTGTCGAATAAGCGAAAATACCGTCTGTTTTTGTGGCTTTTGTATATGTCTTTTTGAATTATAAATTTGTTAACCGCGAGATTATATTTTATTTTAAACCTATTTGGGCGACAAAAAAAAAGATTATTCACTAGGATGGCGTCCTTGGCCAGTTGGCCTTGCTTTTTTTTCCTTAAATACCGTTACTTGTTAAATTGCAAAAAATGCGAGTACCCGATCTAATACTTGTTACAGGAAAAAAGCCTGAACTTGAGTACCGCACGGAGAGGCAACGCCTCGCCTCACCGTACTTTGGTCTTGCGAGTCTATGTCAAAAAGCCCTGTGTAGGTTGTTCCAATAATTAATATCATTTTACCTAAAAATATATCGAATAGCTTGGAAATATTGAAATGCCTTATGCCGTTGAGGTTTATATTTTGGGGCTGGTTGCACCTTCGTGGTAATATACTATACCTCGCATTCTATCAGTTCTTTCTCCCCCTCTTTTGTTGCCGTCCTTGTCTTCCTTGTTGACTGGCATTCCACGCATCAATCTATTTGAAGGCACTTCTGGTATTTCATCGGGGTTGATGTTAGATAGAGTGACAAGGACGTGTGGTTTCTGTCCTTCTTCGCCTTCTTCTTCTTCATTGTCTTCACCAAGTTCACCAGTTTCTTCACCATCTTCGTCGTCTTCTATTTCGCCCTCTTCACCTATTTCTTGTTGCTCCCCCTCTTTCTTCCTAGTTAAACAAAAAAGTTGTTTGTACTGCCGTTGAAAAAAAAACTTTATTTTCATGTTTTAGACCATCTTTTTAGTGAAGTTCAATTTATTTACTTACTCTTTATTTTTGCTCTTTTTCTTTTCTTTTTTCTCTTTCTTCGCCTTTTTTTTCTTCTTTTTTTCTTCAGTCCCAGATTTTGCGCCTTCTTCTTCTTCCGATTTCTTCTTCTTGGCTGAAAGCAAGTAAAATGAAAATAGCTATGAATCATGAAAACCGCTTAAAGTAAAAAATTGGACATAACATATCTGTGTGTTCCAATGAATGTAATTCTATAATTTTAAGACAGAATATGCTAATTTTAAGCCCAAATTTTGTATATAAATTTAGTTAATAGACTGAAATAAAATCTAAAATGTAATTTTTATATATTTTAGTATTTTGAGTTAAACGGTTCTACTTTAAGCAGTTTTTAAGATAATATTCAAAAATTAGTTTTCAAAAGTCTATTGATTGGAAAAATTTTAAATTTTGGATTTTTAATCCTCTAAATAGGTAGAATAAATTTACCAACAGTCATCAAAATCGTTGAAGTTATTAGCTAAACCAACTATAGTCAAGGCAAGATTTATAAAAATCGACTTTCTAGAAGCATTTTACTTTTGGGCAAATGGTTAATTCTCCCTAGTTCGACCTCGCTAACTCCGAATATCCCAGTTGCCCCCTTCCCCCTCTCCCCGAAATGTTGACACAGGCTAAAATATTCAAAATGGCGGATAATGTGGGCCAACATTTTATTAAATTGACGTTCTAAAGCGCCATTTGACACAGGTATGCATTCAAAATGTGTAATTGTATAACCAAAAAATATTATCATATTAGTTTTTTTAAGTTAGCGGCGAAAACCCCCTCAGACTCTGGGTTTTTTTTCAAATTTCCTCGAAAACTAAGTTTCTAATTTTAATGTAGACAATAAAATTCTCATTTTAACAATGTATAACTCGGTAGGGTTGAAATGATAACAAACGTTAACTGAAGTAATTTAAAAAACAAATGTTTTTGATTTATTCGATTTAAAACCAGGTTCATAGTAGAGGTGTTGATTTTCGTTACATTTGAATACTCATTACTAATCGTTACTCGACTATAGTCTAAAAATTACGCATTTGTAATGACGTTACCAGGTGAGAAAAAAAACGTATGGCGTAGATATTTTTATATTTACTATCGCTGTATCACATTCTCAAATTGAAGTGCGATTCCATTATATTTAAAAGTATCAGCTGCGATTGTTCATTATCATTCATCAGCATTTTACAACTTTTTAAAATAATTTCCGACAAGTTGACAAACTCATGTTTTTGATTGACAGTGACGGATACTTCACATAACAACCAATTACCTACCTATTTAAAAAGTGAATTAATCATAGACACTACTTTTTTTAAAAAGTTTATTGTCACCGCTGTTTATTATATACTAAACAAAGATAAACAAAAATGACGTCATTACAAATGCGTATAATTTGGACTATACTAAGTAATCATTTTATATATTCGTTACTATCGTTACTTTGATTACTGTATTCAATTTAGTCATACAATTAGTGCAAAAATCTGGGACTCTCGTTAATTCGAAAATCATTTACTTGTAGATATATTTTTGGTGTTAATTATAGAAATATTCAAGTGAAATTTTCAAAATGCGGGTTAAAATTAAAAAAGCTAAGGTAGGAATTACGTAGGAACTGTTCTGTGTGCAACTATGATATACATACTTAAAATCTAAAAGTAAATAAAAATAGAGACAAAAATAACAATCTTAGATGAGAAATCAAAAAATATACAAAAACTTTTGACAAAACCAACAAAAATAAAAAAAATATATTCTGTATAATATGTAGATACTACATATTTAAAACACATCTTAAAATAATTTATAAATCTTGTTTGTAATGTAAACAAAGGATTATTATTACCTTTTACAAATACAATTTAAATGCGTTAGTTACTTAGTTATCATAGATACTCCCTGATTTTGGATTACCGACTTTCGAGTAATCACTAAATACTAAAATAATCGAAGGAATCAAAGTAACAAAAGTAATCATTTAATTTTCGTATCGGTATTCGTTACTCTCGTTATTTGTCGAGTAACGAGTACTTGAGTAACTAATAGTTACTTTTTCAACACCTCTACTTCATAGGGAAAAATATGTGCCAAACTTTATTGTAGACAAAAAAATTTCCTTAGGATTTAGTTTTAAAACTTCAGGGACATTCGTAAATTACATCAATTTTGAGAATATCACAAAGTAAACCATTTTTGTTACAAGTTTTATCCAATTTCCTTAGAAACTAAGCTTAATATGAAAAATATGTTGTGCAGGTTATAACGGACATAAAATTCTTTTTTAAACGATATATGAGTCGGGTGGGGTGTGTGTTGGTTTTTATAAGCAATGGTGTAACCGAATAATAATTTGATGTAAATTAGGTTGTTTGTAACCGCGAGTTCTGATGTGAACTTTGACTATAGGTTTGATGTAAACGTGCTTATGTAATAAGTCACTATGTTAGTCATCGTCAAAATATTAAAAGTTTTTTCTGTTTTACTTTTTATAAAATAAAAAGATATTTTGCTACACTTTATGGTTGATTTTATTAACATTCAAAAACACTTATAAGACTGCGCTGCTGTCCACAATAGTGTGGCTTATAACAAACCCTCCAGCGACGCATGTAAAAATACCGGGTGGGCCAAAAAAAACCGGACAATTTTTTTTTCATTATAGCTATTGAACTATACCCTCGATTTAAATGGGACAAACTGCACTTGATAGAGAATTAATCAGAGTTTTGAATAAATATATTTTTTTGTTCGCCATCTCAAAATCCAAGATGGTGGACGAAATTAAAATGTACCCTTCAAAGATGCTCGTTTATTCTTGTGTTGCGAACATGTTTTAATTATTTTTTTGAATTTCTCTTTAAGAAGCAATCAGTTCTCACCAGACTGTTTTTTACTTCATCAAAATCGGCTTAGTAGTAATGAAGTTATAAATAAATAAATGCATACATGATTGGCAACGCAATCGTATAATATGCAAAACAATGGCAGAATCAAAAATATTTTTTTTAGACCCATCGAACCGATTTTGCTGATTCATACCTTGTTGTGCGTGGCAAGAATGCAGCTTTGTTACTGATTTAAATAAATAATTAAAACATGTTCGCAACACAAGAATAAGCGAGCATCTTTGAAGGGTACAATTTAATTTCGTCCGCCATCTTGGATTTTCAGATGGCGGACAAAAAAATATATTTAGTCGAAACTCTGATTAGTTCTCTGTCAAGTGCAGTTTGTTCCATTAAAATCGATGGTATAGTTCAAAAGTTATAATGAAAAAAAAATTGGTCTGTTTTTTTTTACCCACCCGGTATAATTTTAATTTTTTTTTTTTACATGTTTCACCCGATCTTCTTAAAAACTAAGCACAAACCAAAAAATCTGTTCTATACTTTGTCGTAGACAACAAAATTTCCTTTGCTGGATAACTGAGTAAAAACTATTTTTTGACCCTTTGATATTTTTTCAGGAAAATAAACTTAAGAAAAAAAAAGTAGTGCTACCTTTAAACTGCTTCACAAGCTCGCCACACTTAATGATCTTGGCGTCCTGCAGAGGTCGACTGTTGGCATCCACTGGCAATCCTTCGATCTGTCGTATTACGTCTATCCCGGCTACTACTCGTCCGAATACCACATGGACACTAAAAATGTCAATTCGTTTTGAGAGAGTCATCTTTAGCAACAATAGTGTGAAACTTGTAGACAATGATTAAGTAGAAACAAAATTTCGGACTAACAGTGTCCAGTCTACAGGCTACTACTTACCGGGTGGGCCAAAAAAAACCGGACAATTTTTTTTCATTATAGCTTTTGAACTAAACAATCGATTTTAATGGGACAAACTGCACTTGGTAGAGAATTAATCAGAGTTTTGAATATTTTTTTTTGTCCGCCATCTCAAAATCCAAGAAGGCGGGGTAAATTAAAATGTACCCTTCAAAGATACTCGTTTATTCTTGTGCTGCGAACATGTTTTTGTTATTTTTTTTAAATTGTTGAAAAAGCTGCATCCTTGCCACACACAACAAGGTACAAATCAGCAAAATGGGTTTATTGGTTCTAAAAAATTTTTTTTTTGTTTTAGCCATTGTGTTGCATATTATACGATTGTCTTGCCAATCATGTCTGCATTCATTTCCATATGAATTCATTACTACTGAACCGATTTTAATGAAATAAAAAACATCCTGGTGAGAATTGATTGCTTTTTAAAGATTATGATCAAAGTGTATCGCCATATTAAAATTTAAAATGGCGGTGTTTATTCTTATTTTTCGAAAATATTTTAGTTTTTTTTTAATTTGTAGAAAAACACTACTACCCCACAAACGAGATACAAACAATTAAAATTTGGTGTTCTCAAAAAATCTATTTTTGTTTCAACCATTGTTTTACAGATTCTACGATTGCATTGCCAATCCTGTCTGCATTCATTTCCTTATAAATTCACTAAATCGATTTTAGTGAAGTAAAAAAAAATCATGGTAAGAATTGATTGCTCTTTAAATAAATTTTCCGCCATCTTAGAATTTAGGATGTCGGACAGAATCATACTTGATTCTTCAAAATAGCGTGTTTATTCTTATTTTCCAAGAATGTTTTAGGTTTTCATTTATTAAAAAAACTACTTTTCTCCCGCATAAAAAGGTACAAATTAATAAAATCGGTCTAGTGGTTCTCACAAAATCTCATTTTGTTTTAACCATTGTTTTACAAATTATACGATTGCATTGCCAGTCCTGTCTGCATTCATTTCTTTATAAATTCATTATTACTGAACCGATTTTACTGAAATAAAAAAACATCATGGTGCAAACTTTAAAGATCAATCAGATTGCACCATGATGTTTTTTATTTTATTAAAACCGTTCAGTAAGAATGAATTTATAAAGAACTGAATGCAAACAGGATTGGCAATGCAATCGTGTAATCTGTAAAAACAATAGTTAAAACAAAATCATATTTTATGAGAACCACTTAACCGATTTTATTACTTTCTACCTTGTTAAGCGGGAGAAAAGTAAATAGTAGATTTTTAGAAAATAAGAATAAACACGCCATTTTGAAGAATCAAGTATGATTTTGTCCGCCTTCTTAAATTTTAAGATAGCGATAAATTTTGATAATGATCTTTAAAAGCAATCAATTCTCACCAGGATGTTTTTTATTTTATTAAAATCGGTTCGGTAGTAATGAACTTATAATTAAATAAATGCAGACATGATTGGCAAGGCAATCATATAATATTCAAAACAATGGTTGAAACAAAAGTATTTTTTTTAGAACCACCAAACCGATTTTGCTGATTCATACCGTGTTGTACGTGGCAAGAATGCAGTTTTTTTACTAATTTTAAAAAATAATTAAAATATCGAAACACAAGAATAAACGAGCATCTTTGAAGGGTACAATTTAATTTTGTCCGCCATCTTGGATTTTCAGATGGCGGACAAAAAAATATACACAGTCAAAACTCTGATTAATTGTCTGCCAAGTGCAGTTTGTCCCATTAAAATCGACGGGTATATATATATATATATATATATATATATATATATATATATATATATATATATATATATATATATTTCAAGTTATAATGAAAAAAGCCCACCCGGTATACTACTTGGTGTGAAGTCAGGCGTGACGGCCCGCCCCCTTTTTTAATCCGCTTGTTTTTCGTAAGGAGTGGTTTCGCTATGTTTGGTATATGCATGCTTGGTTAACTAAAAACGTTTTTGTTCTGCATTATAAATGCAGGCTTCAATAAACTTTTATTTTCGCCAATGCGACTCCTTATGCAAAACTTTAGCTTGAGACCACAGGATTCAATGGTCTGAAGCTAAAGTGTTGCATAAGGAGTCGTATTGGCGAAAACGAAATTGAAGCTGCATTTATAATACAGAACAACAAAGTTTTCGATCAACCAAACACGGACATACCAAATATATAGAAAACAGTCCTTATAGAAAACAAGCATCTTAAGATAAAAAGGGGCGAGTCGTCATACCTGACGGCACACAAAGTAGTATAAGTAGTAGACTGTAGACTTGATTGTTTAGTTTACACTTGAAAACGGTTAGAGATACTTACTAGTCGAAACATGGTGTGTAAAACAAATACCTACAATGGAAGTCCGAAATTTTGCTTCTACAATTTTTTTTTGCTGTTACATTTTCATTTCCTCTCTGTGGGGAAGTGACAAAGAGGTCTAAATTATGCAGAATTTTTTAAGAAATTTGAATATGGTATAATTTATGTCTGTTTATCGTCGAGTTTCGCAAAAAAAATCAAATTTTCTAGTCACAAGATGTGATTGCTGCTACTAGCGCGCAGGTACAGAAACAAAAATATTTTAGGGGAATTCGCATGCCCGATTTTGTTAAAAAAAATACAAAAGTCGTAGCTGTAGTAGTTTCCGAGATAAATCCGGCTGCCATGACACCATGTATACAGGAAAGCTGATTAAACAGTCGATGATGGAAACAGTCTACTATTTTAAGTTGTATGGTTTTAAAAGGTCAACTAAGCAATAATCATTTTGGATGTGCAGGGTTGAGCATAAATCCCTGACACATTTTAGCTTACACTACTATTATCCTATAGTATTAGCTCACACTACTACTATCCTGTAGTATTAGCTCACACTACTACGATACTAGAGTAGTGTGAGCTATGGTGATCCTAATTTTTTCGCAAAAAAAAAGTTGCTCCGATTTAAAAAAAAATTATATATCTTTGCGTTTCAGATGATTTTTAAACTTTTTTGTTATGCCGTCTGTCTGTCTGTAAGGACCAACGTGCATAACTCAAAAACTGCTTGCCAGATTTAAATGAAATTTGGTAACTAGACTGGGTCTCTGGTCGAGATGGTCCCATTTAAAAATGAACAAAATCCATCAAACGCAAGCCAAATAAAAGGGTTTCAAAAATTAGAGTTTAAGTGTGTGATATCAAACGAAAGGTAATTTATCTGGAGTTCAAAAAAATACATTTTAGTTTAAAAAAAAGGCTGAGGGTAAATTTCACAAATTAGAGTTTAAGTCAAAACATGGCTTGTGTGATATCAAACGACAAATAAAATATATTTCAGTTTTTAGCTATATTAGCTCACACATACACTATAACTATAGTACCTAGTGTGAGCTTAGGTGCCCATATATGGGCAGAGTATTTTTTTTTAAACGGATTACCCTGTTTATTCTTCTATATTTCAATTCTGCCTTCAATTCTAAGCACAGTCCGCTAAAATATAATGTACCTAAGTTCAACTGTTACTGATTTAGCAAGTTTTAAAAACAATGTATTTGCATAAGAAATTCTAAGTTTTATTGCCAACTCTGTACCAATGATTAATAAAATATCGAAGTTTTATGTAAATGCATTAATTTAAAAACTTAAAAACTCGGAAACTATTGAATTTAGGTACACTGTTTTAACAAACTTTTCTGAGAATTAAAGGAAGGATTGAACTTATATACAAGGTGTTAAAATGAATACTGCTTAGTAAACATTTTAAAGCCCTACATCTTTTGTATTTAACTTTGTTTCATATCTTGTAGAGTTTAAGAAATAATCGACTGTTTCCGCTCTTCTTTGGTTGCTTAAAATGGGCTATGGAAATTGCAGGGAAGGACGCTTCAATTGTATAGCAGTTCAGTATCAATTTCCTTTAGGTTAACAGCACACAAGCCAAAACCTTTTTATGATATTGTCCTTTATGCTTTTGTCTGGTTTTGAGAAAAGAAGTTATACAAAACTTTAGTATACGATTATGCTAATGTCTTGTTTTGATGAATGACGTTTCTGATAATGTCCGGATATTAATAAATCCGTTTCTGAAATTCGACTGTTACGCTCTCTTCTTTTAAGATATTGGACGATTTTTTTACCCAACTGCAGCACGGCGAAAGAAAGGGTAATGTTTTTCGGTTGTTATGTAAGTAAATATGTTTGTGTCACGCTAAAGGCTAAACGGCTGAACTTATTTTAACAACAAAGATGTCGTTGGGTTGCTACTGATCCCGAAGGTGCTATAGGCTATTAACCGAACCGAACCGCACCATTTTACTAGTGCAACCTTCCCCCGCCTCGCCCTCTCTCCTCCCCGCCATCCTTATTAGTAATAGTTATAGCTATAACTCTAACAAATAAAGCGATTTCAAAAGTTCGTTGTGTACACTTGAAGACTTTTTTCCAACATCATTTTACTAGTTTTCCCCTCCCTCTCTTCTCCCCCCCTCCTTATTAGTAATAGTTGTAGCTATACCTTTCACAAATTTAGAGCGATTTCAAAAATTCTTTCGGCACATGTTTCAAGATTTTTTTTGACACCATTTTACTAGTTCTCTCCTCCACCTCCTTCACTCAATGGAAGGTAACACTGTTCGCGTCCGTAGAAAATTTACACGTGCTTTTAAATTAAATTTTAAATTAAAAAAAAAACACCCAACTGCTAAATTTACTTGTAACTTCTAGTCGCAGTTGGGTACTAAATTACCTAATAACCTGAATCATGAAAATACAAAACTGTATAATTTCGAAAGTGTGCTTTGGGCATCAAAACTAAAAGTTGAAGCATGTCGTACATTATAGGTATACCTATCAATTTTGTACTCAATTGCAACTAGTACTTAGAAGTAAATTTAGCAGTTGGGTGTTTTTTTTATTTAAAAATTTTTCTATTGTCCTTTCTGACGTTGGATAAAGATCCCTTTAAAGTAAGTAATTGATGGTGCGAAATTGGATGAACTTGTATAAATAAGACTACATTTCGATTTACTTACTTGTCGAGGTGTGGCGCCGGCTGTGTTGTACTATAACATAACAAGGAAGAATATGATCAGTGGTTGAGTTCAAAACAAAACTCCAAAAAAACTGTATCCGCCAACAGCTACAAGAACCTACTTAGTCGGCTCTACCATGAAGCTATTTCGCTTCATGGCTTCTGCTGTAGCTTTGTTTAAATGTTATATCATAGTTTTTTATCTAAAAAATCGTTTACTTTACGCTGAAACATAAAATAATATTAATTATGGAAAGTGCTTCGTCAAACCTAGATCATAAAAATATTAAATTATTATACCTAAAGAAAAAAAGACAAGATAAAAAACACTGTTTAAAACATATCTGTTTTAAACAAAACACTCAGATGATATACTTAAATTAAATAAATTATATGAATTATTAATTACAAAATAACATAAAATTAGTTGTTAATTTGACAAAATAGGTATTTTGAAAATATTAAAATTAAACAAATCTCGATGCTTTTTTATAACCTAAAATAAAGAAAAACAAAAACACCCTTCGTTTTAGGGAAGAGCATAAAATACTCTGCCAATATATGGGCCCCTAAGCTCACACTAGGTACTATAGTTATAGTGTACATGTGAGCTAATATAACTAAAAACTGAAATATATTTTATTCAACTCCAGACTAAATTTCTTTTCTTTGATACCACACAAGCCATGTTTTGACATAAACTCAAATTTTTGAAATCTACCCCCACCCTTAAAAAAACAAAAACGAAAATGTATTTTGTTAAACTCCGGACTCAATTACCTTTCGTTTGATATCACACACGCCATATTTTCACTTAAACTCTAATTTTTGAAATCTACCCCCACCCTTTTATTTGGTTTCTGTTCGGTGGATTTTGTTCATTTTTAAATGGGACCATCTCGACCCAAGACCCAGCCTAGGTACCAAATTTCATTAAAATCGGTCAAGCGGTTTTTGAGTTAGGCGCGTTGGTCGTTACAGACAGACATACAGACAGACAGACGGCGCAACAAAAAAGTTTCAAAATCATCTGAAACGCAAAGATATATAAAAATTTTTGAAATCGGAGCAACTTTTTTTTTCTCGAAAAAATTAGGATCACGATAGCTCACACTACTATAGTATGTGTGAGCTAAAATTAAACAAAAACAATCAAAATTTTTGATTCAGTTTTGTAGAAATTTAAAAAAAATGGTTTTCCTGGGAGGGAAGGAGGTCTGCTATTCCAAACTCTGGATCTCTACTGATTCTATGACTTGATTTTTTTATTATTTTCTCTATTTTTATTCTACAGTATAAAATGTGTTTTTTTTATTTTTTCATAATTTTGTTTTATTTTATTTTATAAAAAAATTGTCTAATTTTAATATTTTTTAAATATATTGTCAAATTAATAATTTATTGTTCATTAACTAGTTTGTAAAAACCTCCCCCCACCCCCAGTCCATGTTGATGAATCTATTGGACAAAAAATATCATTCAAAGTACAATATCTTTCTAGGTTTTAAATTAGGTTAAGAAATCATAAAATAGTGAATCAGTGCTATTTTTGCTAAGTAGAAAATTTTAAAAAATCCTTAAATTCTAAAATAACTCACATAAAAAACTGGGATCCATTGGTGTCCTTTCCTCTGTTAGCCATTGATAAAAGAAATGGCTTTTCATGTTTGATATCAAAATTTTCATCTGAAAAAATATTGCAATATGTACCTACCTTTATATATAATAAATTGCCTAGAATAAGGTGCAATTTTTAAAAAATTAAAAAAATTGTAGCATGGATTCTTGATTCATTATAATCGAAAAATATTCTATTAGTTAAAAAAAATACTCTGCCAATGTATGGGCCCCTAAGCTCACACTAGGTCCAGTAGTCATAGTGTATGTGTGAGCCAATATAACTAAAAACTGAAATATATTTTATTCAACTCCAGACTAAATTACCTTTCGTTTGATACCACACAAGCCATGTTTTGACCTAAACTCAAATTTTTGAAATCTTAAAAAAAAACTAAAATTGTTTACTTTGACTCAATTACCTTTCATTTGATATTACACACGCCTTATTTAAACATCAACTCTAATTTTTGAAATCTACCCCCACCCTTTTATTTAAAAAAAAACTAAAATGTATTTTATTTAACTCCAGGCTCAATTACCTTTCGTTTGATATCACACATGCCATATTTTCACATAAACTCAAATTTTTGAAATCTACCCCCACACTTTTATTAGGCTTGTGTTCAGTGGATTTTGTTCATTTTTTAATGGGACCATCTCGACGCAAGGCCCAGCCTAGTTGTCAAATTTCATTAAAATCGGGCAAGCCGTTTTTAAGTTATGCGCGTTGGTCGTTACAGACAGACAGACAGACGGCGCGACAAAAAAGTTTCAAAATCATCTGAAACGTAAATATATATATTTTTTTTAGCTCACACTACTACTATACTATAGTAGTGTGAGCTATAGTGATCCTAATTTTTTCGAGAAAAAAAAAGTTGCTCCGATTTCAAAATTTTTTATATATCTTTGCGTTTCAGATGATTTTGAAACTTTTTTGTTGCGCCGTCTGTCTGTCTGTTATGTGAAAATATGGCATGTGTGATATCTAACGAAAGGTAATTGAGTCTGGAGTTAAACAAAATTAATTTTAGTTTTAAAAAAAAGGGTGGGGGTAGATTCAAAAAATTAGAGATTAAGTGAAAATATGGCGTGTGTGATATCAAACGAAAGGTAATTGGGTCTGGAGTTAAACAAAAAATATTTTAGTTGTTTTAACAAAGGGTGGGGGTAGATTTCAAAAATTAGATTTTAACTTAAAACATGGTTTGGAGTTGAATAAAATATATTTAATTTTTTAGTTATATTAGCTCACCTGTACTCTACATCTATAGAACCTAGTGTGAGCTTAGGTGCCCATATATTGGCAGAGTATTTTAAATCGGAGCAACTTTTTTTTCTCAAAAAAATTATGATCACCATATCTCACACTACTATAGTATAGTATATGTGTGAGCTAATAAAAATACAGTAGACTCGCGATAACGTGAACACAAAAAGTTTTAGGCTAGTTCATTTAATCGCGATGTTCACATAACTGAGATTACAAACAAAAATAAAAATTTTATATTTTAAAGACTTCTATTTATTGACCACAGGAAAAACACATATTACAAGCAAGTTCAGATGCTCAAAATCAAGTCTTAACAGGTCTATTTAGATATTTGTAAATAATTCACATTATTGAAAAATGTTATTGTTCACACTACAGAATCAACATGGAAATATTTTACTATTCACATTATTGGGTTTTTCATATAAACGCCAGTTCACGTTAGCGCGAGTCTACTGTATATTTTTCTTAAATCAATGGGTTTATTTTAATAGAAAATTTAGTTAAATTATAGATTTACCTTCAAAAGTTCTCCCATAGATGCTTTCTCCACCAGTACCATTTCCATTAGAAAAATCTCCACCTTGTATAATAAAATGTTGTACCACTCTGTGGAATATCACATCCTAAAACAAACATATTTTTATTTACTTTATTTATTGCAACACATAAATATCACACTACCATTCTATACAGAATTACACCAAACAAAAAGGAAATCATCATGAGAAACCATGAAGAAACTCCAAACAAAAATAAAGAACATAAACTCAGAGCTACAACCTGAAATAAGCAAAGCGGAAATAAAGAGAGCATTAAAAAAACGAAACATAACAAATCATCTGGAAAATACGTGAGTTCCGGCAGAAATGCTTAAGTACGGTGGTAAAGCTATAGTTAATACGCTTCATATTCTCCTGAATAAAATAATAAAACAAAAAATAATCCCAAACAACTGGAAAGAATCATTAATCATTATTCTACACAAGAAAGGCGATAGAGCGGACCCAAAAAACTATCGACCTATAACTATAGACTTAATAGCCAATATATATCAGTTGCGGCTCGACAGATGAGGCAAGTGAGGCGGCGCTTCACCAACTTAAAAAAAATTAAAGTAAATTTTAAATTATTTATCAAGCTTTTTCGTCCTCTACTTTGTGTTGTTACAACATGAAATGAATAAATAAACTGAATCGTCTCATTTCGGTCGCCTACCGCCTTCAGCAATCTAATCATTCGCAACTCGCGCGTTTGACTGCTTGCATGGTTAGGTGAGGCGATTGTAAAAGTGATAAATTTGTGTGCACCAGCATGCCACGCTGGCCTTACATAATTTAAAGCACAAACCGTTAGTTTTTTGTTTTACTGGAATGCTTTTAGAATATAATATGAAATAATAAAATATTTCAAAAAAATATTTTTCCGTGCATAAACTTGGCTTTAAATTCGCTAAATTTTGGGTTTCCATGAGGCGGCGGGAAGCTCCGCTTCACTCACGCTGAGGTTAGTCAAATCGCGTCTGGTCCACAGCACGTGGCGTAAAATTATTGAGGTCGTTCGAAGACTAAAAACTCTATAATGCGAATCTATCAATTAAATAAATCGCTGGTAAGATTTTGTGGCATCCATGCAAATTATGTAACACCCGCCACCTGTTTGAGTCATTCGCCAACCGATCACCTAATTAGTCATTGTTTTGAGCTTTTATTAAAACTTTGCTTATGCTGTTTTTTTATTATAAAAATGAGTTTTTCTCTATATGACAGTGTTGTGTCATTGATAAATGTACCATTTCAATGCCGCAGTAATTTTGAAAAGACGAAAATCTTGAAAAATGGTAGACAAACGCCAGACTTAAATATTTAAAGAATAAAGGGAATATGGATAATATAAAAATACTAAAATACATAGTGTGACATTGATTTCAAAAATTAAGTAAAAAAAATCATTTTGTATGAAAAAATATATCTTTGTGGTATATCTTGAAAACCAAAAGTGACAGATAAAATTTAGTTAGCATTAAGCTTTAAAAACCCTACAAACAAGCCATTTACACCAGAAAGATATTTTGAGAAATAAAAAAGTTATAGGCCCCAATCCAAAATGCAGACTTTTTAAAAAGCCCCAGTAGTGCAAAAATAGGTTGATATAATAAAATGCAGTTTTTACCAAAAATCTTATCTTGAAATTTGAGGCTTGCAAAGGAGGAGCTAGTTTTTCTCCCCTAAATGTACCCAGTAACACTTAAAAGTGCCCAATTTGAATCACCCTGTACAGGGTGTCCCAAATTCGATGGTTTTGGGGAGGATTCAGGTACTTCCTGGGGAGATAGGAAAAACTGACTACCCTTTGCAACACTCAAATTTTAAGAGAATCTTAAAGGTCAAAACTGCATCTTGATATAGCAATCTGTTTTGCTATGGGGTGTTTTTAACAAGTCTGCATTTTGGGACGGGATCTATACCTTGTTTATCTATAAATATTTTATTTTGAGTAAAAGCTTTATTTTCATTTTTTCTTGAAGAATTGACAGATGTAAACGGTTTTTATATATCTTTCTTACTTTTGTGAAATTGCATAAAGTTATAATTTTTCTTATGGAATGATCCTCTTTTAATTTGATTTTTAAAATCAGCTTAAAATTTCCTTTAGAAGCAAGTGTAGTTTTTTTCAATATTTTTTTATTTTTAATTTGATTATTTTTAAATATTTTCAACCCAGTCATCAAACTAAATTATAAAATAAAAACAAAAAATATTTAAAAAAACACAAATACCTATAAAAAGAATTAAAAAAATTTTAAAATAAAATTTTGAGTGTGATCCAAGGGGTTTCTCACCTTGTTAATCGGTGTACAAATCACTGGTTAATACATGTCAATACTGTGTCAATAGTGGTCAATACTAAGTCAATAGTGGTCAATACTATGCAATACTTGCTCAATATGTGCTTAATATGTGCCAATACTTGTAAATACCTAGGGAATAACATGTTCATACCTGTTAATAAAATGTAAATACCTGTGGTTAATATGTCAATACCTCGAATTTTTAAGTGTGTAGTTTACAGTGTTGTGAGTCAAGTTTTTTAACAGGTAAGTAGAAGAAAATTTGAATTTATTTTTAAATTATATGCTTTGAAAGCAGCTAAGGCTTCCAAGTAGGTAAATATTAACTGAAATATTGAAAAAAATTAAACACGGCGGGGAAGATTGACCTGATGCTTAAAGGAAGCAGTTTATCAAGCTGTTCTTAGTTTCACTAATCCGATCGTTTTTTCTAACTTCTAATCTAAATTACATGTTGGATGATAACTTGGATTTTCTGAAAATGCTGGATTTTGGGTTTAGTGGGGATTCATGGAATTCTTGATGGGTTTTGTAGGGTTCGATGGAGTTTTCTTGGGTTTGGGGGGGTACAGTCAGGTTGATCTTTTTCTGAGTTGGTATTTTTGGGTTCAGTGGGGTTTGGTTTTTTTTTTGGGGAGATATGGTAAAGTTTTGTTTTTTTTTAAGTTTACTGAGATATTTTTTTTGTAGGTGGGGTACAGCGAGGTTTGGTCTTTTTTTGGGTTTGGTTTTCTTTTGGGCAGGGTAAGGAAAAATGTTGTATTTTTTTGGGTTCAGTGAGGTATTTTTTTGAGTGGGTGGGGTATGTTTCTTTTTGTTGTTCTTTTTCCGATTCAGTCTTATTCATGTATATAAAGTTAGCAGAACAACATTGGAAATTGAAAAAAATTATATGCTCATAATTTGCCGTTAATTATCCGTAAATTAGTTGAGAAAAACAAAAAATTTGCCATGCCCGTTTTTTTTTCCATAAAATATGGTGTTTTGCTAACTTTATATAAAGTTAGCAGAACACCTATTTATATTTATTTTGGAAAAAAAGAGGAACTTAATATTTTCCATCCGTGTTGGTTTCAGAATTTCGTTTCAAATATTATCAGGGTTTGTACAAGCTCTGCTGGTTTTATAACAACAAAAAAGGAAGACTGTCATCTGATCGCATTTATAGAGTAACAAGAATGGCGCAAGGGATGGCAAAAGGGATGGAAGTACAAAAAACATCCAAATCAAAGAAACCTATTAAAAGATGGGCAAGTACACCGGGAAGTAAACAAAACAAAAAAAATGCAAAAGTAAGAAAAATGTCATCACAAAAAACATTTTTAAAAGATATTCCTTCTATATCCACATCCTCCTCTTCTGATGATGATAATGATGATGTCTTTAGTCTCTATAGTGATTCGAATAGTGACATTTTTTCAGAAGACAATGGCAGTAAAGTAGAGAAACAACACCCCACTCTAGAAAAAGAACAGTATTATGCTGTCTACTTTGATGAGGATTGGTGGGTGGGCCGAATAAGTAATAGTGAGATGGCAGATCCACACTCAAATTTTTAATGAAAGACTTAGAAAATCTCAAGTGGCCCAAAAATGATGACATACACACAATCAACAATTCTTTAATTTTTTTTTGGCCCAATTAAGCTACATGGCACATATCCATTTCAATTGAGAAGAGCAGATCAACTTCAAACTAAAACAAAATACAAGCAAATTAAAAAAAGTTTTTAGGTTACTTGGGCTAAATTTTGATTAAAATAAATAACTTTCAGTAACAAATTTGGTTTATTTCAAGACTCCTCAAAATTTCCATATTCTTGTTGAAATTACGTCTTAAGTAGCTTCTAAGAAATTAAATGTTTTATACCTGTCCTTTTTTGATCTTGTCAAAGAAAAGTGATAGATAGAGGTGTAAACCAAATTTAGGGCAGTTTTGTGTTAGTAAATACTGTCTTCAAATTTCATTAAAAGCAGCAAGAAGTAATTTAATATATTATTATCTATTTTTCAGTGTTAAAAAAAATTCTGCCAAGACAAAAATTTTATTTTACTCTGTTAATAACGAGGTTAATACATGGCAATACTTGGTAATATGTGATAATACTAGGGAAATACTTGGCAATATGTGGAAATATTTTGTTAATACATGGAAATAGTTGGCAATAGGTTGTATTACATGTTAATATCTGTTAATACATGAAAATATCTATCAATACTGTTAATCGGTGTACAAATTTTGGTAGGTGAGAAACCCCTCGGTGTGATCATTTTAAAGGAAATTTTACACTGATTTAGAAAATTGAATAAAAAGAGGGCAATTCCATAGGAAAATAACAACTTTATGCCATATCTCAAATACTAAAAGAGATAGAGAAAAACCGTTTAAATCAATAAATTTTTAAAGAAAAGATCTATAAAAAAGCTATTTACACAAAAACAACATTTTTATAAATAAAAAAGTTATAGACCCCCTCCCAAAATTCAAGCTTTTCAAAGACACCCCATAGCTTAAAAACAGCTTGCTATATCAAGATGCAGTTTTCATCTTTAAGCTTCTCTTAAAATTTTAGCATTGCAAAGGAGGCTGTTTGTTTCTATCTCCCCTAGAAATACATGAAACCTACCAAAAACATCAAATTTGGGACACCCAGTGCACATATTGCAAGCAGTGAGAGACCCTACAATTTTCCATAAAACACAAATATTCTCACCTTATAATGTAAAGGTTTTTGGGTGTCTTGTCCCAACCCCAATTCGCCAGTGCACAGAGCTCTAAAGTTCTCACAAGTTTTTGGAACCACATCATTAAAGAGCTCAAAAACAACCCGGCCAGAAGGCAGACCTCCTATAGTTATGTCAAAAAAGACTCTTGACCTTTCTGGTTTTTTTGCCATTGCTGATAATATCCTCAAAGTCAGTCAGTAGTATTTTGAATGATCTGCTTGGTTATTGACTTTTAGCAAAAAGCTTCTCCTGTGTTTTCTGATATCTAAATTAATATAAAAAAATTAGTAGTTCGAGTGCAGCATTAATTTGATTTATTTAATGAGTGAAAGCTTTGCTGTTAATGATCACTTAACTTAATCACATATTGTCAGTCCAATGCCAAAGTCACAAATGTGCATAATTGATGTTGTGAGAAAAATGTGTTTTAAATATGAAAGACATTGCAAAAAATAGAGATTTCATTTTGTGGTACTTAACCACTATTGAAAGGTTTACTTTTGTAAAACAACAAATAATGTTGGTTGAAAATTAAAAATTTTTGTAATGTTTTTCAAAAAAATGCACATTTGTTGTTTTGGCTTTGCAAAATTGCACATTTGTGACTTTGGCATTGGACAGACAATATCTTCTACATAACCTAAAACTGCATAATTCAGCTTCAGCTGATTTTACAGGAGGGCATAAAAACTGCTTAAACTAATGGAAATCAAATATACTTCAACCAAAATAACTTATACATGTCCACTCATAACTAGGGCACTAGTTTAAAATAGAAGGTACGAGGTTTTGTATTGATATCCTGCATCTGATTAAACTTTGACTCAATTTTCCAATTGTTACGACAACTTACAAGGTTTTAAAATTAGGCTGACAATATGTAATACACGAAAGGTATTAGAGAATTATTGAAATAAAGCCAGGCTATAATAGTGCCAGGCACAATTTTGACACCTTCACATTGGAATATCAGCTGTGATCTTTCAACACACAGCCTTTGTTTACTATATGAACAGGAATAAATAGTGCCTTCTTTTATTAATTGAAAATAAATGACAAAAGTTTTAAATTCAACTTTGGTTTCTCAATTTTGAAGGATTAACTGTCAGTTTTCAATGTAAATGTGTCAAAATAGTGCCTGGCACAATTATAACCTGGCTGTATTTCAATAATTCTCTATTAAGTACCTAGTATCTCATGTTCCAAACTGAGCAACATTTGCTGACTGAACAACATTGTGTTGCTCTTGTATGCGGGACTCTAAACAACATATTGTAAGATTGCGTGTTGCAATCTTTTGTTTTTTGGTTTGAAGGAAGATAGCCCAAAAAGTTACCCACTTATCTTCATTTTGAGGTTAGTATTATATATTTTTTCCTAGCACATTTGTGATGAAAATATTAGCCACTAGACTTAAAAAATTACTTACCAAAAGATAGAACAGCAAAACATTTTTAATAAAATTTCTATTTAAAAAAGTTTTTCAACACCAAAGCAAAACACACTGCATTCACCACAGAACGGCATTCACTGTAATCAGTGACGTCCACCACAGAACACAAACACTGCACTGACAGGACCGAGAGAAGTAAAGGGCGTATTCACAAATGACGCCTTGCTGCACTGATTTTGGTCACTGCCAACTTAAATAAAATCTTGCCAAAAAGTAGTAAGAATTAAATCAAAAATTTTGTTACAAAAAACATGAGTGGCTCAAGAGCTTTACTCTTATTTTATTTCTCCTTGGGCTTACTGGTACTTAATTTAGAAAGATAAATATATTTTATGCACTTTAGGGTTTAAAGACTTTTTAACCTTTTTAAGGATTAAAAATTTACTTGTCAAATAGCGTAACTAAAGTCGGCAAATTGTAGCCACGGATTAATGAATGTACAAACTTTTCGCCTCGGTATTAAAAGTACAACTTTAGTCCCTAGGTGGATAATGTACTATAATTTACATTTATTAGTTCCTTAATAGGGACAAAACAAAATTGATCCAGTGGCGGCTGGCGACGTTATAAATTGGCAGAATTTTATACAGTGGAACCTCTCCTTGCGGACACCTCTATTAAGCGGACACTCCCTTTAAGCGTACAAATTTTTTTGGAACCAAGCTTTTCACTATTTCTTTACATGTAAAATTCACTCCTATAACCGGACACTCTAATAACCGGAAACGGACAATTTTTTTTGGTAAAAAAAATTTGAAACCTCATTTTACCGGACGCGAACCTCTGACAACGGGGCGTAGTGTTGCACGACATGGGCATAAACATTATGTAGTATGTTGGCAACAACGCACTCTGCAGCCGGGGAATTACCTCTTTCCGTTTTAATGCGAAGACTAAATACTTCTGTCGTATTTACATAATATTTTATTCGGCGGGGGCGGGACTGCTGTTTTATTTTTATTGTTCAATTGGGTAGTAATAGATCTCTTTAAAATAGTGCCTAGTAAAAAACTTCTTAGTTTACGTGAAAAAATGGAAGTTGTTAACGTTTCGGAGAAGGAACATCTATCAGCACGAAAGATCGCTGAAAAATTTAATATCGGAAACACTCAAGCAGCGGAAATTGTTAATAAATATATATTACAATTTCGCAGTTTCCTCTGATAAGCGGACACCTCTAATAAGCGGACAAAGTCGACGGAGCCGTGAGTGTCCGCTTATGGGAGGTTTCACTGTATTGCATGGAAAAGATAAAAAAAACTTACCTAAACAATGTTATTTTTAAATTTTACTTACTAAGTATATGTCTACTTTTTGCCACATTTTCATTATGTTCGGTAATGTTTTGCCTATAGGCACTATTCAATTGGCACCTAATATCAGTCTTGCCTAGCATAGAAAATTCTATGTGGTTATTTTAATAAGTAGCACTTACTTTGTGTCGTTAACTTTTCACTAAAGTGCTAGAGATCACACATTCCTTTTACCACCCACGTAGGATCACTACGTGGATTGTTTATAATAAGACAAATAAAGCAAAAAAAAGCATTTCGTTTTTCACAACCGCACAACCACTTTTCAGCATCGCAGCATAATTTTGGTTAATTTTTAGGATTTTTAGGTCCGGTCTATGTGGCCCTAAAGATTTTATTTGTAATCGAAGTTCATATGTCAACGTATTTAAATTTGCACAGTTAATATGTAATCGACGGTATTTATTTCCATTTTATAAACAAACGATATCAAAAACTTTTACTACCGACATAGCCCAAATCAAAACAAACTCATACGTCTTCACTAAGGATAGAACCGGCATCGTGTAGAAGGGCAACGGAAATTTCCGCACGATGATGATGGCCGACTTTAACTAAAACACGCATTCCTCCCGCCCCCGCTCGAGGACATCCACCCATAGCCCGCTGAAAAACGGGTGAAATTGAAACTATGCTTCGCGCGGCGCTGCCGGCTTGTAATTATTTACGCTAAAAGAGCCTCCCTTTGGTGTTCTGTGCCCTCCCCTTAAAATTACGTAACGTTTTCAAGACCCCACCCACTTCAAATATCCGTCTACCAAAAAAAATTACAGGTAAGCTAGTCAAAAACTAACTATATTGTCTTCACACAAAAAATTGTTACATATCATTGAGTTGTATAAGGCCCTATATAGAAGCGTTGTTTATCAAACAACGATAGAAGTCAATGTTACATACGTAATTTATGCACGGCCCCTAATATAGTTGCAGTCACGATTTTATTTTACTTTTTATCACTAGAAATTTTTCAATAACTCGACCGGCTAGTTTTTAATGTTTTTCGATTGTGCAAAATTTAATTAACTCTCTTTGGTAACAACATAGATAACAAAGAATCCTTAGTTTACTGTGAGGAACAATATGCCTTTCTTACAGTTAGCCCTTCTTTAGTCCTTTTCTCTTTTCGACATTGCTTTCATTGGCCTCTCTATTTTTCTGTTGTTTCTTATTCTGCAAAAATTAATTATATGTTCTGCGAGAGGATCGCACCAAATTAATTTCGTTGTTACGTATGTATGCATCACTAAGTTCATCAAGATTTCAGATATTTTATCCTCTGAAGCAACCTCTTTGTGCAAGCTGTGCTTGACAATTACACTTGCTTAACTCGGCTTGGTTAAGCAGCGGCATTAAAGTAAAAGTTTACTGCCAGGGAGCAGCCTCACTCCCTGCAATGACCAAGAAGGCTTATGGTACAGTAAACTTAAGTAGTTATAGTGAGAACAACTATCAAATGTTGAATCTGCTTTATTGAAATAAATCCTCTCTTTTTATATTAAAAAATTGTTATGGTTCGTGATAAATTATAAAATATAACATTCCATATAATGTGTTGTTTTATAAACTAAATAATTTATGTAATTTAAATAGGTAAACTTGAGAAGGTAAGTTTATGTTATTAGAACCTAATTTCTTAAGATCACTTGTGTTTAAATAATAAATTTAACTAAAAATGAAGATTTATGAAAAATGGTAAAAAAAGAAAATCTGTTTAATTTTGTAATTAAACATTGTCCCCTCTCTCCAGAATGGGTGACTGTATGGACCTCAGGTTGAATAATGCTCTTGATGTGGTAGATACTTCTGCTTCATTTATAACGTGAGTCAGTTTCTTAAAACTGCTGACAGTGAATCTAGGCATCGCATCGATTGTGTTTTGGTTTTTGCGGTCATCGTACGTCGTCGAACTTTTCGCTGTGGTAACAAAATTGAAAAATATTATGATCTATTTTTGTTATTGTTGTTATCCCTTTACTGTTGTAGGTGCCATGCAGAAATTGTAAATTGGGAGGCAAGAATTTAAAAATGTTTTGTTGCATATTTACAATGGCAAAATGTTTATTACTTATTTGCCATTGTCCTTCCGCCTTCTCAGTAACTTTTGATTTGGAATGTTTTTTCTTTTGGGTTGTCTTTTTAATAACTATTCCTGCTACTTGATTTAAACTTTTCTTCTTTTTAGTATGTCTTCTTGACTTTTGGTTATTCTTGGACTTGCTTTTTATTGTGAAGGTATTTCTGGTTAAGCACAGGATAGGCACCAATTTTCTTTTTGGCTTTAAATTGAGGACTTCTGCTGACTGTATGTTTGGTTTTTTTACTTTGCTATTTAATTTGATATGCTGGATTTTGGTGTCTCTTACTAAGGTTTGGTCTTGTATAACCAAGATGACTGGAGTTATCTGAGCATATTTTTTGATCTGATATATATCATCTGGGTAATATTTTAAATTCTCTTCTTTTTGAGTTTGTTCAGTTTGAATAAAGTTGCTTATTTTATGGTTTGTCTTTGTTTCTTTGCTGACTTCTTTCTCTTTGAGTGTATACATTTCTTTCTTAAAAACTAAAAAAAGTCTTCGATTGGGGGAATTTTATTTTGAATCCCTTGGAACCAACTATAGTACGATTTGTCTAGTTTAAACGTCAGTTTCTTTGACAATAATTTCATCAATGGTAGGTCCCAAGTTTCTGTATTTTGCCCAGAGGTTTGAATGTCTCTAAGGCACTGACAGCTCATCTCATAAAGCTGTTGTAATTCTTTAACTGTTTCTTCATCCATACTTGGCATGTCTCGGATATCATCTAAATGATCCATAATGACGTTTGGAATCTGAAACATTTCATTGTACTTAAAATCAGCTGATGGGCTCTTGCTCAACTCTTCAATTCTTTTAATTAAGTACTGAAGGACTTCGTTCAACGTGGGCAATCTGCCTAGTTCGTAGTTTACCCATTCATGGTGTAAAATGTGCGTCTCGACATCCCATTTCTGGTAAATTATGTTTATGATTAATCGCTTGTGAAAATTTAAGTACATCTTCGGCATGCAGTAGAAGCTTTTTTAGTTCTTGTGCTGACGCATACTCCATTATATGTATGTCTAGAAGGCAATCTAGAAGGTGTGAGCCCATTTTGTATCTTCTTAGCTGTCTTTCTAGCAATATTCTTTCTAGATTTTTTCCTATCATTGTGGTTGGTTGGCTCTTGTATTTTTTTGTATGACTTTACTTATCTGGATATTTAGGCTTCTGTAGACATGGCAGATACTCAGTGGCTTCGGACAGGACAAGTGTACGGATAGTCGTACTGGCAGGTGGACGGCTTTTTAACGCTTGTAGAATGGACGGACTTTCTCGTGGAAGGTCGCTTTGGTTGAAGCTCTCTTGCGTAGTGGCTTCGGACAGGAAAAGTGTACGGATACTCGTACTGGCAGGTGGACGGCTTTTTGATGCTTGTAGAATGAACGGACTTCCTCGTGGAAGGTCGCTTTGGTTGAAGCTCTCTTGAATAGTGGCTTCGGACAAGTGTACGGATAGTCGTACTGTCAGGTGGACGGCTTTTTGAAGCTTGCAGAATGGACGGACTTTCTCGTGGAAGGTCGCTCTGGTTGAAGCTCTCTTGAGTAGTAGCTTCGGACAGGACATGTGTACGGACAGTCGTACGGGCAGGTGGACGGTTTTTCGACGCTTGTAGAATGGATGGACTTTCTCTTGGAAGGTCGCTCTGGTTGAAGCTCTCTTGAGTAGTAGCTTCGGACAGGACAAGTGTACGGCCAGTCGTACGGGCAGGTGGACGGACTTTTTCATAGAAGGTCGCTCTGGTCGACGGTTGAAGCTGTCTTGTGTAGTGGCTTCGGACAGGACAAGTGTACGGATAGTCGTACGGGCAGGTGGACGGTTTTTCGACGCTTGTAGAATGGATGGACTTTCTCGTGGAAGGTCGCTCTAGTGGACGGTCGCTCTAGTGGACAGTTGAAGCTGTCTTGTGTAGTGGCTTCGGACAGGACAAGTGTACGGATAGTCGTACGGGCAGGTGGACGGTTTTTCGACGCTTGTAGAATGGATGGACTTTCTCGTAGAAGGTCGCTCTGGTTGAAGCTCTCTTGAGTAGTAGCTTCGGACAGGACAAGTGTACGGACAGTCGTACAGGCAGGTGGACGGTTGGGCTGTAGTGGTGTTCTTCTTATGGGCGTCGGCGGCGGTTTCTGTGTTGTATAAAATTCCATATAATGTGTTGTTTTATAAACTAAATAATTTATGTAATTTAAATAGGTAAACTTGAGAAGGTAAGTTTATGTTATTAAAACCTAATTTCTCAAGATCACCTGTGTTTAAATAATAAATTTAACTAAAAATTAAGATTTATGAAAAATTAAACACTCTTTAAGTTTAAAGACTTCTTTTATTCTTTCATTTAAGGGTTTTCCAATACACAAAGCCGAAAAAATGTGTTAGGCAAAAATAAGAAACTACATACCTTTCCCTCTTAATCAATATCAATCAATAATCAAAATTATTTTTTCAATGGTTCTGCTTCAAAAATCTAGCAAAAATCCACTCTCTGTAGAAGAAAAACAAAAAATCAGAGAAAAAAGAGATTGATGCATTTAAATTGTCTACGCTTACATGCCGCAAAAAATTAGAATTTTGTTTAGTCTTTAAATCCGTACTGGTTGTATCTAAATGGGGGGTGCGTTTGATCTTGTAATCACAATGGTTACATATAATCTACTTTGGTGCTGCAGTAAAAGCCTTTTTAAGTCCTTCCTGTATTGCTTTGTAATCACACTGGTTACATTTGCAATGTCCTTTTCAAGCAAACAGTTGTTATTTTTATTGTAAAGCATTATGTACTTAAGTTCGGGAAAAATGATTTAAAATTTAATGAAATGTTTTGACAAATGGTTAATTTTATGACGCTTTTTGTGATATTGCTTTGTAACATAGTGGTTGCATTCAAACCAATTGATTGCATCTGCTCCTATATGGCACAGCAAATGCATTTTTATACAGGACTTTTGTTATTAAAATAACTTAAGTGCCGCAGCAAATGTGTTTTAAATAGGGACCTTTATTAATGTTAAACGCCAGACGTCACGTGACATTTAGAAGTAGCATTTGCAGCCACAATTTCTATTTGGGTTATTTTTGTTAACCTTTATTCATCTGTCAAAAGCCTGTTTTATGTCCTGTAGACAAAATTAATAAAAAATTTCCGAAAACAACTAGGGAAAAACTGAGAAACCTATGCCAGTGAAAAACTGCCAGGAAAATATGATTGTCTGTGTACTTCTTCTTCTTTTTTTTTACACACTTTACAGAATATTGATGACTTTTGATTAATTAGTTGGTGAACACTGTTGCCAAACAGCACATATCTAGCAGTTTCTATAAAAAATAATTTTAAATAATTGGCATAAAATTAAATCTTCGGATTACCACGTGTTGATAGCTCTTGAAATAATTGTCTGTTATCAAAAATATTTTAAGTCTACATTACATTTGTCATAACGTTATATGGGCAGCAACACTATCTCTAAATAAAAGAACTAGCCTGCATTATTCAAACATAAGTAAGGTCAAACATTATCATTTAGTAAGGGATAAAGTTCAAACCAAGTAACTGCGCATGCCTCAAATAAAGGATAAGTGAAAAATGAGACTTGCAAAAGATCCCTAATGTGAGCCTTTCGTATTGTTTTGTAATCACACTTGTCGCATTTCAGCCTTATTTAAACCAATTGTCTCCTCCTTTATAGCGATGGATGGTTTAACGAAAGTGCTTTAAAATGAAACTTTTGTTTGGTATTGTAATTACACTGGTTACAAGTTAAACCAATCCATTTTAATATGCTATTATAGGTGCTAAAGCAAATCTTTTTAACTGAATCATCTGTATTGCTTTGTAATCACACTGGTTACATTTAAACCAATCGATTGCATCTGCTCTTTTATGCGGCAGCAATGCTCTGTCCAAGCAAAGATTTGATATTTTTATTGTAAAACATAACTTAAGTTCGGGAAAAATTATTTAAAATTTTATTAAATATTTTGACAATTGTTCCATTTTATGACGCTGTTGGTTTTTCTATATGTATGACTATATCTTAACTATTTTGCAATCAAAACTATTTTTATATAAATTCAAATTCTATATTTTTTTGACTATTCCAATCTATCAATCAAAAATTAACTATCAAAAAATAACAACAAATTACAAAGTGATTAATCAAATATCAAACTACAAAGTGATCTAACATTTCTCCCCCCTGAAAGTCATTTCCCTCTGTATATATTATTGGGCAGATTTTGGAAATCGCTCTTCTGTATGTTCTAGATTTTGTTTTAACATCAACCACTCGCACCAAGTTATCTTTTCCTGGATGTATTTCTGCAACTCTTCCAAGAGGCCAATTATTTCTCGGCAACTGGTTGTCCATTAATATTTCTATGTCTCCTACTTGAAGATTTCTACCCTGCTGAATCCATTTAGATCTCGTGGACAAAGTCGGTATATATTCTTGGATCCAACGTTTTCAAAATCTATCTGCTAGTTGTTGGGCAAATCTCCATTGTCGTCTCAGATCAAATTTTTCTTGAAAAAGTCTAGGTGGTTTAACTATACTTGAAGTTCCGATTAAAAAATGATTAGGCGTCAGGCTCTCTAGGTCATTTTCATCTGAAGAAACATATGTAAGAGGCCGACTATTGACTATATGTTCAGCTTCTGCCATAACGGTTTGTAATACTTCAAATTTTGGAGTTCTTTCTTTCAAGATTATTTTTAAACTTTGCTTCACTGTTCGTACCATTCTTTCCCAACTTCCTCCCATGTGAGGACTCGCTGGTGCTATAAATTTCTATTCAATATTTTGACGTAAACAATTTCTTTTAAGTTCTTCATTATCTATTTCGTTCAGTTCCTTTTTTAGCTCTTTATCAGCTGAAGTCAAATTAGTACCATTGTCACTCCAAATACAATGTGCCTGTCCTCTTCTCGATATAAATCTTCTTATAGCCATAATAGCTGAATCAGTATTTAATTTATCAGCAATTTTTAGATGTACTGCTCTTATAGATAGACATGTGAAGAGTACACCATATTTCTTTTCATGTCTTCGACCAATCGATACTTCAAAAGGTCCGAAGTAGTCCATCCCAACAAAGAAAAAGCTCGTGGTGGTCTCTCTATTCTTTCTTTAGGCAGTTGTCCCAATTCATTCATAATGTGTTTTGCTTTGTTAATTCTACATACTAAGCATTTTGACAATACTGAAATTATAGCGCTTCTAGCATGTAAAATTCAATATTTCTGTCTAATCTCATTTAATACCAATTGTACTCCTGCGTGACTATTTCTAATATGTACATCTTCAATTATTAATTTTGTGAATTTATGATCATTACTTAAAATTATGGGTCTTTTGGGTATTTCATTTTCAGAACAATTTTCTAATCTACTTTTTATACACATTAAACCATTATCACCATACACGGAGATAATTTAAGAAGTCTACTGCTCGTGTTAACTTGTTTTTCTTTCATTAATTCTCTATATTTCAATGAAAAGCATTCTTTTTGCACTTGTAAACACCACAATTTTGTTGCTGTTTGAATTTCACTTACCGTTATACATAGACCATCTGAAAATGTTTCTTTTTTCTGTATTATTCTAATAAATCTAATAACAATAGCGGTACTTTTTAGTAGTTTACTTAGTTTTGAAAATCTTGAAATATCTGGTAAACAGTAATTGTACGAAATTTACGAAGTTAAATTTATTGTATCAAATTTTTCTTTATTGGTATCTTTATAGCTTTTCGTTTCTGCTAAACCATTTACTTTTGGAATTTAAATCTATGTGATCGGTATCTCTTGTAGCTTCATCTGCGATATTTAAATTTGAAGGAACCCATTTCCAGTCTAAAATGTTTGTATTTTCTAGAATCTCATTAACTCTATTGCTGACAAATATTGGTAACTTTTTTGTATCTGAACGAATCCAAGAGAGTACTGTACTTGAATCAGACCATAATACAGTTCTGTTTATTTTAAAAGAATGTTTTTCTTTAATGTTTTTGGCCAAACGGCTACCCATAACCGCTGCTTGAAGTTCAAGTCTAGGTATGGTCAAAGATTTGAGTGGACTTACTTGATTTCGTGACATAATAATGGAAACTTTTATCGTTTCTCCCACCTCAAAACGAAAATAAGCAACAGTTGCAAATGCTTGTTTATTGCATCGCAAAACAAATGTAGTTGTATGCTTTGAAGACTGAAATAATCTAAGTTGTAGCATCTTGGTATTTCTATTGACTCAATTTTTTCCAAATTACTGATCCATAATTTCCACTTTTTATTCTGTTCATCCGAAATAATTTCATCCCAATTTAAATTGCTTTTCCAGACGTTCTGCATAAGTATTTTTGCCTTAACTATAAAATGTCCTAAAAAAACAAATGGATCAAAGATAGACATAATCACTTTTAACATTTTTCTTTTGGCAGGTTTTTCGTGAGCATTTAAAATGTTCGTTCAATTTTGTGACATAATAAGGGAAAATTTACAATATCTTTTACATGATGCCATTGTAAACCAAGTATTCTTATGGTAGTACTATCAGGTTCAAAAAATGCTTCTGTCAACCGTAGTTCTTTAGGAATACTCTCAAAAACTTCTTGTGAATTGCATGCCCAACTTCTTAAATCAAAACATCCTTTTTTGTGAATTGATATAACATCATTTATAAGTTGACTGGCTTCTTCGGGTGTTTCTGCGCTGTCGAGGTAATCGTCCATATAGTGTCTTTGTGTAATTGCCTTTACTGCATCAGGATATAAATGTTCAAACTCTAAAGCATTTAAATTTTTTACGTATTGGGCAGTAAAAGGTGATGACACTGATCCAAATATCATAACCTGCATAACATAGATTTCAAAATCATCTATCGATTTTCTCCATAAAATTCTTTGTGCGTTTTGATCTTCTTTATTAATTAATACCATATGAAACATTTCTCTAATATCTGATGAAACTGCAATTAGTTTTTCTCGAAAATTCCATAGTATATCAATTAAAGAGTTGTATAAATCGGGTCCTTTCAGTAAAAAATCATTTAAACATTTTCCATTTGATTTTGACGCTGCATCCATTATAAATCTTATTTTCCCAGGTTTGTTTTGATTAATTACACCAAAATGAGGTAGATGCCATGTTTTTTTGTGTTCTTCCTGTAATTCTTTCGGTGATAATTGTCTTACGTATCCCTTTTGAACATATTCATCAATTTTTTCCAAATACGCCTGGCTTAAAGTCGTTATCTCTATCCATTTTCTTTTCAATATATTTACATCTTTGAATAGCTATGTTTTTACTTTCCGGAAGTACCTCATCTTCTTTTTTCCAAAGTAACCCTGTCTCCCATCGGTCATTCTTTCGTTTGGTTATCTTTTTTATTAAATTTTCTGCTTGAGTGGCTTCATTTGTTTGTATCTTTTTATCATGATATTTCACTCCCAATGATTCTATTGTAAAAAATTCTTTTACCAAATATTTTCATGTCGTATGAGTAGGTTAGTATGATCCACCCTTCCTTTGAATTGCGCAATGCTGCCATGTACAACCCAACCTAATTTTGTATAGGATAGAGCTGGGGAGTTTTTGGGCCTTCAATCAGTTGTATTGTAGCAATAAGTCCCAATAGTCCTGTCCTATTAATAATTTAGGCTGTTTACTTTCAATATCTTGAAAACTAATATCTTCTAAATGTTTCCACTTGTTTTTAAACTTGGCTGCATTCTCGTTTTGTACTGGAAGGTCTAAATCTTTCATTGTGTAAACATTTTCCATTCTATAAAATTCTTTTTCATCTATGCCTGCAATTTCAAAGGATACTTTTCTTCCTCTTGACTGCTTAGTAACTCTATTATCTGCCATCTCAAATTTAATGTCGTTTCTTTTCCGCTTAACTCCAGTTCATTTGCTAATGTTTCGTCTAAAATACTTATGGTGGACCCCTCGTCAAAAAGTGCATAAATTTTAATTTTTGCTTTTTCAGTTCTTAAAATAACAGATGTAACCTTTAAAAGTACTTCATTTTGATAATTTTTTACTGTATGAGCTATAAGATGGCTTGGTAATTTTGAGGTGTTAGATGTTGAGGGCTGATCTAAATTTTCTTTATTTTGCGGAAATGAGTTGACATTTTCCAACTGTTTTTCAAAATGCAGTAATTTGTGATGCATTTTTTGACATGCTCCAACACCACATTTTTGTTTTGTACGGCAATCTAAAATTCGGTGAAATGATTTCATGCAGCAAAAGCATATTCTATTCTCTTTCACTATTCTCCATCTTTCTTCAAAACTTTTCTCTGCAAATTTTTTGCAATTTTTCAGATTATGTGATTCATTACATACTTTACAAGATTTAAAGGAATTTTTGTATTTTTCTTTATTATCTGCCATGACCATTGTTCTTTTAAAATTATTATTTGAGGTTCTTTGTATGTTCATTGTTTGAACATAGCTTACTGCCTGTTTTAAATTCTGGAAGTGAATAAATACCATTGTTTTTCGCCATTTTTTCACCCCAAGATATCTGCATGCTGTACGGAAGTTTTTGTAATAAATCATCCATTAGTTGAGGAAAAGACAAATAATTTTGCATGCTTAAAGACTGCAAAGTTAGCACTAAATTTGAAACAGTTTCAGCATATTTGGTAAGAGCAGTAAAATCATTGTTTCTTACTATGGACATATTTTTTGCTTCATTTACTAAAGTTCTAACTATGACATCAAGTCGTCCATATTTATTTTTAAGTACTTCCAATATTTCTGTGGCAGTAACAGACAGTGAAATAAGTAAACCATCTACTGATCTTCGAGCATCTCCCTTTAAACATTTTCTTATTCTACATAAATTTTCTTCATCAGATAAGCAAAGCGTTTTTGTTGTGTAATTATACTGATGATAAAAATTAGGCAATTCTTTAACATTGCCAGTGAAAAAGGGTAAATCTTTATCTATAGTTTGCCTTAGTAAACATTTTTCAAGGGTTTCATTGGGTTGACGATTGTCAGTTTTATTGTCAAAACAATATTTACTGCATGATGGTTCGTTTAGTTCATCTTTATTTAATTCTAACCAATTATTTACCTTATCGAAGTATCTGTGTTCATCTATTTCATTATTTTTGTCTGTTTCTTTGTTTTCTTTTAGATTTTTCTCAAATTCTGATCGTGTAGACCCACGTTCACTGATTAATTCCAATTGTAATTCCATTTCTAAAATTTCTTTTTGTCTATTATACTTAGCTCTTTCCATTTCTTGTTGTCCATTATACATTTCTTCTTCTAAAGTTGCTAACTTTTTTTTAGTTTCCAACTGTTTGCGTAATTTTTTACTTGGTGATAAATATGTTTGTTTACTAGTTTGGCTTTTGGTACCTGACTTCGAAGCATCATCTTTTCTAATAGGAAAACCTTTTAACTCATCCATTTTTTTTATAGTGTTCTTGGAGTGTCTGCTTTTTTTTTTACGGGTATGCGCACTCGCAAGGAGATCCCTATCACGCTCGAGAAGTGGCAAGTGCGCGGAAATATTGGTGTGAGTTGGTTTTGAAACGGTTCAGGTTGTAACCTGCAGAGAAAACTGTCGCAGAGAGTTTATTCCACAGCGATGCTGTTCTCCAGAGATATGAATTCTGATATAATGAGGTTCTTGGTGCCTCTATTTTGACAATAAATTGATGGTTACCGTCTGTTTGACGTGTTCGCCTAGTAGGTGCTACTCCCGGGGGGATCATACGTGCCAACTCTTCAGAGCATTTTCCGTGATAATACCTGTAGAAGAGAGATAGATCGCCCACAGTTCTTCAATGTTCGAGACTATCCAAGCTACGGGTAAGTGCGGGGTCATTGATCAGCTTGATAGGTCGTTTTTACACGGTGTTCAAAAGCATTAAGGTATGTTTGGGTGCCGCACTCGATATATGTGAGCAGTACTCCATAGTTGGTCGAATCTGGGCTTTGTAGAGTGTCAGCAGTTGGCTTGGTGTATACAGATGTCTTGTACGAAATAGCACCCCAAGCTTTTGGGACGCCCTTTTAGCTATATCTGCCACGTGACTGTGCTAAGACATGTTGGTCTCTGCAGTGACTCCTAAGATGTTCAACTGGCTCTGCAATGCGACAGCACTTCCAGATAGCATGATGTTTGGCTCACCGGTGCTGGTCTTTTTTGAAAACAGGGCTGCTTGGGTTTTCTGCGCGTTGAACTGTACAAGGTTTTTGTTGCCTCAGTCCTCTATTATCTCCAAGTCGTTATTTATCTGTGATATTTCAGTTAGTCTAAGGTAATGGAATTCACGTGCGGATAGACATATGGGTGGTATGACTGAGGAGACTACATTGCCATCATCTGCAAAGCAATAAAGTGGATTTACTGTTTTATCTATGAGGTCATTTATGTAAATCAGAAAAAGTGTTGGTGAAAGAATTGCTCCCTGTGGCATACCAGCATTTATTTGGTAAGAGTTGGAGTTCCGGCCATCCAGTGCAACATAAATGGATCTATCCTTAAGGTAACTTTCAAAACAAGTGCAAAGTCTCGGCGACAATCCCGTTGCTTTGAGCTTGTTGAGCAGATTTTCATACCAGACTTTATCTAATGCTTTAGATATATCTAAGGCAATTGTTCTTGTTTCACCTCGCAACTCAATCGCTTTTTGCCATGAGTGACGTATGTAAGTAAATCGCCAGTTGACCTATATTTTCGAAATCCGTATTGCTTGTCGTTGATAATTTTGTACTTTTCCAAGTACTTGGTTAGGTGATTGTTCACAACTCTTTCCATTACTTTTGATTTCACCGGAAGTAGAGCAATTGGTCTATAGTTTAACGGATCTGTCTTTTTTCCTTTTTTTGGAATGGGTTGTACTGCGGCAGACTTCCATGATGATGGATATACTCCTTGCCTATAAGATAAATTGAATAATTTTGCGAAAGTTGGGGTGAGTTCGCTAGCACAATTTGTGAGTACTATCGCGGGAATGCCATCTAGACCCATTGCTTTGTTTGTATCCAACTTTTTAAGGGATTTTCGTATTTCTCTGTGACAAAAGGGTACCTCTGGCATACTGTGGGAAACCCTTTCAATGAACGGTGGAGTTTTTCCATTTGGCACTGTTAGGTTTGAGTTGGAGGAAAAGATTTTGGCCAGCATATTGGCTTTTTCCTCTGATGTTGTGGCTAAGTGAGTATCTATCGTTCTCCATTGAAAATTGTGTTTCTCAATCTAATTTTTTGTACTGTAAAGCGCTGTATTGAACTCGAAGGACCAAATGTTGGTTTTTCTATATGTATGACTGTTTCGGTTTCGCAAAAAACCTCTTTTTCTTTTATTCTAATTTTTATTATTTGTTCAGAACATTTTATTTTTATTTTTTAAAACTCATATTTTGGGTTACAATTGGGTATAATTGGGTTGTAGTTTTACTCAATAGGTTAAGTTAAATTTAAAACTTACAAACTAGCTATAAACTATCAATTTGGCATAGTTTAATATTTAAATTCCAAACGCATTTAATAATATATTTCTAATTTTAATTCAATCCTCATATTACTACCGCCCTCTGCATATTTTAATTTAAATCGCGTTTTTATTATTTTTAATAAAATTAGAATTCTAAATTCTTTTTATTAGAAGTGATGCGATTTTCCTATAGAGGGCGAAGAAACACGCCGCAAAAACGACAGAACCTAAAAGTCGGTCGCCATACACACACGCTCTCGATCGGAATATTTTGAACGATCAACGCTTTTATAAAAAATGGTGAACTCTAAAAACCATTAAATTCCTCTAAAACTCCAAACATTGAAACTCGGGAGTGCTGGACCGCTATAGAAGACTTCTGGCGAATCTGGTGCACCAGTTGGAAGAGATCAAGACATCACCGGTAAGTCCCTCTCCTATAAGATCGCATCATTAATATTTTTCTATTATTTCGCTCTTAAATAGTCAACATATACCAATATTATTTTTATGTCTCAATTAAATTTCACTTCAGAAAGGTACGAATTCGCGTGCGTTCCTATACCCTTCAAATGAAAGCGAAGGACTTGTTTAAATACAGTCCACTAGGTAACCCACAAATTTTTGAGCTATCGGAGTGAGACATATTTTTGATCACTTCGATCGCCGGATTTTGATTTTTATTAGTTTGAAATTAAAAAATCATCCTTTCTAAAGTGAAACGCAGGTAATATTGGTAATAACATGAGGACTGTTTTTTACAAGAATTTTTAAATTTTAAAATATAAATTTATTTACTGCTCGTGTAGTAGGTAACGCCATATCAGTTTTTTTTATAAAATCCTTGGTCTCGACAGGCTAACAAAAAAGGTTTATTCGGTTGTTTTGGATCACTGATCTGAGGTCACCTCGCTATAAAGATAAACGCATATATTTTCAGGAATTCTTTCTGTGGCATACTGAAAAAATGACTACGTTTATATCGCTTCTATAAATATTTTTAAAAAATTATAAAAATATTTTTAAATTATTTTGGCTTTTAAAATAGCTTTGATTTACAGTTTAATTTTAATAAACGCTTTTTATAAACGCTTTTTATAAACGCTTTTGATATTCGCTTTTAATATACGCTTTTATTATAATACAAAATGGCAGCTGAGAAAATCAAGAAAATTAAAGTTTTTCGAGATATGGAGGAATCCAATGTTAATGAAATTTTAGCAGTAGCCCTAGAAGCTAAAACTGACGCCACAAAACGCAATACTTTTAAAATTCGCTTTGAAGAACTTGAAGATATTCGCGCGGAGTTTTCAAAAAAGCATTCTACTTTGCTAAATGAAATTTTTGCTGATAAAAATGAAGTCGAATCAGCTAGGAAAAAACTTCACGATTTTCAGAAAAGTGTCACGCAAATTCAAGAAATTTTTAATGATCTTTTTCAAACTTCTGCACAGGCTTCTAGTGGCAATCGCCGTCTTACCATGAATCCACATTCTCCGGGTGGTTCGCAACAAAATGACAATATGTCTTATCATTTACCGAGGATCGATTTAATTAAATTTAATGGAGAATTGAATCAATTTCCAGCTTTTTATGATTTGTTTAAAAGCTTGATTCACGACAATCCAAATATTCCAAATATGCAAAAATACTCTTTGCTTGTTACAAATTTGGAAGGTCCTCCAAAAGAATTGGTCACTCAATTACCCCTCTCAGACGCGAATTATCCTATTGCTTTTGAACAATTAGTAAAACGCTATAAAAATGATCGCCTCTTAGCCCAAACATTAGCCATTGAAAACGCTCCAAAAGTTAATTCTGAAGACCCTTTAGCTCTCAGAAATCTACTTGAGATTTTTACAAAAAATCTCGAGGCTCTTAAAACAGTTGGGTTAGAACCTGATTTTTGGGATTTTATTTTAGCGCAAAAACTGCTTAAATCGGATGACCATAATATTCAAACCCGCTTTGAAGTTTTTCACGGAAAAACTACGGAAATTCCTTCCTATAGGAGTATCTACAATTTCTTTGATCAACATTGCAACGCTCTTTTTACTGTAAACGCTAGTTCCTCATTTAATATGGAAGTTTCTCTTAGAAATAAACCCGCAAAATCGCAAAATAATAATTTTAAAACGCAATCCACGCATCAATATAACACGCGACAATCTCCACGTGCCTTTTTTGGTACAAATAATTCGCCGCAAAATCAAACCCCTCAAAAATTAAAATGCCCTATTTGCTCAAGCGATCACGCTTTAAGTTTATGTCCAAATTACGTTTCTAAGTCTCCTCAAGAAAGATTTAATTTTCTGAAGGATAAAAAATGGTGCATAAATTGTACTTCTAATATGCATCGCACTTTCCAATGCAAAAGCACACATTCATGTCGATTTTGCCGGAAACGACATCACAGTTCTTGTCACTTTAATACTCTCGATATAAACGCACCCACTGCCACTGAAACAATTTCAGGCGTCGCGACGTCCAGCAGCGAAGCGCGCATACAGCAACAACCAACGGTCGAAAATTTCCAAAATAACGGTGGTGCATGCTATTCGTCTTATATGAATAATTCCGCTGTACTTTTATCAACCGCGATTTTTGAAATCAAAGATGTTAGAGGAAATTTTCAGACTGTTAGGGGAGTTTTGGATACTGGGTCGCAGCTCCTCCTTATCCTTGAAATGTGCAAATAAATTAGGGTTACCCCGCGTATACGTGACTACTGAAGTCCAGGGGATTGGTGACACGCATTTACAGTCAAAATTGGGTTCTGTAAATTTAATTATCAGGCCTTGTAATGACACGCAAACTTTATCGGTTAATACTATAATTTTGCCGCAAATATGCTCTTCAGTTCCTAGCAGTGAGATTAAAATAAATGACTGGAAAATAGTTAAAAATTTGAATCTCGCGGACCCGAACTTTTATAGACCGGGAGCTATTGACATTTTAATCGGAGCTGATTTGTTTCCTTATATAATTCAAGATGGACGAATTTTTGGAAATAATCAGGAACCGATTGCGCTAAATACCATTTTTGGATATATTTTAATGGGAAAAGTTAATTCTCTCGCTACGCAGCAAATTTCACAATCATTTTTTTGTCAAATTTCAAATAAAATGCTAAATGATTCGCTTATAAAATTTTGGGAAATAGAAAATATCCCTGAAACGAAACGTATTCTTTCACCTCAAGATGATATGTGTGAAAAAATATTTCAAAATACGGTATCTCGTAATGATGAAGGCCGCTATACTGTAACTCTTCCTTTTCGCGATAATATTGAACCGATTTTTCCAAATAGTCGTGATCTTGCGCTAAAGAGGTTTCTCTCGCTAGAAAGAAGGTTAATAAAAATGCCGGAAACTTATAAAAAATATTCCGATTTTATGGAAGACTATTTAACACTTGATCACATGGAATTAATCGAAAACCGGGAAGTTACAGAAAAAAGTTATTACATTCCTCATCATCATATTGAACGCCCTGAAAGCTTATCAACTAAGCTTCGAGTCGTTTTTAATGCGAGTACAGTTATGCAATCAAATAACCAAAACCTCTCCTTAAATGATACTCTTTACGCTGGTCCTAAATTGCAAAAGGACATTTGCAGCATTTTACTTAATTTTCGATTACACGAAGTAGCTCTTTGTTGCGACATTTCTAAAATGTTTCGTGGAATCTTAATTGCACCTCAGCACCAGGATTATCAAAGAATCCTGTGGCGTTCCAATAACTCTGAACCTATTCGCGATTATCGTTTAAAAACTGTGACATACGGTACTACCCCCGCTCCTTATTTAGCTCTTAGAGTTTTACAGCAAATGGCTGAAGATGAAAAACAAAATTTTCCTCGCGCTTCTCAAGTCTTAAGGTCTGACAATTTTGTCGATGACTTTGTAACTGGCGCTAGCTCTGTACAAGAAGCTATTTCGCTTCAAAAAGAGCTATCTTGTTTGCTTAACTCTGGAGGCTTTAAGCTTCATAAATGGGCTAGTAATAACAAAAAAGTTTTAGAACACTTGTCTGTACCCGATATAAACCCAACCGCGCTTTCTTTAGATACCGACGAGACCACTAAAATTTTAGGTCTTAGATGGCAGCCTTGTTCTGATTATTTTTCTTACTCGGTAGAACCATTGAGTCGCGAATGTACCAAACGCAATATACTTTCTGAAATTTTTAAAATATATGACCCTTTAGGTTGGCTCGCGCCAGTAACCATTTTAATAAAATTTCTAATTCAAGAATTTTGGAAACTTAAATTAGACTGGGATTCCGAAGCTCCTGTTGAAATTATTCGACTTTGGGAACTTTATAAATCGGAACTACCCTTACTCAAAGATTTTCGCTTGCCTAGATTTATAAATATTTTTTCTGGTAATGCACGCATTGAAATAATCGCATTTTCGGACGCTAGTAATAAAGCTTATGCCGGAATAGTATATTTACGCGTTATTTACAGAAATGAAATATCAGTTTACCTTTTATGCTCTAAAACTAGAGTTGCTCCTCTCAAATTTACAAGTATTGCAAGACTTGAATTAGCCGCTTGTAATCTTTTAGCTGATTTAGTTCACTTTGTTTTAACCACTTTTAAGTCCCGCTTGAAAATACATCAAGTTTTTGCTTTTAGTGACTCACAAGTAGCACTTTCTTGGATAAGAGCGCACCCTTCTAGGTGGAAAACGTTCGTTCAAAATCGTGTTTCACAAATTCAAGATAAACTACCACCCAAAAATTGGTCATACATCTCAACGTCACAAAACCCCGCAGATGTTGCTTCAAGAGGAGTTTATCCCAGTGAATTAATTAATCACAAATTATTTTTTAACGGCCCTGATTTTTTGAGACAATCTTATGAATACTGGCCTAAAGACTGTGAACTAAATGACTCTCCTGAAACTCTTTTAGAGGAGAAATTATTGCCTAATTTAACTTTAGTTGCAACGCAAAATACAGCTCCTAATTTTTTGGACACGCTTTTAATGGAAAACTCTAATTTTTCTAAAATGTGTAGAGTTTTGGCCTATATTTTACGCTTTTTAAATAATACATTTTTCTTAAAACCGCCTAATTTAAAATTTAATGAAGATTTTCTGACATTTGTTGAAATAACAAACGCAATTCATTTACTCATAAAAAATGAACAGTCAATTTATTTCTCAGAAGAAATTCACGCTTTAAAAAACAACTTAAAACTAAATAAATCAATGCAAAAATTAAATTTATTTTTGGATCCTCACGATTTAATCAGAGTAGGGGGCAGATTGCATCACTCCTCTCTGCAATATGACAAGAAACATCAAATTTTATTACCACGCAAGAGTAAACTCACCCTCATGATTATCGAACATTTCCATATAAAATATCTTCATGCAGGAGTGAGGACGGTACATTTTTTGCTTAGTCAATTGTACTGGATCATGGCCGCAAAACGCGAAATTGCACGTTTTATCAACATGTATAATATGTTTTAAATGCAATCCTAAGTCGGTTCAGCCTCATGGGTTCATTACCGTTTCCCCGCGTATCTCAGTTGAGAGCATTTTTGCACACCGGTGTTGACTACGGAGGTCCAATAAATATAGTCATGAGTCGACATCGTGGAAATCGTACTATAAAGGCTTACATATGTCTGTTTGTTTGCCTAAGTACTAAATGCATTCATATAGAAATAGCAAGCGATTTGACCGCTGATTGTTTTATTGCTGCGCTTCGCAGATTTGTTGCGCGCCGAAACTACGTATCCGATTTGTATAGTGATAATGCAACTAACTTTTTCTCAGCTAACCGCAAGCTTTTACAGCTCGATTCTACGCGTCCCATTAAATGGCATTTTATCCCGAGTAATAGTCCAAATTTTGGAGGACTTTGGGAGTCAGGAATCAAGTCAGTTAAAAAACACTTGATCCGCTTAATAGGACATCAAATATTAACCTTCGAAGAACTATACACTGTAACTTGTCAAATCGAAGCTATTTTAAACTCGCGTCCTCTCACTGAAATTTCTAGCGATACAAATGATATTTCCGCGCTGACCCCAGGTCACTTTTTATCTCTGGAACCGCTAAGCGCCGTTCCTGACGCAAACTTTATTGATATTAAAATAAATCGTCTCACGCGTTGGCAGCTCCTCCAACGAATCCACCAAGATTTTTGGAGACGCTGGCAACAAGAGTATCTCCATACTCTACAACAAAGGAGTAAGTGGTTGGAACCCACTTCAACTCCTGAAGTTGGACGCTTAGTTATAATTAAAAACGATTTATTACCGCCCCTTCAGTGGCAACTCGGCAGAGTGGTTGAAATTTTTCCCGGTAAGGATGGGATAAATCGAGTAGCCTCTGTCAAAACCAAGGATAGTTTGTTAAAGAGACCAATCTCTAAACTGTGTCCTTTACCTATTGGCCCCTTGGAAAATGCATAGCATTTTCGGCCGCCAGTATGTTTCGGTTTCGCAAAAAACCTCTTTTTCTTTTATTCTAATTTTTATTATTTGTTCAGAACATTTTATTTTTATTTTTTAAAACTCATATTTTGGGTTACAATTGGGTATAATTGGGTTGTAGTTTTACTCAATAGGTTAAGGTAAATTTAAAACTTACAAACTAGCTATAAACTATCAATTTGGCATAGTTTAATATTTAAATTCCAAACGCATTTAATAATATATTTCTAATTTTAATTCAATCCTCATATTACTACCGCCCTCTGCATATTTTAATTTAAATCGCGTTTTTATTATTTTTAATAAAATTAGAATTCTAAATTCTTTTTATTAGAAGTGATGCGATTTTCCTATAGAGGGCGAAGAAACACGCCGCAAAAACGACAGAACCTAAAAGTCGGTCGCCATACACACACGCTCTCGATCGGAATATTTTGAACGATCAACGCTTTTATAAAAAATGGTGAACTCTAAAAACCATAAAATTCCTCTAAAACTCCAAACATTGAAACTCGGGAGTGCTGGACCGCTATAGAAGACTTCTGGCGAATCTGGTGCACCAGTTGGAAGAGATCAAGACATCACCGGTAAGTCCCTCTCCTATAAGATCGCATCATTAATATTTTTCTATTATTTCGCTCTTAAATAGTCAACATATACCAATATTATTTTTATGTCTCAATTAAATTTCACTTCAGAAAGGTACGATTTCGCGTGCGTTCCTATACCCTTCAAATGAAAGCGAAGGACTTGTTTAAATACAGTCCACTAGGTAAACCACAAATTTTTGAGCTATCGGAGTGAGACAATGACTATATCTTAACTATTTTGCAATCAAAACTATTTTTATATAAATTCAAATTCTATATTTTTTTGACTATTCCAAACCATCAATCAAAAATTAACTATCAAAAAATAGCAACAAATTATAAAGTGATTAATCAAATATCAAACTACAAAGTGATCAATCTAACAGACGCTTTTTGTTATATTGCTTTGTAATCATAGTGGTTGCACTCAAACCAATTGTTTGCATCTGCTCCTTTATGGCGCAGCAAATGCATTTTTAAACAGGACTTCCGTTGGTTATTGAGACTTATTTAATGCTGCAGCATATGTGTCTTAATAGAGATCTTTTGCAGGCACTCCATAAGATAGCTTTATCCTTTATTAATGTGACACAATTTTTATTTGCGTTATTTTTGTTATCTGTCAAAAGTTTGTGTTTTGTAGGCTAGGGAAAAACTGAAAAACTAATACCAGTGAAATATAATTATGTCTGTGTACTTCTTCTTTTTCTTTTTTTACACACTTCACAGAACATTGATGACTTTTGCTTAGATGGTGAACACTGTTGTCAAACAACACATCTAGCAGTTTTGATAAAAAATTACTTTCAATAATTGGCATAATATTAAATCTGTGGATTACTTTGCATTGGTAGCTCTTGAAATAATTATATCAAAAATATTTTAAAATTAAATTACATTTGTCATAATGTTATATGGGCACCACTGTCTCTAAATAAAGGAACTAGTAGCCTGTGTTACTCGAACACAAGTAAGGTCAAATAAAGTTCAAAGTGGGTAACTGCGCATTCCTAAAATAAAGGATAAGTAAAAAATGTCCCAAATATGAGCCTTCCGAATTGTTTTGTAATCACAGTTGTTGCATTTCAGCCTTATTTAAACCAATTGTCTGCTCCTTTATGGCGATGGATGGCGTAACGAAAATGCTTTAAAATGAAACTTATGTTTAATATTGTAATTACACTGGTTGCATTTAAAACAATCCATTTTATCTGTTATTATAGGTCCTGCAACTTTTTTAAACTGAATCATCTGTGTTACACAGTATGCTCTTTTATGCAGCACTAATGCCCCTTCCAAGCAAACATTTGTTATTTTCATTGTAAAACATAACTTATGTTCGGGAAAAATAATTTAAAATTTGATGAATTTTTTTTACAAATTGTCCATTTTATGAAGCTTTTTGTAATATTGCTTTGTAATCAAAGCGCTTGCATTCAAACGAATTGATTGCTATACAGAGGAAATTTTGCAGCAGTTTTGGGGACTCTCTCTGTAAACTCCGGTCTGGATAAACTAAATTTATTATAATTTTATTATTTTCTCGAAGAGTGTGAGTGTGTATATATGTGTGAGTCTATTTTAATGTCGAGTTTTATCTTTATTTTATTTAGTTTTTTACTTTGACATTGTTAATGTTATTTGATACCTAACTATTATAATAAAAGCATCAAAACTGTCAAAATAAATTGTTACAAAGTTTGTTGAAAAAGATTGATTGCATCTGCATTGCAAATTTATGCAGGCCTCCATTAGGTAGCTTTATCCTTTATTAATGTGACATTAAACGACATGTGTCACGTGATCCTTTATTTATCTGTCAAAAGTAAAATTAAATCTTCGGATTACCCGCATTGGTAGCTCTGGAAATAACTGTCTGGTATCAAAAATATTTAAAATTTACATTACATTTGTCATAACGTTATACGAGCGGAAACACTGTCTCTAAATAAAGGAACTAGTAGCCTGCGTTATTCGAACACAAGTAAGGTCGAATATTATCATTTAGTCAGGGATAAAGTTCAGAGGTAACTGCGAATGCCTCAAATAAAAAATAAGTGAAAAATGGGACATGCTAAAAGTCCCTAATGTGAGCCTTAATGTTTTGTAATCACACTTTGCACTTTACCCTTATTTAAACCAATAATTGTCTGCTCCTTTATAGCAATGGATAGCTTAACGAATGTGCTTTAAAATAAAACGTGTTTGGGATTGTAATCACACTGGTTGCATTTAAACCAATCCATTTTAATTTGCTATTATAGGTGCTGTAGGAAATATGTTTAACGTAATTATCTGTATTGCTTTGTAATCATACTAGTTACATTTAAACCAATCAATTGCATCTGGTCTTTTATGCAGCAGCAATGCCCTTTTCAAGCAAACATTTTAAAACATTTTTGATTTTGATTGTAAAGCATAACCTAAGTTCGGGAAAAATGATTTAAAATTTTATGACAAATAGTTCATTTTATTACGCTTTTTGTGATATTGCTTTGTAATCATAGTGGTTGCATTCAAACCAATTGATTGCATCTGCTCTTTATGGCACAGCAAATGCTTTTTAAACAGGACTTCCATTGGTTATTGAAATAACTTTGGTGCTGCAGCATATGTCTCTTAATACAGATCTTTTGCAGGCACTCCATAAGCTAACTTTATCCTTTATTAATGTGACATTAAACGACAGATGTCACGTGATATTTATAAGTCCAATTTTTACCTTTTGCAGACACAATTTTTATTTGTGTTATTTTTGTTATACATAATTTATCTGTCAAAAACCTGTGTTGTGTTCTGTAGGCAAAATTAAGAAAAATGTTCAGAAAACAACTAGGGAAAAACTGAAAATCGCCAAAAAATATGATATGAACAGTGTACTCTTCTTCTTTATTTTTACACACTTCACAGAACATTGATGACTTTTAACTAGTTGCTAAACACTGTTGCCAAACAACAACACATTTTATCTACCAGTTTTTATAAAAAATAATTTTCAATAATTGGCATAAAATTAAATCTGCGGATTACCCCGCATTGGTAGCTTTTGAAATAATTGTATTGGTATCAAAAATATTTTAAGTTTACATTAAATTATGCCATAACGTTATATGTCCGGCAACACTGTGTCTAAATAAAGGAACTAGTAGCCTGCGTCATTCGAACACAAGTAAGGTCAAGCATTATCCAAATCCATATGCTTTAAATAAAGGCTACGTGAAAAATGTGACATGCAAAAGGTCCCAAATATGAGCCTTCTGTATTGTTTTGTAATCACACTTATTGCATTTCAGCCTTATTTAAATCAATTGTCTTTATGGCGATGGCGGTTTAAAATGGAACTTATGTTTGGTATTCTAATTACACTGGGTGAATTTAAACCAATCCATTTTCTGCTATTATAGGTGCCGCAGCAATTTTTTTAAACCGAATTGTCTGTGTTGCTTTGTAATCACACTGGTTACATTTAAACCAATCGATTGCAAAATAAGCAGCAATGCGATTTCCAAGCAAACATTTGTTATTTTTATTACAAGCTTTTATTTAACTTCACCTGTATGTATCTATGTATGTATACAGGGTGTTCCTTAAAGGTTTGCGAATATTTAAGGAGGTGATTCTACAGTAAAAAATAATGATAATTTTTCGTATAAACTATGGTCGAAAAATACACCGTTATAAAAATACAGGGTGTTAAAGTTTTCAAAAAAAATTGAAATTTATTAATAATTTCGAAATCATTTTATTCAAATTTGGCACATAACCATAAATGTCTAAGGCGCATATTTTCCAAGAAGAAAATGATTGTTAACTTCGACAGTGGCGTGCGTACGGGCACTAGCTTTTTTATTTTTACAGAAAAAAATAGTACGCTACTGGTTTTTTTCAAAAAAGTTTAACTTTTTGAATTATCCACTTAATTCGAAAGAAAAAAAGCCTCTTAATTTTTTTCTCTACAGGGCGTCGTTCTTGAGTAAAAAAATAAAAACCGTTGTTCTGCAAAAGCAAAATAATGTGACCATTTAAAGAATACAATTGATCAAGTTGCCTTAGAAATATCTCGATTTAATTCAAATTTAGTACGTAATAATAGGCTATTAAGATGCGTTTTTCTCAATAAAAAAATAATGTTTAGCTTCATCAGTGGCGTGCGTACGGGTACTAAATTTTAAATTTTTAAAGAAAAAGTAGTACGCCACTGGTTTTTTTTCAATATGGCGGATTCAAAATGGACGATTTAATGTCAAGTTTTTCTGATTACTTTCAACTGACTTCCACGTATCCGATTGACTTCAAATTTCGCATACCGTTATAGTTCCGATGAAAATTCAATAATGTGGTATAACTGACTGTCTACCTCACCCCTAACCTGGTGGGCGGAGAGGGGGTAAAATTTTAGTTTGTTGAATTTCCACCAAAATTGGTATCTGGGAGTTTTTGAGAATATGGATTACGAATTTTTGATCTGATTACAAAAATTCAATATGGCGGATTCAAAATGGACGATTTAATGACGATTTTTATTGATTACTTTCAACTGACTTCCACGTAGGTATCTGATTGATTTTAAAATTCACATGCTCTCCCACTAAAAAGGGGAGGGGGGCGTAGAAGAGGTAAGGCTTTAGTTTGTTCGATCTCCAGCAAAATTAATTAATCCTTGCGTATAATGATCATAATAATAACGACAGTTTTAGCATATGTCGCCTTTGTTGGACGGCCTTTTCATCGAAGACTTAGATATTTTAAAATTGACAGACAAAATTTCGTGCAATATCGATGCGCAAGCTGAAATGCATAGACATAGACAAATCTAAAAATTAAAAAATAAATTTACAAAAAAAACTTTTTGAAAACAAGCTTTTATAAAATGGACTAAAAAGCATAAAATAATTTTTTGAGTGTTCTGATATCATAATAATAAAAGCGATGGGCGTATTTAATATTAGGTAAATGCCTTTCCATGCGCATTTGGTGGATCGTCCACAACCGATGATGGGCCTACTCTTCTTTTTCAATGTGACAAAATAAATCGACACACAGCTCGTCGCGGATGATCTGCCTAATATGAAGCAGGCGTAATAATGTCCATCCATATCAGAAAAATGTAAGAGTTGCTTAAGTAGGGTTGGGTTGGGTTGGGTTGGTTTAAATTGTTTTCACTTAACTTCGAGTTAACAAGGCTAAAACAAAAACGGGTAAATCTCCTTTAATACGCCCATCGCTTTTATTATTATGATATCAGAACACTCAAAAAATTATTTTATGCTTTTTAGTCCATTTTATAAAAGCTTGTTTTCAAAAAGTTTTTTTTTGTAAATTTATTTATTTTAAAATATAAAACTTAAGTTTGGGAAAAATTCTTTAAAATTTTATGACAAATGGTCCACTTTTTGTGATATTATGACGAGTAGACCTGTATCTAATTGGTTAAAATTTGTTGACAATTTTAAATAAGGCAACAAAGATGTATGAATGGTGAATGCATCTTTGGTCATACCTAGATTTTACAGAAACTGTTTAAAAATGCTTGGCAACTTTTTTTAAACAGTGATTGATTTTGAAAAAATGTCCGTTAATTTTTTCAAGAAAAAGATTAAGCTGAGGTTTCCCATTCTGCCCTGTCGATTCTTCGACATTCTTATTCCCGTATTCTTCTTGTCATTTTTTACATCGTCCATCCACCTTTTTCGTGGCCAAAAATCGCAAGTGCGCGAGACAATAGGCAAATATTAGCGACGAACCGTTCGTTTATTCGTTCTCTTCGTTTAAAAGCCAAAATCAAACAGAGAACATTTAACCAAGAAATGTCAAAATATCATGTGTCTATTTTTAGGTTAAGTTAGTTTTAGGTTTAAGTTCGGGTTAAATTTGAATAACTGTTCTTTTTAGCTAGATTTCGCCCTTTCAGAGTTGTTCTTGTTAAGCAAAACAAATCCTGAATAAAGACCTTATTTATTTATGTATGTTCATTGTTCTTTTAACCAAAGATAATCTACCTCCAGAGCAGGGTTATTATTAGTTAATAAAACAATGAAAATGCATAATTTTTGACGTTTCTTGGTTAAACGCTATCTGTTACATTCTCGCATTTAAACGAAGGGAACGAGTAACCGAACGGTCCGTCGCTAATATTTAACTAATAAGGAATATGATCTAAGTGGTCCTAGGCAGAGATAGCCAACCGCGTGCAACAAATGAAAAGGTGCCAAGCGAAGGCATTGCGTCGATAGAACTGGCGACATAGCACTCAGCTTGGCGTGTAAGTACGGTCGGCAACTCTTTTAATGTCATCTTACAATTGCATAAAGTCTAGAAAGCCTGGAATTTCAGTAAACTTTAAAAACTGCTAAAGAAAATGATTTATTAAATAATTATTATACTTATTTGAATCAATGCGGCGTTGCCAAACAACGTACTGTTATTTTGTATTCTACAAACGTGAAAGAAATAAGTTCTATTTTAATATTTAATCTAATCAATTTACGTGTTGTGAGTTAATTAATCCTATCAAGATCAGGGGTTGGGTATCCTGATGTTTTTACGTTATTTTTATATGATTTTAGGTTCGTATTTTTGTAACCAAATATTAATGTAGTCTTCAATTATTCGATTGCGATTGTAATTATTATAATTAAAATACAAAAGCAACAACTATATACACTAAAACAATATAAATTAAAGTTATTATAACAAGAAAACAAAACTGAGCTTGCATACTGTTTTAAACACATAATTCATTTTAAAATTCCAAATAAAAAAAATGAGTTTTCTACTTTAAACTTTACATTTTTCGCAATCTATACAGGGCTTGACATTAATTATGTTTTAGAAGACGACATGGGCATTGACGTACTAGACTGGTATTTAAACAAATTTTGTTGTATATATTTTTGGCATTTTTTTTGCTGTGAGAATAGTTACTCTCAGAAAAAGTCTATGCAGCATATTTTAACAAGTCTATACTCTAAAAGACACCGATGTTTTTTTTTCAAATGGGAGCGTTAAAAATTTTAACTTTTTAATCATTTTTAGATATTTAAATAAGCTTGTCATAAAAACAGTGCTAGAAAAATGTTTATGTAAATATATTTTGTTTGTAATTAAAAAAGAAACAAAAAATATTCAATTTTCTTATTTTTTTTTTTTTTAGAATAAATGTCACCTCTTTCATAGGTTGTATGTAAAATTTCAAAATTTTTATCATTTATTATTTAGATTCGACCAAAAAGTAAACTGTGTTTTGCGTTTGTTGCACAATTTTAAAAAGCACTATTTGTGTCTAGCAGCAAAAAAAACTTTATGCTTCTTCGCCAAAAAGGCAATATTCGCCTTGCAAAAGCAATTTTGAAGTAATTGCACAGACTAGTTAAACTAAAATCTAGGCAACGACCGACTCAACTATACCGACAGGTGGGATCTTTTTGTGTCATGGCACTACCTTATTTTTCAACAAAAACACGTTTTTTATTTTTAAAACATCTGCATGCAGTGGATCACACTCCGAATCGATAATGCGCGACGCCTGGCTGGCTCGCTGCCTGTCGTTGAGATGCAGAGTAAGTGGGGGTGGAGTGTGTGCTGTTGTCTGCCGGCGTCGTCGAATAGAGAGATTTTTACCAGTGGCCTATATGAGCGACAGAGTTGGACAATTTTTACATTGTTTAATGAAAAGAGTCAATTAAAATCAATTTACTCTGCATATTGTTCTATTTTTTTGTGAAAATTAATAAAATTAGCGTCTTAAAAAACTCTTTTAATAGTTTTTCGCTAAAGGAAACTTCTTTGTAAATACCTATACCTAAAGACTCCCCATGGACCTATGACAAACTAATGGTACGTTAAATTATTATTTAAATTATTTCAACAGAATTTTTATAAATTTTGAGACACTTCATGGTGTTATTTGGGTAGGTCTGGGATAGTTTTTTAAAAAGACAAGGGTTGAAAACCCTAAAACTAGGAAACCTATAATAGAAAACTGTGCGCTCTGGGTGTCCGCCATTAAAAAAATTGATCGGCATGTTTTTTTACGAATTTTGGACAAAAATTTGACGTAGCACCCCGATTTTTTTTTTTACTGGCTATTAAAATTCTGGCACTACCATGTTGAATGGGCACGAACCGCCACTGGTTTCTAGTCAATACCCATATCATATCTTTTCTAATAAACACTATATTCAAAACGTAAACAAGATCTGTCAAACCCTGTTCAAATAAACATCTACATGATACCTAATATTTCAAACTCTTTGGTGGCTCATAATCGGGATCCTGCTCTTCCTGCGCAGCCGCCTCCTCCATTTGTTTAAAAGCTTGGATGGTTGCGTTTTTGGGTAGTACCGACGTCATGGTAAATTTAATCGGTACCGGCTTGGGTTTGCAAAGCACGTTGGTTTTTAGCTGTTGTTCGAGATCCATAGATGGCTCCACCTGTGATGGGGATGACTTGGGGATTGCATCTGGGGGAAGCTTGACTGTGCTTAGCCTAACGGAAAATTAAATCGCATTGACCTCTAACCAGGGCTATAGGTCAATGGCAACATTATCGTTTTTGAAATTCACAAATTTCCTCTACTTCTCAATAGTCCACAAAATACCGGTCTATTTTTTAGGTGATGAGCTAACTAACCACTTTTATGTTAGCCCACGGATAGAAAAACGTTAAAGGCAATGAATGGACTGTAAATATTATTAATTAATGATATCGCGAGCAAACATAAATATATTGATATGATTTTACGAAATAATCAAAATGTCCATAGGTAAAATTGTTGGAACCACACAACGGTAATCAAAGACAAGCACTCACCTCCTGCGCAATCAAGTTCTCCTCGTTCCCAGGGGCCCCCGAATGGTTCTAATGATGTCACCACGTAGCTGAAGGGTTGAAGTTTCCAGTTCTATGCTTCAGTACACAAAAATCGAGCACTTTCAGGTGTAGATATTTAAAATAGTTGGAGACCGAAAATTAACACGCCTTTTTCTCTTGGCGATTGACAATGATCCAATTTATGGTGGGGTTAAATTCTCAGGGGAGAAAAATGGAATGTATTTTCATAGGAAAACTTACGGTTGCGTTTCTTCTCAACAGCTTGACGGCCGTCCTCGACGTTCCAACAATCGTATTATGGAAAGGTTGGAGAAGGATTATTTACACTCCCGTAAATTATATAAAAATAAAAAAATAGTAAAAGAAAAAAAAGGATTCTAATTTTTATATCGTTCGCGCCGTAGGTATGGGTTTTTATCTGTATGCTACGATCGACGTTTTATTTTGCACGTTAGAGCATAAGGGGCATACCCATGCATGAAGCCACGACCCTCATTTAATTCTTATTGTTCCTCTCCCGGGTAGACAGGATTTCGGAAACTGCGCATGCGTCAAATTTTGGTGGTTTTGGAACATACTCCGTTACGTCACTACATTATTTAACAATTGTCAAAAATTAAGGGTTATGTCTATTATTTTTTTTCTAAACACTAGTTGATTGGGTGAAAATTTATTAAATTGTGGATTAAAATTGTAGTTTTTCCAAAATTAATTGTGCAGATTTATTGTGGACACCACACACCTATCAAATGGCACTCCCTTACTTCCCCCGGGCATTTTTCCACACACCGCAATTTTCACAGAAAAAAACATAATTTTACACGACAAACGCAAAACACCGCAAAATGTAAACAACAAATAAGGCGTCTACACAAACAGCAGCTATGTGCCAATGTGACAACACACACCAAATACGTTAGAGCATAAATACAAAAAAAATCGAAAGGTGAAGCACTGATAGCTTGCCTTGAAAACAATGGCAAATTTAAGTCGTGTGTTTAGTCATATAGACACAGCTGCTGTGTGGATAGACGCCATATTTGTTGTTTATTTACATTTTGAGGTCATTTGCGTTTGCTGTGTAAAGTTATGTTTTTTTCTGTAAAAATGGAAAGTAAGTCACGCAAAATATGTGCGGTTGCCATTCCATAGGTAGATATTTCTCTTTATAATTTTTTATCAAAGTGAAGAGTGGTTTATAGATGCCATTAAACACATTCATGGTATCTGCACAATTAATTTTAGAAAAACTACAACTTTAATCGACAATTTAATAAATTTTTACGCTTTACGTAGATTTGCAGAAGGCATATGATAGTATACCACTAAATCTACTTTGGAAAGCGTTGGAAAAGACAAACATAAGCGTACAACTAATTAAGGCCATCAAAGAGTTATACCGCAATAGTAAGGCAAAAGTTAAAATAAAAGCAAAACTAACCAAAGGCTTTCAAGTAAATAAAGGTCTTAAACAAGGTTGCTGTATCTCGCCTACGCTCTTCAAGATATATTTGGAACAGGTCCTTAAAGTCTGGAAGAGAAAATGCCAAAACATGGGAATTCCGTTGAATGAAACCACCTTGTATACTTTATGTTTCGCCGATGATCAGATAGTGATGGCTCAGGATTATGACGACCTCGAATATATGACACGAAAACTAATAGAAGAGTACAATAAGTGGGGACTAGAGGTTAATATCAATAAGACAGAGTATATGTGTATTGGTGGAACGAAACAGGATCTAATCTTAAATACTGGGCAGCGAATTCAGTCCTGTGATGAGTATAAATACTTGGGTCTAAAAATTACAGCTGACGGAACACTAGACAAAGCTATAAAAGATAGAAACGTACAAGGAAGAAAAGCAATAACTTTATTAAATGGAATAATTTGGGACCAAAGTATATCAAAACATAACAAAAAGCTTATATATAACACCATTGTAAAAAGTATTATTACATACGGCTCAGAAGTATGGCCAATCAAAGATAGAACAGAAAAAATGCTTTCCGCTACGGAGATGGACTATTGGAGAAGAGCAGCAGGGAAATCAAAAAGAGAAAGAGTTACCAATCAAAGAATAAGAGAAATTATGACAGTGGGTGAACGTACTCTAGTGGATGATATAAGAACAAAACAACTGGTGTGGTACGGCCATGTACAAAGAATGGATGATGGAAGACTGCCTAAACAAATATTACAATGGAAACCAACTGGCCGAAGAAAACGAGGAAGACCAAGGAGAAGCTGGAGAGAAGGAATAGATAGTGAAATAAGAATAAGAGGCCTAGATGATGAATTATGGGCAAACAGAAACGAGTGGAGATTGGGTATCGGAAGACGTAACGTTGTGAAACCGATAAATATATAATAATAAATTTTTACCTAAACAACTAGTTTTTTGGAAAAAAATAATAGACGTAACCATACATTTTTGACAATAATGTAGATGAAACGGAGTATATTCTAAAACCACCAAAACTGACGCATGCGCAGTAACCAAAATCCTGTCTACCCGAAAAAGGAACATTAAGAATCAAATGAGGGTCCTGGCTTCATGCATCGCGTGTGAGAATGCATGGATATGCCCCATATTTATGCTCAAACGTATTTGGTGATGAGTAACAGGCAGAATTTTCATAAATGGCTTTATTTTGACGAGTCGCCTAACTTTTTGCTTTGCGAAAATTCTTCTCTGACAGCGCGCAGGCGCTAAATATGTCAATTTAGTAGCTGTATAAAATTTACTAAGTAGTAACAATTAATTTCTTTGCTGAAATCTGAAAAATTTATGAGAACAAATATAAATAAATGTTTGCCCAACAAATTAGATTCTTTGACAGCCACGTCCTTGACGTAAAACATGTCGATGTAACGAGATCAAAAAAAGCGATTAAAATCCGGCAAATTTTTTATGTTGTGTCTTAAAACATGTGTTTGTTAGTAAGTGGCCACCTTGTCCTGTCCATATCGAATGCTTGGTTTAGTTAGAGACCCTGTATCTATGATTATAAAAAAGATAGAGACATGACAAACCCATCAGTTACTGAAACTCCCTTTTTTTGGTTATAAATTGAATTAAAAATACTTTATTAAAGGTTCATACTTAAGAATCTAACTAAATTTATACTTATTTTTTCATTCGGTTAAAAACTTTTTATGTGGGGTTGAACATAAGATATTTTTATAGAATCATATTTTTAAGCTTAAGAGAAAAAAAACAGTAGCAAAGTACAGTACTTGACACTAGTATCACAATAGAAGGAACATTTCACTAAAATACACAAAAAAACATATATGTACCTAAGAAAAAATGTTTAATTCTAGTTTTAAATTACTTTCCTTTGATATTTTTAATTTGGTAACTTGTTGTATAAAGACACTCCTGAGTAAAGTATGGAGTTTAGACGGGTGAGGGCCTGAAGGGGAGAAGACTAGATATTAAAAAAAAAGTATCCCAAAGTTAAATTCACCCCGTCTGGGAAAACAAACGTTTATTGAACTAAAACAAAGGAAAAAAATCGGCAAGACGCTAGAAGCTTACCTTCTTTCATTTAACAGCAGTTCCACAGTTTCACTCGCGGCACCGCGCCGTGGACTTTCTTGTGGATGGAATTTTGAGCTTAATCTTAAAACACGTGACTTCTTTCAGTGTCTTTTCGGAAGTGGTTTTTCATTAGAAATAAAATTTCGGACCATTGTCTTTATTTATTTTAAAACACGACGTTTCGGTTAGTAAGTATCTCTAACCGTTATCAAGTGTAAACTAAACAATCTAGTCTCTAGGCTACTACTTAAACTACTTGGTGTGCAGTCAGGTGTGACGGCCCGCCCCCTTTTTAATCCTAAGACGCCTGTTTTCCTTAAGGAGTGGTTTCCATATGTTTGGTATGTCCGTGCTTGGTTGACTGAAAACTTCTTTATTCTGCATTATAAACTCAGCTTCAAGAAACTTTCGTTTTCGCCAATGCGACTCCTTATGTAAAACTTTAGTTTCTGACCACTGAATCCTGTGATCATTTGACCATGCATGATCTGCTAAACCGGATTTTTCAATATCCCCTAATTGGGTACTTTTTTGGATGTTCATTTCTCTCTCTAACCTGAAGAGGGCGTTTCGTTTCACCTACATATGATTTACCACACTCACACGGGATTTGGTAAATACATTTCTTATTATTTAAGGGATTGTCTGGTTTTGTTTTAGTTACAAAACTTCTTATCGTATTTCCCGAAGAAAATACTGTTTTTATATCCCTTGAACATATGGAATGTTAATAACACCTAACGGATTATTATTTTGACATTTAGATTGTTTTTAATTTTAAATATCGTTGAGTTTATTAATTTCTCGGAATAACCATTCTGTGGTAAGTCCTTTTTAATGTTGTTAATTTCTGTGGTTAATTCTTCATTATTACTACAAATATTTACGGCTCTTAAATACAAACTTCTTATAATTTCTTGTTTTGTTGCAACAGAATGATTAGACTTAAAATTTAGGTACTGTCCCGTGTGTAGGTTTCCTATATACAGTGGTTTGAATGTTTCTGTCTAATCGTTTGACAAGAACATCCAAAAAAGGTAAGGCCGAATCATTTTCAATTTCCATGGTGCACTTGATTGTTGGTCGAATACCGTTTAAATGGTGTAGAAAATTTTGTAGTTCGTCATCATTTTCCGGCCATATAATAAATGTGTCATCCATGTATCGTAGCCATAGTTTTGGTTTGACTCTTGCTGTGTTGATCGCATGGCCCTCGAACCACTCCATGTAGATGTTTGCTACCACTGGCGAAAGAGATGAACCCATTGGGAGTCCATCATTTTGCGCGTAAAACTTATCTTTCACTTGAAAGTAAGAGTTACGGAGACAGAGCTCCAAAAGATCCATCACCCCCTCCACCGATAGCGTTGTTCTCTCGTGAAGTGTATTGTAATTTGTTTTTAATGATACTGAGTGACTCATTTATTGGCACGTTGGTGTAGAGACTTTCTACATCAAAACTTACAAATCTATCGCCGGGATTTAATTCGATACCTTTTAAAACCTCCACAAAATGTTCCGAGTTTTTGACAAAAGATTCGGACTTACCCTGTAGTGGTTGAATTATGTCCAACAAAAACCTCGACAAAGTGCTGGTCGGTGAGTCCCTGGAGCTGGTAATTGGTCGCAGTGGTATATCCTTCTTATGGATCTTTGGTAATCCATAAAAATGTGGTGCCTTACTGTGGTGTGTAGTCAGGCGGGATCTAACAGCGTCCGGGATATTTTCAGCATACTTCTTCAAAGTCCTGTAGATGCGTCCTTCTATGGTGGTGGTTGGATCTTTGGGTAGTTGCTTGTAGTCTCCTTTCTCCAGAACTTCTTGGATCTTTTTGTCGTAAGTCTCGACATCCATGATCACCGTTGCGTTTCCTTTGTCGGCCGGTGGAATCTTGATTGATTTGTCAGCCTGCAGGTTCTTGATTGCCCGTTGTTCTTGACTGGTGATGTTTGTCTTTTGTTGCTTCTTTCTGTCCAACGTTGTTTTTACTTTATGGCGAAACTCATCAGGTTCGGGTTGAGGTAGACTAACGGTCTCTATTGCCGCAATAATTTCCAGTGTCGGTGTCTGTGCCGGTGCAATGGCGAACTTAAGTCCCTTACTGAGTACCAATTCTTCGTTGGTGCTCAGAGTCCTTTTGGAGATGTTCACTATAGTGCTTGGTGTTGTTGAGTCTGTTCTATCTTGAGTACGTGTCTTTAGTTTCTTAAGTTTTTCTCGGTGAGTTGATCTTATCTTCTGTCGTTCTCTGTTGCACGTACTGTCAATTTTACTCAGTATCGGTTCGTTGTCTTCCTCCCATGTGTGTCGTCTAATTTCGTCAAAACGCTCCTCCATGTCGGCGTTGAAGTTGGCTTTTCTTCGTCGATGGTAACTGATTTGGGATCGGATTAGTGCTTGCCTGGTCCTCTCTAAGATCTTCTTCGTTTTCACTCCCGGAAAGTTGGCTTTTAGGCGAAAACCAACCGGAATGACACCACTGTCGCGCGTCTCGCACAAGAATGAAATGTGTTCTTCTTCCTTTATCACTTTAAGTTTGGTCTTCTCGTAGCCTCTGAAAAAAACTGACTGCACACCAAGTAGTATAAGTAGTAGCCTAGAGACTAGATTGTTTAGTTTACACTTGATAACGGTTAGAGATACTTACTAACTGAAACGTCGTGTTTTAAAATAAATAAAGACAATGGAAGTCCGAAATTTTATTTCTACACAATCATTGTCTACGAGTTTCAAACAAAGAGTTGAAGAACGGTACGGACCCGGAATCAACAATCTATTCAGAGGCTACGAGAAGACCAAACTTAGAGTGATAAAGGAAGAACAACACATTTCACACATGGTCAAATGATCACAGGATTCAGTGGTCAGAAGCTAAAGTTTTACATAAGGAGTCGCATTGGCGAAAACGAAAGTTTATTGAAGCTGCGTTTATAATGCAGAATAAAGAAGTTTTCAGTCAACCAAGCACGGACATACCAAACATATGGAAACCACTCCTTAAGGAAAACAGGCGTCTTAGGATTAAAAAGGGGGCGGGCCGTCACACCTGACTGCACACCAAGTAGTATAAGTAGTAGCCTAGAGACTAGATTGTTTAGTTTACACTTGATAACGGTTAGAGATACTTACTAACCGAAACGTCGTGTTTTAAAATAAATAAACACAATGGAAGTCCGAAATTTTATTTCTACACAATCATTGTCTACGAGTTTCAAACAAAGAGTTGAAGAATGGTTTTTCATTCCCATGACAAATACAGGTGTTCAAATAGAAAATAACTTTCAATAAAGAGAAAAATTATCACCTGATCGGAATTTTCCCAAACAAGAAGTTTCTTTCTTTAAAGGTTTGGCTAAAGAGCTCAAAAATATCAAAACAAAATTTAAGCTGAGGTTTTCCCAAAAATTTAAATAAAAACAACAAATAACTGGCAGCATTAAACAGAGTTTTTGCCAAAGTTATTATAATGCTTGAGTAGTTGAATATTATTATTATTTCTATTCCAGTAATGATGAATTTATTTATTTTCTTCTCAAGTTCACTGGCTTTCTACTAAAAGAATTTCAGTTGGCAGCAGTAAGTGACATCAATCATCATGCAACATATAAACAAATACGTTTGCTCGTCACCTCCGGTAAACGTTTTGTGAAAAATCTTTTCTTGTTATTTTCCAGCGCTTTTAAATGAACAAAAACGGAAGGTGCGTCTCTCTCAAAACAATGTTAGAGTATAGAGGAATGATATTTTCATCCTTTGATTTTGAATTGAATACTTTTGACTTTGAAGGGTTTGTGGCGTCTCTCATTTAACAAAATATGTCATACACACGATACACTAACACATGCTATGTCAGCAACTGGGCGAAAACTCGTTTCCGCCGCGCATTATGTCATTTCGATGACAAAATAGCGAAATCGGCATATCCGCGATTGGTGATAAGTGTCCAAAAAATAACATATCAACATGAAATTTTGCACAAATGTACGCCTGAATACGCTTAAGAAGCACGGTAAAATTAGGCCGAACCAGAAAAGTGTGTTATTTTGGGGCTTTTCTGAGCTCATGTTTCAAGTCATTACTATAAAACTATTTACATGAAATTTTAAACAATTATAGGCCAAACCTCAGTAACTTCCTAGTCAGTAGTATTTGATTTTTAAGTTTTTGACGATTTTTCGAGCAAAATGTTTGACTTTTCACGTTTGTAAAATTCCTAAACTGAATTTCTGCACATCACATGCAAAGATAATAATAGCTGACAGCAGGAAACAACATTTTTTTATACTTCAGAGACTAGAAACGAATTTTATAATTATAAAATTTGGGCCATCAAATAAAAAGTGAGGAACTAAAATACAATTTTAGTCCCTCAACTGTAAGAAATGGTATATCTTCCAAGTGACTTTTTACTTAGTTTAGTTTTAGACATGACTTTTCTGTAAGTCACCTTTTTTTCCGACGACAACTTTCGCCGGAAAGCGCAATGATACCCTGTCCCTTTTTACCCCCCCCCCCAAACCCGCAACGCCCCTGCTCACACATTTATATTTTTTAATTCCGTTTTTCACCGCTCTACAATTTCCAATTCTTCAAGTTCTGTTAATAATTTTCTTGTTTTTTACCTTAAAATATGGTAATTCCACTGACCTATTAAAGTGATTGTCAATGTTGTATGTATATTTTTAAAATTTTTTTGTTCAACAAAAATAAAAAATGGACACACGATGTGTTGCTTGTAAAAACGAGTTTTATAGGAGTAAAAAGCCAATTTCCTTTTTGAAGTAAGTAGCTTTGACAATTTAAAAAACTTTATTAGTACCTAATCGCACTAAAAATCCAGTTATAAAATAAAAATCAAACGTCCGTGAACTTTCAAAACCAAAAATCATCGGAGAGTAAAAGTAAAAAGGAAAAGGAAGCACCTCCTGCGCAGCGTGCCCTCTCTACAAAAAATATCAATATTTTTGCCTCACTTTGCATATAAGTAAAGGCCTCTCCAGTTATATACAGGGTTCGTCAACGATCGTTTGGCCATTGAAAATATGTGAATTGAAGTAAGATCGCTATTTAAGTAAATGGCACTAAGAGAGATAAATAGTTTAGCGCTGTTATCAAGTTAGCAATTCAAGAAAATGGTTTTTTGTTCGCGATCTTATGACGTTACTCTTACCGGCTGAGTAGGCTCAACAGGAAGGACAGTTTGAGCATCTAATAAATAAAAAGTAGAGCTTAAACTGTATTGAAACCTGCTTCGTAGAGTTTACTGGTGTTTCATTTTTGAAATGCCAGATTTTTGTTACCGGACTGGAATAGTAATACTCGGAAGATTATTAATTTAAGAAAAAAAAAGTTAATAAAATCCTTAAAGCCCCTTGATTTTAATTGCTGTAGCGCCATCTCTTAAGATATCATTTGAACTGTATGACTAATAATCAATACTGCGAATCCGTAATAATCAATACTGCGAATCCGTAAAATGTTAAAGGAGGTTCCTATACGCACAAACAAAATATTTAAGCGCGACTTTAATAAAAGAGCAAGGTTATTGGTAAAAAAAAAATTATTAAAAAATTGAATTTTTCTCGATTTAATGTTTCCTGATTAAAGCTAAAATAACGAAATAAATAATAATGACTATTTCTTCGTCTTTTAAAAGTGGATATCTTACTGTTGCTCCTGTTTAGTAATAAAAAACTATTAATGAATTTTGAGTCACAGCGGCAAACGCTCATGAAGTTCATCCTTTTTGATACGCTTTTCATAAAGGCTAAACGTTCGAAGTCGAGCCCTGTATATAGAAATCATTGATTGTTATCTACATGACATCACGGAAAGCGAGAAGTGACAATCGAGTATGGCCCCCGGTATACAAAATGCGCGCTGACATACCGTGTCTTAGTGTATCGTGGTCATACACATAAAACCTTAGAACATTGAACTCATAAAACAATTATTAGCGATGGACCGTCCGGTTATTCGTTCTATTCCTTTAAATGTGAGAATCTAACAGAGAGCGTTTAACCAAGAAACGTCAAACAATCATGCATTTTCTTTGTTTTATTAAACAATAATATCCCCGCTCCGAAGGTTATCTTTGGTTAAAAGAACAAAGAAAATGCATGATATTTTGACGTTTCTTGGTTAAACGCTCTGTTAGATTCTCGCATTTAAAAGAAAAGTCTTTAGGTTTAGTTAAGCTACGTTTACATTTGGAGAGTTTACTGGCGGAAAGTACTTTCAGCCACCAAACTTGCTTTGTTGGAGAATTTACTGGCGGAAAGTACTGGCAGTCACTAAACTTTTGTGTTTACACGTTTTCAAGTTTACTTGCCAAGCAGTTAAAAACAAAATGGCGGTAGTGCGTGCTGCTGTTAAATTTGTTATGTGTGAAATTGCCAATAATTTAATAAATAAGTTAGAGCGCAAGAAAACTAGGAAAAAACGAGTTTGGGTTAGAGATTGGATCAGAAGTACTTGCATCAGAACGACTCTTAAAGGAGATATCAACTGAAGATCCCGATTTTTATAGGAATTTTATGAGATTATCATACCAAAAACTTAAAGAACTGTTAAGACTAGGTTAACATAAATTGACCAAATCGGAAACGTGTATGAGCAGTCCTATTTCTCCCAAAATAAATTGGAAGTCACATTACGCTATCTGGCCATTGGTGATAGTTTTGCTTCCTTGCAGTATTTATACAGACTACCAAAATGTACTATTTCAGTTTTTTACCGGAGGTTGATGATGAACTTTTGATATTCCACAAAATTTCATATTTTTGATATATGTTAAAAAGGCAATTATCTGATTTGCATCCCACTTAGGTTGATGATGAACTTGATATTCCATAAAATTTCATATTTTTGATACATGTTTAACAAGGAAATTATCTAATTTCCATCCCACTTAGGTTGATGATGAACTTGATATTCCACAAAATTTCATATTTTTGATATATGTTTAAAGAGGAAATTATCTGATTTCCATCCCACTTATTCATTGTAAAAAACGTGGACACTTTCTCACAGGACGCTTGCTGACATGTGTTTACATTTGGAGAGTACTGGCAGCCACTGAACTAGCCCGCTCGTCAACTTTTGGAAAGTACTTGCGGGAGAGTAGCAAGTGCACTTTCTTGTAGTTTATACATGGCAAGTTTAGTGGCTGCCAGTACTTTTCGCCAGTAAACTCTCTAAATGTAAACGTAGCTGTACTTGCGGGAGAGTAGCAAGTGAACTTTCTTGTAGTTTACATATGGCAAGTTTAGTGGCTGCCAGTACTTTCCGCCAGTAAACTTTCCAAATGTAAACGTAGCTTTACTCTGATGCTCAAAAGATGTCGGTTCGGTTTGGCGCCTTCGCAAAGTTAGGCGTCTTCGCAAAGTTAGGCGTCTTCGCAAAGTTAGGCGTCTTGGTACAATAAAGCCATTTACGAAAATTCAACCTGTGGACTACAAACTTAGAATAACAAAACGGTTTTGACTAAAAGGTATTGTTTATCTAAAACAAACTTTTCACCTGCCATATAGAGTTGCTTACATCTATTCTGATATTAAACAACTGTCAAAATGTATCAAGGGTCTCTAATGAGAGTTACTGACTGATTTCTTATTAATATAAACTAACCTTATGTTTTGTTCAATGCCTTTCTTGGACAAAATTATCTTGGCGTATTTGTTAGGAGGCTGTTTCACCATTGACATGGGTATTGACCGTTTAACAGATTGTGGTGTCACGACGATAGGCGGCTTGTTGACAATCACGTACTTGTTACTGCCGGAGATGGTGGCGCCAGCCGCGCTAGTGACGATTTTCGTCTGAAACAATTACAAAATATTTAAATAGAATGCCTTTGTCTTTCAATAAACTATGATAACACTTAGGGCAGGGGTGCGTTCAACGACGTCAGGAGCAAGCCAAAATTGGCATTACTACTCATTCGGAAATGGCTCTAGCTTGCCAAACGTGGTTAGTATAATCCGTTCGAAATCGGCTTAAGCCAAACCAATTTTGGAAGCCAACAGAATTGGCGATAGCCTTTGTGATTGGTCCAAGCCTCAAGAGTTTTCTGTTTTAAAAATTTTAGCTTTTTGTGTTTTGTGTGCAATGGAATATAATAGTAATGCCAGTTTTGTGGAGATTTAACATAACGTATACAAACTTTTTGGCTAGTTGGACCGGTCGGACTCAGATCTGTCGGAACATTGTTGGAGTCAATCACTTGATTGTCATCGGCAAATATGATTGGCAAATCCATGATATCCTATAACAATTAAAATAAAACTTTCATTTTTGACAACGTCAAATATCCTGCACAAATAAATATGGTTTATTTTATTTTTTTTAAAAATATTGTGTGTGTGTGTGCGATTTTCAATCGGAACCAATATTTCTACGGCACAGGCGTCAACCGCGACAATTGACTGACGGACAACGCCAAGTGTAATTGGTACTTCAACAGCTGGTTGACGCATGCGCATAAGAACAACGTTGCTTACAAAAGTATGTGAATAATTCTAAATGGAACCACGTTACCTGTGACGTCAAATTAGATGGTGGAGCCATTGGCTGAGAAGGCAACGGGACGTAAGTGTGTTTTTTCACTGGACGTCCTTGTCCTCGTGCGTAGACCATCGCCGGCTGCTGGCGTCTTGGGACGCCTCTAGGTCCTAAAGCAAAAAAATTGGTCCTAGAAAACACGAGTGGTACTCAATACGACGTGAGGGCCAAAAGTTTCTGGCTTGTCCGTAATCCCCTAATAAAGAAAGTTGAGGTTTCTACGTGACCTTGAAATTTCTACCCATAGCAGAGAATATGGAAAGTGTTACTGTGTTTTTTAAGGTTACACTTTTGTTTTTTTTTTCTAATGTAGTGGGCACATATTTGCAAAAACTCCTTTGTGCTGGATGTGGAAACCATCGTCTTTATAATTGTCATAATTTTTCATGGGCAAATCAACAAGTTCTGATTCTCTGGTTACGCCAAGGCATCCGCAGACTGTCAATATATCGTCACAAGGCTTCAGAGACACCTCATAGAAATTGAAACTTGGTCTAAAAGGTGGAAAATTAAAAACAAACCAGACAAAACTCAAGCGATTGTCTTTACACAGAAAAGGGGCAACTCGCGAACCAAGCTTGCTCTGGGTGGTTGAAGGATAGACTGCCAAAGAAGGAAAATGAAATACTTGGGGGTAGTTTTCGAAACTAACCAGGAATGACCAGGTATCGAATGTACTTCAAAAAGCAAGGGGAGATCACATTAGGCTATATCTCTTGTTAAATGCCAGGAGCACTGTAAAACTCAAATGGGAAGGTTACAAAGTTTCCAAAAAACAGTTGTTAGGCAGATAACGGGAGCCCTTTGGTTTGTGCGTAACGTACAAATTAAGAGGGAACTCAACATTGAGGATATCTCAGAAACCATCCAGGAACAGAAGGATCGTTTCATAGGACGGGTCGAGGGGCATCAAAACCCCGTGTTACAGGATGCGTTCCTGTACCGGCGCGGATACAGGCCAGGGACCTACAAAAGGCCCCTGGATGTCTAACAAAGTTGCGCCACAAAGGCGCCAAATTGAGATATTAAAGCTCAGATAAATCTACATGGAAAAGTTCAGACTAGAAATGAAAGAGGTACATACCTATCATGCATAAGCATTATATCTTAGTAGTAGCAGTCTGCCGCAAAATACCGTGAATACGTATGCTGCTTACGTGACCTTGACGAAGTGTGTCAAATCTCATGCTTACGTACAAATACGTAGCTCAGCTTGTGTTTAGTTTTAAGAATATCATGGAAAAAAACGCCACTTTAATTTATCGGGTCAGTGACCGGCTTTTGCGCCTAAGGTAGGAGGGTTTAAGAAAGATGCAAACTACCGGGACGTTTTAAGATAAGTTATATTATACTTCACTCTATATTATTTGTTATATCAGTCTCTATAGTTTTACACATGTTGCCTACAGAATTTGACCAGTCATGTGAACTTAATTGGACGACTGCTGCTGCGTCATCGGGTTTCAATAAAATAAATGGTTTAAGGTAACCCGGTGACATAGATTTTTTAATCTGATTACAGTTGGCCAGTCAGGTTCAATGACCTTTCAAATTCTGTAGGTAACCTGTGTAAAAGTATGTGACCTACGCCATTATTTTCCAAAGCTGCGAACCACAGCCACCGTGATCGCGGCCGTGTCTCCGATACAAGTATGTCTAAAGCGTATTAAAATTGGATTCAATTGAACCCAAACTTGTGGATTAAAGAAGTAAACGCTTTCTATAAAATTTGAAAAGGACTGCTTTCAAATGACGTTGTCAAAAATGGGGTTAATTTTTATTAGACAAAGCCATTTTCTTGTGTTAACGTAGCCGTTTACTTGACATTTTTTTAAAGAAATTAAAACGTATTTATCCTAAGGTAATTAATATTGGGTGTTTTTAAGTTTAGAAAATAGATGGCGCTGAGACCGCAGCACCCATTATCAGTAGGCTAAATTTATCCAAGCCAAATGTTTGTAGCAGTTATTTTTGGAGGCCCTTTCCCAGTCCTGATATATTTAAAACGTACGTGCTCCAATAGTGTCCTTTGATCATTAACTAACGCCATCTTCTGTGTTATAGGTAAAAGTTTTAGAGGCGTATTTATCTGCATGTCAGCAACAGTTTCGGTTAAAAGAAAATTGCTTACATTTAGCGTCATTGCATATGTCAAATTTTGACAGGAAACCTTGAATTTTGAACGAAACACTCTGTATTTTATTAGATAAAGAGAATTATTTCACCATAGTTTATGTGTTTTAATAGTAAATTCGCCTGAGCTACCATAAACCCATATAAGTCTTGACAAATTTAAATCCGCTATAGGTATCTTAGAAAATGTTTGTTTTTAACATAAAGAAACACGGAATCTAAAGATGTAATGAAAAACATGACGTTTCTCTTAAAATAAGAAACATAATTTGACATTAGCAGCTCTGTAAAATTACAAAAAAGAAAACTGCCGTCTTCTCCACTAGTGCTTCACCTTCTCTTCATGCATCGAACCTATAAAGTTTCATCAAACTTTTCGATGCTTGAAGAGAGGGTGTAGCACTAGTGAAGAAGACGGAAGTTTTCTGTTTTGGAAGAATAATTTTATATTTAAATGTTATGTAAGAAATATTACTTTTCATCATCATCGGCAAAGGATGTTTAAAATTGAAATCTCCAATAAAACTCATCTGAGGCAACGGGAACAGAGGGCGCCCGTATCTAGGAGGAGGAGGATGGGCTACAGGAGCTGGTTGGGAATTATTAGGAGCCATGTTTGGTACGTTGCAGGCGGGAGCAATGTGGCGGGGAGCACCTATTAAAAATAATGGGAAAGAGTCAATATAAGAAAGATCTTCAGTTCTGTATTTTGAAAATTCTTGGCAATCTGTGAAAAACTCTAGCCCCCTTAAAAAACTAAAATAAAGCAGCAAAAATGAGTAAAAATTATTAAATTGGGTCTGATGCAATGGCGTATAAAATGGTTTTCATGCAATTTTAAACTTTTCAGTTCATAAAAAACAACTACATCTAGCCCAGTCATATAAGAATTCACCTGGAAAAAAATAGGTACAAGCTGGATTTTTGTATAATTATTCCGTAGCATCTGGGACATCCACACAGATTTTTCGCCAAAATCCTCCTTGAGCTTCGCTAGATATAAGGCCGCAAATGTTCTAAAAATCAGTTTTTTTGTGATTTTCTCGAAAACTAATAACTTTTTCAAAAAAAGTCAAGGGTGAAAAAATACGCAAAATCATTCGGTCTATAATTTTAAAATTAAGAAAAATACGTAACCTAACATTTAAAAAAATATATTTAAACAATATTATGTTTTTTATTTAATTTTTTCCCACTCTGTAGGTAACTTGTTTTAAAATGTACTTGTAATATTAAGCTTTATAATATTAAGCTTGATCCCCGCTTCAATCAAACACCATTGACTAAACTTTAGTTTTTGTTTTTTTAAAGTTAAACAATTTTAAGTACAGGTTAGGAAAGTAGTAGCCGGACCACCATTGGGATTTAAAAAAAATTAATTTTTATATAATTAGGAACTGTATGGCACAAAACAGCGTAATATTAAAAATATGAAACTTCGGGTTAGAAACAGTGTTAAAATGCGCTAAAATGCACACACTTTTATTTTATTTGAAATTCCAGCTCAACAGATATAATAATAATAATATAATATTTATTTATTTGTAAAATTCGTACAGCAAAAAATGTTTACTGACTAATTTAATAAATTGACCTGTAGGTATACAGTAAATAAATAAATAAATAGTAGTGCACTAGTGCACAAGAAGCCGTGTAACTTTTATTAAAAGTTGTCACGGCGAGATAGTATTTATCACAGTATAATGTTTAAATTTACGATTGGTTAAAAAGTGTTTTAATAATTTTTGTATCTTGACTTAAAAATGTTTTTATTTTTTGCTTCACAAATGATCCTGAATAATTATTTTGTAGATAATAAGACAGGAAGCAAATTATAGATTTTAGGAGCATAATACATAAAATTTTGTTGTCCTATGGCTTTATTTTGGCGAGGTAGCTGAGTATTTAACTGGTTTTTGTATCTTGTGTTAAAGCTATGCTGAATGCTATTAAATTTATGTTTATTTTTGAAGATATAGACACACAGTGATTGAATATAAAGTTTTCTAATAGAAAATATTTGGGTTTCTCTGTATAGATACCTTCGTGATTTATTGTAAATTATTTAAAAAAATCTTTTTTGCAATTGTTCTAGTTTATCGACGTATTTATTTGTAGTGCCACTCCAACTCAGTATCCCATATCTTAGTCTGGATTCGACCAGCGCATAGTATACCATTTTTAGAATTTTTACAGGCAGAACTGGTTTTAAATACTTGAACTTGAACAATAAGCACCTTACATTTTCAACGTGAAAATCCCATCTTAAGTGGGAGTCCATTGCTACTCCAAGGTATTTAGTTTGATTTGTTAGGCTTATTTCAAAATGTTCATTTTCATCCTGAATACTTAGTTTATTAAAGGATGGTTGACCATTGGAATAACTCGAGAATGCCACGAAATTAGTTTTTTTAAAGTTAACCGACAGAAGATTATGTCGCATCCACTGAGAAATCTTAAGATTTTTCTCTGCTGTTATTTTTACGGACATCCAGTTCTCACCAGTATAGAAAGCAATAGTGTCATCACAAAAACCTATAATTTTTCCATCCGAGTTTATTTCAAATAAGCTGTTTATGTAAATGGAGAACAATAAAGGGCCTATAACTGTGCCCTGAGGAACTCCAAAACTCACAGCCATTCTGTCACTACAAAGGTCCGCGATTTTGACAAACTGCTGTCTATCCGTAAGATAACTTTTTAATAAATTTAGTGCAATCCCTCGTACCCCCGAATCCTCCAAAGCACCCAACAACAAGTCATGGCTGATCAAACGCCTTGGCAACATCAAAGAAGACGCACAAAGAAGGTTTTGACTGATCTAAGTTTAGATTTGTTGAACTATGGTAGTAATTTTTATAAAATTTTAGAAAAAATAGTGGTTGACTAAACTTAAATGTAACAAAGAGGTTTAGACAAAATAAATAGAACATAAGGGCAATGATCTCTATTATATATTAAGGGTTGAAAATTAGAAACAGATGTACTTACATAACGTTTTAACAAATTCACGTATTAATATGCAATTTTCAGTTTTTTATGTCTCATTTTTCGCCAAGGCTGTCAAAAACCAGGCTATATGTAAATGAATAAATTATTTTTTGTAGATATCTTAGAAACTAAAGCTTTTAGTATACATATATATTTGGGGAAAGATTATGATACAACGACTATTCGGTAAAACTTTATGTACTCATGTATTATCAACCCTTATTACCCACTATTTTTGCTATCAATAGCAGTTTGGCTGGAATTTCAAATATAATAAGTGTGCACATTTGCGCATATTTTAAAGCTGTCTCTACCCAGAAGTTAAACTTTTATATGTGTTTTTCTCATACAGTGCTTAATTGTATAAAAATCGTTTTTTCCATGTCCCATTGGCGGTCCGGATATTATTGACCATTGGCCTAAGCCTTACTTAAAGTTGGTTAACTGTTAAGAAACAAAAACTAAATTTAAGTACATGGTGTTTTGTACAAGTGGGGATCAAGCTTAATGTTATAAAGTATTAAAATTTTAAAACAAGTTAACTACAAGGTAAAAAAAATAAAATTAAAAAAAAACTTTTTCAAATATATTTTTTAAAAGGTTTTTTTCTTAATTTTACATTATGGACTGATTTCGCGTTTTTTTTTAAAAGTTGTTAGTTTTCGAGAAAATCGCAAAATACTGATTTTTAGAACATTTGCGGCCTTATATCTAACGATTGGCGGAAAATATATGAGAATGTGTCCTAGATGCTTTATATATTTATATTTATACAAAAATCCAGCTTGCACCTATTTTTTCCAAGTTTCAAGGTTTTTTCACCTAAGATGACTGGGCTATTCATGAATTCTAAATATTACATTCTCTATATACTATTTCCAATTCCTTGAAGCAAAAAAGTAGTGGTCCTAGCTAGTATACTGTCACCATTTGACATGACATTTGAAAGCAAGGAATGGCAAATGCCCACGCCTTAGAAATGGAAAATTTTAGTCAACTATGCTTCTCTAAGCTATAAATGAAAAAAATCTTAGGAGACAATTTTTTTTCTAATTTTTCTATAAGTGCGCTTTTATTAGTGCTTAAAAATAACAGTAACACTAACCCTGAGCGTGACTATAGTAAGATGGCCCCTGTGCATGTCCAAGTCTATTATAAGGAGGGTAACCACGTTCCCGTTTGTATGGAATAAATTTACTAGTGGTATATACTGGAGGACTTGTCTCATAATTTTCGTAAAATGAGCCACTAGTATCAACAATTTCAGTACTGGTACTATTATCAATATTTTGGACTTGAGGAATAAAAACAGGATTGGGACTGCTGGTATTTTCCGACTGGTTGTAGCTATCATGATTGGTTTCACTAGCATTGTTAATATTGGGATTTTTCGAGGTCGAGATAGGATTATGACCTTCACTAGCTTGATATTCATGAGTGTCACCACTGTCATTTTGGGAGCTGGATATAGGATTAACACCTTCACCGGTTTGAGATTCATGAGTATCGCCATTGTCAGCGTACGGCTCAATATCGGTAAAACCTGCATTGGGGTTGTGGAGAGTAGGAATGTGATTGGAAGTGGTATTATGGGGCACCACGTTATCGGTTTCATTGTAGGAGTGGCAAATGGACTCCGAGCTTGAAGGACTGTGAATACCTGAGGGAGTTACAGACACGGGATAGGGGATATCGGAGCTGCCAGGATCATCTATTAAAAATAAATAATAACTTTATGAAATTGGTTTGGACAAATTTCTAGCCAATATCTATAATTTGAGTGTGTGCAAGTTTCTTTGTCAAGTCAACATAACCCAAATAACGCAACTTATTTTAAACTGGTATACCACTCTTACAAAATATAAAATATCAGATTTTATAATTGTTTTAATGAATTATGTATAGAATTTAAAGTCCTGTATGCTGACCTTGCATATAAAAATATGCCAATGTTCACAATAAACTTCAGAAAATGAGCCGCTAAAAAGGCTTTATAGCACATCTTAAATGGTTTTTATTTTATCAAATGCTTTATAAGACAGGAATTCAAGAGATTTTGCGAACTTATTCAAAAACAAAACATGATTTCTTATAACCCTTTATAATTTTTGAGAATAATGGTTTTATAAAATAGTTTTAATTACTAACTTATGAAATGCTTATCCAAATTAAGCAAGGGTTTTATAAAAATGGCAATGACAAATATCTAACGACAATTATAAGAAACTAAATTTAAAAGTTTATTTATAAAAATGTCATGACTTCGTTGTAAAAATACACCGTTATAAATCCTATACGAACAGGTCAAAATTTTAAAACTTTCTAACGATCTAGAATGTCCCTTGAGAAAACAAAACCAAATAATCGAATAAAAATCGGGTCCCCAAGATTAAAAATTTTTTTTTTGTTAGACCCATGCAAAAATTTTAAGTTAGGTAACATCTATATCTCTATATTTCTGGCGCTCCTTTTCTCAATTACTTGTTTAAGACAAAAAACATCACTACAAGATCTGCCTGCACGAAACCCACTTTACTCCTCTTCTTCTTGTTCATGAAAATCATTCTCTATTAGATCTCTAAGAATCCTACCGTACAATCTACTTAGAGTACTGGTTACTGAAATTCCTCTGTAATTGTTGCAATCCAGCTTGTTTCCTTTTTTGTGTATAGTGAGAAAAACTACCTACTGCCATCTACCAAGATACGGGAGAAACTAGAACAAGGGCAGGCTAGTGAGTATAAACTGCTATATATATAGATCAATGAAAAGATCGATTGCAAAGAAAAAGAAACCATGCGTGACCTACGACAGCTCTTCTGTCTTTCAGGCCAGGGCAACGCTGATTAAAGTATTTGCCCACCATCAGACGCGAGCGTCAATCACCGGAATTTTTACGCCAAATAAGTAACAACCGTAAATTTTAGTACCCGTGAATTTAAAAATCAAACAAGTTTTCGTGGCTAATCGGGTAAAAAGAAGTTTTTGTTTCTCTCATAATTTTTCCTGCGTAGCTCGAAAGCTTAACCTCACAGGGGTCCAAGATCTAATGGACACCTAATTTTGCTCTATTGACTCTTTAAATCACAAAAAAAACAACCTAATGGGTTTTAAAAGGGGTGGTCTTAGACACGGGGAAAATAAGACTTACCTTTATTTGCTATATCCGCAGATACCGCCTTAACAGGACTAGCCCCAAGCGACTTTATTTTCCCATCAGGCAACAGCATGACGTTACTGCCAACGGCGCTATTTGTCAATTTTGACAGGTCGATGGATCGCCCTGTAGCAGTCGAAATTAGTTTAGCCGTCGCGTGACCGGTGAGTTGTACATTTTCTAAAACTGCCATGTTTAAAATATTTATTAGTAAAATAGACCAAATTTGTGATACAATAAATATTGTGTGATATGTCATAATTTTCAGAACAAAAGAATTTCTATGGTGGTGATCTGGCATATGGTGCAGAACCACTCTGCACCCCCTAAATAAAATAATTTCTGCAAAAAACACCCTTGAGAAATGGATGCCGAAAATCTAGTAGGCGCATTCAAAAATACAGGATAAGAGCTTTAATTTGGGGTTTAACGTTTTGAATTAGGGGTAGTTTCTTAAAAGGAAAGTGATTTTTGTAGCTAAACAATTTTTTCTCAAAAAGCAAGGTTTTTTCAAAAAACTTGTAGAAATTAATCCAAAAGATTGAAACTGCATACAAAATACTATATAAATTAGCTTACTAACTTCAATTTGTAGCTGTGCAGGACAGCTTCAAATTGTGACTTTACGAAAAAGTATATGTTTTTGTTATATAAAACACAGATTTCTGAACAACCAATATGAGATACGTCAAAATTGATTATAACATTTTTTATAGCCCATATAATTTCCAATCGATTGATGTATGAGACAGCTAGATAGCTATATTAACACGACTAAGAGCAGCACTTTTTAAGTCAAAGAATTTTTTTTTTGTTTGCAGCGGATTTTTTGCATGACAGCATTCGAGGCCTAAACCAATAGGTAATCTTATATCCAGATCAATTTTCTTTCGGACCATGTGCTTAAAAGCTATGTAGCTTATATAAGTATAGCTTTCTTTAAAATTTTCATTCGCGGTGACGACGACGTAGCACTGCATGATATGCAAAGCGCCCTAACGGTAAGTGTCCACCCAGCAGGTCGTCAAACAATCTGCTATGTGCGTCGCCTTCAAAAGTATACCTATGCAGCCCTTGGCATATGATGCAGTGCCGCGTAGTTGTCACCGCACATGAAAATGTTAAAGACAGCTATACTTCTATAAGCTACATAGCTTTTAAGCACATAGTTTGACAGAGAATTGATTTGTCTATAAGATGCACCTATTTGTTTAGACCTCAGATGCTTCAGTCACACAAAAAATCCGCTGTAAACAAAAAAGCTTTCTTTGGCTTAAAAAATACTCTGCCAATATATGGGCACCTAAGCTCACACTAGGTACCAAAGTTATAGTGTACGTGTGAGCTAATAAGACCCAGCCTAGGTACCAAATTTCACTCGAATCGTGCAAGTGGTTTTTAAGTTATGCGCGTTGGTCGTTACAGACAGACAGATAGACAGACGGCGCGACAAAAAAGTTTCAAAATCATCTGAAACCAAAGATATATAAAAAATTTTGAATTCGGAGCAACTTTTTTTTCTCGAAAAAATTAAGATCACCATAGCTCACACTACTATAGTATAGTAGTAGTGTGAGCTAAAAATATATAAGTGCTGCTCTTAGACGTGTTAATATAGCTATGTAGCTGTGTCACACATCGATCGATTGGAAATTTTAATGGCTATAAAAAATGTCACAACCAATTTTTATGACAAGTGAAATTAAAGAAAGAAAAATAAGAAAAAAGTTTTCTGCTTCGGCCGGGGATCGAACCCGGGACCTCTTGCTATCTAGGCAAACATTCCACCACTGAACCACCGAAACCATACATAAATTTTTCGGAAACTTCTACCTATGCAGGCTGCGGTGTCTCAATACAAGAACGAGAGACTCTCAGGGTATTAACCCGACCAAGTCATCCAACTGATCTCTAAATTCTTCTTTCCCACTGTCACAAGGTATGTAACTCAAATTAGACGTAAAGATCAACGTCTGAAAGCATGAGATCACCTTTTCGTGTGTTAAAATTTCTAATCGCAAAATGGGCGATTTGCCAATATAATTATCAAATACCAAATTGCAAATAATGCAAGGACCTAAAACTATAAACAACAAGTGAAATTAAAGAAAGAAAAATAAGAAAAAAGTTTTCTGCTTCGGCCGGGAATCGAACCCGGGACCTCTTGCTATCTAGGCAAACATTTCACTACTGGTTATCCAGAAATCTGTTTTATTTAACAAAAACATAGATTTTTCCTAAAGTCACAAAATAAAGCTGTCCTGGCCAGCTACAAATTCAGACTAGGAAGCTAATTTATATATTTTTTTTGTAGGCAGTTTTAATCTCTACAAGATTGACAAGTTTTTCAGAAAAAATTATTTAATAAAAAAAATCACTTTACTTTTAAGAAACTACCCCCAATTTGACATCCTGCAGGGATGTTATTTAAAGCAGCATCCATTTTTCAAGGATGTTTTTTGCCGAAATTAAAAAAAAAATATAAAACTAAACCGAGTTTTCATTTTTGAAAAAACGCCAGCCCCCACCCCTTCTTGGAGCCCCTTGGAGAGTGGTTCTGCTCCATATGCCACATCTCCACCATACAAATTCGTATTCTACAATTTTTTTTGGAATTTGATGTATCACACAATATTGTATCACCAATAGGCAAGCAACAAATCCTTTTAGAACTGTCTAAAAAGAAGGTAAAAGCTGCATCAAATTTGCGCGAACGGTGAACATTTTTCGTTAGTCACCATCTTCCACACCGACACATTGTGTGACTTCTACGATAGATGATTTTCGGACTAAAAACTTTTTGCAATAGCGCGAAAAAAGGTTAAGTAAAATGTCTTAGATATAATTTAACAAAAGCGAAATAAACCAAACCATCAACTAATGATTTAGTTTAGTAAGTGATGTTTTTATGTTGAACTGCCAAAGCGGAAATAATAAAGTTTGTTTTTTATTAAAGAAAACCTTAAACACTTGACAAACATTTCTTACCTTTGATGATCGGCTTGCTCTGCACAGGTGGTATGGTTTTAATGCCACCCTGTAAAAGGGTCGAAAGTTGACCCTTAAGCGGCAAGTTCTTGTTTAGTTGGTAGGCTTGAATACGGGCTAAAAACAAAAAATAAAAGTAGCTTTTATCATTCATCAAGATTTCATCATTGAGAGAAAACATTCAGAGATCAGGCTTTGGCACCTGAGGAAAGCGCCGAAACAGAGCTGCTCTTAGCTTGCTATAAGATTTAGTATTATAATCAATACTGTGGGGCAACCGAACACGAGAGAAAATTGCATCGTTCCATTGACTTCTATACCCTACGGGTAGACCCGGCATGGGACTAAATTGCCATTATATCAAGCTTTTATCGCAATTGACCAAATACAAGTAAGAAATTAATAAGCAAGACAGGGATGAAAATAGAATTTCGGTTTGGTAAGTCCGCACACACACATGCAACATCGCAAAAATATTCTATTTGCTTGTCTTGGATAAAAAAGGGCAGTAAATAAAAATTTTGAATTCCACTAGCATTTTTTTATCAACAATTTTCTGTTTAAATAGTAAATAATTCATGAATACTTATTTGTGTATACTGTGTTTACAAAATTCTCTTCAGTAAAAAAAAGGGTAAAAAGAATTTGTTAGCATGGATGTGGATGTATTAAAATTATTGTTTTCATCTTAGAACTTTACAAATGTTGTACCTTCCAGGTAAAATATTTTCCTTCTTTGAACAAGGGTCCTAGAGCGTGTATCTGAACAAAAAGACCAAGGTGTAACCCTGGATGCTAATCTTTCATTTTCATCACAAATTATTTCTAAAATTAGGAGTGCCCAAAAAGTTGCTGGGTTTATTTTTAGAAATACTAAAAGGTTTAACACAGACGGAAGCATATACTTATTTGACAGTCTGGTATTACCAATACTGGAATATGGAAGTGTTATCTGGTCCCCCCAATATGACATTTGGATTGGTATGATTGAGGAAGTTCAGCGAAAATTTTTAAAAGCCATGCACTTTACAAAGTTTGGGACTTATCCACAAAGAGGTTATGACAAAAACATCTTATTAAAAATATTTGATAGATTATTACTAAACCAAAGAAGAACTAAAAATTTTTTAACAACAATGTATAGAATTCTCAAAGGAGATGTTTTATTTAGCTTATCCACGAACAAATCTATTTAAAAGCTCTCCTATCTACAATTTATGCAACTTATTTAACAAGTATGCTTCAGATGTTGATATTGACAATGTTAGCTATAAGAAATTCAAAAAAATTATAGATCAAAAAATGCGCAGCAGTTAATCAATAAGTAATTATGTAATTTGATTTGTTTGTTATTTATCATCTGTAGAAGTGACGTATTGTATAAAATCTTTTTTTTAAATGTAAGTAAGTATCTGTAATTGGCTTTTTGCTGTAGATACTGTTGAAATAAATAAATAAATGTCTATCTCTGTTTTTATTGTAAAAGAAATACCCGCCCCTAGAAACCAAATTGGATAGGGTCAATAAAAAATGCCTTGTCTTTCCGTCTCTAAGGCCCTTTCAGCCCAAGTAACATTATTACCACTCAAGGTTTTATTAATTTGGTTCCGAGGTTATTTAGAGGGTGCTGTTATGGCTTTTAGGATCAATTTGGCTACATAAAGGTAATTTATATTGCCAATTACCTAAAGAGGTGTTATACAACCAAAAAGTGATTTATAAAGGGAGTATAATAAAACTGATATTCCTTCTGTTCCTTTTAGATACTTTTGGTTTTATTCATTTCTGATTTATAAAGATGGTCTTATAAAACCCTTGGTCATTTAGTTTTTTTCATTACTTTAGATCATAACAAAAGTGTTTTATAATAGGGCTAAAAAGTTACCTTATATCCTTTTGTTTTTATAGTTAGCAGTAGTTTAATAGTAAATATGATTATATAGGCGGTCATATAGAACCTAGTTTCCTTAAGGTTTTTAAGAGGGGTAAATATAAATTTTAGACTTTTGGTTTTTGCCATTACTCTTAGGCATTTTAAAAAAGTTTTATAGGAAGGCTTAAAGGTAAACTTAATTCTTTTGTATTTATAGTTACCCATAGCTGCATATTAAATATTATTTAGATAGGCGGCCATATAAAACCTTGTTCCCTTAAGGGTTCTAACAGAAGTAAATAAATACTTTCGTGTTTTAGTTTATTTAGGTACTTCTGGTAAAAATAATAGATATACCTAGGTACAGATTGGTACCTACCTATTGCAAGGTTGATTATTTAAAGCACAATAATTAATAATTGATGAGCTTCCGTCCTCCTGGGTAGGGCACCCAGGCCTAGATAAGGCCGGTTTAAACGGCCAATACAAGAGGTTTCCCTGCAACCTGATATCATTGCACTGGCCTCCTTGATTGTGTGCAAATTGCATGGTAAAAAACATTTAAAAGTGTTGAATTATATATAATAATAATAATAATAATATATAATAATATATATTATAATCTATAATCTTTGTTTAACAGTTTAAAAAACAAATACAAAAAAATTAAGTGAGGTTATGTTGACTATGTTTACCTTCTCTTTTTTATTGGTTTCATAAGGGCACTCAAAAATCCTTGTTGGGATAGAGTAACAAATAAAATCAAGTGACCACTATAAAACGATAATGGCGTATATAAAATTATTTCAAAAATATTGTAAACAGAAAATATTTATCTAGTCGTTTTAGCAGTGTTTTTTAATAATAATTTTACTTTAATTTTGATTTATGTAAACCAAATAGACTTTTTTAATGGTGAATAGTGTAAATTATTTTTTTTTATTTTAAATATTTGTTCTTTTGTTATCAAAAAACGATTAAAAAGCATTTTTGAGAGGGCGCGCTAGTTTTGAGATCTTTTCAGATACGATTTTATCAGAAAAATAAGTCTGGCAGGCAATTTGATGATCAACAAAACGACAAACTTCTCATATATAGGTATATTTTTATGTGATAAAATAATTTTGGGACTCTGACATTTTTGGCAATTTTGTGACCTAAATTATTTTATATAGCCATTGTGAATCTAAAATATCGCTAAAGCTTTTACAGGATAAATTCTTTACTCTAAAGGTATTATATGGTATTCAACAGATTCGCCAGGATACCAAATTACCAAATGTAGTTTTATAATAGGGTAGAGGACGTTTCTGAGTTGCTTTTAAAACATGGCATAATAGCTTTAGGCTCTAAAAGGTTCTATACTGGTGGAACCGCTAGAGAGCGAAGCTAGAGTTTATTTCTTATGGTTTTATAGTGAGTTTAATACATACGTTGCCACCACCAATTGGGGAGTCCCATTTAGGAGGTTTAAGGGGTATATAAGGGTAATGGGAAAGTGCTAGCGACCAAACATTGAAACTAATGGTTTTAAGGAAAGGCGCTGGCAACCTTTTAGCTTCTGCTATAAATAAAGAAATGTTACTTGGGAGGGCCTTATACAACTCAATGCATCGTTCTTATTTTGAAGCGAAATTTAAAAGGGGGTGCAGAGTTTACTATTTTGCTAGGCAACAAGAGTTGGCTATATGAGTATCGCTCACACTCGCGGTGTTCTTAGTGTATAGGATTCCTTTAAAGGAAGATTTGAAAGTGGTGCGAAGTTTTTGGTCCATTTGTGGGAGTGATAATCGGAGGTAGAGGCGATGTTTAAGTTTACATTTACATTTGAGGAAATATCGTTTAAGAGAGTGTTGTAAAGAGAAAATTATTCTAGAAGATACTTACTTGTGTCCTTTTGCCCAGGCCCGATCGTCACCTTAACAGTCCTTTCCCCGCCACTCATAGAGGTCACCACTGTTTTGGTAACTGGTGTAGGCGCCGAAATAGAGGTTATTGTTTTTAACTTTCTATTTGGCGACAAAAGATGACGTATGATTGCATCGCCCACACTGGTAGTCGTTTTAGCGAGCACGATACCTTTGGAAGGAGATTTGGAGGGAGTGCGAGGTTTTGGGGGCTTATGAGAGGTGGCGGGGGAGTGATTATCGGAGGCCGAAGCTGTATCCGAGTCGTCAGAAAGGTGAATAACGGTTGGAGTGTCGTTTAAGGAAGAGGTGGAAATAATTGAGGAGTTAGTTTGAGAGGTGGAAGGTGTAGAAGGTGTGGTACCTTTCGCTACTTGGGCAGCCCATTTGGTTTCCAGTTTAGATTTGATGCGCGATGCGCCTGGTGGTCGACCTGTAAGTAAAAAATAAATTAAATTATTTAAAAATTTAAAACAATAAAAACTAATAATAAACTTTACATGGTATTTTTTAGCCTGCGTTAATAATTAGCTCTGAGAAAGAGTAGGTACAAATTATTTATGTTTTGTTTTGTTTGTACAAAAAAAAAAGATAGTGGCCAACAAAAATATATTTTTTTGTTATGTGGGTTTAAAGAATGCTGAAAGGCTTTGTAAAATGAGGCGTCATAGGTTCGCCAAAAAGTATACTTCTTTATTGAAGAAAACCTTTGTAAAGTGCAGTGTAATTCGTTTGCCAAGAAGTACACTTCTTAATTGAAGAAAACACCTATCTCAAAAGAACGAATAATTTATAACTTATCACCTTTTTTACGAGATGGTTTAATATGTGTAGATGGAAAATTCATCAGATTTAGACCACGATAAGAAAAATCAATAATTCTAGAGAATGAACAGATACAACAGAAATACTGGATCATTTAACCAAGAAAATATACCAAAAACGTAATTATCCAATTAATCTTTTGTAAAAAAATAAGAGCTGTCAACCAGAGCAACTAATTTAGAAACTGCTGATACCGAACAGTGATCTTAGCAATTTGACGATACATTGCACGAAGTGGTCAAGCCAAACGATTCAATCAGACAATGGAACAAATTTGAAGAGCTCTCACAAAGGACTGAAATAAAGTTTTCAAAACATTAAGCATCATAAATTTCATTAGAAGTCAATACACGAAAACTCTGCATCATTATTTCAAGAGGCTTACTCCTAATCATTTTCTAATTGGCTGATCAAGTGCTGGAAAACCAGTAGGAATTTTCGAAGTCAAATTAGACATTCAAAAACAATGGATATCATATGTTCAACGAACTGTCAAACATGTTTTGGAGTAGGTCGTTGATGGAAGCTTTACTAACATTAAATAGACGATAAAAAAAAGAAAGGTACAGGGTGTCCCAAATTGGACACTTTTAAGGTGTTTAAGGTACTTCTAGGGGAGACAGAGAAAAACTGACCACCCATTGCGAGGCTCAAATTTCAAGAGAAAACTTATAGTGAAAACCGCATTTTGAAATATCATCTCGTCTTTGAGGTACAGGGGCTTTTTGAAAAATCTGCATTTTGGAGGGGGGTCTATAACTTTGTTATTATTGGAAATTTTGATTTAAGGTAAATTGCAATTTTATAGACTTTATCACGAGGAATTCACCCGCTAAATTAAATATTAACTGTCACTTTTAGTTTTTGAGATATGACATAAAGTTGCATTTTTTCTTATGGAATGACCTATATTTTAATTAATTTTCGAATTCGTCATTGAATTCTTTTCAAAATGATGTATCATATGTCATAGTTTGATTAAGTGGTTTCGGAGAAAATTAAAGTTTTTTATTTTTCTCTAGTGTGCGTTGAATGACGTCATGCGCCATTGACATGAAAGCCTTGGGGTCAAGTCCTACTTCAATGCTCCTATAGTTTTGTTGTCTTATACTATGCAAATCAAGTTGGCCTTGCGTTATGGCGTTTTGTCATTGTTTAAACAATTTGACATTACGCTTTGATATGAAATTATTTTGCACAAAAGCGTTTTAATTTTATTTTGAAATATGTATCATTTTTGTTACTTTTTATAACTAGGCTTTGAGGGCCGTCAGCTGAAGTATAATTTTTCCGAACTTACTATATTTTTGACTGTGTAAAATAATAAAAATACTGGAATGCCTTGACCTGCCTTAGCAGGAAATCATAGCGCACTAGAAATAAGTGAAAAACCTGCATATCTCCTAAACCTCTCAATCAAACTATGACATATGATACATCATTTGGAAAAGAATTCAATGATAAATTCGAAAATTAATTACAATATAGGCCATTCCATAAGAAAAAATGCAACTTTATATCATATCTCAAAAACTAAAAGTGACAGTTAAAATATGATTTAGCGGGTGAGTTTCTCGTGACAAAGTCTATAAAACTGCAGTTTACTCTAAATCAAAATTTCCACTAATAACGAAGTTATAGACCCCCTTCAAACATGCAGACTTTTCAAAAAGCCCCCGTAGCTCAAAGACGAGACGATATTTCAAAATGCGGTTTTCACTATAAGTCTTCTCTTGAAATTTGAGCCTCGCAATGCGTGGTCAGTTTTTCTCTGTCTCCCCGAGAAGTACCTTAAACCACCTAAAAGTGCCCAATTTAGGACACCCTGTACAAATATTTGTCCTAAAAACAACAAGAAAATTTGAGTGGTAGATGTTCAGACAACTACTGAAACGCAACGAAGACCCATTACAAAAATTCGTATCTTTGATGTCAAAATGGTCAAAACTTTTAGTTGGTGAAAGAAATATTAGAAAATTACTTATTATATTGTTACGGGTTCACAACGACAAATTAAAACTCGCAATTGTTGAAAACGATACGTCAATTTATTTCGACAAATTATGTACAAAAACACGCACTTAAACTTAGTAATAACTTGCTAATAATTCACTACTATAATCGGTCTATCAACTTCGTGTTAATCTCACGACCACTACAGTACGGTATCTGTGACTGACTGCCTGGTGCGCGACCCCGGCCCTATATATAGGATCGTCCATCTCTCTCGAACTTTCCGGCAGCCTTCGACGTCCGGAAAGTTCCCGCACTACCGCGACCGCAAGCCACAGACAACGCAACTAAAACCTAGACTAAGAATACAACCTTAAGATAAATCGACCTAATACTACACTAAACCTAAATAAATTCCAATTATAAAATTTAAATAACTTAAATTTGTAACACTATCCTCCTCTTCAGGTTTGATCGTCTCGATCAACATTTCCCAGGTAAGGTTTTAGTCTGTCTAGATGAACAACTTTCATCTTGGACTTCGGGCTTCTCTGGATTCGGTAGACTACATCATTAACTCTCTTAACAACTTTATAAGGCCCTTCCCATGGTGGTGTCAACTTAGGTGATCTTCCTTTCTTGCGTTGAGGATTGTATAGCCAGACTTGATCATTCTCTTTGAACCCTGAAGAGTTTGCTTTCAGGTCATATCTCGCTTTCATGCGGTCACTGGCTATTTCTATTCGCTCTCTAACCACTTCATGGATATCGTGCAGCTTTTGCCTTAAACGTTCGACATAGTCATTAACCTCTAAGTGTGCTTCTTCAGGTGAACCAAACATGATATCACATGGTAAACGCAGTTCTCTACCAAACAGGATACTAGATGGAGTAGCTCCTGTCGTATTGTGAATGGCAGTTTTATAGGCCATCAAAAACAATGGAATATATTGGTCCCAATCTGTTTGGTGCTCATCAACAACTTTGCAAAGATGTTCCTCTATTGTTTTATTAAATCTTTCAACCATGCCATCTGACTGTGGATGCAAAGCAGTAGTCCGTGTTTTATGTATTCCTAAAAGGTCACAGAGATTCTGGAAGAGCTTTGATTCAAAGTTTCTTCCTTGATCTGAATGTAGTTCCAAAGGAATGCCAAATCGGCTGAAAACATCATTTACCAGAACTTCTGCAACTGTAGCGGCCTCTTGGTTAGGCAAAGCAAAAACTTCTGGCCATTTGCTAAAATAATCCATGACAACAAGGATGTATTTGTTGCCCTTTTTAGTTTCTGGAAATGGTCCGGCCACATCAATAGCAATGCGTTCGAAGGGCAGACCTACGTTATATTGTTTCATTTGACCTCTGGACCTTGTTTTGGGACCTTGGCTGGCTGCACAAGTCGAACATCGGCGGCACCAGTTTTTCACATCTTGAAAGTAATTGACCCAATAAAATCGGTTTCGAATTTTGTCCATGGTTTTATTTATGCCTAGGTGCGCGCCTGATTTTCCACCATGGCATTCGGCCATTATATTGTCTACCATGCTCCTAGGAACCACTACTTGATTAATCACAGTAAGGCCATCGGCACTTTCCCAGGCACGTTTAAGGATGTTTTCTTCTACTATCAGTGAATCCCATTGTGCCCACAGTGATTTGAATATCACCCCTTGGTTTGCGATATCTTGCCATGATGGTCGTGGCTTGTTCTCTTCTTTCAATCGCAAGATAGGTCCTACATCTTTGTCGTTAAGTTGTGTGGTTCTAATCGAAGCCGACATCCATTCTTCATCTGGTTCTAACTTTATCTGGCGCACGTAGGTAATTCCTTCTTTCTGGTCAATTTTCCTGCAATGTTTACAATCCTCGGGGCAAGGTCTTCTGGACAATGCATCTGCATTATTATGCACCCTTCCTGCTCGGTGCTTAATTTGATAATGGTATTGTTGTAGCTTTTCTATCCATCTCGCGACTTGCCCCTCAGGTTGTTTCATTTTCATGAGCCACTGTAACGCAGCATGATCCGTTCTAATCAGAAACTCTTGTCCGTAGAGATATTTGTGAAAGTGATCTACGGATTTAACTATGGCTAGGAGCTCCTTTCTAGTAACACAATAATTTCTCTCTGGTTTGGATAGCTTCTTGCTGAAAAATTCGATGACCCGTTCTTCTCCATCTTGTACTTGGGAGAGTACTGCTCCTATGCCATCGTTGCTCGCATCAGTATCTAATATGAATTTTCCTTTTGGAATGGGATATGCAAGAATCGGACTAGAACATAATGCTGCTTTTAGTCTTCTAAATGCTTGGTCACATTCGGTATTCCATTTGTAAGAAGCTTTATCTTCTGTAAGTCTATGTAACGGAGACGCTATTTTGGCGAATCCTTCTACAAATCGTCTGTAGTATGTACACAGACCCAAAAAGCTTCTCAATTCATGTTTGTCACGAGGTTGAGGCCATTCTTTTATTGCTTGTAGCTTCTTTTCGTCGGTATGGATGCCTTCTCGGGAAACGACGTGACCCAGGAACTCAACTTTTTCTTGGAACAGAAAACATTTCTTTGAGTTTAATTTAAGATTTGCGTTCCTGATTCTTGAGAATACTTCTCGTAAATTATCTAGATGTTCTTGAAATGATTTCCCCATTACTATGACATCATCCAAATAGACTAGGCAGGTTTTCCAAGTAAGGCCTCGTAGAACGACTTCCATTAGTCTTTCAAATGTAGCTGGGGCATTGCACAGGCCAAATGGCATCACATTAAACTGATAAAGTCCACTTCCAGCAGAGAATGCAGTCTTCTCTTTATCTCTTTCAAAGATTCCTACTTGCCAATATCCACTTTTCAGGTCAAGAGTAGAAAACCAATATGATCCTGCCAACGTTGTTAATGTGTCGTCTATTCTTGGCAGTGGGTAACTATCTTTCTTGGTCACATCGTTAAGTTTCCTGTAGTCGACACAAAACCTAGTACTTCCATCCTTTTTAGTGACCAACACCACAGGAGATGACCAAGGACTTGATGACTTCAATAACACCGTCGCTGAGCATTTTATTAATGAGATTGTGAACTTCTTCTTGCTTGGTCATTGGTAGTCTTCTTGGGGGTTGTCTTATCGGTTGGGCATCGCCAGTGTTGATAGCATGTTGAATAAGGTTTGTGCGTCCCGAACTACTCCTAGTTTCGAAGATATTACTTTGTTCTTCTATAAACTCTCTCGCTTTACTATATTCTTCTGGAGTGAGATGTTGCCAAGTTGACTCAAATTGCTGAAGTACCTCCATTGGTAACTTGCTTGTATCCTCGGAAGTTGGCTCTTCACATCTTGTTACTTTCTGTACTGGTTCAAATAATGCTACCACCTCCCCCTTATTAATTTTGACACTATTTGGGAAAATATTGGCGACTCTAATCGGGATGTCTTTATCGGTTTTAACTAGTGATTTTGCAACGAGGTAGGTGTTGGGTGTGTTTTGTTGGCTTTTGAGTCCGACGCAGCTTGATGTTTTACTTTCCAGCCTCCCAAAAATTATGGTCTCACTGTTACCGACTAGTCTTGTTGTGCATACTGCCACGACCTTTATTGGTTCTTTATTGAAGTGACTATTTAACAAAATGAACTCTTCATTCCCAAATCTTAGGGTATTAAGTTTATTATCAAACGCAAATCCATGTTTACTTATCAAGTCCATTCCCAAAATAAATTCGTCTTCTATTTCGGCAACCAATACAGTGTGGCGAATCTTCAATCTTCCCAGCTGTAGGTCTATATCTGTCTGCCCCAACACGTCGGCGGATTCTCCAGTCACAGTCTTAAGTGTTATTTTCTTTTCTATTGGTCGAATTTTATATCTCGTTGCAATTTTGAACTTAAGCAATGATATGGCAGAACCAGTGTCTACTGTTATATTAACTTTTCTCTCATTAATGAGTCCGTCGATGTTAAGACTGTCAGCAGTATGTTTTAGGCTCTTAATAGAGTAAATTTTGGGGGCTCTATTCCCATTAGCCAACACCCGCCCCTCTGCGTTGACTAGTTTTAGTTTTCCTGATCTCTTCTTCGGTACTCTGTCCCGCTAGATGGCGAGCGAGACCTTATTTGAACGCGACAATCGCGTTGAATATGCCCTGTACGTCCGCATCTGAAACACTTTACATTTGGAGGGGATCGTCTGCTTTCTTTCAAAGAGTCAATCTTCTCTATCAGTGATTGAAACATTTGGTTTAGCGTTTTTGAGTTGACCTCATGTTCATTGCTCATTTCTTCTCCCTCCTGAATTGAAACAGCTCTTACTTTTGGCCTGGACATATTATTTGATGATTCAATTTCAAGGGCTCGAATCAACACTTCACTGCTGTTATGGAAGCATTCTCGACGAAGTAACTTTGCTAAGTCCGTGTCTCGTAATCCGTTAATAAAGCGATCTACCGTGAAGGGATCTCTGTAATTTTCTGGCATTTCTGGGTAAGCTAAATACATCAGCCTGCTTCATACTCTTGCAATGATTCTCCTGTTCTTTGTTGACGAACATTTAATTCTGACCAATGTAAATTTCGCAAGTGTTCGTCTCCATACCTTCTTTCTAGCGCTGCCACTAAAGCGTTATAATTCTGTTTTAGTTCGACTGGAATGGACCGTAAAAGTCCGAGTGCAGGTTCCCGTAGAGCTACTAACAACGCTCTAGCTTTTTCGTCCTCGTCCCAACCATTTGCAGCGGCGGCAGCTTCAAATTGTTGTTTGTAGGTGGACCAGGAGGACGTACCGTCAAAATTTGGAGGCTTAATGTTCTGGTTGGAATTCACGACACATCCCTGAGCTTTTATTTTGTTGTGTTCTTTCTGAAGCTGTATAAGCTGTTTCGACACGTCCTGGAATTTTTCTTCCATGGTTTGAAAAACTTCTTCCCTTACATTCTGTAGTTTGTTCTCCACTTTTTCTTCAACATGTTGTACCTTTTCTTCAACATTTTGTACCTTCTCTTTAACATTTTGTACCGTTTCTTCTACATTCTGCAAATTATTTTGTACCTTTTGTTCTACACTATGCATTCTTTGGGTTATTTCTTCCTTAAGATCTTCGGTTGCAGTCTTGAACTCTTCTCTCAGCTGTTCGGAGTTGCTCTTTATCTGATCGAAGTTTTCTTGCATGCTATCTAATGTCTGTCTCATGTCATTCTGGTTTTGTTCCATGGTCTGTCTTATATCGTTCTGATTTTGATCTTCCATCTTTGCCGATCCTTGTCTAGTAAGCATCAACTTCCTGATAAATCACTTAAAACGTCTATTTTAGGGCTATAAAGCGAATGTCGAAGTCGGTTTTTCAATATCTCTTCCAATTCTTAAATAGAACCTAATGGAATGTTCTGGAATATACTGGTAAATGCTACTCTTTCTGCTACTAGGCAAATGTAGAAGTCACTTTTTGATTATCTCTTTTGGTTCTCGAATATACCGTCGTAGAATGTTATGGAATATTCTAGAAATAATTTCTAATTCTTACTTTTAAAATAACTAAGCTACTGTCGAAGTCGGTATTTGTATATCTCTTCTAGTTTTTGAATAGAACGTCGTAGAATGTTATGGAATCTTTTAGAAATTTTTTCTAATTCTTACTTTTGAAATAACTAAACTAATGTCGAAATCGGTATTTGTATATCTCTTCTAGTTTTTGAATAGAACGTCGTAGAATGTTATGGAATCTTCTAGAAATTCTTTTTAGTTCTTACTTTTGAAATTACTAAGCTAATGTCGAAGTCTCTTTTTGGATATTTCTTCTGGTTTTCGAATAGAGCGTCGTAGAAAGTGATGGAATGTTCTAGAAATTCTTTCTGATTCTTACTTTTAAAATTACTAATCTAATGTCGAAGTCGGTATTTGTATATCTCTTCTAGTTTTTGAATAGAACGTCGTAGAATGTTATAGAATATTCTAGAAAATCTCTCTAATTATCAATTTTTGGACTGTAAAGTTAATGTCGAAGTCGGTTCTTAAATATCTCTTTTAGTTTTTGAATAAAACAATATCGAACTTCTTCGAATATTCTGGAAAAATCACTTACTGTTTTTCTGTCCAATTGTCCTATCCGGTGGTAATATGTAAGGGTAGTCTTTGCACTATTCAGTTCCGAATATTCTGGCAAAATCACTTACTGTTCTTCTTTTTAATTGTCCTAGCCGGTGGTACTGTGTAAGGATAGTCTTTGCACTATTTATTTCTTTTAATCCCACTTCACCAATTGTTACGGGTTCACAACGACAAATTAAAACTCGCAATTGTTGAAAACGATACGTCAATTTATTTCGACAAATTATGTACAAAAACACGCACTTAAACTTAGTAATAACTTGATAATAATTCACTACTATAATCGGTCTATCAACTTCGTGTTAATCTCATGACCACTACAGTACGGTATCTGTGACTGACTGCCTGGTGCGCGACCCCGGCCCTATATATAGGATCGTCCATCTCTCTCGAACTTTCCGGCAGCCTTCGACGTCCGGAAAGTTCCCGCACTACCGCGACCGCAAGCCACAGACAACGCAACTAAAACCTAGACTAAGAATACAACCTTAAGATAAATCGACCTAATACTACACTAAACCTAAATAAATTCCAATTATAAAATTTAAATAACTTAAATTTGTAACAATATGTTCTGCTATAATTAACAGTTGATCAGTTGTGGAATGTGGTAAAAAGTGGATAGTTGTCAATAAAAAAAACAGCCTTAAAAGTTGTCACAGTTTCGTCGGAATAATAAAAATAGACTTATCGAAATAGTTCAATTTACTAAAAAATATAGTCTTTCAAAGACTCATCTTACACCTACCAACCTGCAAAGCTAGATGGAGTTTACTTACCGACGCCACGTATCCGAGACCCGACGGACCCAGACGAGGGCGATGGAGGCTCGCTGTCATCGCTCATCGTCGAGTTATATCGTTTCCTCTCGACGCTTTTCGGGAGCGGCGGCGCAACTTGCGGTTTTTTCGGTACGATTTCGGGCACCGGCACAGGCGATTGACGGATTTGCGGGGGGAATGGGGAGAGAATTAAGCCACTAATGAATTCTCCTATTTCATCCTGAGAAATAAAAAAGAAATTGTGGCACATTTCATATGGAGGTTAGGTTTATAAAAACTTTTGAAAAACCCTTCCTAACCCGGTTTAATGTATCAACATATGCTTTTCATTCAATTTGATCGTGGCAAAATGGGACAGTATTTTTTCGGCATTACCTGCTTTGTACTTTATAAAAACAAAACTTCCCAAGTAACATTTCTTTATTTATAGCAGAAGCTAAAAGGTTGCCAGCGCCTTTCCTTAAAACCATTAGTTTCAATGTTTGGTCGCTAGCACGTTCCCATTACCCTTATATACCCCTTAGACCTCCTAAATGGGACTCCCCAATTGGTGGTGGCAACCTATGTATTAAACTCATTATAAAACCATAAGAAATAAACGCTAGCTTCGCCCTCTAGCGGTTCCACCAGTATAGAACCTTTTAGAGCCTAAAGCTATTATGCCAGGTTCTAAAAGCAACTCAGAAACGTCCTCTATCCTATTATAAAACTAGATTTGGTAATTTGGTATCCTGGCGATTCTGTTGAATACCATAATACCTTTAGAGTAAAGAAGTTTTCCTATGGCGATATTTTAGATTCACAATGGCTATATAAAATAATTTAGGTCACAAAATTGCCAAAAATGTCAAAGTCCCAAAATTATTTTATCACATAAAAATATACCGAGTTTGTCGTTTTGTTGATGATCAAATTGCCTGCCAGATTTATTTTTCTGATAAAATCGTATCTGAAAAGCTCTCAAAACAAGCGCGCCACCTCAAGAATGCTTTTTAATAGTTTTTTGATACCAAAATAACAAATATTTAAAATTAAAAAAAAATCATTTACACTATTCACCATTAAAAAAGTCTGTTTGGTTTACATAAATCAAAATTAAAGTAAAATTATTGTTAAAAAACACTGCTAAAACGACTAGATAAATATTTTCTTTTTACAATATTTTTTAAATAAATTTATATACGCCATTATGGTTTTATAGTGGTCACTTGGTTTTATTTCTTACTGTATCGCAACTAGGATTTTTGAGTGCCCTTATGAAACCAACAAAAAAGAACAATGTAAACATAATCCACATAACCTCACTTAAATTTTTTGTATTTGTTTTTAAAGTGTTTAAAAGCGTATAATTGAACACTTTTAAATGTTTTTTTCGTGCAATTTCGACACAATCGAGAGGGCCAGTGCAATGATATTCGTTGTGCCTGCAGGTTGAAGGGGAACCTCTTATATTGGTCGTCTAAATAGGCCTTATCTAGGCCTGGGTGTCCTACCCAGGAGGACGGAAACTCAACAATTATTAATTATTGGGCTTTAAATAATCAATCTTGCAATAGGTAGGTACCAATCTGTACCTAGGTATATCTATTATTTTTACAAGAAATACCTAAAAAAATAAAACACGAAAGTATTTACTAACTTCTGTTAGAACCCTTAAGGAAACAAGGTTTTATATGTGGCCGCCTATTTAAATAATATTTAATATACAGCTATGGGTAACTATAAATACAAAAGAATTAAGTTTACCTTTAAGCCTTCCTATAAAACCTTTTTAAAATACCTAAAAATAATGGCAAAAACCAAAAGTCTAAAGTTTATATTTACCACTCTTAAAAACCTTAAGGAAACTAGGTTCTATATGGCCGCCTATCTAATCATATTTACTTTTAAACTACTGGTAACTATAAAAACAAAAGGATATAAGATAACCTTTTAGCTCAATTATAAAACACTTTTGTGATGACCTAAAGTAATGAAAAAAACTAAATGACCAAAGTTTATATTTATTTCTTTTTAAAAACTTTAGGTAAAATGGTTTTATAAGATCATCTTTATAAATCAGAAATCAATAAAACAAAAAGTATCTGAAAGGAACAGAAGGAATATCAGTTTTATTATACTCCCTTTATAAATTACTATTTGGTTGTATAACACTCCTTTAGGTAATTGGTAATATAAATTACCTTTATGTAGCCAAATTGATCCTAAAACCCATAACAGCACCCTCTAAATAACCTAGGAACCAAATTAATAAAACCTTGAGTGGTAATAATGTTACTTGGGTTTAAACTAATCAGGAGCACATTTTGTCCTTTCATCTGATTAGTTCTTATTACTGACTGTGTGCATACAAAAAACAACTGAATGTAGCCTGGTGAATGATAAATCAACTGTCTCGCATTTGTTTACGACTAGAAAGAGATATGGCGTGTCTAGAACACGAATTTGAATAGTCTAAAATTACACAAATCTTTCATATTTGTCTTGTGTTTAATAAAAAAACAAAAATTTTTAATTTCGAAGAAAGTGGTTTATAAAATAACAGTGGATCTTTTTTCCAGATTGGAATATCAGTTTCCGGTATTTTGTCGAATTGCCATGAAAATCCCTGACATTTCTAGGTCCCTACAAACCCTTTATAATAAAGAAGAAGTAAATAAAAAAATTAAATAAAATATATCTACTTACTATAATACACCTATTGACAATGCTTTGGGTAATCCCTTCCGCCCTTTTTCTCTTCTTGCTAACGATCAAATTGTTATCGGCCGAACCGACAACTATGAGACCGGTTTCAATACGCATGCGAGATCTCAGGTCTTCCAGATCTTCTTGCCTAACAATTTAAATAAAAAATAAATATATTATGTATATGGACGCCAGAATAATATTAGTAACATTAAAAACTTATGAAGTTATACAAGTATGGTTAGAAAAGAAATTGGTTCTCGACAGAAAAATATATTACATGATTTTTTTAAACTGCTTAGTTCTTGAAGAAATTGACTAAACCTACAATATATTTTTTTTATTTACCGCGATTTAATAAATTAATATCAATAGGTACTCTTAACCCATTCAAGTTATACATCGTTAGAAATGAAATTTTGCTAGGTTTCATTCTTATTATTTACAAGAGATCACTTTTGAAACAAAAGAAAAATTTCAAAAACAAATGTACTTAAATTATTTATTTTTGTTTAATTTTTTTCAAAAATAGCTAATTATTAAATTACTTATACCTATTTGAAAAAATTGAATTAAATCAAATAAACAAGGCGAAACTTTACACCCTATATTTACACATATTCAAGTCTTGATCCAATGTACTAACTTAAAAAAAAAACAAATTTTTCTTAATTTAAAGCCAAATAAATGTCATAATTTGTGTCATGTTAGCAAGGGTTTAACGTCATTTCACGAAAGATATTCCTGATCTAATTTATTTATTTAATTGACTTACAAGCAGGTACTAGAACTCTGTCCGATCACAAACAAAACGGGGCACTGTAGTTCTAAAAGACTGTCATCTGCTTCTCCACGTCGACCTTCAGCTGTCAAAAGTGAAAAGCCCAGACTGACGACGCAAAAGACAGTTTCGACTTGCGCCACCTACAACAAAATAATCGTTTTTTCGGCCATTGCGAGGTGTCGACTAAAATTACTTTGTATTTCCAATTTTTTTTCTAATTGTCTTTAGACTTTATGGTCAATTGAAGGCCGGAGGGGGAGAGGGGATGATTTTATGAATTATGTAGTCCTTATAGCGATAATAATGCAGTTGTGCAGTTCTAAGTGAAATTATGCGGTTAGTTCAGATTGTTCATTTAATAAATTCTAAATCAAATAACTCGAAAACTAGTCCTTCGGTATGAAAAATAAAATCAGTTCTGAATAAAAAACTGAAAGACCTTTCCAACGAGATATCAATTGACCCATTTTTCGTATTAAAAATCAAGGGGTGAGATGCGCCCCCCGCAAGGGGTTGAAAGAAAGAGATGTGGCAAAATCGCGAAAAAGTATCCACCTCGCAAACAAAATCGACGTGACTCGATATTTTTTAAAGATTTCAGCAGTTCTCGAGAAATCTCAGGTGGAACGATTTAAATGGGACACACTCTATTTCGAATTTGAATCACATAACATTAATGTGGTGATGTTATAGTTTTCGTTGTAATCACAGGCAGAGAACGTATAGTTCGTCGCCGTCACGGGTTAAATAATATAAATACTTTATTGTCGAGTTCTGGCTCAAACGATAGGAGTTGGAAAAGTCGGCGTTTAAAAAATATATGTTTTGCCCAACTCTGAAATTATTCTTTGTTATCTCATTATTAGAAGTCACACACAATTACAATATTTAGCCTTAGTTTGTTAAAGAATTATCTGGTTCGTTTCCACGCTCTTAGTAACATTTTTTTCAACTACAAAACATTTTCGTTTACTTCTATTTATTTTTTGAAATTGAATTTAAACCCGGTGTTGAAATAAATAACACTGAGTATATTGGGAACCAAAAAACAGATATGTTTTTGCACATTCCAATTGTAAATATAAAAATTAAAACTGGAACAAATCCAAATCACACCTATCTCTATGTGTCTTTGTTTAACACATCTGGTATGATATATTAAATGGGGCCAACAAGCGAGAAACTGAAGCAGCGGAAAAGTAAGTGTGCAATAATAGTTTGACCCTGTCATACACATACTCAATTTCAAAAACTACGCGCGCCAAGACGCGTTACCAGAGGGTTAATCCTTGCCTCCCTGTGGCATCCACCTACGGCCCGTGCCAAACTATACTTACTTGCTAATTAGTGATAAACTAAACCTAATTAAAAACTAAATTATTAGGCCGCGATCACGCAATACTTAACAGGGCCTTAAAAATAAGTGACGCTAAAAAGAAGTTACGACCACCCAAAGGAGACAAACTGCAATCGGATTACTCCACTTCCGGTACCCATTTCCTTGTGAATAAAACCATAATTCTCTTTAGCCCTTTTTCTTTCCTAGATGTGTAGTGAGTTTGGGTCCTTGGCTCTGAATTCTTAACAGAGAAATAAAACTACGTTTTTAGCAAAAATGCAGTCTTTATTTTTTACCCTTGACGCGTTTCGATCTTTGCGACCATAATAATAAGGGCTTAAACAAAGTGTCGAAGAAGTCGTTCTTGCAAACGCCACATCATCTTAACTCAAACTACAACCAATTTATTAAAACGAAAAATAAAATATTTTAAATTTTGCCTGTTTTTCCCTGAGTGATTCTAACCTTCGCAAAGACCGAAACGCGTCAAGGGTAAGAAATAAATACTGCAGTTTTGCTAAAAACGAAGTTTTATTTCTCTGTTACGAATTCAGTGTGGAGCACTACACATCTAGTAAAAGGAGAGTACAATGCAATATTTTTCTTTCGTTGTAATACTCGTTAGGCGTCAGCTTAAATTACCTTCTGCTGTTCTCGCGCTCTCTATTGTTTACAGTAGGTGCCCGATTGACTGGTAGCTTCATAGCTTCTTAGCAAAGTAGCTATTAAGCAGTCGGCCCGTTTCATTATCTACCTACCTGAATTGCCAGAGTAGCTCCAGCGCCAAAGCCAACAAGGACAATGTGTTTTCCGGGGTAAGTCTCGCGCATCTCAAGGACCCTTCCTCTGGTTAGAGCAAAAAGCTGATCTAAACAGCCCGTCATTGTTAATCTAGAACCTGTTCCTAGTAAAAAAATAAAATTAAAATGAATACTTCGAAGACAAAATAAATGCGAAAAATGTCAAATATTAAACGAATTCTCTATAAGTGGAAATCATGACAATATGCGGTGGTATCGCGCCTTTGCGGAAAAAGGTCGCGTAGCGCCATCTGCGATTTTCACCTTTTACCTTTGATGTGATGCGAGCGAAATCTAGGGCTTAAGGCATTATAACGGATTATAGAACAAGATTAATGTGGCAAATCCAAAGCGGCCGCCACGCCGTCCCGTTACAAACTATTTTAGCTTGATATATCCTTTCTCTAGTTTAGCAATATCAAGTGCCGCGCCGTTTTCGTTTATTTATTTTTTGTTCTAGAATCTCTGGGTATTATTCGAGATGCTTACCGGTAAAATTGGTTGGCCAGAGCCTTTTCTGGGGCTCACAAGAGGGCAGATGAAGTCAGCCCTAACAGACTGGGCTCAGAAAGAGATACAAAAGGAATGGACCAACACAGGCGAAGGAATGTGTGACCGTAGGGACTGGCTGCTCTGTAGAACACGAAGAGAGGTAGGAGCCATAGTGGGAGTCCGAACCGGACACTGCGCCCTACGAGGACACTTGGCGAAGATGAAAGTGAAGGAAGACGCGACGTGCGAGCAATGTTGGGCCGAGGACGAGACGTCGGCGCATTTCTTCTGATCATGTGAAGCATACGAGGAGGCAAGAGAGGTATTCGAAGAGGAAGCCTTTGAGGCGAAGGACCTTCTGCCCGATATTCCGACCTTGGTACAGAAGACGGGCAGATTCCTTAGCGAAAGAAGGACGCAGTAGGGGGGATGCCTCGGGGTTGTTGGCGAAAAGGGCGCTTCATGTGCCTAGTCGCCAGGCCTAGAGCCTACCCCACACTAACTGTAAGAAACTTTTCAGTGCCTCAAAATATTAGGTTTTCCATTAGAGTAAAAAAACAAAAAAAAATAGATAACATGGCCGCAATACTTAAAATCAAAGTATAGTAAGCTTGGTTGGTTAGCCTAACGAGTTTCTTGTTGTTCTAGAATCTCTGGGTATTATTCGAGATGCTTACCGGTAAAATTGGTTGGCACACTGACAACGTTACCCAAATTGCCCAACGCAAGCATCCATTTGTGGGCTCTTTTTGTGTGCACTGGTCCGGATGGAACAAGGATTATAATAGGACCACCTAGAAATAAAATATTCAAAAAAGTAAGATCTCATAATTAATCGTACAAAGCAAAACTAAAGATTCCTTGCGTAAAAAATTTGGTCAAAATAAATCAAATTCGGAATAATTTTGCGGTATGATTTAGCAATGGAAAAGCTCCGAAACGGGGAACTTGCCTTCTTTCGATCTGATTCAAAAACAGGCTTTTTCGAGAAACCCAAACGTATATTTTTCAACAATTTCAAGGTCATAGAATAATTTCCGCTGAAAGGAAAAATCAATAAAAAACCACCAAGGGGATCTAATTACAGATATACAATTTAAGTATTGATAACAACCAAAACGCTTGCCTTGTGTTAGACTTGAAAAAAGCATTTGATACTTCCAATCACAATATTTTATTAAAAAAATTATATAACACGTGAATAAGGGGAAAAATTTACGAGTGGTTTAGGAGCTACTACTACTAAATTATTAAAAATCAAAGTTTATTTAAAAAAATTACTTGTCGTGTACCTCAAGGTTCAGTGCTTGCGCCAATTTTATTTTTAATATACATCAATTCAATAGAACAACTAAAATATAATGGAAATATTCGATTATTTGCAGATGATACGATACTCATATACAAAGGCAAAATTTTTAATTAAATAAAAATGAATATTTCAAATGATTTAAAAATCTTACAAAATTTTCTTCAAACAAACAAATTAACCATAAATTTTTAAAAATCATTTTATATGTTTAATGATAAAACAAAAATTTCAAATGAACAAAAAAATACAAGAAAATTTTATATAAATAGTATGATCATCATCAAGTTATCTTGTTTAGTGGGTGTACTATATAAGGCAAGATATTACATTCGATTAAAATATTTAAAAACTATTTATTACGCATGATTACACTCTGCAAATAACTCAACATTAAAGCCATTAAAAAGTTATAAAATAAAATTATTAAATGTATTCATAAACTTCAGTTAATTTAATTTGAAATTAATATAGTTTAAAACTAATATTGGCAAAAAATGTTTACTATATTCAGGTATTACCATTTACAATAATCTACCACAAAGCATCAAAGACATTAAACCTCTTTATTTATTTAAAAAATATACAAAACAATATTTTCTTAAATTAAAATAAAATAACATTATAGTTTGACCACTGGATTTTATTTGGATTTAGTTGCTCATATTATTTTTATTATGAAACTATTTTTGTTTTTATTATCATGAATTTGTTTTGTATTTTCCCTGTAATAGACATTAAGTTTGTTGGGAAATAAATTGAATTTAAATATAAAAATAATTTGAAAGAATACAAAAACAGACAATAGAACACCCTTTCAAACGAAGTCACTCAAGAAAACGGTACGCCGCAAGGATCAGTCATAAGTGCAACCTTATTCCTAGCATCCATAAATGACATACTTTAAAAAATTAAAGCACCGGTTAAGGCTCGGCTTTTTGCTGACGACCTTGTCTTAAAACTGAAAGGGAAATGTACCAAATCCATGGAGACAATTTTACAAATTCAAATTCATAGACTAGAGGAATGGTCAAACAATTCAGGGTTCATCTTCTCAACAGAAAAGACCACAGTTATGCTATTTTCCAAAAAACGTATAAGACTTGAAATCCTTAATCTTCAGCTATACGGAACGGTACTTGAATGTATAAAATCAACAAAGTTCTTGGGAATATTTGATAGAAAACTCAGTGGGAATCTACACATAAAATATATAGTAAAAAAATGCCAAAAGAATATAAACTTAGAAAAAATACTAGCACATAGATCCTGGGGTGCAGACACAACAACCTTGATGGCCATCTACAGAAGTTTAATAAGATCTAAAATCGAATACGGGTGCGTAGCATATGCTTCCACTTCGCCCTCGTTATTACAGATGCTAAATACCATTCAAAACTCCAGCCTCCGTATTGTCCTGGGAGCATACCGTACGAGTCCTGTCGAAAGCCTTTTGTGCGAAGCAGGAGAACCCTCTTTATCCCTCAGAAGAATATACCTTAGTCTCTCTTAGTCTGCCCTAAATAATAATTTAAATCCAGTCAAACCAAATCTCCAAAAATATGATTTCAGTCGTATCTACCAACAAAGACCAAACATAACACCATCTTTCTATGAAAGAATTAAAAGATATCAAGCCCAAGTAGGAAGTGTTTTTCCTAACTGAGACCCCAGAATGCATATTTTCAATGACAAAATTTGATAAGACCAGCAATAACCCAGAACTAATTAGAAATGAACTAGCAACTATAACAGAAATATGAAGAACCATGTCAAAATAACCGAACTGATGCATCAAAAACTTAAGAGGGGGTTGGAGCAGCGGTCGTAATAAAAGATACTGAAATACTCAAATTTCAACTGACAAAACACACCAGTGTGTACACAGCAGAACTGTATGCGATCTATGAAGGACTAAAATATACACTTAACAAAAGACTAAAATCAACTTTAATTTTATCAGACTCCCTAAGTTCTATCCAGTCAATTTGCTCAGTCTATTCAAAACATCCCATAATTCATATGACTAAAGACATACTATACAAGATGCAAGCAAGAACTCTCACTTAAAGTAACTTTTATGTGGATTCCATCACATGTCGGTATCGCGGGAAATGAAACGGCTGACCAACAGGCCAAACTGGCAATCAGTGACTATATTGACTCAACACCTATCAACAAAACTGTATATAGTTACTTTATAGTGTTCATTAAATGTAAAGTGCTAAACATATGGCAAGACCAGTGGAATACATCAAACTCTAAAAACGCACAATTAAGACCTCTGTTAAATCGTGGCCATTTTTATCCAACTCAAGAAAAGTGCAATTTTACTTGTCTAGGCTTAGAATAGGTCATACGAAAATTACACATGAACATATTTTTAACAAAACAAATCCTCCCGTATGTACAAAGTGCCGAGAACCTATTACGGTCAAACATATTTTAATTGATTGTGTAGCTTACAGAAATGAAAGACAAAAACATAAATTAACAACAAACATTTGTGTTCTATTAAACAATGAAACAAAAAATTCAAACAGTGTCCTAGCCTTTTTAAAAGACTGTAAGATTTTGCAATGTATTTAAAATAATAAGGTTACATCATGTTAAACAAACGTTAATTTGCGCTAATGACCCTATGTGGTCGATGCGCCTTAATCTAAAATAAATAAAAAAAAATCTAAGTTAGTTAAAAGTAAACAGTTTTTTAATTAATACATACCTGGTAGTTTTCTGGGTTTATCCTGGTTAAGACTAGCAGCAACAGGATCCCAAGGTTTTTTAGTTATATTGTTGATGTTTTCGATGCTAAGGGCGCCGATTCTTTGACTGCCGTGAATCATTTTGTCGATAAAATGCGGTATCTTGGCTTTGAGAGTCTAAAGTAAAATAGAAAATTGATTAATTTCCCAGTTAATTTCGTCAAATCAATCAATATCTTGAAAGATGCCTATAGAGGGAGAAGCCAAACCGTCTTTCCTTCACAAATAAAACATTTGATTTTCTCTGTAAAATAAAATTGGCTCTACAAGTTGACAGACATTAGCTTTCTAATCAGTTCTCCACTTAACGAATATGTCAAACTCAAACATATTTACAAACTTTTGATTTTCTTTTGCCTTTGTTAGATTAACTGTATTACAAAATATAAAAAATATATTAACAAGTTTTTTTTTCAAAATGTTTTTACGATTAGATTAAAAGGTTCTCAAGTTATGCTGTAAAAAAACTACAAAATTGGGTACCCCCAGACACCAATATTTAACTTTTTTATAAACGTTTTAAAAGCCGGAAAAGGTTCTTAAAATTAAAATATCAGACCATCTCTAATAACGTGAACTGGGTTTTAATAAATTACTTAGGAAGTTTATTAAATATAACTCAAGAACCTAAAAATGACACACGTGTGGGATACAAACTTGTTAATACACATTCTTTTTTATCGTATAATTTTTTTATAAAATTGACAATTACCTATTTTATACAGGGTGTCATTAAAAGTTTGTAACAAACTTTGACAGGTCATAGTACACATAAAAATAAGAAAAAAAGTTCATATGAACATAGGTCCTAAAATGCATAGTAGGGGAGCTACGGGCACCAAAAGGGTTAATATCGAAAATGATTTTATAGTGATAGTTAACAAATCAGTCAAAAAATGGAATTAAACCGATAAAATGTTGGCGCTATAATTTTTTTCAAATTTCGAAGTATATTATCTCTACAAGAATACCTTGCCGACTTGATTTCTGTTTTCGGTAATGACGCACCACATCAGACAACAGTTTCTCGTTGGTATGGAGAATTCAAGTGTGGACGGATTAGGCTTAGCGCTTTAGCCAAAAACGGCTGACACCCATGAAAACATCGATGCTGTGCAAATGCTCATGACATGTGACATATCGCAAAATTGAGGCTTTATTGGGAATTTCAAAGACTTCAATTTCAAATTTTGCATGAAAAATTACATCTAAGAAAATTAGTGTAGTGTTTGCATATTAGTGAAACGACAAACACACGAATTTAAATTTCCCGCGCCGTGACAAAGTGCTAGTGACGTATGCAATATGGCCGCGCGGCTGACCTATGAGAAACCAGCGTTGGAGTGACGTCACATGGGACGGTCTCTCATTAAGGAACCATTTTCAGGTCTACACGTATTTTATAGTAAGTCTGTTTTCATCCATAAATATTTGCGCAATCATAAATAATTACGCGGCTTAAATAATGCAAATATCTTAATTAGTTTCCCGCTGGATACCACATCTGTTAACCGAAGAACAGAACGAAGCTAGGGTCAATTGGTGTCAAACTCTAGACCGCTTTGAAGAAAAATGTGTACTGCATTGTCAGTGGTGATGGATCGTGGATTTACTCATATGAACCAGAAAATAAAGGTCAGTCGTCTGTTTGAGTGTTCCAGGATAAAAAAAAAGCCAACAAAAGTCATCTGTTCTTGAAGTGTATCCAAAAAGATGGTCGCGACATTTGTCTCAAAAGCAGGTCATGTAACAATTTGATTGATTTGCCGAAAGTCGCTGAGCTTTGAAAAACGAACCCCGAACGACGAATCATCCTCCACCAAGACAATGCAAGTTCGCACAAAGCACAAAAAACCATTGAATTTTTAACCCAACAAAACGTTGAATTGTTTGACCATCTGAGGATACAGCCCCGACCTAAGTCCCAACGATTTCTATACTTTTTCGATATTCAAGAATGGACCACGTAGTCAAAGATTTCAGTCGCCAGAGAAAGCATTCGACGCCTGTAATAATGCAGTTTTGACAGTACCAACAAACAAGTGGAATTACAGCTTTGACAACTGGTTTGAGTGCATACAAAAGTGCATTAATTTTCGTGAAGAATACTTCGAGAAACAATAAAGTCTTCAAAAGTTCACTGTTTTATTCCAGCTGTATATGCAAAACTTAAAAGACAATCCTCGTATATGACTGATGTCAAAATAGGGGGCTGTGCAAGAGCATGTAATGTATAATCACGGTGAATAAAATAGACCGGTGTTCGGATCTTATATATATATATATATATGTCGAATTTTTCACGTCACTGGTGGTCCAGCTGATTTTTGTAAACAAAAGTTAGATATGATATGAACAACAGAACAGCTAATATTTTTTGAGTATTTTGAAAACTAAGGCAATTTTCCTACAGCTTTCTAGTACATCCTTATAAAATGTAATTTTCTAGACGTATTGTCATTATTCTTTTTAGCCACTTTATTTTTTATTACACAAAACTTAAACTACAAGTCAAACTGAATGTGATCGTTTAGTATCAAAGGTAAACCAAGGACTTGGAAAGTAAACAAAGATGTAGGTCAGCGGATTATTTTTGAAGCTGAAACGAATACAGTATTTTCCTCGAATTTTAATTATTGTGTAAAGAGAAATGAAGCGGGCTAAAAAATATAACGACTGGTATGTCTGAAAAATATTATTTTATAAGAATATACTAAAAAATAGTAGGAAAATTGCCTTAGCTTTCAAAAAATTCAAAAAATATTAGTTGTACATATCATATCTAACTTTTGTTTACAAAAATCAGCTGGACCACCAGTAACGTGAAAATTCAACATATAATATATATATATATATATTTATATATAAGATATATATATTTATATATATATATATATATATATATATATATATATATTTATATATAAGATATATATATTTATATATATATATATATATATATATTTATATATAAGATATATATATTTATATATATATATATATATATATATAAAATCCGAACACCGCTCTATTCTATCCACCGTGATGTATAATAACCTACCTGCAATATGTCAAAATAATCTGCTAGATAGCTTTGATCCAAATTGTCCAGCATAACATTATGCAACCACTGCAACAGCTAAAAGAATAAAGAAGTAGTAATGACCGCTGGCACCAAAAATAGATAAAGTTAACTTATCTTATCTATAGAGAAAGTTATAACAAAAAGGCAATAACAAATTACCAACTTTAAACATTTTGTCTTCCTTTTTTTCAGTTAAATTTAAACGAAAATTAAAAAGAATAATGTCATATTATTATTAAATAACAAAGGCAAGTACCTTCAGATCCAAAGAAACAGTCGCAAACAACCTTCTCGTTTTGCTGACGGCCTTGTCAATTGCTGTCCTCCTCAAGATCGGTTCACTGACAGCTCCAGCTTGGGACAATTTTGCCAAGTGGTAATTGTTTAGGATAACCACCAATCCGTTGTAGAGCCGCTGCTGTACCGGTGTCCAATTGTTTCTAAGAAACAAGAATTTTCGTACACTCAGAGATTTTTAAATTACCGAAGGATAGGTTATTTATACGCTACCTATATCAAGGAAAGGAGCAGGCATACCTTAAAAAGATTTTGGAAAATACACGATATTGATTAAATTTTAGTATGTTGTAGATCTCGATGTTCTGATAAAAAGTTCACCTGGGCTCAAAACGATCCCACGACTGGTTTTTGAGATACAGTAACGGGTGTGAGGATTCCCCAAAATACGGATAAATTGAAAATCTTTTGTAAAACTTAAACTTTAATTAAAAGGTTTGGATTCGTGGGTTGTAGGGGTAGATGTAAAGAAAACACTTTGTTTTTTGGCGACGTTTCGTGGACAATTTCCACTCTTTCAAGCCCTAGGAAACAAACAATTTATTAAAACTTTTAAATGGTCTACAATAAAACAAAAAAAATCTGTAGCATAAAACGTAAAAAAGAAATGTTTATCACTAAATACTATATAATTATATAACAAACGAAAAAAAAGAATTAGTATTAAACAAAGTGTTTCTTTTTAATTATCTAATTAAGGTTTTAGTATACAAACATGAAATAAATACCTCACAAGAACTTTCAGAAAAAATTCAATAAGCTGCCAATATTATTAAAGATTCTGAAAGTACCCTCGTAAATGTGAGGCGCCACTTGACATAGAGATTAAGAAAATGTATTGAGGTAAACAGCGGATACTTCCAACATCTATTATTGTAAATTTAAAATTTTGTTTTTTGGTATTTTAAATTAATTAAATTCCATACATTTTATTAATTGGATATTGATTTTTTTTTCCGGTATTTTTTAGTTTAAAGACGAATATCTCGCAAACAGTTTAAGATATCGATATTCACTAAGAATACGTTTTTATGCACAAATATTGGCCTTTTTTACCATCAAGTTAAAATAGTTTTAGCTTTACAGATAGATCCGTATGTAGTTAGGTTTGAACTCAGACCAAAATAGGATTTCTTACCTTTAAGAATTTTGCATATAATATCTTGATCCGTTTTAAAATTATTGTAATTTTTCGAAAATTAAATGTTACTTATGTATCTTTATCTTTATCGTATCTTTTAAACGACTTAAATTTGCCACCACATTTATTGAACATATCTTCTTATTTTGGCCTCTAGTATCACCTCTATGGCCCATAAGTTATGGGACACCCTGTATATTTACCGATATTAAAAATGTTATTTTTTCTACTGAATGCTGCTCAATGCTTTTAACTACGCGTAGGTTCGCTACAACACTTCCGCCCAAGGGAGGAACACAGCCGGCCATTTTTCAAAACTTTTGGATTTTTCTTCGAGCGTTCAATTAACAGAGGAAGCTTAATACCGAACTATAGGCAGGTTGTTTGTCACAAAAGTTTAAAATGCCACAATGCCAATTTAATAATGTACATATATTTTTAAACGAGTTGCAGGTATACCGGGTGGGCCAAAAAAAACCGGACGATTTTTTTTTATAACTTTGGAACTATACAATCGATTTTAATGGAACAAACTGCACTTGGCGTTGAATTAATCAGAGTTTTGACTAAATATATTTTTTTGTTCGCCATGTCAAAATCCAAGATTGCGGACGAAATTAAAATGTACCCTTCAAAGATGCTCGTTTATTCTTGTATAAATAACATGTTTTAATTATTTTTTTAAATTAGTAAAAATGCTGCATGCTTGGCACGCCCAACAAGGTACGAGTCAGCAAAATCGGTTTAGTGGTTTTAAAAAAATATATTTTTGTTTCAACTGTTGTTTTGCATATTATACGATTTTGCCTTGCCACAAATGTCTGCATTTATTTCCTTATAAATTCATTACTACTGAATCGATTTTAATTAAATAAAAAATATCCTGGTTAGAATTGATCGCTTTTTAAAGACCATTATCAAAGTTTATCGCCATCTTAAAATTCAAGATTGATTGATTTAAGGCGTACAGAATCATAACTGATTCTTCAAAAGTCGTGTTTATTCTTAGTTTGCAAAAATATATTAGTTTTTTTTTTAATTTATAGAAAAGACCTACTTTTCCCCCACATAACGAGGTACAAATTAGTAAAATCGGTGTGATGTTTCTTAAAATATCTATTATTTTACAGATTATACGATTGTATTGCCAATCCTGTCTGCATTCACTTCTTTCAAAATTCGTTATTACTTAATCGATTTTACTGAAATAAAAAAAATCATGATGAAAATTGCTTGCTCTTTAAAGATTAAAATCAAAATTTGCTGCCATCTTAGAATTTAAAATATCGGACAGAATCATACATTATTCTTCAAAATGGCGTGTTTAGTCTTATTTTTCAAAAATGTTTTATTTTTTTTTAATTTATAGAAAAGCACTACTTTTCTCCCGCTCAACAAGGTAATAAAATCGGTAAAGTGGTTCTCATAAAATCGTATTTTATTTTAACCATTGTTTTACAAATTATACGATTGCATTGCCAATGCTACCTGCAATCATTTCTATGTATATTAACTTATTTTTATGTATATAATTTTTTTAACTTTTTTATAAGCTTTTACTTTTATTAATTTGTTTTGTCCATATTTAAAAACATTTTTTAAATAATTTATATTTTTTGTTTATTTTATTTGTTTGTTTATATGATTGCTTTTGTATTATTTTAATTATTTTTCTCGCAACTTTATTTTGGCATTATTGCATAAAAATTATTAGTTAATAGGCCAGTCTTAGATTAAGCAGTTTGCTTTGTCAATAAGGTGTAATTTTCCTCTGATAAAAAAGCATGTTTACTACTACTACTTACTACAACACAAATTATTGAGATAAATACTATACAGGGTGTCCCATAACTAGGGGCCATAGGCCAACAGGTGATAGAGGAGGTCATGTCTGATAAAAAAATTCCTATAATGCATGGGTCAAAACTCTTTCTTTGTCAAGATACAGAGCATCAAAGTTGGCGAATTTTTAAACTTTTTTGAGAATAATTTAAAAAAAAAACGCAATAAAAATATGAAATTGGGTAAAGTCGTGTATTAGAACAAGAGCAATAAATTGAAACAAAAATAATTTTCCAAAAAAATTAGTAGGTCAATTTTTTTTAGAAAAAACAATTTTTTTGGTATTAACTTTAATAAATTCCATATTAAACGCAATGCTTTTTTTATATTTTTTGTTACTAAAAACAAGTATCTAGCGAGACATAATAATAAGATATAATTGATATTTTTTAAAAGAATAAGTAAGCAAAAATTAAATTTTGGAGGTTACTTTAACAGCCTGTATCTTATCAACTTGTAATTTTATCAAAAAAGGCAGTACCACATTTTTGAATCACAATTAGGTGAATATTTACCTGGCTGTGACAGAATTTCTTTTTTTTTGTAAAACCCTTTTCCCCCCACTCCTCTAACTTTAAAAATCCTATGTGTTGACCCCATGTTATACAAACATTTTTCTCGGAAATAACCTCCTCTATCACCTGCTGCACTATGGCCCCTAAGTTATGGGACACCCTGTATACTGAAAACCGTATATTGATGCGATGCGAATTTGTCAAAAACATTAATACCTTGTCTAGCCATTACAGCGCGGACTAGGAAGGTAAAATATTAATAAAACAATATTTTTTTAATTTCTTACTTGGTAACTTTTTCCTCCCAGTCCTGATCGACACTACCTCTAATAAGTGCAGCCTGCCTAGCGCATTCGTTCATCAATTGAGTAGCCTTTTCTACATCATAAAGGGGGTTCGTGCCACCTGTTGGTATTTCTTCCACGTCGATTTCTTGGTCTTCAGCATTTTTTGAAGGAACAACTATTTAAAAAGGATAAATGACCCTGTATATTATTTTTTCCTAAAGTTTTATCTCTTTGCTGTTGCTCTAAACAGCTGATACGACCATTAACGTATTAACGACCATTAACGGATTAACCTAATACGTTAATGGATACGACGTAATGCACCAGAATCTTAAGCCTGGATTTTTTTCGTTTAGTTTTTACTTATAGGCCTATCCCCTTATTGCAGACAATTTGCCAGCTCAATTCGGTGGACACCCCGATAACCTGATTCGAAGTACCTTGGTGCCCGGGACAATCACAACTCATCCACTCTCACATTCATACTACATGAAGACCCAATTTTACTTTCTCAAGGATTTATTTTGCCTGATACTCTTTGTCGAGCAAAGGGGTCTTTATCGTGCTAGTGCCATCTACGCTCTTAACGCGGGACCATCCGCTTAACGTGACTTCCGAACCACGGCCTTGTATTTATCATCAACTTTGCCTACTTCGTTGATGCCCAAGACAGGCGTTACTCTTACCTCCGGTATATCTGTATTCACAAACGAATAGTAGGTTCGAGTTTGTACTGGCAGGCATGGGAATCGAACCCACCGCCCTCTGTTTGTAAAGCGGACGCGCGCCCACTGAACTATCAGGGCCCATCTTCTTAAGCAAGGATAACATCTATACTGAGAAAGAGCCTCTAAAATGACTTCTACAAGCGTACCGGCATGTTGGATTTGAAATGAACCCCAACGTCTGGCTTGGATAAATTAAGGCTACTATTAATGGGTGCCGCGTTCTTAGCGCCATCTCTTTTCTAGGCTTAAAAATACCCTTTATCAGTTCTATTCTATTTAGCCTTCTTCGATCCATCTTTGGACATAGGCCTCCTCCAATATGTTCCACTCTTCTCTGTCTCTCGCCGTGTTTATCCATCTAGCTCCAGCATGTTTCTTCAAATTGTCCGTCCATCTCATTTAGGGTCTTCCCCTACTTCTTTTATTTTCCAGGTTCCAGTTTACAATATATTTGTTACATCGATCGTCTTTCTGTCTGATATTATGACCGGCAAATTTCCATTTTAATTTTGGTACTTTTATTATTATTATTTAAATAAAAAATAAAAACCAACCCCAATTTTGACAATGTCAAACCAACAATATTTGAAAGCAGTTCCTTTCAATTTATTTTATTTTTATACTGGGACTTTTTTCATCCATACTAGGATCAATCGCCCAGTTTTTGCCAAAGTTTTTGTATCGAAAATAGCTCTTTAGACATATCAATGCAACCATGCGTTAAGTGGGATTCGAACCCACAAGCTCGCGCAACGCCGTGATCGAGGCAGCCCGTCGAATATAAGCTGCCATCATAGCAGCGCTATATCCGAAGCAGGACCACTACACAAGCGGACACGAACTCACCTTTCAAATATTGTTCAGCATTTTTCTATTAATGGTTTTAATACGTTTTCGTAGTACAGTTCCTGGATTAGAGTTACATCTCTCTTAAAAGCAGTGTCAGGTGGGTGGCCATTAACTTACCGTTTAGCTGCAAATTAACAAAGTCCAGGTTATGAATGAAAAAAAGGCAAATTCGTACTTTTTTTAGTTGCAAGTGTTTTAAAAAATTATGAAATTGGCTCTTTTTATTCATAACCTAGGTGATACCTGCGGCAAACCCACCGGACCAAATCCTTTTAAAAGAGTTTCATTTTCCCTTAACAACAAATTGCCGTACCGACAATTCACCGAAAGATATTTGAATAAAATAATAAAATATATTTCTGATACGCGTGGACCTTAGTTGTATCCAAATACGTCAGTGCATAAATACATGTTAAAAAAATAGAAAAGTAAAGCAAGTGTCATGCGTGTGTTTTGTCACATAGACACACAGCTGCTGTGTGGATAGACGCCATATTTGTTGTTTTTTTACAGTTTGCGGTGTTTGGCTATAGTCGTTTAAAATTACGTTTATTTTTTATTTGTGATGTCCGGGAGAAGTAAGGGAGAGCCATTCCATAGGTATTTGTATTTTGCTTTATAATTTGTTAATAAAGTGAAGAGTGGTTTATAGATGCCATTAAACATTCTTTATGGTGTCCACAATAAAACTGCACAATTGGTTTTCGAAAAACTACAATTTTAATCCACAATTTGATAAATTTTCATCCAAGCAACTAGTTTTAAGAAAAAAAAACTAATGGACATAACCCTAAATTTTTGTCAATTGTCAAATAATGTAGTAACGTAATGGAGTATGTTCCAAAACCACCTAAACTGACGCATGCGCAGTAACCAAAATCCTGTCTACCAAAAAAAAATTAACATTAAAAATTAAATAGGGTTCCTGTATGCCCCATATTTATGCTTAACGTATTTGGTTGTATCTCAGGACCATAGTTAGGGGAAATTATGGCACCTAAGTGTTTCACTTATGACTCACCTTTACTAAATAGTGGCTTGGCAGCACACTTCTCCACGAATAGTGTCTTAGCAGGCTTCAAAAAAGCCATTTCCGGAGTCCAGTTCCATGGTCTCGCGTAGCAGTGTTCTCTAAACACATTAAAGTTTAGAGTCTGATTGGGACTCATCATTTGCATCGGGTAAGTGTATTTCGAGTGATCGGTGTCCACAACCATTTTGCAATTTCCTATTTTCAACTGTTTGCGCGGTTTGGTAAGAAGAGGATAATTATGTGTTTCACTACAAAAAGATAAATAAATTTTTGTCAGTCGATGGTGTGCGGAGGGGTGATTTGAAGCAGGCAATAAGCCAGTTTGTCAAAAATTCACTTGCTTATCTTTCAGAAACTATTTTTTTTATTACTTCTTGGTGTAGGTTGATATTTTATAAACGTACTTTGCACTTGGTTATTATTTTTCGTAGAAAGATAAAACAAAAATAAAAAATAGTTTTAATAGGTAGTAAATATTATAAAAAGGTAGTTTTCAGGTTTTTTCGACTTTTATTTTAAATTATTAATTCAACAGCCAACGTTTCGACGCCTTTCGCGTCATCCTCAGAGCCAGAATATGAGAGACGCGGAAGGCGTCGAAACGTTGGCTGTTGAATTTAACATTTAAAATAAAAGTTCAAAATAGCTGAAACTACTTTTTATTACTACAATCCTGGATGAAAACCTAACGCATGAACAGGGTAAGTTAGATATCTGAAAAAACCAAATATATGAGGAATGCATAGAATTTCAAGGGCGGATCCAGAGGTGCTTCTCGGGGGGGGGGGGGCACTTTAGGTGACATTCTCTGTTGGTAAAAAACGGTATATATTTTTTTAAGCAGCATTTTATTCAATTAGTCAGTGGTTGTAATTTCGATGATAATAACAATAGACACTTTCATGCGCCGCAGGCAAAAATTTTGAATTTTTATTAGCAAAAACATTACTTTTTACTCATTTTCTGTATATTCAAAAAATTCTCGGGGGGGGGGCAAGTGCCCCTAGTGCCCCCCCTGGATCCGCCACTGTAGAATTTTAATGGAGAAATCATGTGTTATAACTCAGGAAATATTTATCGCTCCATAGACATAATGTATATTTTTGAAATTAGAGTGAACCGGCGAATATTAAAATGATAATATACAGTTCCGTTAAAAAAATAATGTTCGATTTCTTGACAGCTGTCAAAAAAAGTCTCAAACGTAAAAAATGGCCAATGTTTTTGTTTAATCTATCTACGGCAAATAATAGTTATGACAAGATACGTTTATAAAATATCACCCTGTATATACTAACCAGAAACAGCGAATGAATTTGTATTTCAAATGATGGATCAAACTTTAAGGGTTGGTGAGAAAGTTCAAACAAGATCAAAGTGTGTGTCAAGTTTCAAGAGTGTGATATTTAAAAATTACAAATTTAACAATGCAAAATAATATTTTGTGATTTATTATGATCAAAAAATTACTAATGCCTTTTTATAAAGAATCATGAGAAGTTAAGGAGAAACAGTGTCCCCAAATAACCTTTTTTTAGGATTTTTTTATATTATTACTATTAAATTTAATTAAAAAATGAGATCAATTTTTATACATGGACAAAATTAAAGCAACAAATTATAAAATTATAATTTTAAAAAGCAAATTAAGTACATATGCGCATAGAATACAGATTGGCTTGCAACGAAGTATAGTAAACCACATGTTTTCTAAATCATGTGAGATAAGAACTCATTTATATTTTCTCTGGTTTGGAAAATATAATTTTTTTATTAAACTGAGTACACTTTCCTGCTGAACAAAAATATATTAACAAATATTTATCTCCTCATGTTTCCAAAGCCTTAGATATTTAGTTTGTTATTTATGTTAAACCATACCACCTATCGTAGCAGTTACAATCGATATTAAAAATCAATTTATGAAAATGTACAATCAGGGTATCAAGTAAACCGAAACTGCTAAAAATGTATTATTACACTGATCTATAGTATGAATAACTCTAAATCATTTGAAAGTTTTCAGGGATCTGTTCTGCCGCTGAGAATCACCTGACGTCAAAGAAAAGCATCTAAGACACTTAATCGTCGTCTTAAAATAATGTGTAAATATTATATAAGTTATATTTATACCATTAACATGGTATGGTGTCGATGTGGTCTCACATGTCACACATCATCACTTTGAAACGGGTTAAACTTTGAGTCGTCACTAAACATAAGTTTTATCCATTCTTTGGCTGGCCAGTGAGTATGATTTACAACAAATTGGAAACGGGAACGCCCATTTTTTAATGTAAGTAGGTTTTTTTGACTGGATGATTATTTAACAGGTTGAGTTCAACTAGACCGCTTTTTACAGTTCTGGAATTGTTGTCACAATGACAACCTTCTTTAAAATCTGCCAAGGGTTTTTCTAGTGATATAAATAGCTTATTTTAACACATTTTTGTGATACGTCGATCAAATTTCTTAGATATTTCTGGTCGTCCAGTGTTTCTCAGCAGCAGAACAGATTCTCAAACTTTTAAATTCTTTATAGTTCTCGATACTGTAGACCGATGTAACACTAAATTCTTGGCTGCTTCGGTTTGTTTCATACACTGTTTTAACATTTTCATAAATCGATTTTTAATCTCGATTGTAACTGCTTTTCCAGGACGCATAATTAAAATGTGATTGTCTTTAAGGACGTTACAACAAGAAAAAGAAAAAACATTGTTAATTTTTGACACCTAGTATACGCTCCCCAAAAAAAGTATCGCATCACTAAGAAAAACGCACTTTATTTTTGTTAAATTAAACTGACCAAAATTTTATGGACACCCTGTAAAAAGAATATCTGTTTTGGAAGGTATACTGATAATCTCCTGAACATAAACCAATTGACGGTTTTCAGGGCCATGAGACGTTTCAGGAAACTTGAAAATTTCGGTAGACGACCAGTACCAGAAAGGCCAAGGCGTAGATTTCTAATACTTCAGGCTCTTCGGACCCGACATACCACGGCTAGAAGGCTTCAAGCAGAACTAGTATCCGTTCGCAACACCCGGATTTCTACACAAATAGTAAGAAATACACTCAGGGAAGCTGGAATCAGAGCAAGAGTTAGTTGCAAGACGCCGATAGGGGTGTCGACGACTGGTCGAATATTCTCTTTACCGATGAATCCAGATACTATCTCTATAGCTCAAACAGACGTATACCTGTTTAGAGAAGAGATGGTGAGAGGTATGTCCAGACTTGCTTTTGACCTGGTCACAGTTTCGGTGGAGGTTCTGTTATGGTCTGGGGTAGCATTTATTTGGGCGGCCGCACAGACACAATGACAGCTCAGAGGTATGTGGGAGATATTTTAGAACACCATGTTATTCCCATTGCTCCTCTAATTGGGAACAATATTGTTCTAATGCACGATAACGCACGCCCTCACATTGTCCGGGTAGTAATGGACTACCTCAATGAAGCTGGTATTGAAGTTACGGAGTGGCCATCTGGATGTCCTGACCTAAATCCGATCGAGCATGTTTGGGATGACATTGTTAAACACACCCTGTAAAAAGAATATCTGTTTTGGAAGGTATACTGATGATCTCCTGAACATAAACCAATAGACGGTTTCCAGGGCCATGAGGCGTTTCAGGGAGCTTGGAAATTTCGTTAGACGATCAGTACCAGGAAGGCCAAGGCGTACAAATGCAGCTGACGAAAGATTTCTAATACTTCAGGCTCTTCGCACCCGACATACGACGGCTAGAAGGCTTCAAGCAGAACTAGTATCCGTTCGCAACACCCGGATTTCTACACAAATAGTAAGAAATAGACTCAGGGAAGCTGGAATCAGAGCAAGAGTTAGTTGCAAGAACACGCCGATTCGGGTGTGGACGACTGGACGAATATTCTCTTTACAGATGAATCCAGATACTGTCTCTATAGCTCAAACAGACGTATACCTGTTTAGAGAAGAGATGGTGAGAGGTATGTCCAGACTTACTTTTGACCTGGTCACAGTTTCGGTGAAGGTTCTGTTATGGTCTGGGGTAGCATTTTTTTGGGCGGCCGCACAAACTTGGTAATAGTGAATGGCGGCACAATGACAGCTCAGAGGTATGTGGGAGATATTTTAGAACACCATGTTATTCCCATTGCTCCTCTAATTGGGAACATTATTGTTCTAATGCACGATAACGCGCGCCCTCACATTGTCCGGGTAGTAATGGACTACCTTAATGAAGCTGGTATTGAAGTTACGGAGTGGCCACCTGGATGTCCTGACCTAAATCCGATCGAGCATGTTTGGGATGACATTGGTAAACACACCCTGTAAAAAGAATATCTGTTTTGGAAGGTATACTGATGATCTCCTGAACATAAACCAATAGACGGTTTCCAGGGCCATAAAGCGTTTCAGGGAACTTGGAAATTTCGTTAGACGATCAGTACCAGGAAGGCCAAGGCGTACAAATGCAGCTGACGAAAGATTTCTAATAGTTCAGGCTCTTCGCACCCGACATACGACGGCTAGAAGGCTTCAAGCAGAACTAGTATCCGTTCGCAACACCCGGATTTCTACACAAATAGTAAGAAATAGACTCAGGGAAGCTGGAATCAGAGCAAGAGTTAGTTGCAAGAACACGCCGATTCGGATGTGGACGACTGAACGAATATTCTCTTTACAGATGAATCCAGATACTGTCTCTATAGCTCAGACAGACTTATACCTGTTTACAGAAGAGATGGTGAGAGGTATGTCCAGAATTGCTTTCGACCTCGTCAGTTTCGGTGGAGGTTCTGTTATGGTCTGGGGTGGCATTTATTTGGGCGGCCGCACAGACTTGGTAATAGTGAATGACGGCACAATAACAGCTCAGAGGTATGTGGGAGATATTTTAGAACACCATGTTATTCCCATTGCTCCTCTAATTGGGAATAATATTGTTCTATGCAGGATAACGCACGCCCTTACATTGTCCGGGTAGTAATGGACTACCTTGATGAAGCTGGTATTGAAGTTACGGAGTGGCCATCTGGATGTCCTGACCTACATCCGATCGAGCATGTTTTGGTGAACATTTCATTCGCTTATGTTTATTTTCGAGGATATTGGGACAATCATTTCTCTTCCGAACCTCATATCCTTCACGGATTAGCTAGTTTTGATAGCACGAAAATATATTTGGGTCCACGGTTCGACCAGGAACAACCGAGGCTCCGCCCCTTTGATATCTTTATTAATTTGATAAGGAGAAGATAAAATAAATACGAGTTATGCACTTTTGTAAATGGGAGATAAACGAGGGATAAAAACCAGGACTAAAAGAATAAACAAAATCGTATTTTTATATTATATAAATTTATATATAATCATAGTTAAATAAAGTTAATAGCTAACTCAGTCGGATTGGAAGGTTGTGTAGGGCTAGCTAGTGGTGAGCAAACTTAGCATCTGAACATTCTTAGGCCGGGTTTAAGCAGTAGTTCAATGTGTATTTTTAGGTTCAAGTTCAGAAACAACTTTATTAATGTAGAAATGTTTTACAAAAATGGCGTCAAACCATATGAATCTTAGAGAAAACATATCTAAATAGCAAAGGAAACTTTTGACTAAAACTGTAACTAAAATACAACTAAATTCTACACTCAGTACAGCTTTACTCATATGGGAATTGGTTGAGTGTTCGAATATTCCTGGGTTTGATGCATGCTCTGATCTCCAGTAATTGATTTTACAGTTGATGGTTTCAATGCTGAGCTTCTTATAGTCCTGCTGGTTATTTTCCTCCTACTTGCTATGTCGGCGGGGGTCCGGTGGGCAAATGTTCGGTCTATGTATGGAGGGTGTCTCGATGTCCTTGTTATAAAAATTTCAACCGTGGAAATAGATCCGACAACACCTCATGCGCAGGGTACGGAAGTAATAGTGTATTTCAGCATTGGTTAGTTTGAAAACCGCGGGTTTTTTTCTCCGGGCTCGTAAACCGGAGTTAGTGATTTTTCGGCGAGAGCGGTTTTTTATAAATGCGTTTGCATTCTTATTTGAATTTAACCGGGAAAATTTGGTGTACTGTCCCCACCAAATCTAGAAACGATTTCCGGCAACTTCATTTTTTTTGCGTTCTCGACAAAGTGTCTTGTCTCTTTCCTAAAGAATTTTGGCTGGGCTGGTGGCCGTCTATTGGTGTCGCCATTGTTTTTGTGGTTATTGGCACTTAATGGCACTGCAGTAGTTGCAAATTATACCAAAGACGGTATAACTGTGAGCCGTCGTGTTTAGGCGAATCTTAAGTGACGCTCACACCCTCTGAGAGGGATTTAAGGCGGCCTACGCCGTTTCTACGGAAAGAGCAGTGGTAAGTTCGATTTAATTTTTTTTATTTTTTTATTATTTGAGGACTCTTCAAGATAATATTTGCCTCCCAAATTGTAATTATTTTTCGTGTGAAATGTACTTTTTCGAGTTTTTTTTTATATTTTTTTAAAACCACGTTTTGGATAAAAACTATATATTGTTTTTCTCCTTTGTCTACAGCCCTGTCCAATCCATCACTGGGACAGTTGTGCTGGACGCTGGTCTGAAGTCGGGTGTAGCATTGTAACCCTGGGAAAGGTACGTTAGGATTATTTTAGTTCATCTGTTTAAATCTACTTTATTTTATTGAGTCGACATGGGGTTCTCGATTTAAGTTACTCGGTGTAGGGGAACTTCGTGCAAAATAGACGAATTCCAGGAAACTGAAACATTTCATTTTCCACAGGGTTTTTACGCTCGGGCAAGGATCCCACAACCTTTTCACAACCATGTGCTGCCCTAGTACCATGTGCTAAGGGATCTTCAGGGGAGGCGCGAACAAACCAGGACAGCAGTAGCAGGAGTATGTCGGAAAACCAACAACACTTCCAGGTTTACCAAATAAAACACCAACAATTATTAAATAATTGAAGGACCAAGGTAGGAGCAAGCCTTAACTATAATTCTTTTTCATATAATTTTTTTTATTATTTAAGTGTAATTTTTGCCACCTCTTGTAACCGTAAGGTAGGGTATGACGTCATAACCACACTTTTGCGGAATAACTAGTTATTTATAATTTTTATCGTACAATTGAAGTGCCTTGCTATTTTGGCCCGAACTTGTTCCTTTTTTTTAAAAAACATATTTCATGTTTCCAGTGCCTTTTTGTAGTTTTACTAAAATAAACAAGATGAACTAATTTTGGCGTTATTTGTACAATCCAATGAACCAACTTTGCAGAGACAAAAGAGAGATGAGGTTATAGTTTTTTGAGGTTTCCTTGCACTGTTTTACCTCATGGGGTAGATCTCGGTCTGGGTTGCTGTCTGTCTCATTCTACCCAACGTAGAATGATGACAGCGGATATTTGGTCCAGATCTCCCCTATGACGGAATGATTTTGTAAGTGTATATTTTTTTTACAATCATTTATATAATGGAGTCTCACACTACTGACTCAAATGTAGGTACACTGTGACCTGTTGGAAATGTGCATCTACCTATAAGGAACTTTCTATTTGTGTCATTTTGATTCATTTAGGAATCTTTCAGAATTTTATTTTGTTTATTAGTCAATTTTTTTTGGTTTTTTTAATTACACAAATACTCTGGAAGCCTCGGAAGTAGGTAGAGTTTCATTGTTTGGCTACAACGTTTGAGTTGAACTGTATTTTATTTAAGATCTTCTTTGTAAAACATTGGTATTAAAACACTGTGGCGCACTTAAAATTTTCTTATTTCTGAACCCCCCTTCTCCACTGTATAAAAGTTACCGGGCATATCAATGTTTTACCTAGCTGAAAAATACAGTTCTGCTTCCAGATATTTGTTTAATTACTCAGTAATTTTTTTTTAGTGTCACAAATTGACACAGCGTTATTATTCTATTTACAGTGTCACAAAATGGCGGCAACGTATTTAGTTTGCCACAAAATGTCACCCAACGCATTTTAATTGGCCACAAAGCTAGTATTGAACTTACGGAGTAGCCATCTGGAAGTCCTGACCTAAATCCGATCGAGCATGTTTGAGATGACATTGGTAAATGGTTACAAGATCGATAAAAACCTCCAGTTATTTTGGATCAACTTGCACAAACTTTATCAGAAGAATGGGCAAACTTAGGCCAAGATTATAACACAAGCTTTTAGGGGTGACTTTTCTTATGTTTCTTTTTTCTTGAATTGATGATAATTTTCTGTTTTTTTGAATAAATTGATTTTTTTCAAATGATTTTTATTTTCTAGAAAATGTTTCAAAATTGCGTATTTTCCACTAAAAAAAAAACAACTTCATTTACAAAGTTTAGAAAAATTAGGTTTTTATCACTAACTTTTAAGTGATGCGATACTTTTTTGAGTAGTGTATTTATGTTTTTAAATTCACATAAAATGTTAATAAAAATCATTCACAAAAATGTTTAAATTAAATATTACCCCATAGTATAAGGATTATTCATATTGCTCCGTTCCATTGACATATCCTTCACAAATAAATCATTTTGAGAGAAATTTTCGACATTTCTGGCATTGTAATTAATAGAAAATTGTTCACGGATCGGCATTTCCAAATGTTTGGGAATCGGCTCAATCTTGAAACCTTTTGGAAGGGATATAGGTTTGGGAACGGGAAAATCAACATTTAAATACTTTGAAATTTCTTCAGGTTTGTTAAAAGAAGTCAAACTTAGATTTTCAGATGGTCCAGTTTCTTCTTCTATGGGTTGTGACATATCTAAAAGCTCATCATTTTCCACAGGGTTGCTATAAGGTTCAAGCTTTAAGTTTTTAGGGAGAATAATAGGTTTTGGAACTGCGTGTTCTATTTTTGAAGCTTCGGAAACTTGAATTGTGTCAACCTTTTCAACATCCTTGTGGAAGTAAGGTTCAAGCTTAAGGTTTTTAGGTAGTAAGATAGGTTTCGGAACCTCAGCCTCAACAGGGGTTTCCATATGTTCAACAGGCTTAGTATAAGGTTGCAGTTTTACGTTTTTGGGTAAAATTATAGGTTTTGAAAGTAGCGATTCAACAGGTTTGCCACAATAAGGTTCTAGTTTTAAGTTTTTTGGTAACAAAATAGACTTTGTTAGTTCTACTTGTGTATTCTGTTGAGTGTAAGGTAAAGAATGTTTAACAATCTCTAAAGTTTTTTCACACGGTTCTAGTTTGACATTTTTTATCTTTGGAACTTCTGATTCTATATTTTCCATAGAATCAAGACCTGTTAATTGTTCAATAGGAACCTCGAAACCATCTATAGGATCCACAAGCTTTAGGCTGAATGAATCAGGTTGTAGATTTGTAGATAATTCAATTGATTCAGCAGATTTACCAAAATTAGACTTGGGCTGTATATTTTTTGGAAATTTAAGATTTTCCTGAACAATAGAACCAAAAGTTTCTGGTTTAAGAGCATTCTGTAAATCAAATAAAGATATCTCAGGTTGCTCAATACTTTCAGGATGATATGGTTCCAATTTAACATTTTTTGGTAGTTCAATAAATTTTTTTGGAGCCTTAGGTTGAGGTAGAACATGCTTTAAAAGATTAGTTTCAATATTTGGAATACCCGATTCCTTGGTTGCTTCTATGTTGACATCCTTGGAAACTTCAAAGGAGGTTAAAAGCGAAGGCTGATCATTATCTTTTTCTTGCACTTGCATTATTTCATTATCATTCAACTGTTCTTGTATGTTGGAAAAGGATTCTGGTTTAAAAGGTTTTGGGGAGAGTTCGCCGGTAAGCTAGGAAAAAAAGAATAGGAACAGGATTTAATGAGTTTAGTGAGGGTGGCCACCGACTAAATTTGAACCTTTTAAAATAATTTTATGACCATAAAATTTGATGACTTAAGTTTTTCAAAAAATTTTGAGGAGACATTTATGAATAGGTATATCTGTTTTTTTGTTATAGCATTTTATTTTAATTCAAATTGGTGGACGATTTTCCCAGATGGATTTTTGATCCTATTTGCTTGGAACTTTATGAAAAATGTAAAAATTTTATGACTTTTTATAAAATTTTATGACTAAAAATTTTTTTAAATTTTATTAATATTTATGGTCTGATTGGTCTAAAATTTTATTACTGACATGATATATTTTATCACTTTTTATGGCATTTTATCACCACCACCAAATTTTATGATGTTTTAAGATTTTATGTTCAGTTGTCACCCTCATTTAGGTAAACAATTAAAATATTTTTAACAATTATAATCTACTAAGCCTAGAACATGACAGCGTAAAAAACTTATACAAAAAGAGACTGAACGAAAAACTTAATACAAGTTCAGGTGAAACCCCAGATGAGGAATACGAATGTATTACATTAAGCATCCACCAAGCTGCAAAAGAAGCACTAGGATTAGTGGAAGAAACTTCTAAAAGAAGAAAACCATACTGGTGGGATGCTGAGATTGAGAGAGAAATAGAGGAAAAAAGGAAATTATATCACACCTACTTATCCCAAAAGACAGATAGAAGCAGACAAGAATACAAAATCGCGCAATCAAAGGTGAGAAGAATGATCAGTGATAAGAAAAATCATTCGTGGACGCAAAAGTGCCAGAAAATAGATTCTTACTTAGGAGGTAGGAGAAGTACCGAAAGCTGGAAAACTATAAGATCGATTAAAAAAGAAACATGCAGAGATATCATTTCACCAATACCAGACAAAGAATGGGATGAGCATTTTAAAAAACTATTAACTGAAGATAGAGCAGAATTCAAGGAAGACGCAAGAGACAATATAATTAGAACGATGGGATCTCCAGTACCCCTCACAATCTCTGAGGTCAAAAACGTGTGCACAACCTTAAAAAGCGGTAAATCTGCCGGACCCGGAAATATCCCAGCCGAACTTATTAAATATGGCACTGAAGAACTGTTTTGGAGATTACGGAATCTTTTCCAAAAATATTTAAATGGAACTGTAGTCCCAACTGAGTGGAAAATGTCATATATATCCACAATACACAAAAAAGGAAGGAAAGATATATGTGACAATTATAGAGGTATATCTGTGACTAGTACGCTAAGCAGAATATACGGTAAAATAATAAGAAATAAAGTAGAGAGCGAATATAAAGACATGGAGGCAGAAGAACAAGCTGGTTTCAGGGCGGGTAGATCCAAGGACTGTACACAGAGAACAGGATGGTCCACTTCGCGAAATCTGTCAGACGGTTTTTAATACGTCACAAAATACTCAACGACATAACCTCACTTTTTCGTAAAATATAAACAAAAACTAATTTTAAAACGTTTTTTTTTTAAAACCATGTCTCGCTGTAATGTAGAAAGATAATAATAATATACAATTTTATGTAAAAATATCCTAGGTGTATCTTCTGCAGAAAATAGTTTACAGAACCCCTCAATCATCAATAAAATCAAATAAATTTTTTCGTTGTCATTCATCAGCATTTGCTTAAAAAGACATGTTAATATTTGGAATATCATCTAGAATATTTTGTGAATAGTATTTTACTCCCCATTAGAATACCTAAGCCTATGAGGGGTGATCAGCTGCCCATAGTAGGTGTACAAAATTCATTTACAGGACTGTACAGGACACTATATTGCCCAGCTTTTTGCTGTCTTAATCACTACATTATTCTACTTATCAATTTCTATTAGCAAATCTTCTTAAGCTTTTATGGTTTTTAAGAAGCAATTAACTTACCATTATCAGAAAGTAGCATTTGTATATTATTTTTCAGGTTTTTTTAATCAAAACTAGGAAAATTTTATAGGTAGATAGCGGCATTCTAGCTTAAGCAGTATACATGCACCCTGCAATCCACTACAGGACCAAAAATTTATTGCTAATTCCTGTAGAACAATGCATACATTTCATCACCTAGTAGTACCACCTAAAGCTCATCAATATGTAAGGACCTATACAATATCTCGACACTTTTAATGACCACTCAGGACTGATAAGAATCAGGACCTGGCACAACCTTTAAGGACTAACAGGGTCAACAAAAATATGGTTTATTAAGTCCCTGTACAAAGTTTTTGCTATTGATCAGCAACAGGGCCAGAGGTATTTTTTGCACTTAAGAAATATTCACTTTCTGTCAGTAGCGGCTTGTGGTAGAACATGGCACATCAGTTGAATAGAAAAAACCAAGGACCATAAACTGACCGTCTTTGGTAAAAACGAGATATTGTTGGCAAAAATGTTCAGTTATCATGTCATTTGTACAGTATGAAACCTCATTCCACATGACATGATAAATTAAATGTTTTGTCACTACATTATACAGTTTTTTCTTTCAACTGATGTAGAGTGTTCTACAACATTGCTATGTTTAAAAGGTAATAAATAACATGTGTACCTACTGAGGTGTGTATATTGCTCAACTTCACCTAACTAGCAGCAGTACTAGCTTTTTGTCCCTTATTATTTTAGTAATTAAAATCTCACTTTTTGTCCTGTTGAAGCAATTTGTAGTTATCAGTATTTTAACCTATTGCTTCATCTAAATGTTACATATAGGTTTGATTTTATGAGGTATATGTTAGTGCCCCCAAAGATATCATCTCAGGATACATGTTTACATATTTAAAGATAAAAAATAAAATGATTAAATAAAAGTTATTTTCCTATTTTAATTTCGACCAAATTTATTATATTTATTGATTTATAATACTAGAAATTATCTAAGTAGATAAAGTCTTTAGGCATCTGTATACATTTTTAGAATTTTTTTGTTATAACACTCATAATAGCAAAAAATAACAAACCTGTATACAATATTAAGTGGGGTTATTGATTAGAAGCAATAAGGAATTTGTTACCATAAACATCAGGATAACAAATCCTGAATTTGATAAATGAAATGTAAGAAGAATGAACCATGGGGGCAAAAAATCTAGGACATGTAGGTATTTTACCTTTCTAAGAAATGTCCTAGTATTTTTTACCCAACTGCAAGACCTTTTTACTTCTCAGCATCATTTTGTTTTTATTAAGTGACATTAGCCTCTAAAGAATTGAAAAAAATATAATAATATATTACATTTTAATAATATATATAAAAAATATAAATATATCTTTAAAAAAACTGTGCTAAAGCAAAATCTCCATTGTGCAAAAACTAAAATTGATAAAATTGACAAAACAAAAACTTAGAACATTATAAATAAATTATTGGGGAGGCAAAGAAAACAACTAAATTAAACTTAGAATAGATTCTGAAACTATTAAAGACACACACTAACAGTCGCAAACCAACTGAATACTCATTTTCATACAATAGCAGACTCCGATACAAAAAATTCAACAATAACTCTATCAATTTGCACAAAACAAAAAAAAATCAGACTTTAACTAAGTAGTTTTCTTTTGTACCAACATCATCCAGCAAATGTTCCTTGATTTCGATGCTTGTACCTGCAGTTGGCTCTTCAGGATCAACTTCTATTGGTTTCACTGATAGGTTTTGACTTGGCACAGATGTATTCCTTAGTATTGTTTTGGAAGTACATAAGCCTGTAATAAAAAAACATATATAAGGAACTTTTTTAAAAATAGGTAGTTTCTACAGTGTAAATTTTGTACTCTAGTACATATGGAATTCACAAAAAAACATGAGGTTTTAGAAATTGTCCAAGTATTATTTTGTTATGACAATTTTGTCAAAATTACAGTAGGTGTCCCAAATTAAGTTGGCACTATTGATAACTTCACTATTATTGGAGTCAAATTAGTACAAAACAGAAAAACAATTAAATTGCACATTTACAGAAAAAAAAAATTAAAAAGTATGTTTAATGTCTAATTTTTGTGGTTGTAGAGGTTTCTTCATAGACAAGGGGTGATCAGCTGCCCACAGTAGGTCTACAGGACTCCATAGGACACTACAATACACTACAGGATCAAGAATTAATTAAAGTCCTGTAGGATGGTGAACAAATTTGGTTCAGCTGATCACGCCTTGTTCATAGATGAACACACAGGCCTAAATAAATTCACATGCGGCTTAGTGTTACATTAAGTAATCTCTGGGGGGGGGGGAGGGTTACCTTTGTGTCATAGTCTTGGCCATAGGTGGTTACACTTTTGTGACATTTTTAACCTATTTCTTTATGAAAAAATCTGAAAAATGGTATGTTGTTGAGTTGTTTTTATGAGAACATTTTTTTTGTCAACATAAGGTATGTATGTATTCGAAAGTGGTGGCAGGCCCTTCTGGACCTCCATGCACTGTGACCACATATGGATCTATTGTGCCCACACCTACATACTGAGTTTGACTAAAGTGGCATATTTTTTTTTCCACCCAGCACTTAAAAAACTCTGCAGATTACAACTAAATGATTTAGGCTTAACACAACATAAGGTTCATTTACCTACACAACATATTTAATTTTTAATATATTTGTGGTTAGGAAATATGCTTGGAAATAGGCTCGGAAATAGGTATGTTTATGTCAAAGTCACAAAAGTGTAACTGCCTATGGCAAGGACTATACACTGAATGATTTTTTTATATTTTTCTTGAAAATGCGTTACGACAGGAGAAGGGCGGCAAAAGATCCTGAATTTTAACCTTAAATAATTAAAGAATGTGGCCCTAAAGAGATTTAAAAAAATGTTAAAAATTATATTTACCTAGCAATTTATCTTGAAAAGGAATTTCGAAAACTGTTCTGTAGAAATGCTTTCGTGGGATCCATATTGTTTTTTCCACAACGCCTTAGCCACTCTTGCAAAATAGTCTTGGGAACAGTCATTGGAAGGTCATAAACTCATAAACGTAGAACTTCTAAGTTCGAATAGTTGGATTTACATCCAGAAACCGCACAGGATGCTCCTGGGATTTTGCGATTCCGAAAATTGTTTAAAATATCGAAAATAACAATACAAAACCAAGATTACACAAATTTTTTCCCTTAAAATAAATAAAAATGCGAAATGCACGGAAAAATTAACCTCACTTTGGATTCGCGAAAAAAATCAATAAGTTCGGTTGTCCTTTTTCATTTAATGTGAATAGAAAAGGAAAGACCACCCTATCAAACAGATCAAGGGTCTTTTGAGAAGGATGAGTAGGTTCATAGAAGGATGGCTCGACACCTTGAGGATTTTGTGACGTAGCGAAATTTGGAATATATGGGGCTTATGGAAGTGGACCGTCCTGTTCTCTGTGTACAGTCCTTGGGGTAGATCGACTTCAGATCATCTCTTTTGTATAACCCAAGTTATTGAAAAGAAAATGGCATACGGACAAGAGCTGCATCTGCTTTACGTGGATTTGCAGAAGGCATATGATAGTATACCACTAAATCTACTTTGGAAAGCGTTGGAAAACACAAACATAAGCGTACAACTAATTAAGGCCATCAAAGAGTTATACCGCAATAGTAAGGCAAAAGTTAAAATAAAAGCAAAACTAACGAATGGCTTTCAAGTAAATAAAGGTCTTAAACAAGGTTGCTGTATCTCGCCTACGCTCTTCAAGATATACTTGGAACAAGTCCTTAAAGTATGGAAGAGAAAATGCCAAAACATGGGAATTCCGTTGGACGAAACCACCTTGTATACTTTATGTTTCGCCGATGATCAGATAGTAGTGGCTCAGGATTATGACGACCTCGAATATATGACACGAAAACTAATAGAAGAGTACAATAAGTGGGGACTAGAGGTTAATCTCAATAAGACAGAGTATATGTGTATCGGTGGAATGAAACAGGATCTAATCTTAAATACCGGGCAGCGAATTCACTCCTGTGATGAGTATAAATACTTAGGTCTAAAAATTACAGCTGACGGAACACTAGACAAAGCTATAAAATATCGAAACGTACAAGGAAGAAAAGCAATAACTTTATTAAATGGAATAATTTGGGACCAAAGTATATCAAAACATAACAAAAAGCTTATATATAACACCATTGTAAAAAGTATTATTACATACGGCTCAGAAGTATGGCCAATCAAGGATAGAACAGAAAAAATGCTTTCCGCTACGGAGATGGACTATTGGAGAAGAGCAGCAGGGAAATCAAACAGAGAAAGAGTTACAAATCAAAGAATAAGAGAAATTATGACAGTGGGTGAACGTACTTTAGTGGATGATATAAGAACAAAACAACTGGTGTGGTACGGACATGTACAAAGAATGAATGATGAAAGACTACCTAAACAAATACTACAATGGAAACCAACTGGCCGAAGAAAACGAGGACGGCCAAGGAGAAGCTGGAGAGAAGGAATAGACAGTGAAATAAGAATAAGAGGCCTAGATGATGAATTATGGGCAAACAGAAACGAGTGGAGATTGGGTATCGGAAGACGTAGAACGTTGTGAAACCGATAAATATATATATATTAAAATATTAAAAATACAAGCATAAAACTTCTTTCAAAATGGGCCCCTAAATCTTTTTTACAAAACAATTTTTTTTTCACTATTTTTTTCACAGTACACAAAAAACACAAGACAATACACACCTATTGAAAATGTTAAATGTGGTAGTAATTATTGCATTCTAAATCAGAGCTCATCTGACCTAAAGATAGGGTGAGGTCAGGTTAGAGCTATTTAGTTTCTTATTCATATTAAGTCAATTTATACTATTCATATAAAATCAATTAAACAGGTTCAGTTCAGTCCAGTTTGGCTAGAATTAAGTAAGGTTAGGTTAAATTAAATTAGCTTAAGTTAGAAACATTTGGTAAGATAATGTAATGTTATGTTGTATCAGTTTAGGTTAGCATAGGTTATATTGGGTTAAAATAGGTTAAGTTAATTTAGGTTAAAAACATAATAAAATTAAAACTTGTTGTACTATTTTTTATTTAATTTCTATTTATATGTATTATAAAGGGTGTTTCAAAATTCAATAACATAATTTCAATGCTAAATTCCTTGAGTGATTTGAGATAATATTTTTTTGTTTATTTTTATATATTCGCCATACTGCAGCATTTTTTATTTTAATGATAGCAGCCTTTGGTGCAACAGCGATTTTCTCTGTAACAGTTAGAGATGCGAAAAAATCGCAGGAGACAAGAGAGTTTGCAATTGAAACAAGGATTTTATTTATTGTTTTAAAATCTACCAGTAGCTTACCACAAAACAAAAATCCTGGGGAAAAAGCAACATGATCCTTTAAAATGTATCACTCTGTAGATTTTTACAATCGTTTGGCATATCTTATATTATAATGCCTATAGCTAAATATATGCGCCAAATTTGAGCTAAATATCTCCAAAACTGCATGAGCTATTAACAAAAAACTTGAACAAAAATGAAATTTTAACACCTTATATCTCGAAAACTGAGCATTTGTTGACCTTTGTTTATATGAACTTTTAGTCTTGAAATTACTTAAGGAATTCAACACTAAAATTATGTTATTCAATTTTGAAACACCCTTTATTTATAATCTTTTCACTGTCAGGTCATGTCATTTCATATTTTAAATAAGCTCTTTTTTTTAAATGCATATTTTTGTAGACCCTATTTCCATTTTGTACAATTTTTTGTTTAATTTCTATTGATGACTTGTAAAAGCACATATTGTGTAGTACTTTACCAATAAATAAACTAAACTAAAGGTCAGATTCGGTTAAATTAGGTAAGCCAGCACCTGTTGGATAAAAAAACTTTGTTTATAGTATTATTTTCTTCTTCTCAACTTTTTACCTGCCCCATGATATTGTAACTGTCTTTTAGCCTGTTTAGTTTAGACCCTCAAGAAATTCAAAAAAGTAAACACCTATCTATCAATTTTTAGTAAATTTAAGACACAAAAATTGCTGTAATGTACAGGGTGTCTCATTATATTTTTTCCCACCCTTTTAGACCATTAATACAAGAAATTGTGTTCGAATTTGTGAAATTTTTACTTTTAAATTGCGTCTTGATGCTTACCATATTTGACAGGTGCTGAAATTTATAGTTTTTGTAAATTGGATGCTCCTTATATTATTTAATTAATAGATTAGGCTTGGAACATATTTTCCAAAAATACCCGATATGCTGTAGTGTAGAGCCATAGTTTCTGAGAAATTAGCAATTATAACAGTACCACTCTTGTGTTAATTTTAGTATCCTTATTCCAAATTATGTTAGTCCCCATTTAGGTTAGACAACTTTGTTGGTTCTCATTTTGAGCATCATTTTAAAAAAAATAGTTGTCACTGTTTATACATGGGGACTAACATAGTTTGAAATAAGGGCACTGAAATTAACACAAAAGTGGTAATGTTATTTTTTTATCATTTAAAAATTTATAGCTAATATTTCAGAAACTATTTATCAACTGCAACATATGGGGTATTTTTAGAAAGTATATTCCAAGCCTAATCTATTAATTAAATAATATAAGGAGCATCCAATTTACAAAAACTATAAATTTAAGTGCCTGTCAAATATGGTATGGTTCAGGAATAAAGTTAAGATGCAATTTAAAAGTAAAAATTTCACGAATTTGAACACAATTTCTTTTATATTCCTACATCAATTATTAATGGTCTAAACGTGTGGGAAAAAATACACTTTGAGCTCCATGTGTACCATTTTTGGTACACAAAATCCGAGGGGTAAACAGCTAACCCAAAATGTGTACACCGATTGTGAAAATCCACAATCTCTTGCTAAGATTGTGGCAAGATTGTGAGGGATTATGGCAAGATTGTGAGGGATTGTGGCAAGATTGTGGTAAGATTGTGGTAAGATTGTGAAGGATTGTGAGAGATTGTGGGTGATTGGGAGGGATTGTGAGGGACGGTGGAGGACTGTGCAGCGGCATAGCGCACCTGAATGGGCGGGGTGGGCACCATCCCATCAAAAATTCTTGCAACCAAAAAAAAAAAAATAACAAAAAAAACAAAAGGTCATCATGTCTATAGTTTCCTTTGCCGCCCTCTTCATTTACTGTTGCCAGCCCTGCTGCTTAATAACTGAGGGGTGACCAGCTGACCCCAAAATGTGTATGCCGATTGCAAAAATCCACAATCTTTTGCCAAGATTGTGAGGGATTGTGTAAAGATTGTGAAGGATTGTGGTAAGATTGTGAAGGATTGTGGTAAGATTGTTAAGGATTGTGAGAGATTGTGAGAGATTGGGAGGGACTGTGTAAAGATTGTGAAGGATTGTGAACAGATTGCGAGAAATGTGTACACCGATTGTGAGAGCTGTTCACCCCTCGACAAAATCCATGTGTACCATTTTTGGTACACAAAAAGTTATTGAAATGGACTGTGCAGCCATTTCAGGTACACAGATTATTGAGTGATATTTTAAGGTTGTGAATAGGATTGTTGGTCTGGTTAAATGTTTTTGTGGCTGGTTTGAGGTTTTGTGGAGAAATGGAACCATGAGGGCATTTTGAAATCTGAATTAATTTGTGCCAGTGAATAGCAAATGTATGGACCAAATTGAAAAAAATATAGTTTCTATGGGTGGGAGTCAAATTGTTAAAAATTGTGCATTTTGATTAAGGGATTGACCTGATTTCAATAAGTGACCTTAGATATTTAAAGTTTTTGTTAACAGCTGATGGATGTCAGGGGCTGTTTGTTTCAGTATGAAATGACAAAATGCTCTGCCCATAGCAATTTGTATGGATTTAGAATTTTTCAGTTTCAATTTTTTTAACAAAATATGTGATTTTCCACAAATTCATCTTTATCTTTTGCCATTAGGGATTTGTAGTCTGCCACATATGTCATACTTAGTTGGATTATTCTTTTATTTTCCTTTTAATTTTTGTTTTATGACTAAAGCTAAGTCAGAAAAGGTTAGAGGCTAATTTTAAACAAAAAAACTGTGAAGAAAATTTTTTTTAGGTTATTAATACTGAATGGTTGCAAAGGAAAGACAGCAGCCTATAAATGCTAAAATGCTGTCTACAAACTGTGAACCGTGAACGTCAACCATGCACGGCAACTTATAAATCAGGGGTTAAGAAAAAACCCGTATTTGGTATAATTAATTGCACTAGTAATATAAACTCAGCTTAAGAAAACTATCTACATGTTTACCTGATTAATCCCGCTGCTCTCACTTTGCTGGTTCAATAAATTAAAATGAGAAGTTGAAGACTCTTGTTCCTGCGTGGACACCACTTGAGGCTCCATTTTCACCCTACAAATATAAATTTTTTAGAATTTCATTATTTTTTTAAACAAGCTACAAAACAACCACTGAATAAACAAAAAGGTTAAAGAACAGTCTGTCAAATGGGGCGAGTTTGTAAAGTAATCTAATTTTGCTCACCGATTACATCGGTTTTTTGAGATATGACGTTTGACGTTCATTTGACATTTTCATTCGGTGAGTCCGATGAACACCAGAAAATAAAAAAGAACGCGATGAATCAGATATCTAAACCTCGCTTTTTTCGATTTTGATTTATTTTCTAAAAGATTTTCTGCATTAATACATGGAAACAACATTTTCAACGTAACCGTCAATCCTGGCATGCCGCGGTCTGATGATATCAAAATTTTAAAAACAAAATAAAAAACTGGATTTGTTTTTTCATATTTTATAAGTGTTTTAATGTTATTTAAAGTTTTTTTTTAAGCTTTTGTTAAGGTAGGCTTTTGTGCCTTTGTATAGATTAGGATAGGATTAGGATGAGGAATTTTACTTGAAAAATTTACTCTAATTAGCTTGTCTAACGAACTGTCACGATCAGCTGTTTTTCGATCCAAGATGGTCGCCATGGGACAAACAAAGCGTTTTCCCATAAGCCGCAATGTTAACAAAAACGTAATTTAAAAAAAAAGTGAAACGATTTAACTTACAACAAAGATGCTGTTTTAAGTATTGAACCTTTGTACACATGGGAAAAATGCGTTTTTCTTAAAAAAAAAATCAATTGAAGCCTATAAATCTCAAATAAAAGGGACCATGTTTTGTTCAAAAGTCAGGTTATGTTTTTATTTACTTTTGTTTTTTTTTACTTTTTTTCCAGTTTTTTACTCAGTTTGAATCATTATTATTAGTTTCTGTGCTGTTATGAATTGTGGCAGCTGGGGAAAGCTTGATAATGTTAGTTTTGATGGAATGCCAAATATTTTGACCTTAAAAAATCATCTTGATTTAAATGAACTAGGTATCAGCTCAAAGAAGGGAAAAGAAAGTGGATAAGTGCTCTATTACCTGACTTAACAGAGGATAAATTGAAATATTCGAAAGTTTTTTGTCAGGTTTGTTTTGGATAAATGTGCAACTGCCATTTTGGCAACATTTTCTATTGGGATCTTTTTTTGTGCTTGAGTGGACCTTTTGCAGAAGTGTAACATAGAATTGTGTTAAACTGTAAGAAATATTTCACTATGATTTTTTTACTATTCTAGGCAATACAATACAGCAATGATCATGACTGGGTCTCTCCTGAATATCCATTCATCCATTGTTTCAAAACGGTTGAAAAATTTTAAAAATGATGGTTGAAAAAAGGGTCTAGAGAAGAAAGAAAAGGAAAACAATATGAGGTTAAAGTGTGGGTAATAAGCTGAACCAAATTTGTACACCATCCTACAGAACCTTAAATAAACTTTTGGTAGTGTAGCGTCCTGTATAGTGTCGAGTGAAGTCCTGTATCATCAAAGTTTCTTTTTCTTTAATAAATATTTATTTTACAGACCTCAAAACAGTTTAGAATAAACTGGTGAGTTTGACAGTCTCCCTAACTCAAACCTCTTTTTATCTTAAACTATTTTGGTGCAAATTTTCCTTTATTTCCATGCTTTTTGACACCTAAAACTTGTACACCGTAAAATTTGTATAGTATCTGACTGGACCTACTACAAGTCCTGTTGTGAAATTTCTCCGGTACTGTACTGAGCTTATTAGCAAAAAAAATTTTTTTGCCATCATTAATAATAGATGGATAAAAAAGTAATCTTTGTTGACTTTGATGACCACAAGAAAAACAAATAAGTTCTCTCAGATATTTTTTTCAATTTCTCTCAAAAAAATTTGGGTTCTAATACTCCTAATGGGTCATATGCTGTTACGCCCAATTGTAGAGTAGAGTATATGTTTATTTGCATAAACTTTTAGATACATAATTGAGCAAATATTGTTACAAAAAAACAGTAATAAAAGTAATAGTAACAGTAGTAATACAACAGCGAATATTGTACTGTTGTAAAATTTGAACAGTACTTACTGTTGTGAGCTGATTAATTTGACCGTACTTAAGCCCTATGTATTATAGTTCATGGAAAATCATATGATGATGTACGGTGTGTGAGGCCAATGACAAGAAAAAACTGTATTTTAATTTTGCAAGTTTTTTTTTTATATAATGTTTACTTATATTTTTTTAAATAAACGTATTTTGTAAAGTACTTATTAGCAGTTTGCTTGACCAACCTTGGTTGGAACTTATATGTGCATATTGATCTGTTGGACTGACCTACCTATAAGTTGTGCCTCTTTTTCATTTTACTACTGGAGGGTTAAAACAATTAAACCACGGATCACCTTTGTTAAGATGATCCGTGATTAAACTTTGTCTAAACCTAAAAATCATAGTGAAATATTTTTCACAGTTTAATGCTATAGAAGGCCTATTACTTAGCAAAAGGTTTAGTCAAGTACAACAAAAGATCCTAATAGAAAACCTGAATCTGATGAGAAAAGTTTAATCTATTTCAATTTCGTCTCTGTTAAGTGAGCCTTGAAGTGAGCTCTTTGAATAGAACTACTTTCCCCTACCTTGGGCTGATAGTTCATTGATTCATTGGTCAAAAAACTTTGGGGGGCCCCAGAGGTCTCATATGTACTTTATGCTATTTTTTCTGTTTACTCATGAAATATATGGAAAATATCTAAAAAAATATGTGGTTTGGGGGGTCCGGCCCCCTAGCCCCCCGCCCCCTTGGTGCGCCCATGTAATAATTCAAAATAAGTGAAAAAACCAGAAAAAAAGTTAAAAAAAAAACAAAATAAACAAAAACATAACCTACTTTTTTGAAGAAAACATGGTCCCTTTTATTTCAGATTTTCTCGCTTTAGTTTAATATTTTTAAGAAAAACGCATTTTTCTCATATGCACAAAGGATCTATTCTTAAAACTGATTAATTTTTGAGACTAAAGCTCTTGTCGTTTTTGTAAAATTTACGTTTTTGTTAGCATTACGGCTTATGGGAAATCGGTTTGTTTGTCCCATGGAAGACATCTTGGATTTGATCATATGTTTTGTTAGACAGCCCAATTTAAAACAACTAAAACTCATTTATTTTAAAAATTCATATTAGCATACAAACTTAGCATACAATAATAATGGTAAAGGGCTCTCGAGATTAAGTTCTTCTGCTCTTTAGAATAAATTAATAATAAGTTTGTAAAATGTAAATGATTTTATAACAATTTTAACTCGTATATAAATAAAGAAATTGAAATTAACGCCAGATCTGCATCATCCGAGTCTTGAGTCACTATTTATATTTACTTAACAGAAAAAACAACAAAAAAGATATAAAATTACACAGCTGAAAAAAAAAACACAAAAAACAGCTGATTTTGACGTAATTGACATTCATCGAAGATTGCTCACCGACTCTCAGGGTCGGTGAGCATTGATGCCATCAATTGGTGCCTTGGTGAAATTCATCAGATAATTTACGAACCCGATGGATTTCAACGAATTGCACTGATTAATTTAAAAACTTGATTGTTGTCATCGATGAGCTCATCGATGCCTTTACGAACTCGCCCCGCTTAATTGACGTTTTGGAATATTTGGTTGGTTGGCACTGGGCGTTCACGAGCAGTGTTACAAAAAGTGCAAAGCGAACAGATCACGTGCATTAACAAATTATATGAATTGCTGGTGTTATCAAATAAATTGCAAGAAGTAAAGGAAGAGGCTTTAGGCCTGGCTAGTGGACTTCAAAGTGGGCTCTCTTTTCCATCTCTAATTCCACTACCGCATTTTATTTTTCAACTAAATTGCAAATCTTGTTTTTGGATAATGTTAACATGGGCGCACCCAGGGGGGGCCCCCCCAAGCCTTAGATGTAGTAATATATTATCTACATATTGGATGATAAAACATGAAAAATACCTTAACATTTGACATCAGGAGGCTTCGGCCCCCCCCCCCCAACCCCAAGCAGTGGCGTAGGTGCGAAAAGACATGATGACCTTTTTTTTTTTTTTGGTCGCAAGTTTTTTGAGGGCGCGCTTTGTAGCTGTCGGGCCCCCCCAAGACACATTCCTGGGTGCGCCACTGATGTTAACATAACAGGCGGGTATACCTACTTTAAAAAAGTGGGTGTAATTTTTCTTGAGCTCTGATTGGTTGATTTAAATATTTCAGACATCATTCAATCGACGTTTTTAGATAAGTCTGTTCTTTTCATTTTAATTTTGAGCGAACCCAGTAGTTTGCTCCGCATGTTGGCAGGTGGCGCGCCGCGTCTCTTTGGTTTAGGGTCACTGCATCACGAAGACGTAGTGTCTTCTTCTTCCAGGATGCAGTGACCCTACTTTGGTTTTCTGTGGCGTCGCTCGCGTCGCTTTTGTTTTTCGCAAAATGCCGCGTCTTCGGAACGTTGAGTTAAAAATAAAGTAAAATGAAATAATTATTTACGATATCAGGAAAAGAATAGAGTAAACCCGTAGAAAATACACATATTTTTATTGGTGCAGTGGGTAAGTCATATATTTTCACATACAACATAACTTACATACTTAACTCATAAAACATTGTTGAAATTCGCCCAACAACAAGAATTTGTTAGATATAAGGTCACTCATCGTCAAGCATGCCTTTACGATGAGTGTCCTTAGTTAGATAGGCAAGAAATTACACAGTTTAAAGTAAAAAAAGTCAAATTAATTTTAAAAATTGATTAGTCTATTTGCTACTTAGTGCAATATCTTTTAATATAAAAAACAATACCTACATAAAAGCAAAAAGTACGAAATTAGAGCATTAGGCACGGACTGACCAGGTCTGCTAGTCGGCGATTGCCGAGGGCCCTCAGCCCAGGGGGGCCACGAAGGGGCCTCAAAAAAATATACTCCGGAGCCTTCAAAGTGGTTTTGATTTGGGGACTCGAAGGGATCCGATAAAAATGGGGGCTGATTATGTTTGGGACCTCTTCAGAACCACAAATCCGCTGATATCTTAAAAACCACTGCACCTTAATTTTGGTTATCGGATTTTTTGAAAAATAAAGCAGTCTGGCAAAGAAATCAAATTTGTAAATATTCAACAAATAAATGGTGTCACTAGGCAGTGGCGGATCCAGGGGAGCACGCCTCCTCCCAATACTTGAAATGAAGCTTATAATCTTTAGTTAGGCCAGTAGGTAAATAAATAATCAATGCATACACTTATTAAGATTCATTAAAAAAAACACAAAAATTATTTTATTTTCTAAAAATTTTCTCCCCACAGAGCGTCATAGCCAGAGGACGTCGTTAGGCCCTTTCTGAGTCAATTTTTGTACGGGGTGGGGGCACCAAACTCTAATATTGCACCGGGCGCCAACCACCCTAGTTGCGGCGCGGGCCATAGAGATGCGAAAAAACCACATCTTCAGTTAACTACCGGAAATTTTAGGATAGGGAATCTCATAAAACCTAAATGGCCAAACTTTAATAATTCACATTTCAAAAACTGTATAGTTTATCAACAAAAGCACCGAGTTGCAGTCTGGTAGGGCCATAGAGATACGAAAAACCACACTGAGTTAAAATTCGGAAAAAAGTCATTTAGCAAATTTTAGGATAGCGAATCCTGCGTTAAGATTCGGAAAAACGTCATTTAGCGAATTTTAGGGTGGGGAAATCGCATGAGACCAAAATGGCCAAACTTTGAAAATTCATATTTTAAAAACTAAACAGTTTATCAGCAAAAGCACCGAGTTGCAGTATGGTGGGGCCATAGAGATGCGAACAAACCACACCCTAAGTTAAGATTCGGAAAAACGTCATTTAGCGAATTTTAGTGTAGGGAAACCCGTAAGGCCTAAATGGCCAAACTGTATAGTTTATCAACAAAAGCACCGAGTTGCAGTCTGGTAGGGCCATAGAGATACGAAAAACCACACTCTGAGTTAAAATTCGGAAAAACGTCATTTAGCAAAAATGGCCTAACTTTGAAAATTCATATTTCAAAAACTATATAGTTTATCAACAAAAGCACCGAGTTGCAGTATGGCAGGGCCTCAGAGTAATATATTACTCTAAGATTATAATAATGTTTGTGTAGATTATATCATTCGTTTATTGGCTGAAAATTAATGTACACCGTACACTTTGTTATTCTTTGACAAAAGCATTGAAAAGTGCTTGTTAAGGCCCAGGCCCAGGGTGCGGTATTTGGGAGACTCAATACAAGGTATTTCATTGCTTTGGGACTCCGTATATAAATCGTATTCAATTCCGCAAGAAACTGTAGTAATGGATATGCTTTGAGAACTGATTGCGGCTTACAAGCGTTAGTTTACCTTACGAGTCTCTCGATTTAGTCCCGAAGCAATTTAAGTAATAATTAAATTACTGATTTACGCTGTGCTCCGTGGTTTAAACAATACATTTTAACCGGCTTGATAATTACAACGTAACAAAAGGCCACGTACCAAAAGATCGCGGGGACAAAAAAACGAATTACTTTACAGTGGTCCATATCATGCATTTGTATCTTTTACCAAAAACCGTTTCAATTAAATTTTAAATGTTGAAATGCCGTTTCCGAGACTAAAGCGTGTTGTAAGTTATGTAACGTTTACTTAATCGCAAAATAAGAAATCAGACAAAATAAAACTAAATTTTTAATGGTTTACTATTAAAACTTAAGGTAATTTGCGCAACATATTTTGTGCGCACTTATGTTGTACTAGAAAAGCGACATCTTACTTTATATACCATGTAAGCAGTTGTCGTACGCGTCAAGAACGAATAAGAATTCATTGCCTGTCGGTCTTGATTTGACCCGAGAGCAGCATCGCTTTCGCGACAACCGCCTGCTCCTTGCACTCTACGCGGCAGATACAATTGCTTTTCTCGTTATGTTAAACATAGTTTGGGGATTAATGCATGCAAGCCCAATGCAAGAATTCAGTGCGCGCCCTTTAGCCTTTAAATAAGCAGTCTGTTTGATTACGTGCATACGCGTTTCACAATGGCGTGCCAGCAAGGAGCTTCAGTTTTGGTACAGGATATTGTAACGGCCATTAAAACTATACAGCTGTGTGATCGTATAGTATGTTTTTTGATTAACAAAAAGTTTTCTTCCCAAAGTTTTAATGAAAACATAAATAGATATCAGAAATAGCGGTAGGGTAAAGCAAGAAATTAAAGTTAACCGAAACCTAAAAAGGATAGAAAAATGAAAATAAGTAAGTTCAAAAAAATTGCTTTCCTTGTCTCAAATTTTACCGTACGCACCTGACGAAAATTTTTATTATGAAATAATATTTAAAATTTCATTATAATAATGTTTGTGTAGATTATATCAGTCATTCATTGGCTGAAAATTAATGTACACCGTACACTTTGTTGTTCTTTGACAAAAGCATTGAAAAGTCCTTGTTAAGGCCCAGGCCCAGCGTGCGGTATTTGGGAGACCCAATACAAGGTATTTCTTTGCTTTGGGACTCCGTATATAAATCGTATTCAGTTCCACAAGAAACTGTAGTAATGGATAAGCTTTGAGAACTGATTGCGGATTACAAGCGTTAGTTTACCTTACGAGTATTTCGATTAAGTCCCGAAGCAATTTAAGTAATAATTAAATTACTGATTTGCGCTGTGCTCCGTGGTTTAAACAATACGTTTTAACCGGCTTGATAATTACAACGTAACAAAAGGCCACGTACCAGAAGAGCCCTGTAAAAAGCGAATTACTTTACAGTGGCCCGTATCATACATTTGCATCTTTTACCAAAAACAGTTTAAATTAAATTTTAACTGTCGAAACGCTGTCTCTGAGACTAAAGCGTGTTGTAAGCTCTGTAACGCGAGTGGTCGCTTTGACCTTTGAAAATCAGGGGTGTGCGGCCCATGTAAGCAAAATAAGAAATCAAACATAATAAAAATAAATTTCTAATGGTTCACTATTGAAACTTGATTTAATTAGCGTCAGTCCTATAGGAGTGGTAAGACTGTATCAGAAGCAATCTACTTTGCGCGTACCTGTGTTGTACTAGAACAGCGGAATCTTATGTAAGCAGTTGTCGTACGCGTAGAAAACGAAGAAGAATTCATTGACTGTCGGTCTTGATTTAAACCGAACCGAACCGAACCGCCGGCTCCTTGCACTCTACGCGGTAGATACAATTGCTTTTTTCGTTATGTAAAACATAGTGGGGGGTTAGTGCATGCAAGCTCAATGCAAGAATTCAGTTCACGCCCTTTAGCCTTGAAATAACCATTCTGTTCGATTACGTGCCAGCAAGAGGCTTCCGTTTCGATGAAGGATATTGCAACTATCAGTAAAACTATACAGTTGTGTGATGGTATAGTGTGTTCTTTTAATTAACAAAATTTTTCTTCCCAATGTTTTAATGAAAAGATAAATAGGTATCATAAATAACGGTAGGCTAAAGCAAAAAATTAAAGTTTAACAAAACCTAAAAAGGATAGAAAAATACAAGTTTAAAAAAAAATTACTACCCTTGTTTCACTGACGAAAATTATTATTACGGTGAATGATCACACAGTCAACTTCGTGGATACCTAATGGGAATATCCCTCTCTTTCGAGCTGGACTCCCCTTCGGAAGGATCTCCTTTTTTAGGCTGAAACTCCTAGGCAAGCACCTTCTTCAGGGTCAGGCCTTAGGTATAGTGGTGGACTCCTTATTCAGGGTGAAAACCAAAAGTTGAACCGTGTAATGGTTCTGAGACAAGCCCTTTGTCAGGATCAGGTCTTAGGTATAGTGAGGAACCCCTTGTTCAGAGTGAAAACCGAAAGTTGAACCACGTACTGGGTGATTATTGCAGTTTGTCGATCGGTTTTTATAGGCAAATAATGCCTCGTCAGCTTAATCGATCGACTTGGTTTTACTTTAAAGAAACACATTGAATTATTTAATTACAATATTGAACAATATTTCATTGAGTAAAAATGTAGGTATTTGAATAATTTTCATTTAGTTATTTAGACTGTGTGACAATATATAAATCTGTCACAATACTGCCGATTTTAAAATAAGGTTTTATTCCAATAACTATCTACTGACTCTGAAATAAAAGCACGAGTGAAAATAGCGCGCTTTTACAGCTGTTTACGAGTTTTTATTGCGCGGGTTTTTGTAATAAGCGTTTTTGTCAGTTGTGAATTTATTACACCACCGCTCTTTTCTATAGTCGCGTTTTTGTGCCAAATCCCAAAACACCGGTTAAAAAAATAAAATAAAACTAAATCATTAATATTACCCAAGAGAGCTGAATAAAGCAGCGGCGACTCACCCCCACGGAACCATGGCACTATCGAATTTTTTTGAAAAAAACACGTTTTTTTTTTTTAATTTAAAACATCTGTATTGGTTTTTATTTTATTTCATGCATTTCTTTTTCATTTATATTATATATGAAATTCGGTGGCCCTGTGCAATGCTATGGATCACACTCAGACTCGATGCGATGGCGACGCGATGACTTGACCACTGAATTCGCTCTTCTCGGCTGAAACCCAAAGCAGCGTCGAACACGCTGCCACTTTTCTCTTGGCTCTTTCGAATAGAGATAGATTTAATCTGCAGCCTCTATGAGCGACAGTGATAGGGTCAATATTGGGCATTCTAGCGCTTTTTAAATAGGAAAAATCAAAGAAATTTTGTGCCTGGCACAGGTCATCAGTTAGTGGTATTACTCGCATTGTTTTTGTGCGTGGAGCATGGATGTTTTAATTTACGCCCTTTACAATATCTTTCAATTATTTCCGCAGAATTTTTTATTAAATTTTGAATCATTTCATAGCGGAATTCGGGTGGCCATTGGTAAATTTCTTTTCAAAAATTATACAATTAGAAACCTAAAACAAAGTAGTAGTAGGTATGTTTCTTAATGACTTGTGGGTAAACATTCCGAACTTCTTTTTTTCTGACTCAAAATTCTGGCACTGCCTTGTTGTACTGACACGAGCCGCCGCTGCAACAAAGGAAAGCAAATAAAAACAGCGCAAGGCAACAGAGCGTTATGATAAACGAACTCTTTAAGTGTGGTCTCTATTGTTTGAAAGCGTTATAACAAACGAACTCTTTAAAGGTGGCTTCTCGTAATTTTACAGGCCAGGCGGCGCCGCGACGGGGGAACGGGCGGCGCGTAGATAGGAACGGACTTCAGGCGAAACTCTTCTCACGGCGTGTTTGTGCCGATGTACCTTTCCAAATCCGATCAGCTGTTTACATATTTTTGTGTTTACTGGGCTCGGGTTTGGTGATAAACGCGCCGCGCCGGTTCGCGCCTTTGAAGTTACCGACTCGCCGCGGGTACATCGCACCTCCTCGCACTACCTCAGGCGACCGTCTTCCTACGGCGCGTTGGCGCGAGCTGGCGCGGCCCGGCCTGCACAAACACGGGCCGTGGGATGCCACCTTAACAGTGGTCTCTATTGTGCATTGATCTTACAAAACCCAACTAGAAGATATCGTTTCAGCGCCAATTTTCTGTACGCGTTTCTGTCAGTCGCCCATTTGTTTATACCAAAAGCCCAAAACATAATTAAACAAAAGAGTGCGGAATAAGAGAGCACAAATCGCCTTTCTGTGCCACATCCCAAAACACCGGTTAAAAAAATAAGAACTGAAACATTAATAACACAAACGAGAACTGAACAAAATAGCACAAATAAAAAAACCTCAAGATAAAAAAGCGTTATAACAAAAAAACTCTTTAACAGTGGTCTCTATTATTCGTCGCTCTTTTCAGGTCGCGCTCTAGTGCCAAAGCCCAAAACAATAATTAAACAAAAGAGTGCGGAACAAAAGAGCACAAATCGCGTTTTTGTGCCAAATTCGAAAACGCCGGTTCAAAAAATTAAATAAAACTAATTAATTAATAACAAAAAAGAGAGCTGAACAAAATAGCACAAATAAAAAAGCTCAAGACAGAAAAGCGTTATAACAATATTGAGCGTTGATCTAACAGAACTCAACTAGAAGCTATCGTTTCAGCACCAATTTTCTTTACGCGTTTTTATCAGTCGCGCATTTTTTATTTCATCGCTCTTTTCTAGTCGCGCTCTTGTGCCAAAGCCCAAAACATTAATTATACAAAAAAAGCGCGGAACAACACAGCATAAATTAAAAAAGCGTTGTAACAATTGAACTCTTTTACAGTGGCCCCTATCGTGCATTAATCTTACAGAAAACAGTATAGGGTACATTTTAAAGGCCGAAATACAAGATCTGAAAATACAGCGCGAGTGAAAATAACGAACTGCAACTGCTGTTCACGCGTTTTTGTGACGCACATTTTTGCCAGTATATCATCGCTCTTTTTTAGTCGCGCTTCCCACTAAGCACAAAATCGTAAAAAACGTTAAATAAATGTTGATTTTTTTTTTCTAGCACAAATTTGTGCTAAAATTAAGTCAATTTTTGACATTAAAAAAACATGTTGAAAATCCTAACGAAAATTTCATGTAAAAGCATTACCAAATATATATTTCTTAATAACGTTAAGAAACCAATATTTAAAAAACCATAATTTTATTAACATTAAAAGTAATACCATCAATATCTGGTTATTTTAATAATTTTTTTCCTAGATCTCATTTCTAACGTTGAATTTAAAATATATGAAGTTAATAAATGTTTTGTTTTTTAAACATTTAAAAAAATTATGCTATAGAGGGCGCTGCCGCGTAGTTCCACTTAGGGTCACTGCATCCTGGAAGCCTGGCGTCTCCCCCAGGCTTCCAGGATGCAGTGACCCTAGTTCCACTACCAGAACGGGCCATCGCCATTCTTAGTTGCTTTTAAAACTAAAAAAATATATTTTTTATTGTTAAAAAAAACATTTATTTTTCAATGTTAGAGATACATAAATTCACTGTTAAAAATCAATATTTTTTTACCGTTTGAAAAACACTTAAAAAAAACGTTATAAAAACAGAAGATTATTTTTCTAACGTCAAAAAAAGGGGTCATTAAGGCTCTTTTTCACTATGAATATGACGAACTAACATCCAACCTAACGTTATGTTTTTAAATGAAACATTATTTTGACATTTAAAATGTTTTTGTGTTTAGTTTCTGTACCAAAACCCAAAACACCGGTTAAAAAAATAAAATAACACATATCCATTAATTACACCAAAAAGCGCTTAACAAAGGCGCGCAAATAGAAACAGCGCAAGATAAAAGAGCGTTGTAACAAAGATGTCCAACATTGTTCTTCTAGGGTAAATTTTAAAGGCCAAAACACCGGGAAAAAAGCCCGAGTGAAAATAGCGCGCTTTAAGTGCTTTTTACGCGTTTTTGACATGCGCTCTTTTGCCACACCCTTTTTTGTCAAGTGCGTTTATTACGTACATCAGAGATTTAGAAATGATCAGAGGTACTTGCTAGATCTTATTCTAGTAAATGATAAAAAACTACTCTATGACATCAAACAACAGCCACCATTGGACCGCAGTGATCATATAGTAATTACTGCAAAATCCCAGTTGAAGTGCAAAGAAGGATTAACTCAAAAAGTAACAAAAAAACTTCTGGAAGGCGGATTATGATCAAGTCAATACTTTTCTAAACCAGCAGGACTTCAACATCAACCATCATTCAACAGATAAGTATGACAGATGCTTTAACATCTTTGAAAATACTATTTCACAATTCATACCTCTAACAACAGCTAAAGTGAATTCAAAAAAACCATGGTTAAATGCACACCTTTTTCAAGAAATAGACAAAAAAAGAACACTATGGGATAACTATTCAAAATCAGCCTCAGAGGAAAAATATAGGATCTACAGGACACACAATAATCAACCCAAAAACAAAATAAGAGATTCTAGGAGCGATTTTGAGAAGAAACTTGCTTCCTGCCCCAACAATGTCAAACGTAATCTTGATTCAAATGTTTCCAAAATAACCTTAAAAAATGCAAATATTTTGGTAACTAATGACTCTGAAATAGCCGAAAATTTTACAGAACAATTTACGAAAGTTTATTCTCAGCACGAAGATAATGAGCTTCCCCCACTTCCAGACTGTATGAAAAACTCACACAGATTAACAACAAATCTCTTCACTAAAGAAAATGTGTCTGAAGTCATAAAAAGTCTAAAGACTGACACCAGCCCAGGTCCGGGGTAATCTTCCTCCAAAAATGCGTCAATTTTATCAGCAAACCCTTAGTAGAAGCTATGCATGAAATTTTGATCAGACGCAGATTACCAAGTACTTGGACTATGGCGATAAGCAGTTACCTTCAAATTACAGACCAATAAGCCTAACATCCAATATATGCAAATGCTTTGAGAAAGTGATTGTCAAAAAACTAACTCCGCTTCTTCTTGAAAATAACGCTATAACAGATCACCAGCATGGATTTTTACCAAAAAGGTCAACCATCACTAACCTAACAACATGTGTAAACTCCTGGACACAAAGTTTTGATAGAAATGAACAGGTTGATGTCATCTATTTAGACTTCGAGAAAGCGTTTGATAAAGTACCTTTGTAAAAGATGCTTCACAAAATGGATCACTATGGTATTGGTGGTGAGCTCTTTAAATGTCTATCATTTTTCTTGACAAAAAGAACTTTTCAAGTTCGGATTAATGGCAAGCTATCAACCATACATACATGTCTCAGTGGTATTGCACAAGGAACAGTGCTTGGTCCTGTATTATTTTTATTGTACATCAGCGATTTATCTATGCAAATACAAACTATTATTATCTTTTTTGCTGACGATGCCAAACTATTTTCAAACTCAAACAACCACATGCAGCTCCAAGAAGATCTTAAAAAAATAGAAAACTGGACCAAAACATGGGGCATGAAACTCAACGAGGAGAAGTGTACCGTACTTAGCATTGGAACGAACAGTACCGCCCACAACTACCAATTAAACAACACCTCTTTAATTCATGTGGACCAACAAAATGATCTTGATAAGCTCCGATTTAAAATGGGAGTCGCATGTCAACAAAGTTGTAAAAAAGTGTAATAGTCTCATTTACTGCATTCAAAAAGCCTTCTCAGACAGATCTATAGACACCATAATGCAACTACACAAAACATATATAAGACCAAAACTCGAGTATGGAGGGACAATATGGAACCCATATTTCACGAAAGACATAAAATTTTTAGAAAGAGTACAGAGATGGGTCACAAAAATCCCTATAGAGTTGGCAAATTTAGAATACCCTGAAAGACTGAGAAGGCTGAATTTAACAACACTAAGAGAAAGACGTTTGAGAGGAGACCTTATAGAGACATACAAGATATTGCTGCCTTATTACCATACTAACCTCAACATATTCCATTCAAATACAAATATTCAACTAAGAGAACATAGCAAAAAACTGGAAAAAGAAAAAAATGCGAAACTAGCCAGGAAAAACTTCATAACTAACAGAATCGTTTATCACTGGAACGCATTATCTGAAGATACCGTTTGTGCTCCAAGTATCAATTCTTTTAAAAATAGACTGGACACTCAGCGTGATACACTTATAAACATTGTTTCACATTTCGGACAGTAAAAGCTTATAAAAACTATTATTTGACAAATATTAAAATTATAAAACATAGAACCATTGTAAAGTGCAACTATCAATTAAACAACAGTTTCATGGGTCGTAACCGCTTACTGTTCTATATCGTAATCGTAATCGTAATCATCGCTCTTTTGTAGTCGTGCTTTGGTGAAACGTGCTTTTGTGCTAAGGCCTAAAACACAGGTTCGGAAACATTCTTCAATTATATATCGCAAAAATTGAGGATTTTTGACCCACCCTTTCTCCTTTGTAATGCATTTTCCCCCCGTTTAAGCGTTACCTAGTTTTAGAATGGTCTTTTAATAAAATTTAATAAAAATTAAATTATTGATTAAACAAAAAAGCGAGAAACAAAAGAGCACAAATTAAAAAAGCAGAGGACAAAAATGCTTGGTAAAAAAAGAACTCTTTTACAATTATCGTGCGTCGATATTGTAGGAAAATATGAAATTCCAACACACTAACTTTAAAATAAAAGTGCGAGTGAAAATAGCACGCTGTAAGTGCTGTTCACGCGTTTTTATTACGCGAGTTTTTGCTCCATGCGTATTTGTCAGTCGTGAAATTATTACACCATCGCTCTTTTCTAGAGTCGCATTTTTCTGGCATAGCCCAAAAAAAAGTTAATTAAACCAAGCGCCAGACAAAAGAGCGTTGTACAAAACGAACTGTTTTACACTACTGGTCCCTCTCGTGCGTCGATTTTACATTGGTTCATCATCATCGATTTAAAATTGAGAGTCTGCCGTAACTTTTAATTTTAAACACCTCTTTTTAATAGCCTTTTCTGCAGGATTGGATGGGACAGGCGGGCAACCGGGAAAATGCCTGGTGGGCCAGTCCAATTTAGGAACGGATGGGCCGCAGACCCGATGTACCTATTCCAAATTATTAATATTCAATTTTGTATATTTGACAAACGAACTAATTAAAACATTAAACATTTAAATTTAAAAAATGTGTATGTAGTAACTCCAGGCCTGCGTTACTCGTTTGATTGTTACAGTTACTTTAGGAGATAATAGGGACCTATTGCAATAGTGCCCGGCACAAATTGTGCCGGGCACTATATTGACAGTTTCGCATTACAAACTGACAGTTGATCTTTCAAAATTGACATACCAAAGTCGAATTTATAAATCCCGTCGTTTATTTTCCATTATTAGTGGCGTCACTATTAAATCCGGCTCGTATAATATACAAAGGCCTAATTTTGAAAGGACACAGCTGTTCTTATAAAAATAAACTGTCAATATAGTGCCCGGCACAATTTGTGCCTGGCACTATTGCAATAGGTCCCTATTGTGATAATGGCACTAACTTATTAATATCTTTTAACAATACCAATATTCAGAAGAAAAAATCGGGATATTAAAAAATGTAATAAAAATATTGTCTAATTTTTTTTCTTATTTGTGTTGCTGTTGTGAAAACTCTTTTAACACACTTTGTTGACTATTTTGGTGGGGATTGATCCCCCTGATCTCCCCCTTTGGTACGGCCTTGCCAATATCTCATAATATCTTAGCTGCAAAAGATCATTTTTGGAGCTAAAATACATAAAAAATCTAAGAAATTGATTAACCGATTGAAAAATCGGTATTGGGTCCAATTCAAATTAAGGAGATCATAGATAAAATTGCAGCATCAAGTTCATTATCAAAAAAGTTGTTACCATATGAAAAATTAGCATACCTGCTCTGTCCCCGATAGTTAAAAGGGCGCAAGTGTGGTTCGGAAAAAACGACTTCAAAGTTGTTGTTCATAAGGCAGTACTACAATTACTGCTATTTGCTTTTTTTAAAGTTTTTTTTAAATTTTATTTCATAGGACATGATGGAAAATCCATCGAGGCGAAAAACCTAAATTCGAAAAAAAATTACTTGCAGCATGTTAACTAACGGGGGCAGTGCTTTTGTATGTTGAAATTTTGTACGATTTTATTTTTTATTTTTTAATTTTTATTTTATGAAAAAATTAGATATTAATTATGTTAATAGGTACTTAGTGTTTAATATAGGCATACAGAATATAAAACTTTACAAAAATATCTAGAGCAGTTACAGATATTAATAAAACAGGAGATTTTCTGAAAGTGTTTAAACATCTTGTATCTCACAAGTTAAACCCGGTTCCCACCTACGACTTTCTCGTGCGTGCCCGCGCACGCGTCACATGACTGTCATAACATTTCTTATTGAGATCATGTAACGCGTAAGCGGGCACCCACGAGAAAGTCGTAGGTGGGAACCGGGTGTTTGGCTGTTTCGGACATGCATATATATATGTTGTTTTTTCTGAAAATGCAAATTAGATCCTTTAAAATTAGTATTTTATTTAATAACAAAACCTACATAATATCAAAAACAAAAATAACACATATGGCTTTGTTTTCTTTGCCGTAAAATTTTTGCGCCGAAGCGAGGGCCGAATAAAAAAAATTGCCAGGGCCGGTTTGTTTGAGCCCATCCAACCCTGCTTTTCTGATATCTTTTAAAACAAAGGTACTTTCATCTTCCACTTTTTACCAAATCAGCTTACTAAACCACCCTGTATATTAATTATTTTGGCTTATTTTTTTAACATCTTAGTTTGCTACCAAGTGGGAGCAATTCCCAGAAAATCAAAATCTAACTCGAAAATTTTTTGGCATTTATACCTTACATCATCAAATCAGCCTACTAAACCACCCTGTATATCAATTGATTTGGCTCATTTTCTTAACATCTTAGTTTGAGGCCAAGCAGAAGCGATTTCCACAAAATCAGAATCTAAATCGATTTTTCTTTTGTCATTTGTACCTTACCTGCACTCAATTCGAAGACACACTGTATAAATAAAAATATTGGCACCAGTAGGAAGTATTTTTATTGTTGTTGAAAAATTAAATTTTGAATCAATTGGCATACATATCGTCGCCTTTCTGACGAATGGACCTAACTAACAAAATTACGAAAATTGATATATTTTACCTTCTAACTGTTCTCATGCAACTCTTTGGTCTCACGAATTGACATATATCTTCATTACAAATAATTCAACTTTTATTAATAAAGAGCAAAATTATTTAAGAAAAGCCGGACCGGTCCCTCACCCCCTCCGATTTTCTTGATTTTTTGTGGGAATATTACCTACCTGGAGAATAGACAAATGCCAAAATATTGGCTTTCAAAAAAATGTATTGGCTAGGATATAGCCATTTTTCTGTTTTTCATAAATTTTTGATATGATTTTGGGTATTTTCTATAACTCAGAAGTTTTTTGCAGTAAAGTATTGAAAATTGGTATATTGATGTAGAAGTGATCAGAGAACAAGAATGTGGTCAATAATTTGACCTAGGACAAATTTTGCACAAAAATGGTGGCCAAAACCCCTAAAATTTACAAAAAAATACCCATTTCTTGTGGAAACGTTGAAAAAAAAATTTTTCTTAAAATTTTTTAAATGCGTCTTACAGATAAAGAATTAGCGAATCTAATGAGCATTTATTCATATTTTTTGGAAAAATCGTTTAGAAAATACATTGTTTCAAAATTGGAAGTTTTTTTTTGTTCGCGGTAAAAATTGAGATTTTTGACCCAATAAGACAATCTTCGACTAATTTTGTGTGAGCGACACAGGAAGCTACTTAAAAAAAAAGTAAAAAATGCAAACCCGTCAAACGCACTGGGTGATTTAGCTATATTAGGCCAGTCATTAAAGCGAAAAAAAGACCCCCAGCTTGCAAAAGGTGTTGCATCGCGATTTTGACATATGACATTGACATTGGAGTCCTAAAAACAAACTTGAATTTTCGACCTTGTGGGGGGCCGCCCCCCCCCCCCCCGCCATCTTGGATTTAGTGTGCACCAACAGGGTTTTCTTTAAATTACTTGGTTACTGTACGTTTAAGAAAAGAAAGTTTTGAACAAAAGTTGAAGACGTTAAAATTCTCTACAAAAACGCTTTTATACATTTTTTTGTCAGACAAATGGTTTTCCTCTCCTTTGGATTTTGACCAATTTTTTTTTAGTGGCCTTTAACTTCGAACTGCTTATTTTTGAGAAAACCTGTAATAATGTAAAATAAAGACCAACTAATAGCCTATAAAATAATATATTACTGAGTCATCTGGGTAGTACCCTTGCTGAGATACGAACCCTGAAGTGTTAGCAGTACACCCGTTTCCTATGTATTTCCATAGTATATGCAAAATAAACCGAAATTATTCAGTTTTATGTAATTTTATAAAAAGGTAAGCATTTTACAGAAAGTATGTAATAAACTTTATTGTAGAAAATTAAATTATCTTTCAAACGATGTATCACCTAAGTGGGCCAAGTCCACGGTTAGCACTTAATTGGCATGGTCTTTATTTTATGTTATAACAGATTTTCCCAAAAATAAAGTTTTCAAGTTAAAGGCCACTAAATAAAAAAACTGTTTAAAATCCAAAAAGGCGGAGAAATATTTAGCGTCACAACTCGAAAACCATTCGTCTGAGAAAAAACTTTTATAGCGTTTTTGCAAGAAATTTTATTGTGTTCAACTTTTGTCTAAAACTTTATCTTCTAAAATGTGCAGGGACAAAGTAATTAAAAAAAAAAAAGGTTTTTGTGCACACTAAATCCAAGACGGTGGGGGGGGGAACCGCCCCACCCAAGTCGAAAACTTAAATTTTTTTTTAGAACTCCAATGTGAACAACATAAGAGGTCAAAATCGTGACTACTACTTTTTGCAAGCTGGGAGTCTTATTTTCGCTTTAATGACTGGCCTAATATAGCTAAATCACCCAGCGCGTTTGACGGGTTTGCATTTTTTAAACTTTTTTTTAGGTAGCTACATGTCTCGCTTGTTAATGACTTGTTAATGACAATGGAAACCGGCTAATTACAGTATGTGAGCAATTAGACCTAAAAATCCAAAACGGTTTTTTTCAACATAAGGAAATACACAAATATACCTGGACCAAACCCTCACAAAACCTGAAATCCGTCATTGATTATCTTATCACTAAACAAAAGACAAAACTAAAAATTCAAGATGTCAGAACAAAGCGTGGATCAACATGCGGAAGTGATCACTATTTTCTGGAGTCCAAAATTCTCTTCCCTTATCAAGGCCGAACACTGCATCAACAATATCTTGATGATACAGTGATTGAAGAAATTGATCACTGTAAATATAATCTACTAAGCCTAGAACATGACAGCGTAAAAAACTTATACAAAAAGAGACTGAACGAAAAACTTAATACAAGTTCAGGTGAAACCCCAGATGAGGAATACGAATGTATTACATTAAGCATCCACCAAGCTGCAAAAGAAGCACTAGGATTAGTGGAAGAAACTTCTAAAAGAAGAAAACCATACTGGTGGAATGCTGAGATTGAGAGAGAAATAGAGGAAAAAAGGAAATTATATCACACCTACTTATCCCAAAAGACAGATAGAAGCAGACAAGAATACAAAATCGCGCAATCAAAGGTGAGAAGAATGATCAGTGATAAGAAAAATCATTCGTGGACGCAAAAGTGCCAGAAAATAGATTCTTACTTAGGAGGTAGGAGAAGTACCGAAAGCTGGAAAACTATAAGATCGATTAAAAAAGAAACATGCAGAGATATCATTTCACCAATACCAGACAAAGAATGGGATGAGCATTTTAAAAAACTTTTAACTGAAGATAGAGCAGAATTCAAGGAAGACGCAAGAGACAATATAATTAGAACGATGGGATCTCCAGTACCCCTCACAATCTCTGAGGTCAAAAACGTGTGCACAACCTTAAAAAGCGGTAAATCTGCCGGACCCGGAAATATCCCAGCCGAACTTATTAAATATGGCACTGAAGAACTGTTTTGGAGATTACGGAATCTTTTCCAAAAATATTTAAATGGAACTGTAGTCCCAACTGAGTGGAAAACGTCATATATATCCACAATACACAAAAAAGGAAGGAAAGATATATGTGACAATTATAGAGGTATATCTGTGACTAGTACACTAAGCAGAATATACGGTAAAATAATAAGAAATAAAGTAGAGAGCGAATATAAAGACATGGAGGCAGAAGAACAAGCTGGTTTCAGGGCGGGTAGATCGACTTCAGATCACCTCTTTTGTATAACCCAAGTTATTGAAAAGAAAATGGCATACGGTCAAGAGCTGCATCTGCTTTACGTGGATCTGCAGAAGGCATATGATAGTATACCACTAAATCTGCTTTGGAAAGCGTTGGAAAACACAAACATAAGCGTACAACTAATTAAGGCCATCCAAGAGTTATACCGCAATAGTAAGGCAAAAGTTAAAATAAAAGCAAAACTAACCAAAGGCTTTCAAGTAAATAAAGGTCTTAAACAAGGTTGCTGTATCTCGCCTACGCTCTTCAAGATATACTTGGAACAAGTCCTTAAAGTATGGAAGAGAAAATGCCAAAACATGGGAATTCCGTTGGACGAAACCACCTTGTATACTTTATGTTTCGCCGATGATCAGATAGTAGTGGCTCAGGATTATGACGACCTCGAATATATGACATGAAAACTAATAGAAGAGTACAATAAGTGGGGACTAGAGGTTAATCTCAATAAGACAGAGTATATGTGTATCGGTGGAATGAAACAGGATCTAATCTTAAATACCGGGCAGCGAATTCACTCCTGTGATGAGTATAAATACTTAGGTCTAAAAATTACAGCTGACGGAACACTAGACAAAGCTATAAAAGATCGAAACGTACAAGGAAGAAAAGCAATAACTTTATTAAATGGAATAATTTGGGACCAAAGTATATCAAAACATAACAAAAAGCTTATATATAACACCATTATAAAAAGTATTATTACATACGGCTCAGAAGTATGGCCAATCAAGGATAGAACAGAAAAAATGCTTTCCGCTACGGAGATGGACTATTGGAGAAGAGCAGCAGGGAAATCAAAAAGAGAAAGAGTTACAAATCAAAGAATAAGAGAAATTATGACAGTGGGTGAACGTACTTTAGTGGATGATATAAGAACAAAACAACTGGTGTGGTACGGACATGTACAAAGAATGAATGATGAAAGACTACCTAAACAAATACTACAATGGAAACCAACTGGCCGAAGAAAACGAGGACGGCCAAGGAGAAGCTGGAGAGAAGGAATAGACAGTGAAATAAGAATAAGAGGCCTAGATGATGAATTATGGGCAAACAGAAACGAGTGGAGATTGGGTATCGGAAGACGTAGAACGTTGTGAAACCGATAAATATATATATATATATATATATATATATATATATATACATGTCTCGCTCACACAAAATAGATCTATAAGTCGAAGATTGTCTTATTCGGTCAAAAATCTCAATATTTACCGCCTACAAAAACAACTTCCAATTTTGAAACCATGTATTTTCTAAACGATTATTCCGAAAAATATGAGTACGGGCTCATTGGATTCGCTGATTCTTTTTCTGTAAGACGCATTCAAAAAATATCAAGAATTTATTTTTTTTCAACGTTTCCCCAAGAAATGGATATTTTTCTGTAAATTTTAGGGGTTTTGGCCACCATTTTTGTGGAAATTTGTCCTAGGTCAAATTATTGACCACATTCTTGTTCTCTGATCACTTCTACATCAATGTACCAATTTTCAACATTTTACTGCAAAAAACTTCTAAATTATAGGAAATACCCAAAATCATGTCAAAAATTTATGAAAAACAGAAAAATGGCTATACCCTAGCCAATAAATTTTTTTGAAAGCGAATATTTTGGCTCTTGTCTATTCTCCAGGTAGGTAATATTCCCACAAAAAAATCAAGAAAATCGGAGGGGGTGATGGACAGGTCCGGCTTTCCTTAAATAATTTTGCTCAAAATCAGTTTTCGTTTAACTGACGAAACATACCTACCACTTTTTCGTGTTTTAGCTCTCCTGACAAATTTACTAAATGCTAGTTAGGTCCCTTTGTGAGAAAGGCGACGATATACCGGGTGGGCCAAAAAAAACCGAACAATTTTTTTTTCATTATAACTTTTAAACTATACCATGAATGAATTAATTTGAATAAATAATTTTTTTTGTTCGTCATTTCAAAATCCAAGATGGCGGAGAAATAAAATTGTACACTTCAAAGATGTTCGTTTATTCTTGTGTTGCGAACATGTTTTAGTATTTTTTTAAATCGCTAAAAAAGCAGCATTCTTGCCACGCACAACAAGGTATGAGTCAGCAAAATCGGTTCGGTGGTTCTAGAAAAATATATTTTGTTTTAACTATTGTTTTGAATGTTATAGGATTGCCTTGCCAATCATGTCTGCATTTATTTCCTTATAAATTCATTACTACTGAACCGATTTTGATGAGATAAAAAATATTTGATTCTGTCCACCATATTAAATTTTAGGATGTAAATAAATTTTATTCATGATCTTTAAAAAGCAATCAATTCTCACCAGATTGTTTTATATTTCATTAAAATCGGTTCAGTAGTAATGAATTTATAAGGAAATAAATGTAGACATGATTGGCAACGCAATCGTATAATATGCAAAATAATGGTTGAAACAAAAATATTTTTTTTTAGAACCACTAAACCGATTTTGCTAGTTCGTACCTTGTTGTGCGTGGCAAGAATGCAGCTTTTTTACTAATTTAAAAAAATAATTAAGACATTTTCGCAACACGAGAATAACCGACCATCTTTGAAGGGTACATTTTAATTTCGTCCGCCATCGTCGATTTTGAGATGGTGGATAAAAAAATACATTCAGTCAAAACTCTATTTAATTCTCTGCCAATGCAGTTTGTGAATGAATAAATGTTTTTTAAAAATTTTGACTTAAAAATTTGACGCTATCACAAATTTTATTGAAAATGTTTTTCTCATTTAAATTTAAAAACCACGCTTCGCTAGCCGCTTTGACTCGTAAGATATGATTTTTTAATAAAATTTTAATATGTCAAAAAATGTAACTCTGACGAACTATCTGCTATGGTTCATGAATAAGGATTTTTTAAAATATATATTTGAACCCCCTTATTACCCCCTTGCGATCCTACACCTTCACCAAAATTGAATGGCACTATCCACGAATACTGCGAAAATTTTGTGCTCGCTTTGGTTAAATTCGGTTTATCGGTTTTTGATTTATCGTATCCTTGACAGATACATAGACAGACCCTCAGGCAGATAGACAGACACCATAAAAAAATTAGTTTCGGACCTAATAGGCCAGTGAAATTACCATATTTTAAGGCAAAAAAAAAGAAAATTATTAACAGGACTTGGAGCATTGGAGATTGTATAGCGGCGAAAAACGAAGTTCAAAAAAATAAAACCGTGAGCAGGGGCGTTGCGGGTTAGGTTCGGGGAGGGGGGGGTACAAAGAGACAGGGAATCGTATTATTGCGATTTCCGGCGAAAGTTGACATCGGAGAAAAAAAGTGACATTCAGAAAAGTCATAGGCCATAAAAATGTCTAAAACTTTTGTAAATGTCATTTTTTACATAATCCAAAACTATAGGTAAATTTAGTGGGAATAAGGACACTGTTGTTCTGGTAAATATACGTTTTAATCCATCGGTAACGTTTCGACAATGGTTTTTGTCTTCATCAGACCTTCAGACTAGATCGTACATCGAAGGTCTGATGAAGACAAAAACCAATGTCGAAACGTTACCGATGGATTAAAACGTATATTTACCAGAACAACAGTGTCCTTATTCCCACTAAATTTACCTATAGTTGCATTGCAAGGACGTGATAAGTTTACCAAATAATCCAAAATGTTCGAGAAAACTTAAATGTTTTTTATTTTTTTATTTTTGCAAAAATAATGTCAGTTTAACAAAACTTGGTAAGAGTAAAGCTCTTTGGTGCTTAATATCTACGATATTTTACAAACAAAAAAATTAAGAAGTTTTAAAGATATTTGTTTTTTCTGCTCAAAAACACTTTTTTTTAAATAAAATTTCACCTTCAGAAAATTATCGTATCTAATTCTGCTGGTAATCAGTTTTTGGCACTGAGATATACTTTTTGGCGAAATAAAAAAACATAATAGTCGTCTCTTAAAGACATGTCCGAAAAAGGAAAAGGCCTAACCCGCAACGACCCTGCTCAAGCATTTATTCTGGGATTCTAGAGGGTGTGAATCCGAACCGAACCGATCTGAATTCGGTTCGGTTCGAATTCATACTCTCTAGGATTCCGGAAAAGAAGTCTGGAGAGTTTTTTTTCTTTAATATGCCGGTTTGGTTCGGTTCTGTTCGGTTCGGTTCGGATTCACACCCTCTAGGATCCCAGGAAAGAAGTCAGGTAAGTTTTTTTTTTACTTTCTTAGAAAGAAACCCTTTAGTCTAGCTATATGCCAAAACGGAACCGAAATATCGCTATTTTGATAGTTGCTATTTTGTTACATCGCTATTTTGATAGTCGCTATTTTGTTACATCGCTATTTTGATAGTCGCTATTTTGTTACATCGTTATTTAAAAATGTCTAAAACTTTTGTAAATGTCATTTTTTACATAATCCAAAACTATAGGTATATTTAGTGGGAATAAGGACACTGTTGTTCTGGTAAATATACGTTTTAATCCATCGGTAACGTTTCGACAATGGTTTTTGTCTTCATCAGACCTTCAGACTAGATCGTACATCGAAGGTCTGATGAAGACAAAAACCATTGTCGAAACGTTACCGATGGATTGAAACGTATATTTACCAGAACAACAGTGTCCTTATTCCCACTAAATTTACCTATAGTTGCATTGCAAGGACGTGATAAGTTTACCAAATAATCCAAAATGTTCGAGAAAAATTAAATGTTTTTTATTTTTTATTTTTGAAAAAACAATGTCAGTTTAACAAAACTTGGTAAGAGTAAAGCTCTTTGGTGCTTAATATCTACGATATTTTACAAACAAAAAAATTAAGAAGTTTTAAAGATATTTGTTTTTTCTGCTCAAAAACACTTTTTTTTAAATAAAATTTCACCTTCAGAAAATTATCGTATCTAATTCTGCTGGTAATCAGTTTTTGGCACTGAGATATACTTTTTGGCGAAATAAAAAAACATAATAGTCGTCTCTTAAAGACATGTCCGAAAAAGGAAAAGGCCTAACCCGCAACGACCCTGCTCAAGCATTTATTTTTTTTAACTTCGTATTTCGTCGCTCTACAATTTCCAATGTTCTAAGTGACTCTGGAACAAAATAGCGATGTACAAAATAGCGACGTACGAAATAGCGAGTAATGAAATAGCGATTTAATGAAAGAGCGACAATCAAAATAGCGATATATCGAAATAGCGACAACCAAAATAGCGACAATCAAGATAACGATGTATCAAAAGAGCGATGTATCAAAATAGCGATGTATCAAAATAGCGATGCATCAAAATGGCGATGTATCAAAATACCGAATCAAACCAAACCGAATCGAATCAAGCCAATCCAAACCGAAACGAACCGAAATGCCCTATTATATCCTGCGGTTTTTTGACTATAACAGGTTATTTTTTCAAAAACAAACTTCCCTGATTCTTTTCTGGGATTCTAGAGGGTGTGAATCCGAACCGAACCGATCTGAATTCGGTTCGGTTCGAATTCATACTCTCTAGGATTCCGGAAAGTCTGGAGAGTTTTTTTTTTAATATGCCGGTTTGGTTCGGTTCTGTTCGGTTCGGTTCGGTTCGGTTCGGATTCACACCCTCTAGGATCCCAGGAAAGAAGTCAGGAAAGTTTTTTTTTATTTCTTAGAAAGAACCCTTTAGTCTAGCTATATGCCAAGACGGAACCGAAATATCGCTATTTTGATAGTTGCTATTTTGTTACATCGCTATTTTGTTACATCGCTATTTTGATAGTCGCTATTTTGTTACATCGTTATTTTGATAGTCGCTCTTTTGTTACATCGCTATTTTGTTACATGGCTATTTCGTTACAATCGCTATTTTATTACATCGCTATTTTGTTACATCGCTATTTTGATAGTCGCCCTTTCATTACATCGCTATTTTGATTGTCGCTATTTCGTTACCGCTATTTTAATACTCGCTATTTTGTACATCGCTATTTCGTTCCAGAGCCGTTTCAAGTCCTGTTAATAATTTTTTACCTCTCAAAGTGTAATTTGACTGGTCTATAACGGTATGGATTGCTAAACATTTTGTGTTTGTTGACCAAAAATAAATAACTTGTTCAAACAAAATTAATTTAAAAAGTTTTTCCCAGCAGTGCTCCCAGTTTTTAAAGGATCTTTAAAGGCATTTATTAATCCATTTTCAATTATCAAACACTCGGAAATGTTGAAAAGTTTGCCGAGTTTAAAATGATCGAAATAAAATAGTATTAAAAGAAGAGAAATCTTGGTTTAAGACGAGAAGGTATAGTTTTTGAATTTTTTTTTTTGAGATAATTCTGAAAGTGTGATATTTTGATGTATTTTAACCTATCTTAGCAATATCGTTGTGACGTATGTCCGTGTATGTGTGTGTGTTTATGTATGTCTGTCCGGCCCGCGATAGCTCCTAAACCACTAAACCGATTTTAATAAAATTTTCAGGTAAAATAGGTGACCATACTCTAAAGAACTGATTGAATTTTGGGCAACATTCATTAATGATAATGAAAGTTTTTGACAGTTTAAAAATTAAAAATATACTAGCTTTTTAACGACGCATCGCATCAATAGCAAGGCTGATATCGCGTGGCGTTCACTTGAAGTGTGCTAATGGGCTAGGAAGGCATCAGATCCATCATGGATCCATTTATTTTATTTAGTTATTCAATTTACAAAAAAAAATTGAAATAGGTTTTTGTACGGTTGCACTTTAAAAACTGTTAATGAAAATTGTTTAATAAGTCATGTTGCTTATTTTAAATCAACGCACTGTTTCTTTGTATGCTACAAATGTAGTAAAAATAACAGATAACAAAAATTTTTGGTGGCTAAGCGGGTACAGAAAGGTTTTGTTTCTCTTGTATTTTTCCGTGGGCAGCTCAAAAGCTGTAAGCCAACGGGGGTCCAAGATCTAATGAATACCGATTAAGTATTGACAGTTAACTGTTTCGTCCTTAAGGGACTCTTTGGAACACTGCATGGTCAATGTGAGATCCTTGTAAAGCTAGAGAGACGGTATATAAATCTCATCTTACGATATTGGTAAGATAAATGAAAAATAATGCCTACAATACCGTATGCTTTTGACGCAAGTGGAATCATCTACCAAATACAAAAGAAACCAGCAGAAATGAAACAATAGGCAGGGAGATAAAACGCAAAACAGTACCCTTGACCGTGACATAATTTATCCCTCAGATCGGGTTAGCGGAGTATAAGCCAAAAATACTACAAACAAATTTTAGTACACGGGAATAAAGAAAACAAAAATATTTCGTGGCTAACCGGGTATGGAAAGGTTTTGTTTCTTCTTTATTTTTTCGTTGGTCCAAGATCTAATGAACAACTATTAAATGTTGACAGTTAACTGTTTGGACCCATGTGGGTGTTCAGCTTTCGACCTGCCCACGGAAAAATACAAGAAAAACCAAACCCTTCTATACCCGCTTAACTGAAGAAAATTTTTGTTTTTTTAGCTCACACATATACTATACTATAGTAGTGTGAGCTTTGGTGATCCTAATTTTTTCGAGAAAAAAGAAGTTGCTCCGATTTCAAAATTTTTTATATATCTTTGCGTTTCAGATGATTTTGAAACTTTTTTGTTGCGCCGTCTGTCTGTCTGTCTGTCTGTCTGTCTGTATGTCTGTCTGTCTGTCTGTCTGTCTGTATGTCTGTAACGACCAACGCGCATAACTCAAAAACCGCTTAGCCGATTTTAATGAAATTTGGTACCTAGGCTGGGTTTTGGGCCGAAATGGTCCCATTTAAAAATGAACAAAATCCACCGAGCACAAACCAAATAAAAGGGTGGGGGTTGATTTCAAAAATTAGAGTTTATGGAAAAATATGGCGTGTGTGACATCAAACGAAAGGTAATTGAGTCTGGAGTTCAGCAAAATACATTTTAATTTATTTAAAAAAAAGGGTGGGGGTATATTTCAAAAATTAGAGTTTAAGTGAAAAAATGGCGTGTGTGATATCAAACGAAAGGTAATTGAGTCCGGAGTTTAACAAAATACATTTTAGTTTTTGTTTTTTTAAGGGTGGGGGTAGATTTCAAAAATTTGAGTTTAAGTCAAAACATGGCTTGTGTGGTATCAAACAAAAGGTAATTTAGTCCGGAGTTGAATAAAATATATTTTAGTTTTTATTTATATTAGCTCACACGTACACTATAACTATAGTACCTAGTGTGAGCTTAGGGGCCCATATATTGGCAGAGTATTTTATTTCCGGGTACTAAAATTTACTTTTGCAAAATTAAAGGACATTAAAAAAGTGGGCGTGTACAAACAGGCATATTAACACTAGATTTAATAAACAAAATTATTTGTTAAAAAAATAACAGTCATTTTGGGTATTGTTCTTTTTTTTTATAATGCCAGAAAATTTCGATTATCTGCTTTAACTTTGAAGAAAGTTATAACAAACAAAATGTTTTGATGCAAAATACGAGGTGTGACAATAAAATTATAAGACTGTTGTAAAAAATCTACTTTATTTAAATACTAATACAACTTAATGATGTTCCTCATCAATGTTGTCTCCTTCTCTATCGACGCAGCGTTGCATGCGTTTTTTTCCAATGTTGGAAACAATTTTAGAAATCATCAGAAGAGAGGCTGAAGTCTTGCCGGTTTTTCCTTGCCGTGTTCTAATATTTCAAAACGGGTTCCTGTTTTTACTTTCGGAAACAGGTTGAAGTCGTAAGGGGACAAATCTGGTGAATATGGTAGGTGGTTAACGACGGGGATCTTCTTATTAGCTAAAAACTGCTAAATTGATAGGGCATTGTGGGCCGGTGCATTGTCCTGGTAGAGCAGCCACGCGTTGTTCTTCCACAAATCTGGACGTTTTTTCCTTAAGTGCGGTTCAGACGCAGCCAGTAGTTTAGTCAAGTGGTCGAGTAGTTTAGTGACTTGACCCATTTGAACACATTCGTTTTAGTCGAGCCCACTGGAAGTGGAAGTCGAGTAGCAGCCCCCACCACCCAGAAAAGCCGATTAGCGCGCCGACTAGACACGTCTGGACAGGCCGGCACGAGTTTAGTGTAGTCGTTTTGGTTTAGTTGAAGAACGGTGGAAGGAAATAATCTAAACTTCACTGAAGATTCTTCTTTTAAAAGATAGAGATGCTCCAAGGTCATTTCTTTTAAGAATCCAGCTTTTTACCCTCAGAGTAATAAAATTATTATTCTAAGTTTTTACCCATACTCGTTTAGGCTTTTGCATTATTTCTAAATATATGTCTTCTGTTTCATGAATCACAAGTTTTAAAATTGAACGAAGAAGGACTTTTTTTTTACTTGCACTTTTCGATTCATAGCACTATTTTCAATAGAAAATACACAATGTTTATTTCGAGGTTATTTTCAGCTGCGACCGGCGACATTCGACTTTGACTAATTAACTCGTCTAAAGCACTGGCTTCGTGTAGACGCTGTTTTTACTCGACTTGATTAGATAAACTCTACTGATTTACTTGACTTGTGTGAACAGAAGACATACTTGACTAAATTACTTTACTCTACTAAACTACTGGATGCGTCTGAACCGGCCTTTACACGTTGCCTTAGCTACATAAATACTTCCAAATATAAATGTTGGTTCACTGTTTGACCCTCACACACCCTTTCAATAAAAATAACACCCCTAATATCGAAAAAAAACCAATGAGCATCGCCGTTATGGATGTGCTGGAGTGCCCTTCTCATTCATCATCTTTAACTTCTTCACGGAGCTAGAAAAATCTTTTATGCCACATAAAATTCATATCACGATACATACACTGCTTTCCGTAGACATCTTTTAGCATTTGAAAGTATTCAGTAGCTGTTTTTTTTAGTTTTACTTTAAATTAATACGTTGCAAAATTTTTTCGTTTGTCATAATTCCAGCAAATGAGCTATGCACGATCCGCTTCAAACAACTGCGTAAGCCAAACTAGTAGAGGAAAGGCAACAAGATTGCGCGCGGTAGTAGAACGCACATCAAGGTGAATAACTCCAACCATGCGAGGCGTGGAGATTGATTTAAAACCTGTTAGTACGGGGGCCAGTCTTAAAATTTAATTTTTACAACTCGTATAATAATGACATTTTTTGTTTCCTCTGACCTTGCCTACCGCCCATTAAAGTTTGGTGTATCATTTAAATTACACGTTGTATTGTTTAACAAAAATATTTAACATATCGTATTTTCCCTTGTATAAAATATTTATTGAAACCTCATATTTTTTTAAAACAAAACACGTTTGTTTAACTAAAAAATAGATTTCTCTGCGTGTTGCGATCAAGCAAAGCTGAATAAAGCCCCATCAACAAGTGTCTCCAAAGAAATTCAAAAGTGTCTCTTTTGGTGAAGCAGGTGTAGTCCAGGAGCTAACAACCGAAGAACCAGGATTAATAACCCAGGAGCCTGCTACAGTTGGAACCAGGATGGCGCCAGGAATAATCTCTTAAAGTCAGCTCACGACGACCGCGACTATTGCGCTGAAAAGGAAAGAAGTCTATCGTCTATAACCAAGTTCTGCTGGGACGATAGCGATGTTAGGTAGATGCAAGTCTAACATGTAGCAGGAGCACCTTTCGGAAGGGGTGTAAAAGCGTGGGTCCACTGTGTATACTATAAAGTTCCCTGCCCTCGACAAAGAGGAGTCAGGTAAAGTTAAGTCCTCTAGAGAAAGAAAACTTGCATCCTAAGGGTTACATGCATCAGTTTGGTATATGGTGGACGGACAAATCGGGGTTGCGAAAAGAGCGCATCGTGTGCCTAGTCGCTAGACCAAAAATGCTCTCCCCACCACTACTACTATTGCTTAAAATAACGGCATTTAGTTTACTCTAGAAAATAGTAAGGGCTTGTTGTTAACTAAAGTAACGCACTAAGAGGAATAGCCTTATAGACCAAAAGCTATAGGTCAGTTTGCAAGTTATAACAAAAAAATCGACACAGTATTTAAAAAACAAGGGGTTTTGATGCAAAATGTAATAATGGAATTTTTTGTTTTCTCTGACCATACCTACCTAACAAAAATAATATATTTCAAAATATCGTATTTTCCATTGGAGAATCTATAATTATTTCGTTTTATGCAAACCTTATATTTTCGGGAAACAAAACACGTTTGTTTAACTAAAGAATAGATTTCTCTGTGTGTACGTGTTGCGATCAAGCAAAGCTGAATAAAGCCCCATCAACAAGTGTCTCCACACAACACCAAAAGTGTCTCTTTTGGAGAATCGGCGCGCGCTGTTCTCGTGGGTTTTGATCACATACTTATTACCTAAAATAATGGCCTTACGATTACTCTAGGAAATAGTAGGGACATTTTGGGTCAGTTATGATAACAGAAAATTTGACAGCTGTTACCGTTATTGTTACTAAGAATAACGGTAACATTCAGGGCAAAAAAGATAGATTTTGGAACACTAAACAGACAATTTGCTTTGTTACAAAATGGAGTATGCTGAAACAAAACAATTAAAGAAGAAAAATAAAGTCTCATTTCAAGAATAAACGCTGCCGTAAACTAAAAAGAAATATTTTAATTCAAAACAAATTGTTTCAAGGTAAAACAATTTATTCAAGAATATAACGTGTTTTCATTGTATTCATAGGGACTATGATAAAACTATAGAATTGAAAAACCCCAACATTTTAATTAACTGCCCTCTCCCATACATGTAAAGTTATGTAAAAGTAACATTGTCCACTTCCAGAATCGCTAAAGAGCTTAGGAACTATGAAAAGGCATTGCAAAAGTTTTGAAGAATATTCCGCTATTTTACTACTTCAAAACTTAAATATTATCCATATCCTTTAAAAAATTAATCATAACAAAAACATTTCATGTAAAAAAAGCAAAGTACGCGAAAATGGTATTCCGTAAAAAGAATTGAGATAAAATTAAAGCCAAGTTCTCTGATAAAAATTTCAAAATGAAAGGGTTTTTTTGAATTTTTTTGTTGAGGTTTCTTAATTTTTTCATAGTTCCTTCAGCCTTTTACAGCTTAGCTTTAAAAATTAAATTTTTTCCTGTAGTTTTATCATAGCTTTATCAGTCTTTCAAAGCTCAGCTCTCTAGCGTTTTCGGAAGTAGGCAATGTTTTTTACATAACTTTACATTTATATAGGAGGGAAGTTGATTAAAAATTTGGAGTTTTTTAATTTTTTTTCTATAGTTTTATAATAGTCCCAATCGGCCTTCCAAAGTTCAGCTCTCTAGCGTTTCACATAGTAGTTTCACATACCTTTACATTTTTAGGGGTGGGAAGCAAATTAAAATTTTGGGGTTTTTATTTTATTTTATTTTATTTTTTCCTATAGTTTATAATATTTCCTATCAGTCCGCCAAAGCTCAGCTCTCTAGCACTTCTGGAAGTGGGCAATGTTACTTTTACATAACTTTACATGTATTGGGGAGGGGAGTAAATTAGAATTTTGGGGTTTTTTTGATTTCTTCAGCCACAATTTCCGTCTGTCAAATTTCAGTTTGTAGCATGTCTGGAAGTACAGTAGAATTTTGATGATCTATACTGAGTGAGTGGCATATACGTTTTTTGAAATTTCGTAACTACTTTATGGAAGTCCATGAAACTTCGAGGGGTTGTTAACATTATAAAGATCTACGACTGTACAAAGTTTGAATTTCGTAGCTCAATATGTTATGCCTGTGCCTGTAAAAGTTACGTTTACGCCCTCGAGGGCGCAAAAGTAACTTTTACGGCTTTGAGAGCGCAAAAGCGCTACTTTACGAACGCTTTTAGAGACCTTAAAATATCGAAAAATGACGGTTCGGACAAAAAAAGTATTTAATAAATTATTTTATCCGGTTTTTTGTGACCCATCCCTGATATGGAGGGTGGCGATTCAGCTTGTACGTATATGAACGTTATTCATGAAAAATCATGCCCATCTCTGTGGCAAGTAGCTGGATACACTAAACGTCGCGCGAGCAACTGAATCGCAGCTGAAGCTGGATAGTTTCGCGGTCAACTCAGCTTCACGCTTGGTCGCCGCACGCGTTCGTGAAATTCAACGCTCGTTTATTAAAACTTTTTAAAAGTTGTAAACAAGAGTTAAAAGAAGAGTTTAAAGGCTTCGAAGAAAATTGTGAATTTGAAGTTTTAATTTCAAATTTCGAACATAATGGATACTTGTAAAGTTTTTAGAAGTTAAGGTAATGCTGAAATTAAAGTCGAGATATATTAAAGAAATATTTTCTTGATTATATACAGGGTGTTCCATTAAGGACAATTTATCTCATAGACCACTGCAGATATGTACTTTTTAATAAAAAAAATTAATTAAAAAAACACCCAACGATCATCAATTTTTTTGTATATTTGCTAAAAATTTACTTTTTATTCTCCTTAGCACTTTTAATTTTTTTAAATGAAAATAATAAACTCAAAAACGGCTAATCGAAATGTCAGCAACCTTTATTTATTTTTAACATTAGGGCAAATATCTCTTTGATTTTGACAAATATTATACAGGGTGTTCTCTTTAACTTAGAAAAGTTCCTATCTAAAAATTGACATAAGGAATGATATCTCGGACTTCTGACATAGTGCAAAAGATAATATGGAAAAATCATGCAAGTTTTGTATTTAAAGCTTTTTTCTATCTTATGAAGATAGCCAAGTTTAGAAAAACATTTCCAAACTACTAGGAACCTTTCATTTTGAAATTTGTATTGGAGAACTTAGCATTACTTTTATCTCAATTCTTTTTACAGAATACCATTTTCCCGTACTTGGTTTTTTTTCACGTGAAATGTTTTTGTTATAACTTCACTTTTTTTCAAAAAATTTGGATAATATTTAAGTTTTAAAGTAGTAAAATATGCGGAATATTTTTCAAACTTATTAAAAATGTTAAGGTTTTTTCCTATGGTTTTATCATAGTCATCAGCCTTTTAAAGCTCAGGTCTGTAGCGTTCCTGGAAGTGGGCAATGTTACTTTTACATAACTTTACATTTATAGTGGAGGCATGTAAAAATTTTGGTGTTTTTAAATTTTTTCCTATAGAATCGTAGATTTCTCCAGGGTGAAGTAGAATCATAATGAAAAGGATTGAAGGGAAAGTCCCCATAAATTAGCTTCTTTTAACTGTTTAATTCATCGACTATTTTCAGTTCCTTTATTGCCTTTAGATTTTGAGAGGGAGAAAAATATGATTTACCAAATAGCTATTAATAATGGATATAAAATTTCGTTAATTAACAGATTGATTAAGAAAAAGTATAATTTGTTTTTAAAAAATCTTCTGTCTGATCCTCAAGATGTATCCATTCCTCCTTATCAGCCACCAAGATATGTTAAACTAACTTTTTTGGGTACTGTCTCTTTACAGATTGGCAATGTTTTAAACTCGTTAAATAAAAATATTAGAATAGTTTATGTCATTTTCCAGTTTAAAAACATATTTTAGTAGACTAAAAGACCATGTTCCGAATTTAGAAAAGAGCGGAGTTTATCTGTTGTCATGTGGTTCGTGCCCTGCTAAATATGTAGGACAAACGGGACGTAGTTTTAAAGTTAGAATTAGAGAACACCTTAACTCTCAAAAATCGCCGTCTGATAGACGTTCGGCATTCGGTATGCATTTGAGAGAGTTAGGTCATAATTTTAGTATTGATAATAACTTTGAAATGTTACATGATGCACATAAGGGTAGAAAACTTAATTTTTTGGAAAACTTTGAGATTGCTAAATTGGAAAATGATACTAATGTTCTAAGCTTGAACGAACCTTCCAGCGCCCACTGTAGAGAGGTAGCGAAAATTATCAATTATTTTAATTAAATGTTTTTAAAAACTGTTTCTTGTCCCGATCGATTTTGTTTTATATTTTATTGATTTTTAACATATTGTATTTAACTTTGAACCTTTACTCTTTTAAACTAATTTTAGTATTTTAAACTGTTGTAAGATGTCGTTAGTTGTACCAATTTTTAATTTATTTTATTTATTTTGTTTTTAATATTGTTGTTTGTATTTAAATTTTAAGGTTAAGATGTTTGTTTAATTGTGTGGTTTTGTTTTAATTTTTTTTGACTTGTGTTCCAGATTTTGTCCTTAAAAGAGGGATTTTTATTTTCTGTAAGTAAATTTTTTGATACTTTTCTTTTTAATTAACTAAGATCCGGTTTTATTTTGCTTGCAGATCACACTTGATAATGATATTTACATATCGAAACGCGTAGTGTGTTTTGAGAAATAAAAAAGATTGTGAAGTATTTTGGACTTTCACTTCAATCCTTTTCATTATTTTTCCTATAGTTTTATCATAGTTCCTATTCCAAAGCTCAGCTCTCTAGCGTTCATAGGGGAGGGAAGTAAATAAGAATTTTGGGGTTTGTTGATTTTTTTGAAGGGTTTGGTCATAATTTCTATCAGTCTGCCAAATTTTAGGATTGTGGTATGTCTGGAAGTCACGGAACTGTAACATGGAAGTACAATAGAATTTTGATGATCTATACATGAGTTTGTTGCCAGACCCAGACTTTTCTGACGACTCTCCTTCAACTAAGTGACAAAAACCCTTCATATCCTTCAAAATAGTAACTAAACTAAACTTTATACCATGAACAATTTCTTTTTTATAAAACTATAAGTGAAACCCAAACAACTAAGAGATTTATACCATAAATCATAAATTATACAAACCGAAATTAAAATAAAGTATTTAAATTTCCCTGTTTGGTAAAATTATTTGAATATTTGCAAAATATATTACTTTGCCTCAAAATACCTTCAATCCTTCAATAGTCAAAACTTTTGTTCAAAATCCTTCATATTGAAGGAAAACCTTCAAATCTGGCAACACTGCTTCTAAGGCTCTTTCAGGGCCTTATGCAACTCAATGGTGAGTGGCAATTTCGACGTTTTTTCTAATTTCGTAACTACTTTACTACTTTATGGGAGTACATGAAACTTGGAGGGGTTGTTAAGTCTATGCAGCGACTAATATGGGCTACAGCAGTTTACGCAAACTTGGCGGGGCACTGTGTGCCGCAAGATTTTAAACAAGGTCATATTGATGTAAAAAGTTTAAATATTTATTTAGATATTTATCTAGACCAGCACTGATCTAGATATATATGCCCTTTACTCCGAAAACTCGAATCAAATCTTTTTACTAAAAAAGAGTACCGATTCTGTTATCTACAGAATTTTTACTCGTCTCTTGTATGGGATTTGTTACGAGTTCTCGGAGAAAATGGTTTAATACATATATTTGTTAAGCCCTAAATAAATATCTAAACGTTTTATATCAATAGGACATAACTCTTAATCGAAAAATAAGCAGTATTGGTTTGGGGATAGCTTAATATTGCTCTAAGTGGTTTAGTACTTAAAGAAAGTAAATATACCACTTAAAAATAATTATTTATTCTAATTTCAAGACGAACATAAATTTAAATCAAATGCAAATATTATAAATTTAACTATTTAAGCTTTTTCTTGTTTTAATAATCTCACGTCACTTAAGTCAAGTCTTGTTCCACTTTATGAGGAATACTGATTCTAATTACTAACTAATCAAGTGATGTAGTCTTAATATTAGAGGGGATTGTTTTCCGTGCATCATTATTGAAAATAAAAAACTTTTTCAGGTAAGTTTTGTAAAATCTCAACATTTGTAATGTTATCTACTACTACTATGTCGGTTTAGAACCTTGTTCGATCCTGACAATCATCTTCTGTCAGGTTTTTTTGACTTATTGATCTTTGGATTGATTGTTGCCATTCTAGTTTAGGACGCTCTCTTTTTCTGCGCCCTATTGGTTGTCATTCTAGGACCTGCTTTGGTAATCCGTACCATATCAGTTGCCTTTCTGTGATGTCATCCGTTATGCTTCCCCCGATTCCCATTTCTTTTATGATCTCATTTCTTATATGATCTGTTCTAGATATTCTCATTGATCTTTTTATTGCGTCCATTTCGACACTTTCCATTTTTGTTTTTTATTTTTCTGTTACGCGACAAGTCTCTATTCCATACAACAGCGTGTTAAATTTTACATTCTTTTTTATCTCTCTGCTCCATAAAATACTGTTAAGACATCCAATAACCTTCTTTGCTTTTACTATTATTTTTTCCAGTTACTATTATTTTGTTCCTGTCTTATCAAATGTGACACCCAAGTATAAATACTCATTGCATGGAGATATTTTTTGTCTATTGTCTAGTTCTAACTCACTTGATTCGTTTCCAATATATAAGTACTGTGTCTTGTCCACGTTCACTGTCTTCTTTATCATTAGCTACAATTACTTGGTGTATATGATAAATCGGTCTTTACGTTTCCAGTTTTTTAGAGCTACTGCGGTATATATTTTAAAAAGAGTTGGAGAGATACGTTATCTAAAGTTTTACTTTGTTAATCATTAGGTATGAGACATCCTGTATAATTTTACTTTAAACAAAGTTAGATGCTCCTCTATGTATTGTTTTACGCGACCTATTTTGCATTTTCTCTTTGAAGTTTCTTTAGAGTTTCAAAACAAAAACAAATTAAAATTTTAGACAACGGTAAAATTGCCTGTTGGATATATAGTGAACACAAATTCCAACACCAACTTAATACAGTGCGGACCTAAATAGAACCCCCCCCCCCTTTCTAACTTTTGTCTAAAAAGTCTTTTTAATGGGACATTTTTTGAGGATTTGAGCTAAGTGACAGTTATTTTAAACTAACTTAAGTCAAAATTTTGACATAACATCAAAATTTTTAAATTGGACGGGGGAGAGGCATGTATTATCTCTTTCGAAAGGTATTTTGATTCTCTATACAACATATTTAAAATTTTTTAAATCGGTTTAGTTTCCTAGGAGATATGTTTATTTTTCTTCGCGGTCGACTAAAAAAGGTCAATTATTTACCACGAAAAAAGAAATAATTTAAATTAACCGATTTTAAATTGTTCAATTCTCCTGTATAGCCAATAAAAATACCTTTCGAAAGAGGTATAACATAGAGTCCCTGTATGTTGACATATTTGGATATATTATATATCCACATATGTCAACATACAGGGACTCTAGTATAACATAAGCCCCCTTTCAATTTAAAAATTATATTGGTATGTCCAGTCTTTGACATGACGTTATTTTGACATAACTTTACTCAAATATCCGCAAAAAAAGATCCCATTAAAAAAACTTTTTACCAGAAATTAATATTTATTTTTGTTCAAAAGTTAGAAGGTTCTATTTAGGTCCGCACTGTACATATATTACAAAATATTTATTGTGAATATTACAGAACAATTATTATTTTTACCACAATAATTACTCCGGGCCATAGCGTAAAAAATTAGCCTCCTTGGGCTTTTCTGGTGTATTTGGCAAAATAATTGTGTAGTGGGAGTGGTATACTAGGCCAATATTTGTACAATTTTAATTGCAAAAGCACCGGGTTGCATTTACGATTCGGATTAAAATTTACCGTGTGAATTTCACCAAGACGCGCCGGGCGTACGCCGGACGTCTTCTGTCTGTCATTTGTCAATTTTTTACTTTTTTATTGGCGGATTTGAATTGACAAAAGATTTTCCCGCCAATAACACAGATTTAAAAGATGAACCCAATTAATGTTATTCTTTGAAGGCACCAAAAATTGTACTAGAATTTTGTATTGTTTTTATAGCCGGTTTCCACCTATGCGTGCCCACCTTGATTTAAAAAACGCATCAGGTGACGCTGCATTTAAAACCGGTGAAAATCCTTGTCCCGTCACATGATGTGTTTTTTGAATCAGGATGGATACGCATGGTGGAAACTAGGCTTTAAGTTTCTAGGCCCAAACACTTAAAAATGAAATTAAAAAAAAATTGACAAAAAAATCGAGGTAAGGTAGATAAATGGTTGTTCGCCGTGTGTTAATCGTGAACGCCATTTCGCCTTCCGGTGTGCGCACCAAAGCCAGCAACCAAATCATGAGCGGAAAATTCATCCAACCGGACGCGTGCGGTGTCAATCGTGAACGGAAAAAACAGACCGAGGATGTTTACAGGCTTGAGCGTTTGATTTGACGATCCGATGCGCTGGCGCTGGGCAGATACAACGATTATACACTATACAGGATTGCTCAGTTTGCCGAATCTGTCTGCAATCGATGTTCAAGGTCAAACTCGCTGTTACGTCACCACTTGTGCTTTGCAGAAAGCGCGCCTATCGTTATATTGGATTTTATGTGCTTTTAGAGCTATTTTCTTTATGCAAATTAAATTTTATGCAAAATTGAGGCATTGCACATTTAAAAGTATTGTCTTTACAGGGATGATAAATGATTTTATATTTGAAATATCTGTTAAATAAATTAAATTTAAATACTTGAAGTGAAAAAAAAAGCTACACATAATGTCGTAGTACCTATACAGGGTGTCCCATAACTTAGGGGCCATAGGCCAACAGGTGATAGAGGAGGTCATGTCTGATAAAAAAGTTCCTATAATGCATGGGTCAAAAGTCTTTCTTTGTAGAGATACAGACCATCAAATTTGGCAATTTTTTTAACTTTTTTGATAATAAGTTTTTCAAAAAACGCAGTAAAAACGTGAAATTGGGTAAAGTCGTGTATCAGAACAAGAGCAATAAATTGAAATAAAACTTATTTTGAAAAAAAATTAGGCGGCCAATTTTTTTTTAGAAAAAACTATTTTTTTGGTATAAACTTTTATAAATGCCATATTAAACGCAATCTTTTTTTTAATATTTTTTGTTAATAAAAACAAGCCTTTAGCGACACATAATAATAAATAAAATATTATTGATATTTTTTAAAAGAATAACTAAGCAAAAATTAATTTAAAAAAAAATATTATTTTTTATACATTTTTGGAGGTAATTTTGACAGCCTGTATCTTCTTAACGTGTAATTTTATTAAAAAAAGGAGTATCACATTTTTGAATCACAATTAGCTAAGTATTCAGCTGTCGGTGATAGATTTTCTTTTTTTTTCAAAACCCTTTTTTCCCCACTCCTCTAACATTAAAAATCCTATATCGTAAAAACAGATGTGTGTTGACCCCATGTTATATAAACTTTTTTTTCGGAAATAACCTCCTCTATCAACTGCTGCTCTATAGCCCCCAAGTCATTTTTTTACCCTGTAAACAAACGTTCTTCTCTGTCCTGAATCGAATTTTTACACACTGTTAACAAACCAAACGTGAAAATGTTTATTTATATGTCTTTTCTTAGTAGCACTGCACTGAAACAATCCAAAAAACACAAACTATTCAGCGAAATATCAACGAAACTCTCTTGAAAATACGAATAACATCATATACAACGAACGTAAACATAGGATTTAACACAATATTACCTACCTGGAGAATAGACAAAAGCCAAAATATTGGCTTTCAAAAAAATTTATTGGCTAGGATATAGCCATTTTTCTGTAGTTCATAAATTTTTGAAATGATTTTGGGTATTTTCTATAATTCAGAAGTTTTTTGCAGTAAAATGTTGAGAATTGGTACATTGATGTAGAAGTGAGCAGAGAACAAGAATGTGGTCAATAATTTGACCTAGGACAAATTTCCACCAAAATGGTGGCCAAAACCCCTAAAATTTACAGAAAAATACCCATTCAAGTGGTGACGTCACGCCGCTCTCCTCACCCCGCACAATTTGTTAACACAGGTTAAATGGAACTAAGCAGTCCTTTATGTCTATAGTCCTTGGGGCAGATATTCCCATTTTTTTTAATGAGCTGCATACTCTTCAATTATGGCCCGACTTTATAATCACAAGCTGCGTTCGGTATTTACGTCGGATTAATCTTTTTGATCGAAATCGTTCGTTAATTCCATCTAGATCTAGGGGAGGTAGATCTGAATCGTTCGGTAATTCTGCACAGGCTAGTCTGACGTAAATCTGGTTGTTCTGTACATTTTGATCGACGAAACAGATTAACCTGAGATTGTGACGTATGTGTATTTGTTTTGTTTACAAAAATAATTTGCTATAAATTTCTTTGATTAAAATCGAATTATTTAATGTTTGATTGTTAAATTATATAAATTTCCGACATCACAGGAAAATTTTGTCAAAATTATAGCTGGGCGTGAGTTGCAATATGTACATAATATTTTTTGTTATATTTAAGGTTATAAACATTTATAAAAATTGAATCGATTTGATCCGGATCGTTCGTTAATTCCAATTTGCTCAGACTAATCTGTAATCACATGACCAAAAATCCGTCGCGTCTGAGATGCAAATACCGAACGCAGCTACAGAATCACATTATAAAATGCAAAAATGTCTAATCTTCACCCTTATCATAAATGGGTACCAAATTTCAAGTCAATCTGACAAGTAGAAGTCGGTCAAAATTGACTTTGAGCAAAATTATTTAAGAAAAGCCGGATCTGTCCCTCACCCCCTCCGATTTTCTTGATTTTTTGTGGGAATATTACCTACCTGGAGAATAGACAAAAGCCAAAATATTGGCTTTCAAAAAAATTTATTGGCTAGGATATAGCCATTTTTCTGTAATTCATAAATTTTTGACATGATTTTGGGTATTTTCTATAATTCAGAAGTTTTTTGCAGTAAAATGTTGAGAATTGGTACATTGATGTAGAAGTGAGCAGAGAACAAGAATGTGGTCAATAATTTGACCTAGGACAAATTTCCACAAAAATGGTGGTCAAAACCCCTAAAATTTACAGAAAAATACCCATTTCTTGGAGAAACTTTGAAAAAAAAAATTCTTTAAATTATTTAAATGCGTCTTACAGATAAAGAGTTAGCGAATCTAATCAGCATTTATTCATATTTTTCGTATAAATCGTTTAGGAAATACATTGTTTCAAAATTGGAAGTTTTTTGTTCGCGCTAAAAATTGAGATTTTTGACCCAATTAGACAATCTTTGACTAATTTTGTGTGAGCGACACAGGTAGCTACTTAAAAAAAAGTAAAGCGAAAAAAAGACCCCCAGCTTGCAAAAGGTGTTGTCGTCGCGATTTTGACACATGACATTGACGTTGGAGTCCTAAAAACAAATTTGAATTTTCGGCCTTGTGAACCGAACCGAACTGAACCGAACCGAACCCCCCCCCCCCCCATCTTTGATTTAGTGTGCACAAACAGGGTTTTCTTTAAATTACTTGGTTACTGTACGTTTAAGAAAAGAAAGTTTTGAACAAAAGTTGAAGACGTTAAAATTCCCTACAAAAACGCTTTTATACATTTTTTTGTCTGACTAATGGTTTTTGAGTTAAGACGCTAAACATTTCGCCTCTTCTTCGGATTTTGACCAATTTTTTTTAATGGCCTTTAACTTCGAAACTGCTTATTTTTGAGAAAATCTGTAATAACGTAAAAAGAAGACCATCTAATAGTCTATAAAATAATATATCACTGAGTTCATCTGGGTAGTACCCTTGCTGAGATACGAACCCTGAAGTGTTAGCAGTACACCCGTTTCCTATGTATTTCCATAGTATATGCAAAATAAACCGAAATTATTCAGTTTTATGTAATTTTCTAAAAAGGTAAGGATTTTACAGAAAGTATGTAATGAACTTTATTATCGAAAATTAAATTATCTTTTAAACGATGTATTACCTAAGTTGGCCAAGTCCACTGTTAGCACTTAATTGGCATCCATAGGCCATTTTATAGGCTATTAGTTGGTCTTTATTTTATGTTATAACAGATTTTCCCAAAAATAAGCAGTTTTGAAGTTAAAGGCCACTAAATAAAAAAACTATTTAAAATCCAAAAAGGCGGAGAAATGTTTAGCGTCATAACTCGAAAACCATTCGTTTGACAAAAAACTTTACAATATCGTTTTTGCAAGAAATTTTATTGTGTTCAACTTTTGTCTAAAACTTTATTTTCTAAAAAGAGCAGGAACCAAGTAATTTAAAAAAAAAGGTTTTTGTGCACACTCAATCCAAGGCGGTGGGGGGGAACCTCCCCCCCAAGTCGAAAACCTAAATTTTCTTTTAGAACTCCAATGTGAACAACATAATGGGGGCAATTCTTTACATTTCAAAAAATCTGGCGAAATTTGAAAAAATGTGACATATAATATGTCAAAATCGTGACTACCACTTTTTGCAAGCTAGGGGTCTTTTTTTCGCTTTAATGACTGGCCTAATATAGCTAAATCACCCAGCGCGTTTGACGGGTTTGCATTTTTTTACTTTTTTTTAGGTAGCTACATGTCTCGCTCACACAAAATAGTATAAGTCGAAGATTGTCTTATTCGGTCAAAAATCTCAATATTTACCGCCTACAAAAACAACTTCCAACTTTGAAACCATGTATTTCCTAAACGATTAATCCGAAAAATATGAGTACGGGCTCATTAGATTCGCTGATTCTTTTCTGTAAGACGCATTCAAAAAATAAAAATAAAAAAAAAATTTTCAACGTTTCCCCAAGAAATGGGTATTTTTCTGTAAATTTTAGGAGTTTTGGCCACCATTTTTGTGGAAATTTGTCCTAGGTCAAATTATTGACCACATTTTTGTTGTCTGATCACTTCTACATCAATATACCAATTTTCAACATTTTACTGCAAAAAACTTCTGAATTATAGAAAATACCCAAAATCATGTAAAAAATTTATGAAAAACAGAAAAATGGCTATATCCTACAACAAAACTCTGGGGGAAGGGGTGACCGTAAATAAACGCACAGGAAAAAAGTGAAAAGAAAATATTCGCACAGGAAAAAACGCTACACAGAAATAGCGCAAACTAAAAAAAGCGCGCAAAGAAAAAAGCGCACATAGTAAAACAGCACACAGGGAAATCAAACAACGAAAAGTTTTGACGTATGCAAAAATCATAATGAAATAAATGTAAATTTTTAGATTTAGAATGGTACCTATTTCTACAGGTTACCTATTCATCTCAATTTTGCTTACAAAAATAGGGTACTACACAGAGTCTGTTACTTTAGGGGTCATATGGCAACTTTCTCGAGATAAGGCCGCTTGACATGGTGCATGACAATAAAATTTGCAGGCAAATGCATGAAATTTTGCCCAGGTGCATGCGCAGTTCAAACTCAGCTGATTGTTGCAGGCAATCCATTTTTATCGGTCCGGTGCTATTTTTTTGCATGCAAACTGTACTTGATTCTGGGGAATCAATGCATGGCCATGCACAATGTCAAACGAAAAGAAGATTTTTTGCAAGCAACAATTTGACCGAAATTTTTTGCTTGCAAATATTTGCAGCGCGTCATACACCATGTCAAGCGGCCTATACAGAGCATCAATTAAGTTGGCGATTTTTACACTTTTTTGATAAAAACTTTTTTAAAAGTCCTGTATAAATAAGAGCATTAAGTAGAGATAAAAATATTTTTTTATTTTATCAAAAATTTAATTTTTTTAAAGATTTTTATTTTTTATACATTTGTGAAGGTGATTTTGACAGCCTATATCTCCTTAACTTGTAATTTTATCAAAACAGGAAATGATACATTTTTGGATTATTTATACCTAAGTATTCACTTGACTGTGACAAATTTCCTTTTTTTCCTCACTCCTCTAACTTTGAAAATCCTATATCCTTAAAACAAATGAGTGTTGCTCGACCCCCATATTATATAACTAAAAAAAAATAACCTGGCTCCTAAGTTCTGGGACACCCTGTATATATGTTACTTTTGAAAAAATTTTAGAATTTTAAAAATATTTGAAATTTTTATAGAATTTTGAAAATATTTGAAATTTTTTTATTGAAATTCATAGAAACTTTAAAAATTACCAAAATAAATATTTAAAACTTAAATATCTTTTATTGTAAGCTATTTTAATCTTTTTGAAAATGTTTGAAAATTTTGTTTAAAACCTATTGTGATTCACGTTTGGGTTCATAATTATCCTAAGAGCATAAATGGATCCTTAGACTAGTATTATTGGTAGGTCGTAGGCCTAGGGTAAGATATTTTTTGTTACTCTAAGGTCGTAGGTAATATTTACACCGGTACATACAACAAAAAAATACTACATAAAATAAAAAAGTGATCTGAATATTTGATCAAAACTACTTATCTAGGGTCCTTATAATATAAAAACGTTGCAATTTTTCGCGCAGACACAAAAAAATGCGAAAACCGCTGAAAAACTATAGAAAATTTTTTGAATGATGTCAACGTTGCTTTATAAAGAAGCTCTCCCAAGTAAATTGATTTGGTGGCTTTGAAAATGTACCATTTTAATAATACCTTAATTGTAATACTTTGACCAACCGCCAATGTTATGTACAAACTTACAAGCACAATACACAACCTCTGTTATTCGTCTATGCGTACAAGTAGAGCTAATAAAAGCGTGTTAATAAAAATAGAAATATTTTCATATATTCTTTAGAGACTGAACGATACTAATCAATATCTTTCCCAAAATAGTATAGCAATAATAACAATTATTATAGCTGTTTTATTTAGAATTTTGCAGGTAACAGCAATAATGGTAGTCTTATACCTAAGATCACTCATCGTCAAGCTTGCTTCACGATAAGTGACCTTACTTATACCTACTTACTTTATTTCAATAGAAGTGATATGACAAGGCTTATTTGAATCTGGCTGGGCACTGACTCGAGACGTAGCTTTAAATTTGCGCCCCGACATAAATTGTATTTGAAAAATACTCCTTTTTAATGCTGTCCAACTAATAGCACTACACCGTGGGCTCTTGGACCTGATTTTTGACCAAAATTAGAAAAAAAAATGTTTTTTTGACAATATTTTGTTTTGAAATGAGATATAGTTTAAATATTTTCGAAATCATTTGAATAGCAAGAAAATAGTAATTATCTTAAAAGTTGAATAAATATGAAGTCTCCTATATATGAACCGATAAGTATGAAATTAAGAACTTAAGGGTTCTAGTAGTTGCTAATTATAATTTTTGACTCAAACTTAAAAAAACTTAATATGGCGGACTTTTCCATTTATTTACCGATATGTTTCAAATTTGGAACTTTGGCATGTCTAAAGTCTGATTATAATTATGGATTCAAACTTATAAAACAAATTACATGGCGGATCCAAAAGGACAGAGTTTTCTATTTATGAACCGATATGTATATATAACAGTTGGTATTTTGCATGGAGTGACCCTCTTTTTATTTGATTTTTGAAGTTATTATAAAATTCTCTTTAAAATGACTTGTTACCCGTGAAGAACCACTGAATATTTTAATTTTTATTATTTTTTCCCATTTTTATTATTTTTTTCCAAAAATCTCCTCCTTTGGCGCCATTTTTTCTAAAGAAAACTTAATTTGTCTGAAATGTTCAGCTGCGTCATTTTTTTCGCTATGTCAACCATTGTTGTGGCGCAAGGTCTATAGAGGATAGGTTATATGGTAACTTACTGACCAATCAGAGCTAGTTGTTGAGGCGCGGGAAAGACGTCACCCGGAGTGCCCATTTAAATAAAAAGCATTTAACATAGTAGGAAATCTTCAAGTTTCTCGTGTTCCTTTAGTGATTTAAATGCAAATATGTTTTGTTGTTTTTCTTACAATTAAATAACAATATTCGTAAAATACGTCGTAAAATAACAATAACAATATTCATAAAATACGTAAACTAAATTTGCATAAACGATAATGAAAAATGCTACAACTTTATTTAGTACCTTTTTAAATGGTTTTTGCAGGTGGCTACACTGCACACAGTTCCTCCAGACCGGAATGGGCGCGGCCAACTCGGCGCCGCCAACTGGGTACCGGCGCCTGGCCAACTCGGCACCGGACAAATTATTTTTTCCAAAAAATCTGCAGATAAAATACAAAAAAAACCTTTACGCAATTTTCTCGCAATTTGGTTTTGATAAGTAGAGTTTAATCTATATCAAAGTTGAGTGTTGAAATTTGGTAGGTGTAGTGGTCTGGTAATCTGGTAACAATACAATTTACGTTTTTTATTAAGAATGACGGATCCAAAATGGCGGATTTCTTTATTTTTAAACCGATTTGTCTCAAACTTGAAAGTTTGCAGTGCTTAAGATCACGTGATAAAGTTTTACCCTCAAACTTAAATTTTTTTTATAATTGCGGATCCAAAATGGCGGATTTTTTATTTATGCACTGATATGTATCAAATATAGAACTTGGCGGTGTTTCAAGTCGCTAATTATTATTATTTTTGAATCAAACTTTATTTTTAAATCGATTTGTCTCAAATTTTAAAGTTTGCAGTGCGTGAGAGCACTTAAGACAGGTTTAGCCTGAAACCTAAAAAAAAAACAAAATGGTGAATCCAAAATGGCGGAGTTTCTTATTTATGCATCGATATGTATTAAATATGGAATTTGACGGTGTTTTAAGCCGCTGATTATCATTTCTCATAAAAAATTCGAATTGGCGGATCCAAAATGGCAGATTTCTTTATTTTTAAACCGATTTGTCTCAAACTTGAGAGTTTGCAGTGCTTGAGATCACTTAATAAAGTTTTATCCTCAAACTTAAAAAAATTAAAATGGTGGATCCAAAATGGCGGATAAACTCATAAGAAATTTAAAATGGCGATTCCAAATTGAGGAACTTTCTTATTTACTAACCAATTTCTCTCAAGCTTAAGATAGTACATTGATTTTTTTAGGCTTGAGTCATAAATTGTATTAAGTGACCTTACGCCATACAATATTTCAAGTTTTAGACAAATCGGTTGATAAATAAGAAATCCGCCGTTTTGGATCCGCCATTTTGAATTTTTTATGAGCTTGAGTCAAAAATAATAATTAGCGACTAGAAACACCGCCAAGTTCCAAATTTGATACATATCGATGCATAAAAAAGATAGTCCGACATTTTGGAGCCGCCATTTTAGAGGATAAACCTGTAATAAGTGATCTCAAGCACTGCCAACTTTCAAGTTTAAGACAAATTGGTTCAAAAATAAAGAAATCCGTCATTATGTATCCGCCATTCTTGTAATCACAAACGTAAATTTTATGTTACCAGGTTACCAGAACTCTACACCTACCAAATTTCCACACATCTTATACCAAATATCCCAAAGGAGCAATGTCTTGGGAAGCTTTTAGCTACTTAAGTCCGTTAAAATAACTACAAGTAGAAAGTATAAGTAAAATAAAACAAGTATTTACAGTTTTAAAATAAATATAGTCCGAAAAAACACCACAAATGTAAAAAATAAACCATCGTAGATTAAAAATACGTAAACAATGCGCTCTAATCAAATTGTGGCACTCCAAATGACGCGCTGTCACCTCACCACGCTTCAACCATAGAGTTACCAGGCAACCTATCTTCTACAGACCTTGGTTGTGGCGCAAATTTTTTTCAATCTTTCAATAGGTTTTTTTATAGAAACTATTTATACTTAATTATTGTCTATGAGTTTTGAACAAAAAGTTTATTTTTATGGCCAAGCCTTGATTTTTTTTACATATTTTCGACATATTTAAGAAAAAAACACAAAAAATAGCTTAAAATTCGACATTGTGAGGCTTCGGGCCCCTCCCAAGAGGCCTCGCCCCCCCCCCAAGACATATTCCTGGGTGCGCCACTGATTGTTCTACAAATTTTCGTCTGTGCCGCGATTTAGTAGTACTTACTTATTATTATTTTTTTATATTTCCCTCCTTCCTCATGTAGTAGTTTTGTTTTGCATTATATAGGTATTAAGCCTGGCGCGCAATCCCCGCAAAATGGCCCGGCTAGTTGCTGGGCCTCTAATCTAAAATACAAATATACATCTATTTTTTTTCCTACTGTCTGTGTCTTCGAAATAGAGAGTTATTCGAGACCCCCCACTTCCCTGACAGAGCTTATATTTGTTAGTTCCAATACAAAAATTGCAAATACAGTGAAACCTCCTGTAAGCGGACACTCACGGTTCCGTCGATTTTGTCCGCTTATTGGAGGTGTCCGCTTAAGAGAGGTAACTGCGAAAAAACGTACATGGTTGTATTACTTATAATAATACAGGATAACACAAACGGAAAACTAAACAACATTTCTTAATAGAAAATCGGTAAAAAATAAGGTAAACTTAAGAAGTTTTTTACTAAGCGCCAAGAGATCTATTACTACTCAACTGAACAATAAAAATAAAACACAGCAGTCCCGCCCAATAAAATATGTTGTAAATACGACAGAAGTATTTAGTATCCACATTAAAACGGAAAGGGATAATTCCCCGGCTGCAGTGTGTGTTCTTGCCAACATACTACATAACATTTATGTCCATGTCGTGCAGCGCTCCGTCCCGTTTTCACAGGTTCGCGTCCGGTTAAGGGAGGTTTTAGAATTTTTTAACCAAAAAAAAAAAATGTCCGCGTCCGGTTATAGGAGTGAATTTTACATGTAAGGAAATAGGCAAAAGCTTGGTTCCAACAAATTTGTCCGGTTAAAGGGAGTGTCCGCTTAATAGAGGTGTCCGCAAGGAGAGGTTTCACTGTATATAAACAGCAGTTTTTTACAGATTATTAATTTTTCTGATTTCTTCTTACAAAAAATATTTTATTTTCAAATAATTTTCGCTTGCGGCGCATTTTATAGGCAAATATTTTTTTTCCTGCTTTCTTGTCTCCTCCCTCCAGATTCGCGCAGACAGCCTAGCCGCGGCCCGAGAACATCCATGAGGTTTTCTATAACCCCTGCTCAAATGTGTTTTTTTAAAGGGGGGAGAGCCCGTGGCAAAAAATATACCCTTAATGAAACACTGAAAAAATACGAAAATTGCACTAGTGGGCACCTGAGCTGCACTTTTTTTCTGACTAATACGCCATAAGTATTGTCATCAGATCATCGATGACTTTACGAACTCGGACTATGTTGAAGAAAAAAATTAATTAGAGAAAAATAAAAAACGATAAAAAACAAATGAGAGTTAAAAAATCTAGGCTTAAGCTGAAAGAAGAGGGAAAGTAAACATTTTTTTTAATCCCGCTTGCTTGTTTATTTTTTAAATTTAAAGAAAAAATTGGTAATTTACAGTGCTCAACCATTTATTGATCGGGATCATAGCGATTTTTTTTTACTTTTTACAGGAAATTATTAGATTTAAAAGATGTTGATCAGGTTTTTTGAAATTTTATAGGAAATATAATGATCTACACACAGAAAATAACCATACCATAATTAAAACACGAGAATTAAGAAAATTTTACAAAACACTTTTGATGCTTAACAACACTAGAAAACATCCAAAATCTGATTCAATTTTTTTAATGCAGATAAATTATTTTTATCAACAAGGGTATGTTTTCTTCTTTATAAGAGCTTCATTATATCATTTTCTAAAATAATTTTATTCTTGCTTTCTCTTTTTCGTTGCTTGATGGGAAATGTTTGTTTTGATTGCCTGCTAAGTCTGTAAATAGATATTGGAGAAAATATTCAAAGTGGCGCACCCAGAAATATGTCTTAGAGGGGGGGGGAAGGCCTCATGATGTCGGATTTTATGCTATTTTATCTTTTTATTCAAGAAATATGTGGAAAATATATAAATAAATCTTAGGTTTGGGGGGCTCAAAGCCTCCCCCTGGGTGCGCTCATGTCTAGCCCTATACATTTCAATGCAATCTTGGTTTAATTAATCAATAGATGTTTCTATTTTAATTGAAAGGAAAATTGCAAATTGCTAGGAAATAGTCAAAAGCCCTGAAAATAAGTTTATGGACGATTCCTAAAAAAAAGGTTTGAATTCGTTTGATGCTGCTAGTTTACCGCCTTTAGTAAAAACAGTGGCGAGCACGAACAAATTTTAATGGAGCGGAAAATTATACAGATATAGTTTTAAGTTATTTATGTATTATTCAGCTTTGAATATTTTTGTATATAAGTTTTTTTGTCAATCATGGATTATTTCTATTGTTTTTCAAACTTTAAATCACCCCTCTGGGGAATCCTACGACTGCACGGACTAAATTTCCAAAAAATAACATTTTGTTTGTGGTTTTTCTTTATTTCTAAAGTTAATTTGAATTTATATGAGATGAAACTCACTCAGAAATGCTTACTATCATATTGCACATTAGGGTGAACCAAATCTTGGCAGTTATTTGACCTGTGAGTATTAAAAAATACACTTAAACCGGTCGGTATCAAGTCCATAGACTTGATACTTAAACCCGGTCTACACTGCTAAGTCTTAAGGTCTTAGTAAATACTGGGGTTGGAGTCTTATATCTAGCAAAGTTCAAGGACGATTTTGGCGGAGAATATGTGGGGATGTGGCCCAGATACCAAGGAATAATAATTATACAAAAATCCAGCTTGCACCTATTTTTTTCAAGATGAATTCCTAGCATGACTGGGCTATTTTGGGGAGGTGTTTTATTACAGATTTTTTTGATTTTTCGCATCTTTTTTTTTATTATTTACAGCGCAAAAAGTTCATTCATTTTTTGTACGAAAAAATCCGCGATTCACTTAATTATATTTTCTGTTTGTTCCTTTTTAAAGTTTGAAAGGTTTTTCGGCGAGCAATGCCAGGTCCACGTTACGTGACAAAATTTAGAAATTTTTAGAGTGTTGTTGAAAAAACTTTTGTCCCTATATAGAACGGAGACCACATATAAAATAAAATTTAGGGCATATTAAAATACTGAGTGGGTATACTTTTGTAGCCAATTGCTTAAAAAATCCATAATTTTAGATTTAGTTTTCGATAAAAAAATTTTTTTGAGAAAACGCCGAAAATTTGTTAATTGATGCCTGTGTGTGTATGTGTGTGCCTATGTATATATGTGTGTGCCTATGTATGTGTGTGTGTGTGTGTGTATGTCTGTTTGTAACACGATAGCGCCTAAACCGCCGAACCGATTTTCATAAAATTTTCGGGAAAGATAGCGTTCGATACTGTAATAAGCTGATTAGATTTTCGACAAAATTCATCCATGTTAATGACAGTTTTTTGAAATTTATTTTTTTTTTAAAATGCTTAAACTTTTTAACGGAGCATCGCATTAATATAAGGTTTTCAGAATATAGTTGATCATATTTTTCTTGAATATCTACGTTATAACCAAGAACTTTGTAGGAACTTTCGCTTGATATAGTATGTAGTTTACTTGGAGTGTGCTAATGGGGTAGACAGGTATCAGATCCGTCATGGATGGCCAAATGGCCAAATTCTTCGTCAAAAAATAAAACTTCAAATCAGGCAAAATTAAAGATGTTACCAGTATTGTTACCTTTACTAATTAACTAAAGGCCCCTAATAGATAGTGTAACAGAGGCCTAGTGTGACAGTGGTACTGTCATCTCAAGTGTTCAAGGCTTAAATGTTGTGAGCTACCAACTTAGGCTACAACTTATATAAATTATAAAAACATTAAATGTTACTACTTGTTTGTTCTCGAAATGGAATTTGCCAGTTCTTGGAGGAAAAGTATGCTACAAACGTTTTTCTTAAATGAATAAACAATGTAGGAAAATCATACATACCTTTTCAATTTTCTTCTTGTAGCTTCACACTTTCACTTCTTATATTTATTATTTAAATATGAAATGTTTGTACTATTAAAAATGTGTACTTCTTAAACTTTTAGGTTTTATAAACCTTTTGTATATTTTTATTTATCAACATCTTAAACGTTGATTGAATAAGTGAAACTATTCAATCAACTGTTTAATTTACTTAATATTACCGTTTAGGTTTGGGATGTATTATTGATTAAAAATGCCGATTTTAGGGCAACGAATGGTTTGTATTTTAATGTTAAAAAACCATAAAACAGTTAAAAACATTATTTCAAAACATTGGAAACAGTAATAATTAAAGCTTTAAAATTAATAAACTCCAAAAGAAAAGACTAAAATAATTATGAATAATAAAGTTAGCAGTTTTATACAAAGGTAAAATAATTTCCAAAATTTAACATTTCCCCAGTTGAAGAAAAAAAACCCTTTTACCACAAGATGTGAACTGTACGCAACCCAACTAAAGAGTTGAAACGAACCAAGCCAAGCCCAACTAAAGAATGTTTGCTCCAACGACTTTCGAAAGTTTCCTGTCTCAGTCAAAGCAACCCTACGCTTGCAAGCATAAAAACCTTGGCGTTGATTGGCTAGAATTCTACTCCCTGTCGCCTTGGCGAGAAAGAGATAGACTGCGCTTTAAACGCTCCACTTAGAGACAAAATGCCAACGCAAGCCAGACTTAAAAACCCGTTAGAATGCAAAATTACACAGTGTGTTTTTTAAAAATTGAAAATAATTTAGCAAATTTGTTTCCAGTTACAGAATGTAAATAATTTTGATGTTAGTGGCTCAAAGGACATATTAGCCGAATACAACTTTTATTAAAATACAGTGGACCTGAAAATATGCCTAAAAACAAGTCGCCGGAGTTGCCATAAATTTTACTTATTCTTAAGATTGTCTTGCATATAATTAGTGCTTGTTGATGTCAAACACAATATTTAATTAAAAATATTTAAAAACTTATAAATGGCAAAAATACCATTTATATTCAAATCCCGTTTTGTTACAATAGGTATTTGTTGTGTTTGGTAAAGAAGCAGTTTTTTAATAACATGTATTTTTTGTAATCGTCCGAAACACCTCTATTTTGCATCGTAGAAAAATGCTGAATAAAAATTTAGTCTTCCGCAAATGTTTAAACTTATGTTTAATACTTATTAATTTAAATAAACCGTAAGAAATACCCTATAGATTAAAAAAAATAAATAAAAAGAAATGATAACATTTTATGAATATGGTTTTGAAGTCAGGAAATAGTCCATATTCAAATAGTGCAATTAGTTTTTGAAACCATTTGCATGTAACCTATACCACCTTAGAGCACACTGTGCGAAAGTGCTCTCTATCACCTAAACAAATACATAAAAAATTAATGTTTGCACTTAACAGGCATTTTTTTTATAACTACTTGCTACCTGCAGTGCACACAGCAAGTTGTAATTTTTTGTTGATACTGTAAAATTATATTCCGTTTCTGTTTTACTACGTTAATTAAAAACTAACAAAAGTTTACCTCAAAAAAGTTTTTTGAGAAAGGGATACATGGAACGTTTTAAAGGGGTAAATTTTTAAAATTGTTTGTCTCAACTTATTATAATAAAAATAATAGTTTAAAATACCCATTCCTTACTAATTAATTTTTTGTGTTCTTCCCTAATCACTTTAATTTCGATCTTTTCGTAGCCTCTGAATAGATTGTTGATTCCGGGTCTATACCGTTCTGCAACTCTTTGTTTAAAACTCGTAGAGACAATGATTGGGTAGAAACAAAATTTTAGCTTCCATTGTCTCTATTTAACGACGTTTAGCTTAGTAAGTATTTCTAAGTATCTTTGTTGCTATAAAACAAGGTGTTATAAGAAGTTTATATTTAAGAGTCGTAAATATTTGTAGTAATAACGAAGAATTAACTACACCGAAATTAACAACATTACAAAGGACTTACAACAGAATGGTTATTCCAAAAAGTTAATAAGCTCAACGATCTTTAAAATTAAAATCAAACCAAATGTAGCAAATTCTCAAATAATAATCCGTTGGGTGTTATTAACATCCTTATGTTTAAGGAATTTCAGAAAACGTAAGACGAATAGGGAAATACGATAATTAATTTTGTAACAAATAAAACCAGTAAATCCCTCAAATATTAGGGAGCGTATTTACCAAATTCCATGTGAGTGTGGTAAATCATGTGTATGTGAAACGAAACGCTCTCTTCATGTAAATGAACATTTAAAAAGTACCCAGTAAGAAGATAATGAAACATCCGGTTTAGCGGATCATGATGGGTTAAATGATCACAGGATTCAATGGTCAGAAGCTAAAGTTTTGCATAAGGAGTCACATTGGCGAACACGAAAGTTTATTGAAGCTGCGCTTATAATGCAGAATAAAGAAGTTTTCGGTCAACCAAGTACGGGCATACCAAACATATGAAAACCACTCCTTAAGGAAAACAATCGTATAAGGATTAAAAAGAGGGGGCGGGCCGTCACACCTGACTGCACAACAAGTAGTATAAGTAGTAGCCTGTAGACTGGATTGTTTAGTTGACACTTGAAAACGGTTAGAGATACTAACTAGCCGAAACGTCGTGTTTAAAATAAATAAAGACAATGGAAGTCCAAAATTTTGTTTCCAATCATTGTCTACGAGTTTCAAACAAAGAATTGCAGAGTGGTACGGACCCGGAATCAACAATCTATTCAGAGGCTACCAAAGGACCAAAATTGAAGTGATTAGGGAATTTATTTTTTGTTATAAGCGAAATTTAAAAGTTTTACTACATTATCGAAAATTGTGCTAAACAAACCCACGCGAGCTACTTTCTGGAAAATCGTATAACTTGGCATTTTAAAACAAATCGCTCACCTAGATTTTGGAACATTTTACACATTGTTGACGCAAATTAATTAAGCGATCCTTAATACCTGGCCAATCCTACCTCTTACCTTAGATCCACAAGACATTTGACTTCCATACATTTCTTGGTGGGTAGTGCTAACTTGCTCTCATAGTGCCATAAGAGGATGTATCTGAAATTCCCATAAATAGACTGAAGCGAGTAAGATAATAAAATAAGAAGGTAGCGAAGAATCAGAATGGAGGGCTTGTAATGCCACTTGGAAAAGTAGAAGAAGAGGCAGAATTCCATTTAAAGTCGCCGCCCTGTATACATATTTGTTTACGGCAAAATAAAAAACAAAACAAAATTATATCACGGTCATGGGTACTCTTTTTCGTTTCATCTGCCTCCCTGGTAGTTTTTTTTTCATTTGTAGATGTCGCCACTTATGTGAAAGCATACGGTATCGCAGGCATTATTTATTCATTTCTCTTACCCGTATCGTAAGATGAGATTCAAATACCGCCTCTATAGCTTTAGAAAAGGGCACTCATTCACCTCTATTCTAAGCCTTCCTAGCCCTATAACCGTTTTTCTGCCCCTTTGACTCCCCAACAATAACAGCAGTCCCTTTTTGGGTAGACCGATGTCTTAAGCCTTTCAGGCAGCTCTTTCTTCAAAATTCCGATACGACTGACTCGGCAGTAGGATAAGTTAGAGAGAGGACCCCTCAAAGTGATAGCGAGTGGGGGTGAGGTTGGCAAGCAGATGGGAATTTTATGGAAGGGGATCCTTATCCGTGGGCGCTTTCTCGCAAGGGTTGTTTGTTGTTGTTGTTGTTGTTACAAAAGTGTCGCATTGACCATGCAGTGTTCTGAAGAGTCGGAAGAAACAGTTAACTGTTAACACTTATAAGTGTCCATTAGATCTTGGACGCCCGTGGGTGTACAGCTTTCGAGCTGTCCACGGAAAAATACAAGAGAAACAAAATCTTTCTATGCCCGCTTAGCCACGAAAAATTGTTGTTTTTTTTCAAACATCTTAGTTATATTTCTAAAATTGTTAGCTGGCAATTAAGCAATTAATTAAATTAAATTAGTACTTAGGAAATCGCGGCTGAAAAATACAGATACTGCATCAAAATTTGTGCTTTTTTTACGAAGGCACAGATTTTAACCGAAATTAACTATTTTTCTCCATGCCTATTAAATTAGTTTTTTGGGCTGCAATATCGAGGACGACACGTTAAATCCACTTTTATGCCGCACGTGTCGCTGCTACCAGTACGATTGGTTGGCAAACATCATTCAAAAAGACGGAGTTTTAGTTATAGGGTTGCTAGCTATACGAAAAAAATATATTAGCGCACACGTCTACTACAACTATAGTAGTGTTAACGTTTCAAGTTCAAGTTTTCTTTATTGTTTCTGTTGAAATGTATACAGGGTGTCCCAACTAAAAGGTAACAGAGGTGTTTTTGGGTATTTTTCGTGTGAATTTGGAGAAACGCTCGGACACGTCGATTTTGTTTGCGAGGGGGACAATTTTTGGCTATCTTGAAATTTTTGTAGCACGCACCCCATTTGAGGAATAGACTTTACCCCTACCCTATATTTTGAGTAGGGAAAGTGGGTCTAGTGATACCTTGTTTTGAAGACCTTTAAGAGACCGTAACTCCAAAACAAGGTATCACTAGAACCACTTTCTATATTCAAAATATAGGAGTAAAGTATACCCCTTAAAGATGGTGCATGGTACAAAAATTTCAAGACAGCCAAAAAGTGTCCCCCTCGCAAACAAAATCGACGAGCTCAAGCGTTTCTCCAAATTCGCACGAAAAATACCCAAAAACACCTCTGTTACCTTTTAGTTGGGACACCCTGTATATAATCTCCATAACAATAAAGTTCATAGCTATTGAACAGGCATTTAAAATATTTTAAATCTAAAGTAGAAAAATAATAAAAAAGTAATCATTATTCTTACAATACCGCAAGAAAGTCCCAATAAATATAATTAAACAAGCAAAAAATTATAAAAAACCTCAGAGTAATAACATATAAAGAGAAGTAGTAGCCCCGGTTTCGGCGGTCATTTATTCATTTGTTGGTAAACAATGTAGCTTTTCCGCTGTTGCCGCCTCCTCTGCCTCTGTAAAATTTTATAAATAATAAGTAAGGTTCAACTTCTTACCTTACCAAAATATATAGTGCTTTGAGTTGGTTAGGCTATTCAAACCGTGCGATAATTTGTCATGCGCTTATTAGCCCGCGTCGCGTCGTTTTATGCTGTGTATTTCTTATTACATCCAGCGATAAAAACTCATTTAGACAACATAATTTATGAACGGCCCCTTTTCCCACAATTTTTTCAGGACGTGGCAACAGGTGTATGACATCATATTACGGATTTCGTGTTAAGCCGATCACAAATAAAAATGCATAGCGCATAGCATGGCGCATAGAAGTTCAACCTTATGGACTTTTCTTATGCAAAACCAATATGGCCGCTGCTATTCGATCGTTGATTGGTTGAAGGCCCATGTCACGCATTATGCACCATGCTACGGAGGTGTGTGTGAAGGCCTTTAGCAGGGCCGTGTTTCGTTTTGAGCTACTTGGACTATATCCCCAGGTAAAAAGGGAATCCTTTTTCCTATTGTAGAGGACGATTAACTATTAGTCATTGTTCCAACAGTTTTAACCGGCATTAAGGATATTCTATTTTATTATTTTAAAATGCGGCTTTTCTGTTTGGAGAGTTGAGGCACTATTAACCATCCAAACGAAAATTTCATAGGATTGTTTTAATTTTATCTAAGTATTTGGTAGTTTTGTAGTTTTTCTGTGTGAAACCACACCTTAAGGAAAACAAGCGTCTTGGAATTAAATAAATGGATCCATGACGGATCTGATACCTTCCTAGCCCATTAGCACACTCCACGTTATATCAACCTTGAAAATAGTTTTTGTAAATATCTCCGAAATGAAAGCTCCTACAAACTTTTCGGTTATAACATAATCTTTTTCAAAAAACGCGCGCTACTATATTCCGAAAACTGCATATTGATGCGACGTTTCATTAAAAAGTTAGCATTTTTAAAACTTTTTAACTGTCAAAAAACTGTCATAAGCATTCATGAATTTTGACTAAAATCTAATCAGCTCGTTGCAGTATCGAGTACTATTTTACCTGAAAATTTTATGTAAATCGGTTAAGCGGTTTAGGATCGCGTTACGGACAGATATACATACATACACACACAACACAGACAGACATCACGACGATATTGCTAGGTTTGGTCAAAATACTCCCAAATAACACATTTTCGGTGTTATCTCAAAAAAATTTTTTTTGTCGAAAACAATAAATACCTTCTCTAGCCGTTGCTGTGCGGGAAGGTAAAAAGGGGGCGGGACGACTGCACACCAAGTAGTATAAGTAGTAGCCTTTAGACTGGATTGTTTAGTTTACACTTGAAAACGGTTAGATATACTTACTTACTGAAACGTCCTGTTTAAAATAAATCAACACAAAAACATTTCATGTAAAAAAGCTTTACTTTTGCAAGACCTTACTTAAAATTTATAAGTCTTTAATTTTTTCACATGGTTTTATCATAGCTGCTATCAGCCTTCAAAAGCTCAGCTCTCTAGCGTTTCTGAAAGTGGACAATATAACTTTACATGTATAGGGGAGGGAAGTAAATTAAAATGTTCGTGTTTATAAATTTTTTCCCATAGTTTTATCATAGTTCCTATCAGGCTGCCAAAGCTCAGCTCTCTAGCATTTCTAGAAGTGGGTAATGTTACTTTTAAATAATTTTACATGTATAGTGGAGAGGAGTAAATTAGAGTTTTGGGGCTTTTTGATTTTTTCCAGGGGTTTGGTCATAATTTCTATCAGTCTGCCAAATTTCAGCTCTGTAGCATGTCTGGAAGTACAGTAGAATTTTGATGATCTATACATGAGTGAGTGAGTCAGTGAGTGAGTGGCAATTTCGACGTTTTTTGAAATTTCGTAACTACTTTTCTAGTTTATGGAAGTCCATGAAACTTGGAGAGGTTGTTAACTCTATGAAGGTGTACGACTGTGCAAAGTATGAGATTCGTAGCTCTTTCCGAAGTAGAGTTTTAGATAGGTCAAATATGGGCTGAAATGTTTCAAGAAAAGATGGTACGGCAGTGCGAACTTGGCGAGGCACTGCCGTGCCCTCAGATAAAGGCAATGGAAGTCCAAAGTTTTATTTCTACTCAATCATTGTCTACGAGTTTCAAACAAAAGATTATTTTTTCACTTATATAATGGCAACAAGTTTAATTAGGTGGGTCCTCAAGTCGGGTTAGCCCAGATATTCCTAAGCTCTAAGGTCGACACTGATAGTAACATGTGTTTGTTTTAAATGCAGTGTTGTCTTGACCCGGTGTATTGAATTTTTGGTGTTTTTTTACTGTGTGTTGAGTTTTATTTTTGCAAAAAAGAACTTAGTTGGACGTAAAAATAATCAAGAAGTGCTATGTTTATGGTTTTAGCAAAATGATTCTAGTGATGCAGCTATGTTGCCATTGCTGGGGCTTCTGTAAATTCTAAGTTTTCAGGAATGACCGCTACGAATAGGGAAAATTTACACGGGGCCGCGGTTGATTACTTCTCTTTATATTTTTATTACTCTAAGTAATAAACACTTGTTTTCTGGAATAGCATACTTATGAACCCCAAAGGGAATAATAACGGCCTCTTACTCATTTCTCAAGAATGCGCGTGTCCTAAAAATAGTCTGGAAAGTGTGAAAGAGAGCCCTTGCTGATTGTGGTGTAATCGATTCCAGGTTTTGGATAAATATTGGACTATTTGCCCACATATTATGCCTTGCGTAAGTGTACATAGGTCGGATAAACAATATGTGGTAAAGCGTTTCTGGAATGTACATGTTGCAGCAGTCTTTGTAATTGTAAATTGTAATTTGTAATTTATTCAACACAAAATTGCACACATACATATCAGATTCACATACAACATAATGATCCAAATTTATTTATTTCCTTTTATAGTGTTGAGCAGAGGAGTTTCATCGTTCGGCCTCACAACATACACCATCAAGATTAAATTTGATATAGTACTGAGTGAACAGTCTAATTGGCGAGATCAGTCTTATAGCGGATTAACACCAAACCGACAAAACATCAACTCGAGTTAAAAGAAAACAAAACCGCAACTTTTTGCAGATTATTTGAAGATTTACCGGCAACTCAACAGTTGCTGTTTTGTTTTTCGTTTCCCAACCGATGTCGGAAACATCAAAGAGTTGCTGCGTTTATTGCAACTCAGTCGGCTTGGTGTAAACCGCTGTGTTTATCAACTTGAGTTGCGGCGTGCTCGCGAGCTGTGTGTTTATGTCCAGTCGCGGCAACTAGTCGGTTTGGTGTAAAACTGCCATAAAACGACAGAAAACAAAAACTCGACAGCAACCAATTTTTGTCTATTGAGTGTGAACAGTTTTATCGTTAAAAACAAGCAACTCAACTAGTCGGCTTGGTGTAAAACCGCCATTAGGATACGTATGGGAAGCCCCTATTTGGTGTGGTTGTTGTTTGTGTTGTGGCTAAGCACGTGATAAACCGTTGTACCGGATGGGCAAAATATATTTTTTTGGCCGCCATCTCAAAATCCAAGATGGCAGGCGAAATGAAATTGTACCCTTCAAAGTTGCTCGTTTATTCTCTTGTGTTGCAAAAATGTTTTATTGTTGTGTTATTTTTTTAAAGTTATTAAGAAAGCGGCGTTCTTACCACGCACAACAAGGTAGGTACGAGTCAGCAAAATCGGTTCAGTGGTTCTAAAAGTAATATTTTTGTTTCAACCATTGTTTTGCGTGTTATACGACTGCCTTGCCAATGATGTTTGCACTTATTTCCTTTTAAATTTATTACTACTGAAGCGATTTTCATGAAATAAAAAACATCCTGGTAAGAATTGATTGCTTTGTAAAGATCATAATCAAAATTTATCGGCATTTAAAAGTTTAGGATGGCTGACAGAATTATGCTTGATTCTTGAAAGTAGCGTGTTTACTTATTTTCCGAAAATGTTTTAGTTTTTGATAAAATGATTTCTTTTATTTCACTAACAAAATAATAAAATTATAAGAAAAGTTGTGCTTTTATAAATATTTAGAAAAAAACTAAAACATTTTCGGAAAATAAGAATAAATACGCTATTTTGTAGAATCAACTATGATTCTGCCGCCATTTTAAACTTTTAGATGGCGATAAACTTTGATCATAATCTTTATCAAGCAACAACTAAACCGATTTAACTGATTTGTACCTTGTTGTGCGTGGCAAGAACCCTTCCATGGTTTCAAGCCCTACTTCGTTAAGTTTTTTGTTAACTTTTCTGTGGCACAGAGGCGATTTACTGATATACGAGATTCGTACAAATATATTTTTCTTATTTATTATATTGCTTTAAAACCAGGACTGCCCTGTATATACTCACAAAATTTTTTGAAAGCTGTTAAGATTTCTAATGAACGGATGTATTACAATTTTACATTTTTTTTTTAAACAACACTCTAAATAATGGAACTAGTAGCCTGCGTTATGCGAACACAAGTAAGGTCAAACATTATCCTTTAGTGAGAGATAAACTTCAAAACAGGTAACTGCGCATGCCTCAAATAAAGGATAACTAAAAAATGGGTCGGTCATGCCGGAGGTCTAATATAATAGGTTAAATAATAATAGAGGTATGAGAAAGTTCTTCGTTTGTACTCCTAGAGAATCGGCGTTATTAAAATAGTTTCTATGATGTGAACTGTGACACTTTAATTAATAAAGGAACCAATTATAATTACATATTATAGTTGGCTATGGACCCAGTGGCGTAGCCTGTCATTAAGCAGTAAGTTAATTTTTGTCGTCTTTCCGCACTCAGCCCCGTTCTTATATTTTCTGGACAGTAAGACTTTTTGTTTTTATTTTTACCGAAACGAAGTTTACCAACAGTTGTACCAAAAAGTTTATGTGCACGTGCACTCCCAAATTTTACTTAAATAAATATTAAAATTTGATCCTTCTTTCGCCGCGCTTAACTGAACCCAAATTCTGTACACCGTAGATGTTATGCCATGCCGCATTCTAATTACGAAATATAGAAAGGAACGACGATATGTCCCTTAAGAATTTTACAGTACGCAGAATCTGGGACTTACTTTGGTAGGTGCTCTTGTGAATCAATTAAGGCGATCGATGCCGCTCGCAATAATGACAGTTATCGTAAAGACAAGCTTTACCATAAACTATAAATTTTTAACTCAGATCTATCTGTATTCATATTAACTTCATTAAATCTGTCTTATCTACTTATATTTATTGTAGCTTAAAAACATATTGCATACCTACTGTTATTTGTTGAAGAAATAGTTTAATTATTTAGGTCAATACTATTTATTTATCGGTTCCTATTTTAATAATGTTTTACAATATCTGACTGTTAAAGATAATTATTTTTAGATACTTTTAGTTTTAACTTAAAGATTTTGTTTTATTAGTTTACAGTTTTTCTTAAATACTTAATTTCATGCAATACTAAATTAATGAAGGCCGCTTGACATGGTGCATGACAATAAAATTTGCAGGCAAATGCATGAAATTTTGCCCAGGTGCATGCGCAGTACAAATCCAGCTGATTGTTGCAGGCAATCCATTTTTATCGGTCCGGTGCCATTTTTTTGCATGCAAACTGTACTTGCATGCAAACTGGGGAATTTTTACCTAGATTCTGGGAAATCCATGCATGGCCATGCACAATGTCAAACGAAAAGAAGATTTTTTGCAGGCAACAATTTGACCGAAATTTTTTGCTTGCAAATATTTGCAGCGCGTCATGCACCATGTCAAGCGGCCTTGAGGCACTCAGGGTTCATTTCCTTGCTTTGTTATTTTGATAAACATTGTTATTAATAATAGGAATAGAAGTTTTTGTAAAATGTAAAAGACTGTATTTAAATAAAATAAATTCAAATTCAAAAAAAGTGACCTTAGCCTCCACCCCCGTGATGCCACCCACGTCTACGGTTATCCTTGGCTGTTAAAGGTGGCTCATGCGTAAAGTAGTGCACTAAGACAACTTGGCGTTGTCGGTCGGGCCGTATTCTTTTGATTTCGACCATTTCGTATTTACGAGAATGGCAGAAGTTTCTGATTCTGATAGCATAAGCGTGCCAGAACTAGTGGTTATAATGCCTATCACAACTGAATAACAGAACTTTGTTTCTCTACCCTAAAGTAAATTAAAACCTTCCTTAGAAGCACAATGCGTGAGAATAGATTAACTGCCCTCGCAATGTTATCTATTGAGAAAATAAAAATTTAAGAAATTCCAAAGTTCAATGAATTCAACTTCTTTAGGCGCGTTTAGCAGTTTTTGTGTGTAGTGAATTGAAATTGAAATCGGCTCGAGTCGACTAACTGTGAGAAACATTCAGCGAGCGATATGATGATGCAGATGAAGGCCAGTACACAGAAGAGTTCGGTTCGGTCCGCTTTGCAGAATATATTATGGGCCAGTATTATTAATTTCGCATTGTTGAAGTTTACACTTCTGTCGTGTGGTCTTAAGCACATTAACAGGATTTTGACTATTGAGCATTGTAAGCGAGTAATTGTATTATTGCGATTTCCAGCGAAAGTTGACGTTGGAGAGAAAAGTGACACACAGATAAGTCAATCGACAGTGCACCGTAGATGTTATGTCTCATTCTAAGTACGAAATATAGAAAAAGAGGACGACATGGCCCTATAGAATTTTACAGTACATAGAATCTGGTCCTTACTTCGGTTGTGCTCTTATGCAGAACATATGAGAATCGATGCCGCCCGCACCCACGTCGGCTCAACGGTTAGCGTTGACTCTTACAGCACCTCATGTGCACTTTAAATTAGTGCACTGGCACGACCTGCCGTTATCGATCGGGCTCTATTGTTTTAATTCAAGTCAACCAAAAAATATCTTTAATTGTTCTTTCCCACCGTCAAAGGTATGATAACTCAAATTAAACGTAAAGAATCAACGTCTGAAAGCATGAGATCACCTTTTCGTGTGTTAAAATTTCTGATCGCAAAATGGGCGATTGCCAATATAATTATCAAATACCAAATTGAAAATAATGCAAGGACCTAAAACTATAAACAACAAGTGCAATTAACGAAAGAAAAATAAGAAAAAAGTTTTCTGCTTCGGCCGGGGACGAACCCGGGTCTCTTGCTATCTAGGCAAACATTCTTACCACTGAACCACCGAAGCCACACATAAATTTTTCGGAAAACTTCCACATATGCAGGCTGCGGTGTCTGAATACAAGAACGAGAAACTCTCAGGGTATTAACTCAACCAAGTCATCCAACTAATCTCTTTAATTCTTCTTTCCCACCGTCAAAGGTATGATAACTCAAATTAGACGTAAAGAATCAACGTCTGAAAGCATGAGACCCCTCAAAGAAGGAATCGCTTGTGGAAAAAAAAATGTACACGAAAATAAGCATACAGAGACCCCCAAAATTTGGAATAGATTGAAAAAAAAAACTTGATCAAAGTATTGCAATATTACATGGTGAAGTTGCGAAAATGGTATCTTTTTAAGAAGACCCCTCATAAGTACGTCCTCAGGGTAAGAAAAAATATCTTACCACATACCAATAATACTAGTCTAATGGCCCATTTATTCTCTTACGATACTTATAAACCTAGTTTTAAACAATATTTATTTATAGTTACGAAAATTTCAAAAATTTTCAAAAATATTGAAATTCACAAATAATATTCAAAAATATTGAAATTCACAAATAAGAAAAGATCTTCAAGTTTTAAATATTTTAATAACTTTTAAAGTTTTTATGAATTTTAATAAAAAAATTTCAGATATTTTTAAAATTCTAAAAAAATATATATACAGAGTATGGGACACCCTGTAGGACCCAAAGTGCAGCAGGTGATAGAGGAGGTTATTCCTGATAAAAAAAGTTTGTGTAACAAAAAAGTGTAAAAATCGCCAACTTTGATGCTTTGTATCTCGAGAAAGTTGCCCTATTAGTATACTAACCCTATTTTTGTGAGCAAAATTAAGATGATCAAGTAACCTTTAACAGTAGGTACCTACCATTCTAAATCTAATTTCATTGTGATTTTTCCATAGATCAAAAATGTTCTTTGTTTGATGTCCCTGTAAGCTGTTTTACTAGGTGCGCTTTTTTCTCTGCCTGCTTTTCTGGTGTGCTTTTTACTACGCGTGCGCTTTTTTCTGTGTATTTTTTTTCCTGTGTTAATATTTCCTCTTCGCTTTTTTCTGTGCGTTTGGATGGACAGAACTGAACACCCCAGACTTTTGTTCCAGAACCGTCTTGTGGAGGTCAGATCTAGAGTCCCTGTATGTTGACATATTTGGATATATTCATTGAGTTCTATAACGCCCTGATAGAAGTCAATGGATATATTAAATATAATATATCCAAATATGTCAACATACAGGGACTATCTAGTCAGATCGAGTCCTCTTGTTACAGGACGTGTGTGTTGTTATGAAAGTTGTACAGTACTGTTGATATTGTCCTGTTGCGTTCTGATAAGTATCCTGGTCACCCGTCGTCGTGGCCAAGACTAGTTTTAAAGTGTATTTATTTTTATATATACGTACTCTTCAGCTTAATAAGGGGCGAGGGGGCGGTTCGCCTCTTGCGGCTTTTTTAGGGGCAGAAAAAAGTCAGAAAGAAAATAAAAATAAAACTTTAAGGATTCATACACAGCGACAAGAAGTATGATTTGAAAGTAATGAAATATTTGTCAGGATGTACAAAATTATTTTTTAATTTTTAGTGCATTTTATAAAAGCTTGTGACTTAAAAAATATTTTTTACCAATTTATTCTATAATGATAATTTCTCTGGCCTACTCGAGCTTCTATAGCATTTTTAAAATAATTTACTATAATATTTATTTCTGTCGAAAAAAATGTCTAGTACTGTGGATGAAGTTTTTTTGTAATTGGACTACCTGTATTGTTTTTGGAATAAATAAAAAAATAAAAACAATACAGGTAGTCCAATTACAAAAAAACTTCATCCACAGTACTAGACATTTTTTTCGACAGAAATAAATATTATAGTAAATTATTTTAAAAATGCTATAGAAGCTCGAGTAGGCCAGAGAAATTATCATTATAGAATAAATTGGTAAAAAATATTTTTTAAGTCACAAGCTTTTATAAAATGCACTAAAAATTAAAAAATAATTTTGTAACATTCTAATATTATCATAATAATAAAAGCGATGGCCGACTGATGGAAATTTTGACGATGTTAGCACGATAAGATATCCGTATCAATTAAATATCACTATTTGCAAGAATCAATCTAGCAGAAAAATGCAGAGGTACCAAACCCACCCAACCCGACCCAAGATACCCCAGCATTTATTTGACATAGGTATGGCAATGGCATAGCATTATTTATTAAACATATCTTTGATGACCTGCTATGTTGAATATTCTTTAAGTGTTTAGATCACAAATTTAGATTAACTTATGCTTTGATTTGCGGCCATCGCTTTTATTATTATGATAATATTAGAATGTTACAAAATTATTTTTTAATTTTTAGTGCATTTTATAAAAGCTTGTGACTTAAAAAATTTTTTTTACCAATTTATTGTCTACTTTTTAGTCTCAGCTATCTACCCTATTAAATGAAAATATTTGTTCAATAACAGAACAGAAGGGTTTATTCTAGATTATACTGAAATCGCTGATCGTGAGTTGTTTGGAAACTCATTTTTCTAATGGGGGAAAGAGAGGGTGGGGGTAGAGGTAGAAATATATTTTTTATTTGGGCTGTATTGCCATCGGACCTTTATGCATATACCAAATTTTATAAAAGTCATTTGAAGTGAAGTGAATGATGAAGGATATTTTTTTCTTAGTGTTGTATTGTCATGGGACCACTATGTGTGTTCCAAATTTCATCCAAATCGGATAATGGAAAGTGTGTCAAAAACGCTTCACAAGATTTGATAGATAGTTAGTTAGATAGTTAGACAGAACATCTGAAGCTAAATAAAAGCTTGTAATAAAAAAAAGAAAATTATTAACAGGATTTTGACTATTGAGCATTGTAAGCGAGAAATTGTATTATTGCGATTTCCGGCGAAAGTTGACGTTGGAGAGAAAACTGACACACAGATAAGTCAATCGACGGTGCACCGTAGATGTTATGTCTTATTCTAAGTACGAATAGAATTTTACAGTACATTGTGCTCTTATTTAGAACATACGAGAATCGATGCCGCCCGCACCCAGGTCGGCGTCAACGGTTAGGGTTGACTGTTACAGCACCTCATGTGCACTTTAAATTAGTACACTGAGACGACCTGGCGTTATCGGTTGGGTTATATTGTTTTAATTACGATGATTTTGATAAAACTTTAAGAATTCATAAACAGCGACAAGAAGTATGATTTGAAAGTATTGATATTTTTGTCAGGATGTACATTATGTTCATATTTCAAAAACAAGACAGGTAGTCCAAATACAAAAAAAATAATCCACAGTAATAGACATTTTTTTCGACAGAAATAAATAATACGTATTATTTTTTTTAATATTTAAAAATTTATAAAATAAGAACAAAAATTAACTTTTAATTAAAGTTTTTTGTATATTTTTGCACGTTTTTATATGAAGATTACTACTTTAATTATTTCACTCAAAAACATATCTCAATGCTAAAAACGGAATACCAGCAGAATTCTATACGATAATTTTCCGCAGGACAAATTTAATTAAAAAAAATATTTTTGAACGAAAAAAAACAAATATGTTTTGGAATTCTTGATTTTTATGTATGTAAAATATTATGGACATTTAGCACCTAAAAGTCTACTCACTTACAGAGTTTTCTCAAAATAATTAATTTTTTGAAAAATCTAAAAATAAAAGTTTTTTTTGTTTTCCTCCCTTATTTTGAGGTTATGTAAAAAGGCGACTTATACAAGAGTTTTAGAGATTTTTATGGCCTATGACTTTTCTGTATGTTACTTTTTCCCAAACGTCAACTTTTGCCGGAAATCGCAATAATAGAAAAATTTGCCTCTTTTTACCCCCTTCCGCCAAATCAAACTCGCAACGCCCCTGCTAACGCATTTATTTTTTAAAACTTTGTTTTAAGTCTCTTATTATTAGATTAAATGAAAAACTTACAGTTTGTTTTAAACTTTTTTTATTCCTAATTTCCATTTTGATTTTAATATATGATTCCAAAAACTCATTAATTTTAATTGACGCCGTGCCGTGTATTTTAAAATTAAAAAATTGGCGCAAGTACAGCCCTCCATCGCACCTAGTCGATCTGGATGTTAAGGTAGCTTTATTTTTGTTAAGAAAAGACATTAATTAATTCGTGTCCGGCCAGAATAAAATGAGGCGCAAATGGCCCTATCCACGAGAGCCGTAAAATGTTTGTGTTAAATTTGGTTAACATCGGTTCATCGGTTTTGAAGTTATTAGACACTTATTGGAATAAAACCTGACCTTATTTTAAAATCGGCCGTATTGTGACAGATTTACATATAAAAAGCAGCTGCTTTCTGTAAAAATTCGGCCTTTGTGTATCTGTTTATTAAGTGTCTGTTTTTATTAAATAAAAGTTAGCGATTGTATTTTTAAATTTGACTTTGGTATGTCAATTTTGAGAGGTCTGCTGTCAGTTTTCTTTGTAAATCTTTCAGAATAAAGCCGACTCAATAAAGTCAGGTTTTATTCCAATAAGTCCCTATTGTGTCCCATACAGACATACGGCTCTGGAACGAAATAGCTATGTACAAAATAGCGACTATTAAAATAGCGGTATCGAAATAGCGACAATCAAAATAGCGATGTAATGAAAAGGCGACTATCAAAATAGCGATGTAACAAAATAGCGATTGTAAAGAAATAGCGATGTAACAAAAAAGCGATGTAACAAAATAGCGACTTTCAAAATAGCGATGTAACAAAATAGCGATGTAACAAAATAGCGACTATCAAAATAGCGATATTTCGGTTCCGTTTTGGCATATAGCTCGACTAAAAGGTTTCTCTCTAAGAAATGTTAAAAAAAAAACTTTCCTGACTTCTTTCCCTGGATCCTAAAGGGTGTGAATCCGAACCGAACCAAACCCAACCGACCCAAACTGAACCGAACCGAACCGAACCAGCATATTTTTTCAAAAAAAACTCTCCAGACTTCTTTTCCGGAATCCTAGAGAGTATGAATCGGAACCGAACCGAATTCGGTTCAGATCAGTTCGGTTCGGTTCGGATTCACACCCTCTAGGATCCCGGAAAAGAATCAGGAAAGTTTTTTTTTAAAATAAGCTGGTATAGTCAAAATAGGATATAATAGCGCATTTCGGTTCTTTTCGGTTTGGATTGATTTGATTCGATTCGGTTTGGTTTGATTCGGTATTTTGATACATCGCCATTTTCATACATCGCTATTTTGATACATCGCAATTTTGATACATCGCTATTTTGATGCAACGCTATTTATATTATCGCTATTTTGGTTGTCGCTATTTTGATATATCGCTATTTTGATTGTCGCTGTTTTGATACATCGCTATTTTGATTAGTCGCTGTTTTGTTACAAACGCCATTTTGATACATCGCTATTTTGATAGTCGCTCTTTCATTACATCGCTATTTTGATAGTCGCTATTTCATTACTCGCTTTTTTGTACATCGCTATTTCGTTCCAGAGTCCAGACATACAGACAGATACCATCACAAAATTTGGTAGTAAGGTCTTTTTGGACCCAAATAACTTATTCTGAGTAAAAATAAAAAAGTTTCTTGGGTATAGGGAATGGAATGAGAACCAGTTTACCTTATGGCGATGTTTCGAACTTTATTTGGTCTTTTTAAGCCCTACGAACACCAAGCTTTGTTTATAATTTTGAAAATTGAAAATGTACATATATTAATAAGGAGAGTAAAAATAATTATAATATAAATGAACTTTTATAGGAAAAAAATATAACTTTATCTAAGGCAGATTTGATGGTTCATCCAGTCAAATGTCTGATGAGTAGCCAGCATAGCATTCTATTGTTGTTGCTTATTTTTTATTTTGGAATCAGAGCTCATTTCGAGTGAGCATACCAGCGATGTGCACGTGGTATTAAGTTATATTTTCGCCAGAAAACCAGATCCAAGTCCAAAGGCAATCACATCCTGGTTTTCTAGCAAAAACACGATCATAAAACGCTATGGGCTATAGGTGTGCTTAGAGTGTACTTTGATCTAATATTACAGTTATTTTATCCTCGGGTTAAAATTTCATATAAAGTTAAAAAATATATTAAAATACTCTGCCAATATATGGGCCCCTAAGCTCACACTAGGTACTATAGTTATAGTGTACGTGTGAGCTAATATAACTAAAAACTGAAATATACTTTATTCAACTCCAGACTAAATTACCTTTTGTTTGATACCACACAAGCCATGTTTTGACTTAAACTCAAATTTTTGAAATATACCCCCACCCTTACAAAAAAAAACAAAAACTAAAATATATTTTGTTAAACTCCGGACTCAATTACCTTTCGTTTGATATCACACACGCCATATTTTCACTTAAACTCTAATTTTTAAAATATACCCCCACCCTTTTTTTTAAATAAAATAAAATGTATAGACTCACTTATCTTTCGTTTAAAGGTGCGTACTGACTTGCAACAAATCACTCCAAACGCGCAAAACACTACGAACATTCCGATCTTTTTCCTCCGAATGCAACAAACATTCGCGCGCAAAAGATCGTCGTGTTTTCAAAGTCATTTGAAATACCTCCTAATACGGGGTTCTATCGATTTCGCGAAATTTTGCTTGATTCTGCCCTTCAAAAGTTATCTAAATTCATATAAAATCTTCCTGGTATAATTTCAACCCTACCGACACAAAACAGCCGCGGCCCTTTTCGGGTCCGACCAAAGTATTTGTCGGCCGCGGCGTCACTAAAAAGAAATGAGAACAAGATTTCCAACACTTCCCTCGCGGAAATCACATAAACTACAGGTAAATATAAATCGAACAGAAGTTCCAGGATCCTTGTATGTGGGCATATCCTCAAAAGGTGCGCTTCTGTAGAATATGAAATGATGATTTACATAAAGTTAATCTTTAATAAACTTTTTTCGATATGATTTTTGAAATTGCGTAAAATTTAAAAAAGTAATTTTTCGCACTTGGATATTTTTTAATTTTTAGCTCACATGTATGCATACAGACATACAGACATACAGACATACAGCCATACAGACATACAGACATACAGACATACAGACATACAGACATACAGACATACAGACATACAGACATACAGACATACAGACATACAGACATACAGACATACAGACATACAGACATACAGACATACAGACATACAGACATACAGACATACAGACATACAGACATACAGACATACAGACATACAGACATACAGACATACAGACATACAGACATACAGACATACAGACATACAGACATACAGACATACAGACATACAGACATACAGACATACAGACATACAGACATACAGACATACAGACATACAGACATACAGACATACAGACATACAGACATACAGACATACAGACATACAGACATACAGACATACAGACATACAGACATACAGACATACAGACATACAGACATACAGACATACAGACATACAGACATACAGACATACAGACATACAGACATACAGACATACAGACATACAGACATACAGACATACAGACATACAGACATACAGACATACAGACATACAGACATACAGACATACAGACATACAGACATACAGACATACAGACATACAGACATACAGACATACAGACATACAGACATACAGACATACAGACATACAGACATACAGACATACAGACATACAGACATACAGACATACAGACATACAGACATACAGACATACAGACATACAGACATACAGACATACAGACATACAGACATACAGACATACAGACATACAGACATACAGACATACAGACATACAGACATACAGACATACAGACATACAGACATACAGACATACAGACATACAGACATACAGACATACAGACATACAGACATACAGACATACAGACATACAGACATACAGACATACAGACATACAGACATACAGACATACAGACATACAGACATACAGACATACAGACATACAGACATACAGACATACAGACATACAGACATACAGACATACAGACATACAGACATACAGACATACAGACATACAGACATACAGACATACAGACATACAGACATACAGACATACAGACATACAGACATACAGACATACAGACATACAGACATACAGACATACAGACATACAGACATACAGACATACAGACATACAGACATACAGACATACAGACATACAGACATACAGACATACAGACATACAGACATACAGACATACAGACATACAGACATACAGACATACAGACATACAGACATACAGACATACAGACATACAGACATACAGACATACAGACATACAGACATACAGACATACAGACATACAGATATACAGACTTACAGACATACAGACGTATATACATATATATATATATATATATATATATATATATATATCAAAATTAAGTAAGTTTATTCAATATTTAGAGTCATTTAGAATAAAACTGTAGGTACAGACAGACGGACGGACGGACGGACGGACAGACAGTCAGACGGACAGTCGGACAGACGGACAGATGGACAGACAGACACCATAGCTCACCCTACTTATAGTATACGTGTGAGCTAATACATTATACTTGGTATTAAACTGGTCCATTGGTCGGGTCCCCGGGTATCGCAAAGAGGTTTTTTTTTGTGGACCAAAATTAGTTAAAATTATATTATACATACATTAATTGTGTTAGCTTAGGTGCCCAAAAATTGGGAGAGTATTTTATTTGCAAATTATTTTTGATTCTTTTTCTTTATTTACTATTTTTAAAATTCTCATTATAATCGGATTAGTAGTTTACTTTTCTTAAATGACGTCATTTTGAATTTTGAAAAGTCGAAAAATTTGAAACTTGTGGGCAAACAATATTTCAACTTACCCACACACCGATTGATTTTTAACGCTGCACAAGTCAAATTTAGTAGAAATTAGGAATAGTTATTTACCTAACTAGTGCGGAAAGTGATACTTTTACGCACGCGACGGCAGTTGCCCGAACGACGCTTTGCGGAGTTCGGGCACGCCGTCAAGGGCGGAAAAGGCACTTTCCGCAAGAGTTAGGTACAAAATTTTTCCTAGTTGCATAAAAAGCTTGGTTTTACATTTTAATATATTTGGTATTTTTTACATTAAAACAGCAAAAAACAAATTCTGTTTTCATTTTTAATTTAATTGAGTTTATAAATGGGTCAATAAGTCTAATTAGGCCTAAAATTCACGGCGTGCGAAAAGTTCAACTTTCCGCACGCAAATGCGTGCGTAAAAGTGCACTTTTACGCACGCAAGTAGGAAAAAGTGATTATTAATCAATTCATCACTTCCCTAATAGATAGTAGGTTATCGTAGTCCACGTGGAGTGAAAATCTGCAAGGCACCAGGTGTACAGATGCAATGTGATTGGCTCATTTTTCTGAACTTACGGTTTTAATTGGTATATAGCATTTGCTCTGCGTCCTGTATTCTCGCTATTTTAAGTCAGTATCACCGTCAACCGTGATGGACGAAGACGACCCGGTAGTAGCGGCCGGCGCTCTTCTGATTATTCAAAAATAAAAAAGAGCAGCGAAAAGAATGGTCTAGACGTCTGTATTTACAAAGACAAAATTTAAGTTTACTGAGAGATATGGACTATTTCCATTTCAAAAATTTTACCAGAATATCTGCAGATGATTTTGAAAACTTAATTTGTCTAGTGGGTCCTAAAATATTCAAGAAAGATACCCAACTTCGACATGCTATACCTGTTCAAGATAGCTTAGCTATTACTCTACGTTTTTTAGCAACAGTGGACTCTTTCACTAGTCTACAATACCTATTTAAAGTATCAAAACAACGAGTTGGTTTTATATTTATAGAGACCTGCAATGCCCTTATTGAAAAATTGAAACATGAAATAAAGGTAAATATACCGGGTGGCCCAAAAAAAAGGCATGAAATGATTTTTATTATCACTTTTGAACGAATTGGTCTGGGTTTTGACCAAAAATATTTTTTGTCCGCTATCAAATTCCAAGATGGCACACAGAATCAAAGGTAGGGTAGACCGGGTAGTGCCCACTTTTTATAAATGTGCTACTAAAAAATATTAAGCTGATTCAATTGTTTTCTTTTTTGTTCTGTCAATAGCTACAACTTTAGACTTACAAAAACAATATGACACAAATCCCTAAAATTAAAAAAAACTTTTGGTTGTTTGTAAACAGTACTATTAATCAACATATATACGAGGTATTTTGTCACATAATGTAGGCGTTAAGGCATACAAAATTTGCTGTAATTACTTTGTAGTCCTCCCTGGTCCTAGCTAGAGACAATCTATGTATGACATATTTTAAATATGTCATACATACAGGGTCTCTATTTAAAATATGTCATGTCCTAGCCATCTCGCCGCCTGTCATTCCCCCTCACCCTCTTCAAAAACCATATTCGCATAAATTTCCCAAATATGAAGCGATTTCAAAACTTCTTTCTGCACACGGTTTAAGAATTTTTCAACAGCATTTTACTTCTTCCCTCTCCCTCTCCCTCCCCCACCTTGACTCAATGTTTGTAGAAACGCACCTATCTCCGAGTAACGCTAAATGAATGATAAATGCATTCTTTCTATAAGGCTGAATAAGAATTAAAAAATGGATGTAAAAAATAAATTAACAGAAAACACCCAACTGCTAAATCTACTTGTAACTACTAGTCGTAGTTGGGTACAAAATTACCCAATAACCTAATTCATGAAAATACAAAACTGTATAATTTTGTAAGTGCGCTTTGGGCATCAAAACTAAAAATTGAAGCATATCGTACATTATAAGTATATCTATTACAGTTTGTGATACCTATCAATTTTATACTCAACTGCGACTATAGTAGGCACAAGTAGAACCAACAGTTTGGTGTTTTTTTTATTTATTTTTTTTTATAAATAAGTTTAATATTTATTTATTATTATTCAAACATATTAACTAAAGGTAAAGTTTTTTTTACTTAATAACTAAACTAAATGAACCGAACCGCATAAATTAATTTAAAAAAATTTCCTCAATGTCGTAGTTTACATATGTTTTGTCAGCTGAATAATCAGATGCGTATTGAAATTAAGGATATGAAGGTTCAATACTTTTTGAGCGTTGTGCGGGAGATGGATGGTCCATTCCATTTTTTAATTGCCAAGTAAAAAAAAGACCACCGCACCCACTGAACAAACAATAAATCTCTTTGTGGTATTCCGATTTACCGACAAGCCTCGGAAAATGTTTTGCGCGTTCGCCGTGACGTATTGACTTGCAAAATTTGTTGCAGCGCGGTCTATGCTTTTGAAGTACACGTATTCACTCACACACACTCCGCGCATTTTCGCCGAAAATGTTTGTCCTGTTTGTAGTGTTTGATGCGCGCTGTGTTCCCAGATTGCAAAATCACATAAGCATTGCATAGACACGTACTCACTGAGCGAACATTTTCGGCGAAAATGTTTGGAGTGTTTGTAGTGTTTTGTTGCAAGTCAATACCCACTTTAATATAAAATTTCTAAATTTAAAATATAATTCACATAATATCATAGGCATAGGTAGATATTAGAGAATTATTGAAATACAGCCCGGCTATAATTGTGCCAGGCACTATTTTGACACATTCACATTGAAAACTGACAGTTGATCCTTCAAAATTGACAAACAAAAGTCGTTAATTTTCAATTAATAAAATAAGGCACTATTTATTCCGGTTCATATAGTAAACAAAGGCCGTGTGTTGAAAGATCATAGCTGATATTAGAATGTGAAGGTGTCAAAATTGTGCCTGGCACTATTATAGCCTGGCTTTATTTCAATCATTTTCTTATGTGAATTTTGGGTTGCCATTACAGACTAAAATTAGAGGATGTTGGTAATACAATTTAAATAAAATTTAAAAGGGATATTGCGGGGACATAGTCAAAAGACGAAAAGACAAAAATAATTTTATCTGTCCTCGTAGTAACGTCAAAATTTGCCTCAAACCCGAGGCTACCGTGACTGATACTGCAATTTAGCAGTTTGTTTGTTTTTAGAAAATGTCTACGTTTTATATTTCCTTTTCAGACATCATCATCATCACCATTTATTTGAGGGCACGGCAGTGCCTCGCCAAGTTCGCGCTGCCGTACCATCTTTTCTTGAAACATTTCAGCCCATATTTGTCTTATCTAAAACTCTACTTCGGAAGGAGCTACGAATCTCAAACTTTGCACAGTCGTAGATCTTCATTGAGTCAACAATCCCTCCAAGTTTTGTGGACTTCCACAAAGCAGTAAAGTACTTACGAAATTTCAAAAAATGTCGAAATTGTCCCTCACTTACTCACTCACTCATGTATAGATCATCAACATTCTACTGTACTTCCAGACATGCTACAAAGCTGAAATTTGGCAGACTGATAGAAATTATGACCAAACCCCTGGAAAAAATCAAAAAACCCCAAAATTCTAATTTACTTCCCTCCCCTATGTAATGTAAAGTTATGTAAAAGTAACATTGCCCACTTCCAGACACGATAGAGAGCTGAGCTTTGGAAGGCCGATAGTAACTATGATAAAGCTATTAAAACACCCAAAAATTCTAATTTACTTCCCTTCCCTATAAATGTAAATTTATATAAAAGTAACATTGCCCACTTCGAGAAACGCTAGAGAGCTGAGCTTTGGAAGGCTGATAGAAACTATGATAAATCCATGGGAAAAAATTAAAAAACCCCAAAATTTTCATTTACTCTCCTCCCCTATAAATGTAAAGTTATGTAAAAGTAACATTACCCACTTCCAGAAACGCTAGAGAGCTGAGCATTGAAATACTGATAGGAGCTATGATAAAACTATAGGAAAAAATTTAAAAACACGGGAAGGTTCTTGTCGCATTTAATCAGATGTATTGTGATTTCAGAGTGGTAAAGTTTGACAGAGATGTAAGCTATTACGAAGCTTTAATATAAGTTATAGAAGAAATATATTTTGCTGTATCTGTCTATCTATTAAGCCTTCTTCGATCCATCTTTGGACACAGGCCTCCCCAAATTTCTTCCACTCTTCTCTGTCTGTCGCCGTGTTTATACATTCATTCATTCCTTTTTCTATCTGTTAGCTTTACATGTAACATTTGTCTTTCTTTTGATCTTTGGGCTTTTGTTACCTTATACGTTTTTGTTTCGTAAGTGTCCAGGTCTGGGATCCATAACTGAGTACAGGAAGGATACATTGGTTTTGAGGTACTGAGGATATATTTTTTTTAAATATGTAACCTAATTTACCGAATGCTGCCCAGGCCAATCTGACTCGTCTCTTGAGTTCAGCTGTTTGGTTTTCTGTTTTTAGTTTAGTTAGTTAGTAATTTGACTCAGATATATATATTCCTCTACTTGATCTATTTTTTCTTGGGTTATTTGGATGGTAATATCTTTTTTAGTGTAGTTCATACTCCAGCATAGATTTTAAGCTGCTGTATCCAGTTCTTCCATCATTTCTATTATTTCAAGGTGGTGGCTCAAGCATTGTCCGCTTACTTTGATGCCTATTTCTTCCCAATCTAAGTTTTTAAAAACATGTTCTAGGGCCTGGTTAAATAGTTTAGGGGATATTGTGTTACCCTGCCTGACACCTCTGCTTATGCGGATTTGCTTGATTCCTGCGTGGATTTTGATTGATGCAGTTGCTTCACTAAATATATTGGATATTAAGTCTGTTGATCTGTGATCTATTCGGCTATTAATTAAAGCTACTGCTCAATGCTATCGAAAGCGTTTTCAAAATCTATAATCGCAATATGTAGGGCAAAGTTGTATTATTTTCCTCTATACAACGGGGTGTGTTTCCATCTTCATTGCTGGTTCAAAGGACATACGTCACAACACGGTTTCAGGGCACTACCCCATTTTTCTGCAAAAATACGTTTTTTTTTTAAATTTTTTAAACATCTTTATAGGTTTTTACTTTATTTTATTTATTTCTTTTTAGTTGATTAAATATATGAAATTGGGTAATCCTGTGTAATTCTATGGGACACTAAAACATAAAGCAGCGTAGACACGCTGCCATTTTTCTGTTGGCTTCTTTGAACAGAGACAGATTTTGTCAGCAGCTTATGTGAGTGACAGAGATAGGGTCAATATTGGTCATTTCAGAGTGGTTTGAATAGGAAAAATGGCAGACATTTTGTGCCTGGCACAGGCTATTACTTAGTGTATTACTCGCATTGTTTTTGTGTGTGGTGCAAGGATGTTTTTATTTACGCCCTTTATATTATTTCTAGTATATCAGCAAATTTTTTGATAAATTTTGAGTCATTTCATGGCGGAAGTTGGGTGGGTATCAAGTAGTTTAAAAAAAAATAGAATCATAACAAAAACATTTCATTTAAAAAAGCCAAGTACGCGAAAATAGCATTCCGTAAAAAGAATTGAGATAAAAGTACAGCCAATTTCTTCAAAACAAATTTCAAAATGAAAGGTTCTTACTAGTTTGGAAATGCTTTTTTAAACTTTGCTATTACAGCCAAACTTCTTAATGTTTAATTTAGCACTGTGCCTAAGTCATTTACAGCCGTAATAGCCAAGTTTAGAAAAACATTTCCAAACTTGTAAGTAGGCTTTTTTTTACATGAAATGTTTTTGTTATGATTTCACTTCTTTTTAAAGGCATTGGATAATATTTAATTTTTAAAGTTGTAAAATATGCGGAGTATTGTTCAAAACTTTTGCAATGCCTTACTTAAATACTTGAGGTTTTTTAATTTTTTCCCATGGTTTTATCATAGTTTCTATCAGCCTTCCAAAGCTCAGCTCTCTAGCGTTTCTTAAAGTGGACAATGTAACTTTTAAATACCTTTACATATATAGGGGAGGGATGTAAATTAAAATTTTCATGTTTTTAAATTTTTTCCTATAGTTTTATCATAGTTCCTATCAGTCTTCCAATGCTCAGCTGTCTAGCGTTTCTGGAAGTGGGAAATGTTACTTTTACATAAATTTACATTTATAGGGGAGGAGAGTAAATGAAAATTTTGAGGTTTTAAAATTTTTTCCCATGGTTTTATCATAGTTTCTATCATCCTTCCAAAGCTCAGCTCTCTAGCGTTTCTGGAAGTGGACAATGTTACTTTTATATAAATTTATATTTATAGAAGAGGGAAGTAAATTAAAATGTTGTTGTTTTTAAATGTTTTCCTATAGTTTTATCATAGTGTCTTGCAGTCTTAAAAAGCTCAGCTCTCTAGCGTTTCTGGAAGTGGGCAGTGTTACTTTTACATAAGTTTACATTTATAGGGGAAGGAAGTAAATTAGAATATTGGGGTGTTTTAATTTTTTTCTATAGCTTTATCCTAGTTACTATCCGTCTTCCAAATGTCAGCTTTCTAGCGTGTCTGGAACTGGGCAATGTTACTTTTACATAACTTTACATTTATAGGGGAGGGAAGTAAATTTGAATTTTGGGGTTTTTTAATTTTTTCCTATAGTTTTACCATAGTTCCTATCAGTCTGCCAAAGCTCAGCTCTCTAGCATTTCTGGAAGTGGGCAATGTTACTTTTACTTAAATTTACATGTATAGGGAAGGGGAGTAAATTAGAATTTTGGGGTTTTTTGGTTTTTTTTGAGTTTGATCATAATTTCTATCAGTCTGCCAAATTTCAGCTTTGTGGCATGTCTGGAAGTACAGTAGAATTTTGATGATCTACATGAGTAAGTGAGTCAGTGAGTGAGTGGCAATTTCGACGTTTTTTGAAATTTCGTAACTACTTTACTACTTTATGTAGGTCAATGAAACCTGGAGGGGTTGTTAACTCTATAAAGATCTGCGACTGTGCAAAGTTTGAGAATTGTAGCTTATTCCGAAGTAGAGTTTAAATAGGTCAAATATGGGCCGAAATGTTTCAAGAAAAGATGGTACGGCAGCGCGAACTTGGCGAGGCAGTGCCCTCATATTAAAAATCCCAAACATAGTAGTAGTAGGTATGTTTTTTAATTACTAGTGGGTAAACGTTTGGGTGGAATACCTCGAATTTCTTTTTACTGGCTCAAAATTCTGGCACTACCCAAGGCCAACACAAAAATAGAGGCCACGACTCTGAAATAATCAGCTGTTCTCCGGGGGCTGAATTTTACATTGGGTCTTATGGGAGGTCAGACGTTTTTTATCATATTTTCAAAATGGTACTACAGATTTCCGCGAAATTTCAGTGAAATATTCTCAGACACCATCCCGATATTCCACCAACTTTTTGTAAGAATGCAACATGATTAAAAGGTTAAAATCTTCAAGATTTAGCATTCCTTATTTTGAATTGAAATTACCCGCCATGTACCGCATGCCAACTGTTATATTTGACATGTATTTGACTTTGTCATCTGTGTTTGCCACATTCGCTTCTGCTTTAAACTTAATTTTTGTGTGGGCTAATGAAGCGGCTCTGAAGAATTAAGGATTACTACAGATTTAAAAGAAATTGTTCTGAAAGAATATAGCAAAAACGATCTCAAAACCGGCTTTATTTAAAAAAAAATCAAATATTCATGAACCGTCATTCCAATTTCAATAGTTTAAAGACAATCACCTGTGTCGTAACGTGACCGTCAAAAAAAAATCAGCCCCGGATGTGACGTCAACAAAGTGGAGGATCGTGGCCCGTCCGTTTTGATAGCCCCACACTACCTTGTTGTATTGACACGAGCCGCCGCTGCAATAATGCATATTGCCGTAGATCCGTAAAGGATGTTAAAATGCGCCTCTGGCAAATGTCTTAGTTGCCCGTCTTCCGGGTTAGCTCTGATTTTATAAAGGAATTCTCAGTTTTATCCGAAAAGAGCCACCTACTTTTATCTTGTATTCCAAGAAAAATGGTGCTATAAAAATGTGTTAAGACGCATGGTTGGTAGAAATTGAAATCCTTTTTAAATACAGAGTGGATATTTTTAAAAAATATAATTTTGTGATGTTTTATTATATCAAACTCTACATTTTTTTATAAATTACGTTTTATAGAAACGTGATTTTTAGCTTACCTCAAAATATTTTTTATATATTTTATTTTATTGCCACTCTCATTCCCTTTAAAAACATAACTTTTGATGAAATTTGTTTTTGTTTCTCTCACGAACGACCAATAGAACAACTTTTATCGAAATGTATGCCATTTGTGTTAATAAAGAGAGGAACTAACTGCGTCGACCAATCAGGTGTGCGTATTTGCACTATCTTACACCTGATTCCCACCTACGACTTTCTCGTGGGTGCCCGCTCACGCGTCTCATGATCTCAATATGAAATGTTATCACAGTCATGTGACGCTTGCGCGGGCACCACCAGAAAGTCGTAGGTGGGCACCGGGCTTTACATGCGTGGACCATTCAGAGCGTGTATTCGTGAGAGAGAAATAAAATTTCTTCGCAAATCAAGAATAGTGCTACAAGGCTCTAACAGCCAAGGACACCCGGTTACCTAGTCTCGTACTTAAATGACGTGATGATTCCCATCACATGCTTTGACCAATATAAAGCTTTAAATTAGCTTCGAGCCGTCAGATGCTATGTGAAAAGACCTACAATGCGCAAGCTTCTTCTACTTTCCGACCGAGAAACGTTCAGTCGGTACGGGGCAGGAGAACAAATTTCACTTCAAACGCGTAAAATTCACTAACTGTGAAGAGCGGACAACTATGCCATTGTTGGAGACAAATCATTTCGCACAACACGCGACCACTCAGAGTTTACTATCGGCCAAGGCGTGTGTTGTGGACGTTCACATCGTGCAAGTACGAGAATAGAGTCACCGAACGAAAATCCGAGAAGAAATCGAGCCGTCGTCTGGTCAACTTTTAAAAGTAAACACCAGATTAACTGAATAAACTATTATTTTTGTTTTATTTTAGGACTCACCTACTGCAACTGAAGTGAAACGTTTTGGTGCGTCCAACTGGATTAATAAAAGATCTAATTAAAATTATAAAATATCGTTAAAAATAAAAAGTTTTGTGGTTTAATTAAAATCTCACAATGCAACAATGCCGGAATTAAATTGTATAATAAAAGGAACAAATTTTATTTTAAATTCCAAAAATTCAAAAATCTCGTGCGTATTTTCCAATGAAAATTATTTAAACTCAAATATGGATTTGAATATTATACAATAAAAGAGAAAAAAATTTTATCACGTCCGTGAGTATTTTTTAAATAATGTTAACAAAACCCAAAATTATGATCTGCTTTTTGTTTCCGTTTGTTTTTCAAATGTGCCAAGTTTCCAATAGTAAAAAAATATTTCTTGCAACATTTGCTTGAATAAATTCGAGGTTTTATTCAATTAACGCTCAAACGCAGGGTAAAAATATAAATATTCAAATTTCAAATAAATGAAAGAGATGTAAAATAAGAAAATGCGAAAGAGAATAGTTCAAAATGCAAAAACTGATTTGCATCGTTTAAGATATATCAAAGAACAAAAATTAATTTCAAAAGTAACATTTAAATGCTAAATTATTACCTACAAGTGATTTTTAAAAGTTGATAAAGAAAAACAACAATAAAAATGTTAAGTAGAGCCATTCTTATAAACAATGAAAATCAAAACAAATTTATGAAATAATTAATCTCAAAATACAAACAAACTAAAATGAGACTAAGTAAAAAGAATACATGAACCACAAAACTACCTTAATATAAAAAACAAATTAGAAGAAAATCAAACAAAAATATACTAAATATTAAAAAAAAAAGTTCAAACACAAAGCATAAAATGGTATATTATAAGTGACAAGAAAAAACAAAAAACATTTAAAATGGATAGTGACGAAGAAAAAGAAAAATTTACACCATACTTGCTTTTTTCACCGAATCTAACATTGACAACTGTGGGTACGGTATTGAATTCAAATAACGTGACATTTCGAAGTGACATTCCGGCTACCACGATAGATTTGCCAATGATTTTTATCTATTCGGGACTTTTTCTCATTGCTGCGATTAGCAACCTAACAGTGTTTGTGTCGTTATTTAAGACTAGACATCGCAAGTCAAGAATATCATTGATGATACAAAATCTGGCAATAGCTGATTTGATTGTGACATTTGTAATGATACCCATTGAGGTGAGTACACTTATATTAATTTTTATTGATGAACCTTCCAATATTTGGAATATTACATTATTTTATGGTCATTTTATTGTTTACCTAATTTTCTTATCCGAATCTATATTAAGTACCAAATATTAAAATTATAACCGAACATCTTGTATCCTAACTACAAACTTAAAATTAGGAGTGCAGATAAAAAATACTAATTTAAACCTTAGTACTTGGTTATTGTTGAATTATAATAACGTGAAATTTAGGACTATTCGGGACTTTTTCTTATTGCTGCGATTCGCAACTTAACAGTTTTTGTGTCGTTATTTAAGACTAGATATCGCAAGTCAAGAATATTATTGATGATACAAAATCAAGATGAAAGGGTAAAACTTAAAATTTGAAGTGCAGATAAAGAAGACCAATTTAAACCTTAGTACTTGGTTATTGTTAAATTCTAATAACGCGAAATTTAGGAGTGACATACCGGCTAACACGGTAGATTTGTCAAAGATTTTTATCCATTTGGGACTTTTCCTTATTGCTGCAATTCGCAACTTAACAGTGTTTGTGTCGTTATTTAAGACTAGACATCGTAAGTTAAGATAAAAGGGTGAAACTTAAAATTTGGAGTGCAGATAAAGAACACTAATTTAAACCTTAGTACTTGGTTATTGTTGAATTCTAATAACGTGAAATTTAGGAGTGACATACCGGCTACCACAATAGGTTTGTCAAAGATTTTTATCTATTCTTGATCTATTCGGAACTTTTTCTTATTGCTGCGATTCGCGACTTAATAGTGTTTGTGTCGTTATTTAAGACTAGACATCGCAAGTCAAGAATATTATTGATGATACAAAATCTGGCAATAGGTGATTTGATTTTTACATTTGTAATGATACCAATTGAGGTGAGTACAATTATATTAATTTTTATTGATTAACATTCCAATATATGGAATATTACTTTGTTTATGGTCATTTGATTTTTTATTTTGAAAATTTTAATCTTTATTATTTACATAATTTTCTTATTCGAATCTATATTAGGCACTAAATACTAAAATTATTACCGAATATCTTGTACTACTAACTAACTACAAACTGAAAATTGGGAGTGCAGATAAAGAAGACTTTAATTAATTTTATCCTTAGTACTTGGTTATTATTGAATTTTAATAACGTGTCATTTCGATGTGACGTTCCGGCTACCACGATAGATTTGTCAAAGATTTTTATCTATTCATGACTTTTTCTTATTGCTGCGATTAGCAACTTAACAGTGTTTGTGTCGTTATTTAATACTAGAAATCGTAAATCAAGAATATCATTGATGATACAAAATCTGGGAATTGCTGATTTGATTGTGACATTTGTAATGATACTAATTGAGGTAAGTACACTTTTATTAATTTTTATTGACAAACCTTCCAATATTTGGAATATTATTTTGTTTATGGTCATTTGATTTTTTATATTGAATATTTTAATCTTTATTATTTACATAATTTTCTTATCTGAATCTACATTAGTCACTAATTATTAAAATTATAACCGAATACAGTGGCGTATATACGGGGGGGGGGGCCCGAAGCTAAGATTTTTTTAGATATGTTCCACATTTTTCCTGAATACAAACATAAAATAGCATAAAATACGGCTTCTTGGGGTCTCGGGGCCCCCCCAAACTGCCTCGGGCCCACCCCGAAACTTTTTTCTATATACGCCACTGACCGAATATCTTGTATCATATCTACAAACTAAAATTTGGAATGCAGATAAAGGAGACTAATTTAAATCTAAGTATTATTAAATTCTAATAACGTGATATTTAAGAGTGATATACCGACTACTACGATAGATCTGCCAATGACTTATCTATTCGGGAATTTTTCTCACTACTGCGATTAACAACCGTTTTTGTGCAAATTTTTGCGTGTCGACACGCTGACACTGCTTGCTATATCAAAGCAATGTGTCATGACACTGTGAGAGGGGTGAGCTATAAGTGACCCAAAATTGTGCCAGCTTTGGCAACACTGATTTATATTTTATTTTGCGGCGCATCAACACTGCTTTGTTTCATCGTTGTTTGTTTTATTCTACGTTTCAATATTCGAAAATTCGGGGAATACGACTCTCGACTCTCGACTTAACTGTATCGAAAGAGAGAGCTGTTTCGCAGTATGCATAACTGTAACATAACACTCATGCTGTGTCATGCAGTCGTGGTATAATATGTATATCCTATTCACGGGTTTTTTACCAATTGTGACGTTACTTTTAATTGTTTCAACAATACTGTGACATTGTTGCGACAATTAAACAACTGTCAGTTATGGTAAAAAGATTTGGACAAGATAGATCTCGTCGAACATTCAGATAGCTCATAGTACGTCAGTGACGCCCCCCAGCTCACCAACCTTCAACTTCCGCCATCTTGTAAAGTGTCATGGTGTCATACAATTTGTTGTGACTGTATCAACACTCATGACACCGGGAACGGTATCGATACAAAAGTGCCATTCAACACAGTATTACCCATGCCTACAAGTCAAGAATATCGTTGATGATACCTTGATACAGAATCTGGTAGTAGCTGATTTGATACTAAGAATTGACACAAAACTCTCGTAAGGGGAAACACTTTGTTAAAAAGGCCATAGTATAAAAAAATTAAAAATGCCAAGCGTCGCCATTTTTAGTAGTTAACTATCTAATTTTAACTTAAATTCAATGTAGATATAGTCAAGTTCAGGCCAAATACCTTAGAGCATAAAAACTGGTTTAAAAAATCGAAAAGTCAAGCAATCATGGCTTGCATTGAAAACAATGGCAAATTTAAATTCGCAGACGCTAATTTTCAAGTGGGCATGCATCTGTTTTGGCACATAGACGCACAGCTGCTGTGTGGATGGACGCCATATTTGTTGTTTGTTTAGAATGTGCGGTGTTTTGGATTTGTCGTGTTAAATTGTTTTTTTTTATCTGTAAAAAATAAGAAATAATTGACGTAAAATATGACTGTCCAGTTTGTGGAAAAATATCCGGTAGAAGTAAGGGAATGTTATTCCATAGGTAATTTGTTAATAAAATTTTATGGTTTATAGATGCAAGTAAACACTCTTCATGGTGTCCACAATAAATCTGCACAATTAATTTTACAAAAACGCAATCCGCAATTTGATAAATTTTTACCCGATCAACTAATTTTTAGAATAAAAATAATAGAACACCTTAAATTTTTGACAATTGCCCAATAATGTAATGACGTAACGAAGGAACAGAAACATTAAGAAGGGGGTCCTGGCTTCAAACATCGCGTGTAAGAATGCATGGGTTCAGGGATATCAAAATAGATGAGCCACAAACACATTTTTTGTAGTGGTCACAGTATTACAGGGCTCGACTTCGAAGGTTCAGCCTTTATGAAAAGCGTATAAAAAAGGATGAACTTATGGAAAGCAAGAAGTCAGTGAGGCGCCAAAGACGCGCATATTCAGGAGCGTTTGCCGCTGTGCCTCAAAATTAATTAATAGTTTTTTATTACTAGCAATCAAAGTAAGATTTCCACTTTTAAAAGATGAAGAAATAGTCATTATTATTTATTTCGTTATTTTAGCTTTAATCAGGAAACATTAAATCGAGAAAAATTCAATTTTTTAATAATTTTTTTCTTATACAATAACTTTGCTCTTTTATTAAAGTCGCGCTTAAATGGCGCTCAAGTGTTCGATCTCCTGGCGGCGGGCGGCTCACGAAGTCAAGTTGCCAAAAGTCACAATACACTATCCACTAAACAGAATAGGGGACAATATTTTTGGGGGTAGGGATGTACGATAGCCCTAAACCTCTTGCCCCTCTACTGGTTTCAGACTGCAGAAAAAAACTGTTTGTCACGTTTTACTACACCTTTTAAAATTTTATTTTTGCCCCTTAAATGGAGGGGCCATTCCTCTTGAAAAAAAAAATAAGTTGAAATGCAGTGTTATGGTAATTGCAATTATTTAAGTTTTTAAAATAGTTGAAAAATTATTTTACAATTATAATGAAATTACAAAAATGCAATTGAATTACTAAAGTGATTGTTATTATATGTAAAAAGCTATTTTGCTTTTATTATTTAAAGCAATCCACGTTTCGTACTGAATTTAAGGGGTAAGTTTGGCATGAATTACGAAGAAGAGGGCTCCTAAATTAAGCATTTATTTTATAAATTATGAAAAAGTTTTTTTTATTTTGCAAGTAGGAAATTTATAATGAAGTTATTTTGTTGTTGTAATTAATTACACAGTTTTATAAGTATATATTTGTAATGTAATAGTTACTTTTCAAAGTATTGGTTTCTAACTCTGGTTGAGAATAAATCGGTACACATAAAGACCAAGAAATTTGTTATCCATAAAGCTGACCGACCGACAGATAGAGCCTCAAGATCTTGAGGAAATATCACCAAACAAACTGATCTGCTTCATAAAGGAGATAGGTATTGGTGATATTAAGTTTGGGATGAGCCACAATAGACCACTTGAGTCGCAGTGGAGGGGCGACAGTCGCACCACTCATAATCAAACCTAACCTAACCTACTCGAAATGACGCCACATAGGAGTATCACAAAACGGGACAAAATTATTTGTTGTGTTTTTTGCAATTTATTTGAATAAAAAGACCAAGTTTGATGATAATATCTATACCGGGTATCCCACATGTCATGGATCAGACGAAGTGAGTTGATGGGGTTGAGGTGATAAGAATAACGATATTGTAATCTGGTTTTAAATAGCTTACAAGTTATTTACTGTTAGTTATGACAGGCGCAGATCTACGGGGAGGGAGAAAGGGGAGTTTCTACTCGTAATTTCAAAATTATAAAATTATATTCACTTTTGACACACAGAATACTTCTTCTGGTTCCTATGCACAATATTTTTGAAGGCTAACCATTGATGTCCCTCCCTAATGAAATTCCTAGATCCGCTCCTGTTCATGTCCTGTAATTTTTTGATATAATATTATTTTTTAAAATTATTTATTATTGTTCACCGTTTTGTGCAATTTTATTTTATATGCGTACATAAAATTTTTTGCTAAACCAAAAAATGGTTAGAAAATTATTCATTGCATTTAATTAATGACAAATAATTTTAAGAATTGATTTTTATTGGAAGCTTACAACATTTATAAATGTACACTAAAACAAATATTAAATAAATATTTTTTTAAACTTTTAGTATATCAACTTTATGTAATATCTCAAAAACTAACAGTGACAGATAAAAAATTATTGTACCAGTTGGATTCTTTGTTAAGAAAACTGTAAAAAGTCACTTTACATTAATATGATATTTTATAAATAAAAAAGTTATAGGCCCCTTCGAATTTGGGAGCATGTATGTACATATTTTTTAAGTTTTATTGCTTTTAGTTGCTTTTTTATTTGATTTTATACATTTTTTTTACCAAGTACAAGAAATTTGAATCCTAAAAAAAAGATTTTTTATATGTAAAAAAATCATGTCACATCTTTTTTTTACACGCATATCGCTCCTTTGAATGCATATAAGCCAAAATGGCGGACGTAGGCAGACAAATTTTTCATAATCCATAAGTGACCTAAGCCTAAGCTTCATGTCTATTAATAAAACATATATATAGGCAAGACCCGGCAGGCAACTAAAAGGCAAAAATTTATATAAATACCCAAATATGGCATTTTAAAATATTTCGTAAACGTACAATGTAAACAACAAAGGAATAAAATTACGTTTTAAAATATGGTACATACCTTCTGTTTCCATTTTCAGTAATTGGTTTTTCTAATATGAGCCACACGAAAACCTAATAACAACACCAACTAACAAGTCAGAACAAAGGCTTGTGATTCCAAAATTCATTAAGTTTTGACTGACCTCACGACACGATGCAAGTAGAGGGGGAAGTTTTATGGGAGCGGCTAGATAGATGGGTTATTACACTAAAACAAAAATTGGTTAGAAGGCGGTTTTGAGTGTCTTGGTAATTTTTACTTTTAACCAGTTTTATTAGATAGATACTCCTCCGTGTGACGTCACGATTACTCGAAGTGACCGTAATTCTAAAAATTTTGGAACTCGTTGTAGAATTCGTCTACTAGGCTGGTGTACTTTGGAAAATCAGAAAATAAGTAACCACGTTACCTGGTTACATGTAGTTACTCCAAGGAAAAAGGCTTAATATTAAATATTAAAAGTAAAAAATTCTACTTTAAACCAAAAAAAAGTAGCTCACCTCTCACCCTAGAAAGTGCACATTGAAGTCTAAGTTATACTTTTGTCTGGTGCATCCTTTTGTATAGTAGCAAGATTCAGAAAGGAAGAATAAGTTTATCTCTGTAAGACTGCATCTTATTATATGCGTTTTTAAATTAGTTTTGCCAGTAAAAAATTAAATAAACTGAGCAACATATGAAACGCATTGGTTCTTGATCAGCAGGCATTTCTATGATAGACAACATTAAGTAAGATTTATAGCCCTTGAGTAAATTTTTTCAAAGGAGCCTAATTAAAACTTAACCATGTGTCATAAATCTATTTAGAAATAAAAAATTCCACATTAAAATACAAGAGAAACACAAACTATCTTGTCTTTTAGCCTTGATTGAACGTATATGGCGTATTAGTTTATTATACAGGGTGTCCCATAACTTAGGGGCCATAGGCTAACAGGTTATAAAGGAGGTCACGTCTGATAAAAAAGTTCCTATGGGCCATAAACTGAAATAAAAATTATTTTGAAAAAAAGTAGTCGGTCAATTTTTTTTTTAAACTTTTTTTTTGGGACAAACTTTTATAAATGCCATTTTAAACGCAATGTTTTTTTTAAATATTTTTTGTTATTAAAAACAAGTCTCTAGCGAGACATAATAATAAAATATTATTGATATTTTTTAAAAGAATAAGTAAGCAAAGAAAATTGTTATTATTTTTTAATTATTATTTTATATATATTTTGGAAGTTATTTTGACAGCTTGTATCTCCTCAACTTGTAATTTTATCAAAAAAAGGAATACCAAATTTTTGAATCCAAATTAGCTGAGTATTCAGCTGGCTGTGACAGATTTTCTTTTTTTTTTGTAAAACCCTTTTTCCCACCACTCCTCTAACTTTAAAAATCCTATATTTTAAAAACGGATGTGTGTTGACCCCCATGTTATATAAACTTTTTTCTCGGAAATGACCTCCTCTATCACCTGCTGCACTATGGCGCCTAAGTTATGGGACACCCTGTATATAGGCATCTTATCATTCCGAATAGCGCCGCGTAAAGCACACCGCAATATTTAAATGAAAATTGGTGATATTGGGATGAAATTTAGGCATTTTATTGGTGATGCGGTAAGCAACATTTTTTACCTTGGGCGCGACTTTTTATATATAACAGGTGAGCCGATATGACCTGTCATAGATTGGAATCTAAAATCCAGTGGCGTATATAAGGGGGGGGCACGGGCCCCCCACGAAGCTAAAATTTTTTTAGACATTTTCCACATATCGTCCGTGATCTTACAAACTGACGTATCTTAAAAAAATGCAGTTTTAAGATTACTATAATACTACCTTATTTGTGTCGTTCTTTCATCTCACAAAGTGTCGTAACTCATAAAAATCCTTTAAATAGCACCAAAATTATTAGATCCAAGAACATTTTTAGTGATATAAATCCTATATAAACTTTCCCTAAAACTTGAAATTGCTCTCTGTAAAATTACAATAAATTAGTTACGTCAGTTTGTAAGATCAACGACGATATTTGATGAATACAAACATAAAATAGCATAAACTACAGCCTTATGGGGTCTCGCCACCCCCCCGCCCTCCCCGAAACTGTCTCGGCCCCCCCGAAACATTTTTCTATATACGTCACTGCTAAAATCCAAAAGCAGAATAACTATGATCAATTTAAATGAACGAGACAGCGATTTCTCCTAAGTCGACCATGAAAAATGTCAATCATTTTGACATCTGTTAAAACCCTGTCAAATTACGGCACTCTTTTAGTTTTTGATATTTTACGATATGTTAAACCTTTTTAACTTGTATAAACTTGCTGATCTGAGTTTAAAAAAATCAAAAAAATAAATGGATCCATGATGGATCTGATACCTTCCCAGCCCATTTGTACATTCCAAGTAAACTCCATGTTATATCAACCTTGAAAACAGTTTTTTGTAAATATCTGCGAAACGAAAGCCCCTACGAATTTTTTGGTTATAACAGAAATTTTTGACAAAAAAGTTTCACGGGCAAGACCTCAGAGGTAAAGGTAGCTCGGGGACGCGGGGAAATTTTTGAAAAAAATGTGGGCTACTATATACTGAAAAGTAAAAGTTTATTTTTAACTGTCAAAAAACTGTCATTAGCATTGATGAATTTTAACCAAAATCTAATCAGCTCGTTGCAGTGTCGAGTTGTATTTTACCTGAAAATTTCATCAAAAACGGTTCATCGGTTTAGGAGCTATCGTGTTACGGACAGATATACAAACACACACACAGACACATACAGTCAGACATCACGACAATATTGCTAGGATACGTCAAAATACACCCAAATAGCATTTTCGGCGTCATCTCAAAAAAATTTTTTTCGTCGAAACTAATACCTTCTCTGCTCTAGCCATTGCTGCGCGGGCTAGGTAAGTAAAAATACAGTTGTCAGGACCTTTAATTTGTTTTTGTAATTAAAAAGGACTACAATAATGTTCTTTTTTATTTTAAAATAGTTTTTTGATGATAAAACAATAGTAACAATTTATAGTTGACACGTTTTGACTATCTATACCCTGCCAAACAACCGCAGTCATATCTTATAGTTTTTGATATTTAATGATTGTTAGTCCACGGATAGAAAAAACGCTAAATGCAGTGGACTGTAAATATTTTAATTAATGATAGCGCGAACAAACATAAATATTGATATGAAATTACGAAATAACCTAAACGTCCATAGGAAAAAATATTGGTGGCACACAACGGTAATCAGACAAATGCACTCACCTCTTTTGCAGCCAAATTCTCCACTTCCAAGGGGCCCCTGATGGATCAAATGATGTCACCACGTAGCTGAAGGGTTGAAGTTTCTAGTTCTATGCTTCAGTACACAAAAATCGAGCACTTTCAGGTGTAGATATTTGAAAATAGTTGGAGAACGAAATTAACACGCCTTTTTCTCTAGGCGATTGACAAGGATCTCCCTGGTTGTTGATGCGCATGTCCAAATACGCGAAATGCGCTTTGCCCTTCATACAATTGTGTGGTTTTAGAAATATATAAACAACAGCGAAATTTAGCGGGAGCTAACATAACTGCCCTCCAAAACACACAATTTTAGAATCTCAACCGGACAGATATAGATATAAGAAAAAGAATCGACCGATAAATATAAATGAATGAAAATAGATAAGTATCGTAAGTTTATTTAGAGATAACGAAATCCCGAAAAAAGGCAAAACAAACAAACAAAAAATTCAAAAAAAAATAAAAAATAAAAAAAACCTATTGTAATACCCGGTAAAAGGTAGAAAATTAAAATTACTTTTAATTTGGCAAGAGGCACAGTTTTACAACTGGCCGCTTATAAACACCGGTAACCGTTTGTACCGTCGCAACACGCACCTGACCGTCCCCGCCGGGATGCAGTTCGATGACCCGACCGACCGGCCATTTCAAAGGCGATTGAATGTGATCACTTGTTATGATAACCAAATCATTTAATTTGATATTTGGGGACAAATCAGTCCACTTGTGTCGCTGTTGTAGCGTATGCAAATACTCTATAGAATACCGTTTCCAAAAATCATTATGTAGTTTTTGGATTAGTTGCCATCTCGAGAGCCGATTTAGGGGAACCTCGGACAAATCTGACTCCGGAATTTCTGAATTAAGGGGTTCAAGTGTCAAAAAATGCCCAGGGGTAAGAGGTTGAAGATCGTGTGGGTCTGAAGAGGCAGGAGATAAAGGGCGACTATTCAGTACGGCTTCTATGCGACAGGTAAGGGTGGACATCTCCATGATAGACAACTTCTGGTCGCCGACGACTCGTACAAAGTGAGTTTTAAAACTTTTGACGCCAGCTTCTGCCAGGCCATTGAAATGTGGACTGAGAGGAGGTCCCAGATGCCAACGAATAGAAAGTCTGGTGGCAGCACTTCTTGCGTAATCCAGTAATTGGTTACGAAACCCTATAAAATTACTGCCTTGATCTGACCAGCATTGCGTCACGCTTCGGCGTCTGGAAATGAATCGATGGAATGCACCTACGAACCCTTCGGTGGACAGTTCCATGGTTAATTCCAAATGCACGCAATGTGTGGCCGTACAGACAAACACACAGACATACGATTTGAAAGCTTTACAACCACGGTAACGATGAGGAATCACAAAGAAAGGTCCACAAAAGTCGATAGCTACACTCGAAAAAGGTTTTAGTTGATTGATTCGATGAGCGGGAAGTGAACTCATTATGGGCGTTCTATAGGGTTTAGGGTTGATTCTAAAACATTGCAAGCACTTGGATATGGTTCTTTGAATTGCCCGTCTGGCAGATAATATCCAAAATTGCTGTAAAAGCAGATTATGTAATGTTTTAAACCCAGGATGAAGATATTGTCGATGAGCGGACTCGATAAGAAGAGTAGTTAAACGATGGTCACTCGAAAGTAAGACGGGGTGTTTTGCAGAATAAGACAAAAGGTCAGATTTTTGTAATCTGCCACCGACTCTAATGATATTATTTTCATCAAGAAAAGGTGAAAGTTTTCGCAAAGGTTTCGGTATTGGTTTATCCTTAGATAACGCGGAAAAAAGCTCAGAAAAACAAGAACCTTGCACGCGTTTGATAAGAAGGTGTAACGCACTTTGCATCTCACCGGTGGTAGAAAAAACAATATTCTCAAAAATAACTTTTTGGTCCGGCGGCTTAGTGGGTTTTTGATAGGAATGCTTTTGAAAAAGGTTAACTATTCGAAGGACATAACAAATGATACGTTGAATTTTTGATATAGAGGAATATTTGATAAGAAGCTGATCTAAGAAGTTGACATCAATTATCGCATTGCAACAGACTTTTGGCTTTTCCTCCAGATTAATATCTCCGAAATCAATCGGCATTTTTGGTTTATGAAAATCGGGCCATTCGTTTTCGGGAGACCACAAAAACGACGGTGCGTTCCACCACATGTCATGTGACATGAGCTGTGAAGGGGTGGCCCCTCGTGACGCAATATCGGCTGCATTCAAAGCAGAAGGAATGTAGCGCCACGAGTTTGAGGGAATGATTTCTTGGATTCTACTGACTCGATTTCCAACAAAGGTTTGCCAGCGATTAGGAAGGGATGAAAGCCAGTGCAATACGACTTGCGAATCGCAGAAAGTAACGATATTTGTAAAAGTTATTTTTCCTTCATAGCTAGATAAAACGAAGTCAATTAATTCGCTTAAAAGAAATACGCCTAGGAGTTCTAGCCTAGCCAAAGTTTGTGACTTTATAGGCGCGACCCTAGATTTTGCAGATATGAGAGAAACAGATATATTGTTTTCCTCTTCTACACGAAAATATACGACGCCTGCGTAGCCTCGAATTGAAGCGTCACAGAAGCCGATGATTTGACAGGTATTGGTTTTTGACAGTTTGATTTGTCGGGGTAATTGAAAATTGGAAAGAAGCGGGAATTCAGAACGAAGTTTGTTCCAAGAGTCGATGATAGAAGAATCTGGTTCTTCGTCCCAGCCTATTTTCGATATCCACAACTGTTGCAAAATAAATTTTGCTTGTAGCAACAAGGGACAAAGAAAACCTAAGGGATCGAAGATTGTGCCTATGATAGATAAAATAGAACGTTTGGTTGGAGGTTTGTCCTTCATTCGGCATTGATAAGAAAAAATGTCGTTTTTTGGATGCCATTGAAGTCCTAAAACTTTGATAAAGTGGGGTTCCTCCTTGTCGAAGGAGGGAGGCATTTGACGATCGGACTCTGGCAATGTTGCCAATAACTCAGGACAATTGCTTGCCCATTTTTTAAGTTCAAATCCTCCCGACTTCAACAAATCATTGAGTTCTGTTTGAAGGGAGAGAGCTTCAGAAAGCGAAGATTTAGTTCCCAAGATATCGTCGATATAGATTGACGTTTTTAGAACAGTACTAGCCATAGGAAAACGTTCCTTTTCTCTCTCTGCCAACTCATTTAAGGTACGCATGGCTAGAAAAGGTGAGCATGTCATGCCAAAAGTGACAGTAGAAAGTTCCCACACTGAAAGTGGGTCCTGTGGAGAAAACCTCCACAATATCCTTTGATAAGGACGGTGATAAGGATTGAGAAGGACTTGATGGAACATCTGTTTGATGTCAGCAATGTAGGCAATAGGATTAAGACGAAACGTAAGGAGTAAAGAAGCAATATCCTTTTGAAGTTTCGGTCCAGATAACAATGTGTCATTGAGACTAATATTTTTTGGGGTGACTGCCGAACAATCCCAGACTACCCTTAATTTTGTACTTAAGCTTTCCGGCTTTAGTACGCAATGATGTGCTAAAAAACACGATACGTCGACCTTTGGTTGACTAGATAAAACTAAACGCATATGATTAGAATCGATATAGTCTTGCATGAAACTTGAATATGCAGTGTACAGATCAGGATTTTTGATTAATCTATTTTCTAGAAGTAAAAATCTACGATAAGCTTGCGGATAAGTATTTCCTAGGTCAGGGTTTATTTTGTCTTTAAACGGAAGATCTACCATGAATCTACCGCTCGGTTGCCGTACTACACTAGCAGTAAAAATTGATTCTGCCTGTTTTTCTTCCTTTGATAAGATTTGTTTTTTAGGCAAATGTTCGATTTCCCAAAACCTAGGGAGAATGACCTCTAAAGGAGGTGAATGACTCGTTAAAAAACAACTGGTTCGTTCCGTAAGACTACCTACTTCGTCAACCTTTCCCATGACGACCCAGCCAAAGATAGTTTCAAGGGCTGAAGGCTGCCCTACCTGTCCAAGAACCCTGCCCTCCTTGAATATCTGTGCGAATAGCTCGCAACCAATAACCAGGTCCACAGGTCTAGATTTGAAATAAGATGGGTCGGCAAGTTTAAGGTTTTGCAAGTGTTTCCACTGATTATCGTTCAAAGAGAATGTAGGCATATTGGAACATAGTTGTGGAACAATAATTGCTTCGAAATTAAGTAAAGGAGTGACTTGTCCTTGTGGCTTAATGTGACATTGAACGAGCCCTTTGGAAGTAAAAGAAGACATCTGATTTAATCCGAATATTTCAGTGGTGTAACTTCGCCTAGGAAGATTAAGACGCTGAATACACTTTTCACTGATGAATCCTGTCTGTGATCCAGAATCAAGCAGTGCCCTTACAGGTTGAAAATTTCCGCAACCGTCCATAACATCTATTATGGCGGTGCATAAAAGAAAGGTACCTGAAGGTCCTGATGCATTTAATGACACATGAAGATTATTGACAGGTGGTGTGTGAATGACAGGACTAGTATCTTGGCTTCCAGACTCTTGATTAGTTTCTAAGATATGAGTTAAAGTGTGGTGCCTTTTACTATTACAAGTCCTGCATGAATATTTTGATTTGCACGTATCTACATTATGCAAGGGATGAAAACACGCTAGACATAATTTTTTCTGTTTGACGAAAGATAGGCGATCGATAGGTGAGAGATCAAGAAATGTTTGACATTTCGAAAGCACGTGACCTTGATTACACCGGAAACATTTTATTCCCGTACTCGAATTAGTTGAGGTGCCAGCCAGTCCTATAAAAGGCGAATTGGATGATTTATAGGTAGGCTTTTGCCCAAACTGATTTCGCATAGAATTTGAATTTTGATAGGTAGGCTTTTGCCCAGACTGACTTTGCATAGAATTTGATTTTTGATATATAGGCACCTTTTTGGGTGCTGTTGATTGAGGAAGTGATTCCAAAACTTTACATCTTTTTTCTAGAAATTGAAAAAGTGACTGAAAAGTGGGAATTTCGGTATTAGTATTGGCGTGACTCATTTCGAAATTTGAACGCGTTGGAATATCCAATTTTTCTAATAAAATGAAAAAAATAATAAAGTCCCAACTGTCAACGTCAAAGCTAAGTGATTTTAAAATTTCTAGGGATTCAGAAAAGGTGTCAATTAAATTACGTAATTCTTTAGCTGACTCGTTTTTTAAGGTGGAGTTCATAATTGAGCTTAAAGCATCATTTGCGAGGTCTCGCTTGTTTTGATATCTATTGACTAATTTGTCATAAGCAATTTTATAATTTTGATCAGATAAGCTAATCCCTGATATCAATTTTAAAGGCTCATCCTCGAGATATGAAAATAAATATTGAAGTTTTCGAACGTTACTTAGACTTTGATTTTGATCTATAATGTTATTAAAAAGATCGAAAAAGCTTGGCCATAATTTTTTATCACCTCGGAATATGGGAATACCTAACTCTTTGAGTTTTGGAGTTTCAGATTCGTTTTGTCGAACATATGATCCCGAAAAAGATGGGGCCTCAACCGGAAATATTTTAGAGTAAACCCCCTTACACGCATAAAAATATTTACGAGCTTCTGAAAGGATCGCATCCTGCGTTTTAAACTCCTCGTCGTCCGTGTCGTCTATCAACATAATGACGTCATTATGCGCCAGCATGCATTTATCGAAGGTTTCATCCAAATCGGAATACCTCACTTGAAACTCGTTTCTCGCTCTTTCATCCTTTTCCGCAGTCTTTGACAACACATAACACTCGGTGATCGCAGATAAAAAACCCTTGCGTTTTTGTACGGCTTTTTTGACAGACATGATTTTACCTTTGAAATGACGAAATTGTCGGTAAATATACAATTAACGCTAAATTAATGCTTCTGAAATAGAAAAATGACGAATTGTCGAAAATATGCACTAATTTATCGCAATTGATGAAAATTGTTTTAAATATCGAAATGATATGGTACACCACTGAACTTTTGTTTTGTTTGTTTTGATTCCTACTCGCTTTTGTTTATACCACGCGGAGTAGACCCGTTACTATAGCAGCGGACCAAAAACAGGTACTGCGCCGACTTTCTCTCTCGGCGTTTCAAATACGATGATGCGAAAAATTCAAGGCCGCGTTCTTATTGCAAATAATTATTAATACCGTCGTATGGATTTATTATTTAAAAATAATTCGGCTCGAAAGGAACACTTTATGTTAGTCCACGGATAGAAAAAACGCTAAATGCAGTGGACTGTAAATATTTTAATTAATGATAGCGCGAACAAACATAAATATTGATATGAAATTACGAAATAACCTAAACGTCCATAGGAAAAAATATTGGTGGCACACAACGGTAATCAGACAAATGCACTCACCTCTTTTGCAGCCAAATTCTCCACTTCCAAGGGGCCCCTGATGGATCTAATGATGTCACCACGTAGCTGAAGGGTTGAAGTTTCTAGTTCTATGCTTCAGTACACAAAAATCGAGCACTTTCAGGTGTAGATATTTGAAAATAGTTGGAGAACGAAATTAACACGCCTTTTTCTCTAGGCGATTGACAAGGATCTCCCCGGTTGTTGGTGCGCATGTCCAAATACGCGGAATGCGCTTTGTCCTTCATACAGTTGTGTGTTTTTAAAAATATATATAAACAACCGCGAAATTTAGCGGGAGCTAACAATGATATGACATTAATTTGAACTTGTATACATTTTCTAAGTTTATTAAAAAATATAAATATAAAAAATGACAATTGTCAGAACTTATCATTTGTTTTAATACCAAAAACTGAATTTTTTTTTTAGTTTTTTAAACTACAAAAGCATATCATAAAATATCAAAAACTAAAAAAGACGAGTGCCGTAGTTTGACAGTTTTCAAAATGGTTGACATTTTTCGATTTACCATTGTCGACTTAGTAGAAACCGCTGTCTCGTTCATTTAAATTCACTATAGTTATTCTGCTTTCGATATTTAGATTCCAATCTTTGACAGCTCATACCGTCTCACCTGTTATATACAGTGTGGACCTAAATTGATCCCCCCTTCTAACTTTTATACAGAAAGATATATTGATTTCTGGTAAATCTTTTGTGAGGATATTTAAGCTAAGTCACAATAATAATGTCAAAATAACCTAATGTAAAAAAATTGACACCAATAAAATTTTTCAATTGGAAGGGGGAGCATGTTGTACCTGTTTCAAAAGGTATTTTTATTGTCTATACAGGACAATTTAATATTTTAAAATCGGTTAATTTTTACCTTTAACCAAAAATGTCTCAAAAATTAAAAAAAAAATATATATTTTTAAATTATGATCCTAAAGTTAACAACTGAAACAAAATGTAAAACTGATCGAAGCAATACCAAATACTAAATACCGAATGAATGAACTCTTTTTTCCCAATTCGGAAACCTAAAAAAAGTATCATAATTAATTGAGAAACTTAAACGTGAATTTTAGTACCTGTGATTATAAAAATCACACAAGTTTTCGTAGGTAATCGGGCAAAAAGAAGTTTTTGTTTCTCTGATATTTTTCCGTGGGTAGCTCGAAAGCTTATCCTCACGGGTAAAAAGGTTTTGCTCGATCAGCCATGAAAACTTGTTTGATTTTTAAATTCACGGGTACTAAAGTTTACGTTTGTTAGTATTTATTTGGCTTAAAATTCCGTTGATTGACTCACGTTTTGAAGGTGGGCAAAAACGCTAATCAGGGTTGATCTGACCTGAAAGACAAAAGTGCTGTCGACGACGGTCACGGATGAATTCTTTTCTTTTGAATTGATCTTTTCATCAATCAATATAGCAGTTTATTCCTCGCCTGCTCTTGTTCTAGTTTCTCTCGTAGTTTGGTAGATGGCGCTTCTTGCGGAAGTTTTCTCACTATTAACGTAGGATGAGAGACAAAACGGTTTAATTAGCTTCGCAAGGTTGTCACATTGACCAAGCGGTGTTCTTAGGATACCCATAAGGATGAAACAGTTAACTGTCAACACTTATTAGGGGTCCATTGGATCTTGGACCCCCGTGAGGATAAGCTTTCTAGCTAACTACGGAAAAATATGAGAGAAATAAAAACTTTCTTTTACCCGATTAGCAACAAAAACTTCTTTGATTTTTAAAACTATTAACAGATGGATTAAAATATTTGCAAAGCTTACGTAGCTTAGATATGAAAACAAATACAATTACAGGATTTGATTAACAGCTAACTATTAAAAAGGCTGTTATTTTTTGAATAAATTCACATCTTTCGACATCCAAAAATAGGCTTGTTTATACACGGTTGAAAAGCCCTTTTTATTCTCTATATTTACTGACGCACAAATCCTATATTGCGGCCATAAGAAATAACAAAGTCGCCTATAGTTTTAAAAAACCAGAAGGCCTAGAAAAAAATGGTTAATGTCATTTGATGGACTGTAAACGCTTATACAAAACCACTAAATTTTATTAAACTTGTGTACAAGATGACCATGATATTTCAATTTTTCGAAAAACAGAATTTTTAGTTTTTGCACAATATTTTAGAAACCGCTGTAGATATTTTTAATTTCAATACCACATCTGGTTGGGCTCGGAATAACGCAAATTATTTCTCATTTACTTAACCAAAATTGTATCTCTTACTGTTTCCGAAATTCCCATGTAGTTACTTTTATTTGGGACGCCGTGTATAATATACAGGGTGTCTCATTTAAAATGTTCCACCCGGGATTTCTCGAGAACTGCTAAAAATTTTAAAAAATGCCAAGACAGAGTTTGTGAGGAGGACACTTTTTCACGATTTTGTGACATTTTTATCTATCAACACCTACACGGTAAAAATTTTTGTCTACAATGAAAACACGTACTTTTCTTGACTACATTGTTTTGCCTTAAAACAATTTGTTTGTGAATTTAAATATTTCTTTTTAGTTTAACGCAGCGTTTAATCTTGAAATTAGACGTTATTTTTCTTCTTTAATTGTTTTGTTTCAGTATACTTGTAACAAAGCAAATTTTCTTCTATAAGTAATATTTTGCTACCAAAGAAAACGGTGCCCTAGATCAATTCAATTCCAATTTATAATAAAACAATTTCTGTTTCACATAAGGATAAAAGGCAAGACATTTTCTATGCTATATCAAGAAAATATTCTCTTGGTGAATAGGAAAGCACAAATTATTTTACTTCCAAGCAATTTGCTTTGATCTAAGACAATTTTTTTACCGTGTAGCGTAGCTCGTTTCACCCCTTGATTTTAAATAGAAAAAGTGGGTCGAGTGATACTTCGCTGAAGAGGTCTTTCAATTCTTTATTCAGAACTGATTTTTTTCCATATCGAATAACTAGTTTTCAAGTTATTTGATTTAGAATTTATTAAATGAGCAATCTAAACTAACCGCATAATTTCACTTAGACCTGCTCAACTGCATTATTATCGTTAAGAAGACTACGTAATTCATAAAATCAATCCCTCTTCCCCCTCTTGCCATCAAATTTGACCACAACCTTGGTGAAAATCTCAATTTTTACTGTTTTACTGGAATCATTCCAAGGTTAATTAGCTCACACATATACTATACTATAGTAGTGTGAGCTATGGTGATCCTAATTTTTTCGAGAAAAAAAAAGTTGCTCCGATTTCAAAAATTTTTATATATCTTTGCGTTTCAGAAGATTTTGAAACTTTTTTGTTGCGCCGTCTGTCTGTCTGTCTGTCTGTCTGTATGTCTGTCTGTCTGTCTGTCTGTCTGTCTGTCTGTATGTCTGTAACGACCAACGCGCATAACTCAAAAACCGCTTGGCGGATTTTAATGAAATTTGGAACCTAGGCTGGGTTTTGGGCCGAGATGGTCCCATTTAAAAATGAACCAAATCCACCGAACACAAACCAAATAAAAGGGTGGGGGTAGATTTCAAAAATTAGAGTTTAAGTGAAAATATGGCGTGTGTGATATCAAACGAAAGGTAATTGAGCCTGGAGTTAAACAAAATACATTTTAATTTATTTAAAAAAAAGGGTGGGGGTATATTTCAAAAATTAGAGTTTAAGTGAAAATATGGCGTGTGTGATATCAAACGAAAGGTAATTGAGTCCGGAGTTTAACAAAATACATTTTAGTTTTTGTTTTTTTAAGGGTGGGGGTAGATTTCAAAAATTTGAGTTTAAGTCAAAACATGGCTTGTGTGGTATCAAACAAAAGGTAATTTAGTCTGGAGTTGAATAAAATATATTTTAGTTTTTAGTTATATTAGCTCACACGTACACTATAACTATAGTACCTAGTGTGAGCTTAGGGGCCCATATATTGGCAGAGTATTTTTTTTTAGTATACCGCAAAAAAGTAAATTATGAATTTTTCGGTGTATTATTTTAATTATTTTTTTAGATGTTTAGGATTAGTCTTAAATTATTTTCTCTTTGAACGAAGTTTTATTTCAATTGTACGAAGATGGTCTAATCTCTTCACGAATAAATTGGGATTTTCACCAAGGTTATGGTCAAATTTGTAGACAAGAGGGGATGATTTAATAAATTACGTAGTTTTTATAATGATAATAATTTAGTAGTTCAGGTCTAAGTGAAATTATGCGGCTAGTTCATCAAATAAATCGGAAACTATTTGCTCGATATAAAAAATAAAATCAGTTTTGAATAAAGAATTAAAAGAACTTTCCAACAACGTATTACTCGACCCACTTTCCCTATTCAAAATCAAGGGGTGAGACGCGCCTTCGCTAGGGGTTGATAGAGATGCCGCAAAATCGCGAAAGAGTGTCCCCTCGCAAACAAAATCGGCGTGTAATTTTGAAAAATTTTCAGCAGTTCTCGAGAAATCCCGAGTGGTGGAATGTTTTAAATGGGACACCCTGTATTATTATTATTAGTTCCCACTACTACTAAAGTATAGTAGTGTGAGCTATGGTTATCCTAATTTTTTCGACAAAAAAAAGTTGCACCGATTTCAAGAAATTTTATATATCTTTGCGTCTCAGATTATTTTGAAACTTTTTTGCCGCTCTGTCTGTCTGTCTGTATGTCTGTCTGTAATGACCAACGCGCATAACTCAAAAACCGCTTGCTCGATTTTAATGAACGTTGGTACCTAGGCCACGTCCTGGGTCGAGATGGTCCCATTTAAAAATGAACAAAATCCATAGAACACAAGCCAAATATAAGGGTGAGGGTAGATTTCAAAAATTAGAGTTCAAGTCAAAACATGGTGTGTGGTATCAAACAAAAAGTAATTGAGTCTGGAGTTGAATAAAATATATTTCAGTTATTGGTTATTTTACACGTACACTATAACCACAGTACCTAGTGTGAGCTTAGGTGCCCATATATTGGCAGAGTATTATAATAAATAACCTATGGGTAAATACTTTTTTAAATAAATAAAAATCGCAATGCGAAACCGGGGTTGAGCGAAATAATCGTGCTTGACGTGTAAATATCTAACAGATAGGAAGGATTAATTCAATTTTATTTACAATCGCCCACCGTGTTTGTTTTAAATGCATTACTTACCTACGTGCGTAGGTTTGTTATAAGCCCTGTGGCATGGTCTTAGAACACGGCGCCGTACAGTGGAACGACCTTATGGGAACAGAGGGACATGAGGTTTTTTTACTTGAAACTTTTAATCTGGAAAAAGCTAGAAATGAGTTTTAAACACAGTTATATTGCACAAAGAGCAACGTCTTAAAAAAAATAAAAAATAGTTACTTTACATGATTTAAACCATATACAGGGCGACTCAAAAATATAGTGCGTTTTACAAAAACCTATTTTTTTATATGTATATAACTTTGCTTAAGTGTCATCTACATTTTTCGTCTTGAATTTTTTGGAAAGAAGAAGTTTTCAATTTTATTATAAAACAGTAACAAGTTTTTGTTTTTGACAATTGCTCTTTACTCAAATATTTTTGTAGAATTTCCATAATTTTAGTCATTTTTGAAAAAGCCACTAGGTATTTCAACATAAAAATTGTCACTTCCGACAGTTCATAAACAATTAAGATGGCTGAAAATGTATACATTTTGGATTTATTTTATAAGAAAAATATATTACAATTTTTTTTCCAGTTTTCTAAATAAAAATTGCCGTTGTTATGATAACAATAAAATAAGGTATTCAATATGTTCTTACCACAAAAATCTTAAAATGAGTCCACACAATAAGAATTTTAAATATTTTAGAAATTAAAAAGCACTAGTAAAACTTTGACAAATGTGCTTTTTATAATGAACTGCCAAAAAATGACGCTTTGCCCATACGCTCAACTTTTGTTAATTCCATAGCCATCTTGGTAGCAGATCGTAGCAGATATATGTTATATTTTCGTGATCGTAATACTCCAGCAATTATATTGAGATTACTGGTAAAGCGAATCCTGTCGAATATCAAATTTTGTAATTACAAAAACTTAGATGTTAATATATTTTTACCTAATTTGTTCATTTTATTATTATATTTCTGATAAAAAGGACGACTTATTTGTGTAAAAATTTCAAAAAACCATTAATCAGTATTAGGCAATCATATAGGAAAAATATTTAGTATAGGCAACATTTTTTACTAGATTTTTTTATATTTACTTTTCATTGGTATTTTATTTAAATAGTAGTAAAATTTGTAATTAGATACACTTGTAGCTAAAATTTAATGCATAAAGATATCTATCACCCAAAATTACAATAAAATTATAATAAATGTACTTTTTTTAAAATAATTGTGTGAATTTAATTTTAAAAATATAAGGAACATTTTTTGGTCTATGTCTCTAATATTATACTAAGCCGTTCCTCTGTGCCCCGCATAGTGGTTGAAGCATATGAAAAAAGTAACTTTAAACTAACTAAATTTAAGAAAAGAAATATCTTTTTTATAAAGAAGAGTGCTTTGAGTTTGGAACACATTTATTTTTTTACCTTCCCAGCCCGCGTAGCAATGGCTAGAGAAGGTATTATTTTCAAGGAAAAATACAGTTTACATACAACAAGCAATTTTGCAAAGTAATTCGCAAGTCTCTTTTTTCTGTGTGCAACTTTAGTTTAGAGCTCTCGAATTCATACATTGCGTTCGATCTACCTTTACGCGAGAGACGAGACGAAACCTACCCTTTCTTTTAGTCACGTGACTTTTAATTTAACTCTCTCGCATATGATCACATGCCTGAAGTAAATCGATCACTACGCCAACAGCATTCGCTTTTGGGACAGTTATTTGGTGGTTCCATCTAACCAAAACCGTTTTAAAACAGTCCTCGTACTGCATTACGCGCGCTTTGGGATTTTTCGGACGGTTTTATGACTGTCGAACGGCCTGATGGATCCAAGCTAGAATATTCTAGGGAAATAGATTTAAAACATATTTTTTCAACTTTTTTATATATATCAAATAAAAGGAAAATAAATAAATTCCAGACGGATCTGATACCTGCTAAGTCCATTGGCACACTCCAAGCTATATCAGCATTAAAAACATTTTTTTTGTAAGTCTATCAGAAACGAAACCTTCCAAGGAATTTTTGGTTATAACACGAATTATTAAGAAACACACCAACGTCACGAAAATTGCTAAGATAGGTCCAAATAAACTTATGTAACACATCTTCGGCGTTATCTTGATTTTTTTTTTCATTGAAAAAGTAAAACTGTCCAGGCCCGCCTCCCCACAAAAATAAAAAATAATCCTATTTGAAATAAGAACACCAGCATTTAAAAAAAACTCTGTTTTTTATATTTTTAAATTATATTTCACAGAAAAAATACCCTGGCAATTTAAAAAGTCCCGGACTGTACCTCCAGTGCTTTCAGAATGATTCTTCCGTGTGCAAAATATAATTCCCTATGGCAGTTGTATAAAAAGTATTTTATATGGTGACCAGTTTATTTCTAGGAGACTTTTCTATTGTATTTTTGTTGCAGGGCGCATATTTCACGGAAAGTTGACTGAATGCCTTGTGGTTTGAACTTAAGGATAAGACCTGCATTTTAAAAGGATATTTTGGAGAGCGAATGCGATTTATTTTTCATTTTGCTTGACTGAGGAATTGCATATTCTTATGACAATTCCTGAAACCCATAGTTTATTGAATTTTTTTAAAATTCTTAACATATAAAAAAAAAATTCAATTTAAATTTTAAAAATTTTCATTGTGGTATGTACAAAATGTTCACTACCAAAACATATCGCAATTTTGTTTTGGTCCTCTCATGTTGAATAAGTAATTCAATGTGTTGTTACTTGAAACGAGTGTTTAGATTTGATATTTTTAATCATTTTTTTATATATTTTGTTTAATCGAAGGAAAAGTACTCGTGTTCGACTCATCTTCGCGTGTAATGACCATATAACATATTTATTATACAGGGCTCGCCTTCGAACGTTTAGCCTTTATGAAAAGCGTATAAAAGAGGATGAACTTATGGAAAGCAAGAGGTCAGTGAGGGACCAAAGACGCGCGTATTTTGGAGCGTTTGCCGCTGTGACTCAAAATTCATTAGTAGTTTTTTATTACTAAACAGGAGCAGTCAAAGTAAGATTTCTACTTTTAAAAGACGAAGAAATAACCATTATTATTTATTTCGTTATTTTAGCTTTAATCAGGAAACATTAAATCGACAAAAATTCAATTTTTTAATAATTTTTTCTCACAATAACCTTGTTCTTTTATTAAAGTCGCGCTTAAATGCCGCTCAAGTGTTCGATCTCCTGGCGGCGGCTCACGAAGTCAACTTGCTAAAAGTCACCATACACTATCCAGGAAACAGAATAGGGGACAACGTTTTTGGGGGTAGAGATGATCGACAGCCCTAAACCTCTTGCCCTCTACTGGTTTCAGTCTGCAGAAAAAAATGTTTTTTACTTTTTACTACTCCTTTTAAAATGTTATTTTTGCCCCTTAAATGGAGGGGCCATTCCTCTTGAAAAAATAACAATAAGTTATTAATTAAATTATTTTACAATTATAATGAAATTACAAAAATGTAATTGAATTACTAAAGTGATTTTTATTATTTGTAGAAAGCTATTTTGCTTTTATTATTTAAAGCAATCCACGTTTCGTACTGAATTTAAGGGGTAATTTCGGAATGTATTACGAAGGAAGAGGGCTCCTAAATTAAACATTTTCACATTTTGTAAATTATGAAAGAGTGAAACAAATAAATAAAAATGTAATGTCAACTACTTTTTTTTATTTTGCAAGTAGGAAATTTATAATAAAGTAATTTTTTTGTTGTAATTAATTACACAGTTTTCTAAGTACATTCCTGTAAAGTAATTTGTAATAATCAAACAAGTTTCATGGCTAATCGGGCAAAAGGAGTTTTTTGTTTCCCTTATATTTTTCCGTGGGTAGCTTGAAAGCTTAACCTCACGGGGGTCCAAGATCTAATGGACACCTAATAAGTGTTGACAGTTAACCGTTTCGTCCTTATGGGACTCCTCAGAACACTGCTGGTCAAGTGACAAATCTTGCGAAGGTAATCAGACGGTTTTGTCTCTAATTAAATGTAATTAGTGAGCGAACTATAGCAAGAGGCGCCATCTACCGAGATACGAGAGAAACAAAAAGCCAAAAGCAGGGAAAAACACTGCTATACAATATCGATCAATGAAAAGATCGAATGCAAATAAAAGAAAACAACTATAGTCCGTGACCTACGACAGCTCTTTGTCTTTTCAGGCCGGATCAACGCATTTTTGCCCGTCATCAAGACAGTGAGCGTCTATCAACGGAATTTTTAAGCCAAATAATACTAACAAACGTGAAATTTCACACCCGTGAATTTAAAAATCAAACAAGTTTCATGGCTAATCGGGCAAAAAGGAGTTTTTTGTTTCCCTTATATTTTTCCGTGGGTAGCTTGAAAGCTTAACCTCAAAGATCTAATGGACACCTAATAAGTGTTGATAGTTAACCGTTTCGTCCTTATGGGACTCCTCAGAACACTGCTGGTCAAGTGACAAATCTTGCGAAGTTAATCAGACGATTTTGTCTCTAATTAAATGTAATTAGTGAGCGAACTATAGCAAGAGGCGCCATCTACCGAGATACGAGAGAAACAAAAAACCAAAAGCAGGGAAAAACACACACACACAAATTTCACGTTTGTTAGTATTATTTGGCTTAAAAATTCCGTTGATTGACGCTCACTGTCTTGATGACGGGTAAAAATGCAAAATGCGTTGATCCGGCCTGAAAAGACAAAGAGCTGTCGTAGGTCACGGACTATAGTTGTTTTCTTTTATTTGCATTCGATCTTTTCATTGATCGATATTGTATAGTAGTGTTTTTCCCTGCTTTTGGTTTTTTGTTTCTCTCGTATCTCGGTAGATGCTATAGTTCGCTCACTAATTACATTTAATTAGAGACAAAACCGTCTGATTAACTTCGCAAGATTTGTCACTTGACCAGCAGTGTTCTGAGGAGTCCCATAAGGACGAAACGGTTAACTGTCAACACTTCTTAGGTGTCCATTAGATCTTGGACCCCCGTGAGGTAAAGCTTTCAAGCTACCCACGGAAAAATATAAGGGAAACAAAAAACTCCTTTTTGCCCGATTAGCCATGAAACTTGTTTAATTTTTAAATTCACGGGTATGAAATTTCACGTTTGTTAGTAATTTGTAATGTAATAGTTACTTTTCAAAGTATTGGTTTCTAACTCTGGTTGAGAATAAATCGGTACACATAAAGACGAAGAAATTTGTTATCCAGAAAGTTGAATTTGTCGAATATTTTGTTTGTGCGTGTAGTAACCTCCTTTAACATTTTTGCCATGTTAGAAAGAAAGCTCTACCTGTACACTTAATTATGGATTCGCAGTATTGGTTATTAGTCATACAGTTCAAATGATATCTAAGAGATGGCGCTACAACAATTAAAATCAAGGGGTTTTAAGGATTTTATGCAGCGCCGTCTTTGGCCTACTCAGCCGGTAAGAGTAACGTCATTAGATCGCGAAAAGAAAACCATTTTCTTAAATTGCTAACTTGACAACAGCGCTAAACTATTTATCTCTCTTAGTGCCATTTATTTAAATAGCGATCTTACTTCAGTTCACATATTTTTCAATGGCCAAACGATCGTGGATGAACAGACATAATTTTAAGTTTATTTTTGGTATATACATATATATAAAAAAAAATTAAGTATTTTAAAATATTGTGCTGTGTAAGTCTAAATTGTTGAAAATTCTAGTAGGTTTAGCTTTACTTTTCTCATATATGTACTACTACTACTATGTCGGTTTAGAACGTTTTTCTACGTTGTCCGACGCCTATTCTCCACCTCCTTCGATCCTGACAATCATCCTCAGTCAGATTTTTTTGACTCATTGATCTTTGGATTGACTGTTGCCATTCTAGTTTAGGACGCCCTCTTTTTCTGCGCCCTATTGGTTGCCATTCTAGGACCTGCTTTGGTAATCTTTCGTCGTTCATCCGTTGTACATGGCCGCACCATATTAGTTGCCTTCTAGTGATGTCATCCGTTATGCTTCCCTCGATTCCCATTCTTTCTTTTATGATCTCATTTCTTATGTGATCTATTCTAGATATTCTCATTGATCTTCTTATTGCATCCATTTCGACACTTTCCATTTTTGTTTTGTACTTTTCTGTTACACGACAAGTCTCTATTCCATACAACAGCGTGCTTTTGACCATTGTTTCATATATGTTAAATTTTACATTCTTTTTTATCTCTCTGCTCCATAAAATACTGTTAAGACATCCAATAACTTTTTTTGCTTTTACTATTCTTTTTTCCAATTCTTTACAGTCTGTACCTGTCTTATCAAATGTGACACCCAAGTATACATACTCATTGCATGGAGATATTGTTTGTCCATTTTCTAGTACTAACTCACTGGATTCGTTTCCAATACATAAGTACTGTGTCTTGTCCACGTTCACTGTTAATCCCCACTTTTGGTATTCTTCTGTTAACTTTCTCATCATATACTCCATGTCTTCTTTATAATTAGCCACAATTACCTGGTCGTCAGCAAACTGTAGTGTGTATATGGTAAATCGGTCGTTAAGTTGTATGTCCATAATTTTTCTACTGGAACGGTATCATATGCTTTTTGTAGGTCTACAAAGGTAACATGAGTCTCTATATTTCTGGCGCTTCTTTTCTCAATTACTTGTTTAAGACAAAAAACATTATCACTTGTTCATGAAAATCATTCTCTATTAGATCTCTCAGAATCCTACCGTACAATCTACTTAGAGTACTGGTTACTGAAATTCCTCTGTAATTGTTGCAATCCAGCTTGTTTCCTTTTTTATGTATTGAGGATATGAATGCAAGTTTCCAATCATTAGGTACTGGATGTCCGTTTATGCATTGGTTAATAATATATGTGAGATTTTCGACTAGTTTCTCTAATCCATATTTGAGCATTTCAGCATATATTCCCCCAGGTCCGCTAGCTTTTCCGGATTTAAGCTTTTTAATATTATTCTTTATCATTTCTTTTTCGATGATTACTTCCTCTCCATGTACTTCTATGTCTCTTCTCGGAGAGGCTGCCAGGTATTCGGGTCTCGTCTCCTGCAGCAGTCCCTTGTAGTGTTCTGTCCATTGTTCTGGTTTGATTATCTGGATGTTTACTTTTTCTTTTGTTGGGTTTTTTACTGTAGAAATGAATTTCCATACTTCAGAACTCTGCCTACCTCCTACGTGTGTATTTATGTCGTGGCACTTGCGCTCGAACATTTCATTTTTTTCTGTGCGTATCAAATTTCTTAGCTGTCTTCTGGTTTCCCTGGAGATTTCTAGGTCTCTTTGCTCCTTAGTACTGAGCCATTTCAAGTATGTACGTTTTTTCTCTTTGACCATTTCCTGTATTTTGTCCGTTCACCAGATCTTCCTGTTATTTCTATTATCTTGGTACCCAACAGCTTCGTTGCTTGCTTCCTTCAAGCTTTTTATTATATTTGTATATATCTCTTCAAATGAGTGATTTGTGTTTATTAATTTTTCATCTAATCGGTTCTGATACAATCTTTGAGTACTTTCGATTTCTAGACTTCTAAAGTTGTATTTTTGATTGTCTTCGATGCTTTCTAGGTTTTCATTTTCTCTAATACTTTCGTCCTTATTTGTTTTTCTTAAAGGGAATAATATTTTTGCTTTTACCAGATGGTGGTCAGATCCACAGGTAACACCACGAAGTGCTCGCACATCATACCACTTTAATTGCGAGTGTTGTCTACCTATAGCATAATCAATGATTGATTTAAGATTTCTTGTTGGCTGAATCCAGGTATATCGATGAATATCCTTATGTTTAAAAAAACCATTATTTATTTTTAGGTTGTGGGTTTCACACAATTGCATCAGTCTTAAGCCATTATCATTTGTTACTTCCTCTCCAAATGGTCCTATCACTTTGCTCTGGGTTTGCCTACCAGTTCGGCTATTAAAATCGCCAAGCATAATTATTTATCTGGTATTACCGATTTTTGTGATAGTCTCATCAAGTTTATCAAAGAACACTTGTTTTGTAGCTACTCTTTCGTCATCTGATGGTGCGTAGACTGCTATTATGCTTATATTATGTCCAAGCATCTTCATGTTCACTCGAAGTATGTTTTCACTAATGCAATCGTAGTCTGTAAGTTTATTCTTTAGATTTTTCTTTATTAACAAGGATACCCCTCTGGCTGCTCTTCTTTCTTTTGGGACTCCAGTGAATATATGGACAAAATTACCGACACTATTCGTACCTGTTCCTTTCTTTTTTGTCTCAGTGAGTGCAATAATATCGATTTTGCAATTCTGCACTTCGGTTGCAATAATGTCCAACTTTTGATTCAATCCCTGTACGTTCCATGTAGCTATATTCATAGTCCTTTGTCTTTGCTTTTTTCGTCTTCGAGAGTTTCCATCCATTGCTCCGAGGCTTTGTTTAGGCTTTTTGGTAACTGCTTTGTTTTACAAGTATTAGAGAACCAGTCTAATGCCTCAACCCCCTACTTGGAGGGCCAGGATTTTTAATCAAGGTTTTACTCCTTTAGCCTTTGACGAGCCAACGCCATACTGTAAGGCAACAGCTGTAGTCTTTTATACTATCCCTAAAAGAAAGGGTTGCCACCTACGCTATGATCACCGTACCGAGGTCCATTCTCTCCGCCTTTCATATCGATGTGGTCTTCTCCCGTAACCCTGGGAAAGGGACCCTACACAGGTGCTAACTCTCCGGGTCAGAGGGTACCTGGAATCTACGGAGGGCAGGGATCGATTCATTTCCCCTGATAGACATCTGACGAGGCCTACCCGTACCCTTATATGTATATATATTAATTTATTACTTTGAAATGTGCTGCAGTCTTGACAAAATTTTTGAGTTAGTTATAACAAGTTTTTTAAATAAGTAAGCTTTGTCAATAAGAACTGATCATTGTCTTAGTTTTTGGACAATAAAGCACTTCATTCATTCATTCATGCATTCGAACCCTGTATAAACTACTATAAATTGACAATAGTAAAATATTATCATTATAAACCTATGTATATCAACAACTGCAGTATTTTTGGATTAGTGATAAGGTCCACAAGCATCGATATCACCCCGAATATCCGCATAACAAAAGGTGTCAGACAGGGTGGCACAATATTCCCTAAACTATTTAACCAGGCACTAGAAGATGTCTTAAAAAACTTAGATTGAGAAAAAAGAGGCATCAAATTAAGCGGACACTTAAACCACCTAAGATATGCTGATGATATCGCCTTAATAACAGATAAGAAAGAAGAACTGATAAAAGAACTGGATACAGCAGCTACAGATATAGGTTTGAGTCTAAACTACACTAAATCTAAAATCATAACAAACAGATGAAAATATCACGATCAGATTAAACCAAGTTTTTTGTTTTTTGAACTTTAGACCACCCCTCAGGGGTGGTCCTACAATTTGAGGCAATTTTTAACAGGAATCCTTTGACTGCACGGACTAAATTTCCAAAAAACGACATTTCGCTACAAATTTTTTATGTGGTTCTTCTTTATTTTAAAAATTAATTTGAATTTTAAAGTTAAAACACACTAAAAGGTGCCTATTGCGCTATTGCACGTTAGCCTAAACCAAAAATCTTTGCAGTAATTTATCCTGTAAGCATTAAAAAAATACACTTATACCAGTCAAGGTAGTTCATAGACTTTAGTACTAGACCGTGGTCTAATTGCTATGTTTAAAGATCTTAGTAAATACTAGTGTCTGTTAGTGTCTAGTGTGCATATTGTCAGAAATGTAAATTTCCCCTGACTGTGCCACTGTACGAAACCATCTTGGAAAAACGAAAAACGCAATTATGGTTCTGTTGAGATAAGAAAGTGGTTTCCCCTCCCTCCAAAACTAGAATTTAAAGTAAACTTTAGGATTATCAGAAACGCCACTGACTTGGTTCCTCCAAGTTCTTCATAGAGGGGATAATGGATTATTTCGGTCCAACCTACCGTTTATAAAATCCCAAACTTTGAGGAGGCAAGGGGGAAGTCACATTCTAAGTTTTTTTGAATTAAACTGAAACTTCTAAACTAAATAGTTAGTAAAGAAACAAAAGATTTGTCTATTTGAAGAACATTTTGTAGTTTGTTATTTTAGTAAGTTAAAGTTTTTATTTTAATATTTTGGGTCTTGTTTGTTTTATAGGTCATAAGGAAAGCCTTGTAACAATTTGTAAATTGCAACAGAGTTTTATTTTGTATTCATTAAAGTTTGTTTTTAAATCTGTTTTATATTTATTTTATACACACAAGAGATCTACTACGGTACACTCGTTTAATGGTTCGATTTAAAATACAATTGTACCCGACACCGTATATTAAAATAGGTAAGAGCGCAGCAGAGATTTCTAGGGTATTTCCTTATGAAATGTAGAAACCTCTCGGACACATCGATTTCGCTTGCGAGGGGACACTTTTTGGCCTGAAATTTTAGTAATACGCACCCCAATTGAGAGTTAATCTACCCCTATATTTTGAATATGGAGAGTGGATCAAGTGATACCTTGTTTTAAAGGTATTTTGAATGTCTTTAAAACCATATAAAAATTTCAATAATCACTTATTTTAGCATTAAAAAAAAATCGATTATATTTTTATTAAAGGAACATTTTGCAGTGCTTCGTTTTCTTATTTCATAATATTTTCTATTTCTTCTATTTTATTTTAGCTCACACATATACTATACTATAGTAGTGTGAGCTATGGTGATCCTAATTTTTTCGAGAAAAAAAAAGTTGCTCCGATTTCAAAAATTTTTATATATCTTTGCGTTTCAGATGATTTTGAAACTTTTTTGTTGCGCCGTCTGTCTGTCTGTCTGTCTGTCTGTATGTCTGTCTGTGTGTCTGTATGTCTGTCTGTAACGACCAACGCGCATAACTCAAAAACCGCTTGGCCGATTTTAATGAAATTTGTACCTAGGCTGGGTCTTGGGTCGAGATGGTCCCATTTAAAAATGAACAAAATCCACCGAACACAAACCAAATAAAAGGGTGGGGGTAGATTTCAAAAATTAGAGTTTATGTGAAAATCTGGCGTGTGTGATATCAAACGAAAAGTAATTGAGTCTGCAGTTAAACAAAATACATTTTAATTTATTTAAAAACAAAGGGTGGGGGTATATTTTAAAAATTAGAGTTTAAGTGAAAATATGGCGTGTGTGATATCAAACGAAAGGTAATTGAGTCCGGAGTTTAACAAAATACATTTTAGTTTTTGATTTTTTTAAGGGTGGGGGTAGATTTCAAAAATTTGAGTTTAAGTCAAAACATGGCTTGTGTGGTATCAAACAAAAGGTAATTTAGTCTGGAGTTGAATAAAATATATCTCAGTTTTTAGTTATATTAGCTCACACTATACACTATAACTATAGTACCTAGTGTGAGCTTAGGGGCCCATATATTGGCAGAGTATTTTTTATTGTATAATGGTAAATTTGGAAATTTGAATGCAAATATCTTAAATACGAGTCAAAGTTTATAACACTGTTGAAAAGAAATTTAAGAGACCTTCAAAACAAGGTTTTACTTGACCTACTTTCCCTATTCAAAGTTTACCCCAGAAAAACGTTGCGTGCTACAAAGATTTAAAGATAACCCCTCGCAAACAATATTGACAAGTACAAGATCTCCAAATTCCATCAAGAAATTTCCAAAAAAGCCTTTGATACGTTTTGGTTGACACACAATTGTAGCTAAGGTTACTTATCGTAAAGCAAGCTTTATAGGTAGCGACGCCTGACATTGATTTTCTATTTTTTGGTTTTAACTTTTGACATGTTGCGCATTGACGGTTCGCTATTATTTTAAAAATATGAAAATAAGGGATTTTCAGGCAAGGCCAACACAAAAATAAAGGCCACGACCCTGAAAAAGTCAGCTGTTCTCCGGGGGCTGATTTTTACATTGGGTCTTATGGGAGGTCAGACGTTTTTTTATGATATTTTCAAAATGGCACTACAGATTTCGGCGAAATTTCAGTAAAATGTTTTCAGACACCATCCCCATATTCCACCAAACTTTTGTAATGATGCAAGATGATTAAAGGTTAAAATCTTCAAAATTTAGCATTCCTTATTTTGAATTCAAATTACCCGCCATGTACCGCATGCAAACTGTTATATTTGACATTTATTTGACTTTGTCATCTGTGTTTGTCACGTTCGCTTCTGTTTTAAATTTAATTTTAGTGTGAGCTAATGAAGCGGCTCTGAAAAATTAACGATTACTATACATATAAAAAAAATTGTTCTTCAAGAATATAGTAAAAACAATCTTAAAACCGGCTTTATTTTTACAAAAATCAAATATTCATGAACGTCATTCCAACTTCAATATTTTAAAGACAATCAGCTGTGTCGTGACGCAACCATCCAAAAAAAAATCAGCCCCGGATGTGAAGTCAAGAAAGTGGAGGATCGTAGCCAGTCCGTTTTGATACCCCTGTTTCAAGATTTATTTCTAAATACATAAATATACAAGGTGATAATTTAAAAAGGATCCACCTGGATTTTCTCGAAAATTATCAAGAAATTAAAAAAATGCCGAAACACGTCGATTATATTTGCAAGGGGACACTTTTTGGCTATCTTGACATTTTTGTAGCACTTCGAGGGGTATACTTTACCCCTATATTTTGAATAGGGAAAGTGGGTCTAGTGATACCTTGTTTTGAAGGGGTTTTGAATGTGCTTACCACCGTGTAAAAATTTCAAAAATCTATCCATTAGTTTTTGAGATAATTTCTTTCAAACTTTCAAATTTAACGGACTAATATTTTCGAAATGTTTACACGGTTGTAAATATATTCAAGAGAGCTTCAAAACAAAGGTATCACTAGACCTACTTTCACTATTCAAAATATATGGGGGAAAGTATACCCCTCGAGGGGGTTCGTGCTACAAAAATTTCAAGATAGTCAAAAAGTGTCACCCTTGCAAACAAAATCGACGTATTTCGGCGTTTTTTTAATTTTCTGATTTAAATTTTCGAGAAAATCCAGGTCGATCCTTTTTAATTTCTCACCTTGTATATAGTTTAGGTACCTTCAGACTATGTAAAACACCATCTTTAAAATGGGCAGCAGATAAAAGGTCGAAAGTACAAAATGTCGAAAATACAAAAGGTCGAAAAAATAAGGTCGAAAATACAAAAAGTTGAAAATACAAAAGGTCGAAAATACAAAAGGTCGAAAATACAAAAGGTCGAAAGTACAAAAGCTCCAAAGTACAAAAGGTCGAAAGTACAAAAGGTCGAAAGTTCAAAAGGTCGAAAGTATGAAAATAAAAGGATGAAACCTAACCAAGTCGAATTGCCCTGCCCAGCCGAGGTAGTCCAGAGGTCGAGGATAGTTCATAGTTAACCCCAAAAACATTCAACTATGAATTTCTTTGGTTAACCCGGTTAGGTTACTAACCCAACCTGCCCAGGTTAGGTTTTTGTTTACTAAAAAAAAACTACCCTGATCTCGTCAGGAAAGTTTTTTTTTGATATACTAACCTAACCGGGTCTGGTTGGGACAGTAACCTAACCTATTCTCGGCCCCGAGTCCAGTTTTGTATTGTCGATCTTTTTTCGACCTTTTGTACTTTCGACCTTTTGTGCTTTCGACCTTTTGTACTTTCGACCTTTTGTACTTTCGACCTTTTGTTTTTCGATCTTTTGTACTTTCGATCTTTTGTACTTTCGACCTTTTGTACTTTCGACCTTTTGTACTTTCGACCTAATTTTTTCGACCTTTTGTACTTTCGACCTTTTATCCGCCGCTCCTTTAAAATCAAACCGAGCCGCCAATCCGAGACCGAGGAAAACATGGCAAAAATAATAACCAAAATATAGAAAATTAATGTCAGGCTTCGCTTCCTATAAAGCTTGCCTTTACAATGAAGTGTCCTTAGTTCTAGCCCTATCGCCCTTTCACGTAAACCTCCGCTAAGTCAAACAGACACATCTCGTGTGTTATCACAAATTTGCTTTTTTTAATATTATTTTGTTTTATTTTGGGAACGTCTGTCTGGCAAAGCAGTTAAATTTGTAACAGCCGTTACATCTTAAATACGAGGCAAAGTATTTAACAGTGTTTAAGGTTTCACTTGACCTACTTTCCCTATTCAAATTATAAGGGTAAAGTTTATCCTAGAAAGACGTTGCGCAAAAAGCAAAACAAAATCAACAAAGACGCAAAACGCAAAACAAAATCGACAAGTCCGAGAGTTTCTCCAAATTTAATAAAAAATACCCGAAAAACCTCTGATACGTTTTGGTTGAAACACTCTGTATAAGTTTGTTTTATTCTTGGACTTGGAGAAAAGCAAGCTTGATAGACATAGACTGTGTAAAATAACATATTTAAAATAAAACCGAGCCGCCAATGCGAGACCGGGGAAAACATGTCAAAAATAATAACCAAAAAATAGAAAATTGAATGTCAGGCTTCGCTTCCTATAAAGTTTGCCTTTACAATGTACAAGTGTGTGCCCTTAGTTGTAGCCCTATCACCACGGATCACCTTTTGTTAGGTGATCCGTGCTATCGCCCTTTCACGTAAACCCCCGCTAAGTCAAATATCACATCTCGTGTGTATCACAAATTTACTTTCTTTAATATTATTTTGTTTCATTTTCGTCTGGCAAATCAGTTAAATCTGTAACAACCGTTTAACACCGGATATTATTTGCTTAAAAAAAAACATTCCGTCTGCTTAAAAAGTTTGTTCTTCTTTGCCTTGCTTGAAAATTAATTTTGCAACTTTTGTAAAGTTTCAAAGTTGTTTTTGGCGATAGAACAAATTATTAAACTCGGTCCCTATTTTTTTCAACAACTCGGAAAATTCAGGATACCCTAAAAAAGTTTGGAAAACGTTTTATCGTTAAGTAGCAGTAATGTCGCATTTCGATAGAAAGTTCTAAACAGGTATATAGTGGGTTTCGGGTAGGTTTTGAAAAACTTATCTTATTGAATGAAATGAAGTAATAGAAAAAAATTAATTAACAAAATTGATAGGTATACCTATAATGTAAGGCACGCTTCAACTTTTAGTTTTGATGCTCAAAGCGCACTAACGAAATTCTACAGTTTTGTATTTTCATGAATCAGGTTATTGAGGAGTTTCGTCCCAACTGCGACTAGTAGGTACGAGTAGATTTAGCAGTTGAGTATTTTTTTTACTTCAATTTTTTTTTATTTCCAACTTTTAGGTTTTATCAGCCTTATAGAAAGCACTATTTAGCGTTACCCGGAAAGTACGTGTAGATTTTCTACGGACTCGAACAGTGTTATCTTCCAATTTTTTTGTTTTTGAAGTGTAAACTTCTTTAGGCGCGCTTAGCAGTTTTGTGGGTAGTGAATTGACCTGAGCCGTCAGGCTTGGCTATGTAACGCTCATTCGGGCGAAGTCGGCTCGAGTCGACTAACTGTGAGAGGAACATTCAGCGAGAGATATGATGATGCAGATGAAGGCCAGTATTATTAATTTCGCCTTGTTGAAGTTTGCACTTCTGCCGTGTGGTCTTAAGCACACACAATTTTTTTCAAATTGTTTTTGTTTGACCATTGTTTGTTTTTGTTTTTTATTATTATTTTTATATTTTTTTCATTATGGATTGACATTAAGAAAGAGGATATAGAAAGTTTTTACTGAGCTAAAGTTCTACTACTAAAACACTACTATTAATAATAATATACCCGCTAAAACATTAACTAAATCACAGAAATATCTGCTTAATTATTACCTAATGTGTGCCCAAAGGGTAGGTGCATTTCTACAAACATTGAGTAAAGGTGGGGAAGGGAAGAGGGAGGAGGGAACTAGTAAAATGGTGTTGAAACAAATTTTGAAGCGTGTTGAATTTTTGAAATCGCTCGAAATTGTGAAAGTTATAGCTAAAACTATTACTAATAGGGTGGGCGGAGAGGAGTGATAAAGAGGGAGGGGGAACACCTTCTAGTGTTCAAAAAAAAATCTTAAAGCGTGTGCAGAAAGAATTTTTGAAATCGCCCTATATTGGATAAAATTATGCGAATATGATATTTGAAGGTGGGGCAAAATGACAAGACGTAGAGCAGGTAGGACTACAAAGTAACTAGAGAAAATTAGAGGACATTTGCGATGGGTTATTAAAGAAATTTCATTCACATTTAGGTAATTTGTATGCCTTAAAGCCTACATCATGTGACAAAATGGCGTCATTAATTGCTGTTTAAAAAATATTGCCTATAGCAACTTCAGGATCAGTAGCAATTCAACGACACTTTTTTATCTACATGGGTTCCCAAGCGAAAAAATAATACCATTGCTTTCGCCGTGCTGGAGTTGGGTAAAAACTAAAATACATTTTTAAAAACTATTTGTGTTATTTTAACTTTTTTTTTTAACTGTGACTTTTTTGCCAATTAAAAGATTCTAAAATCCATCTGATTGTTGCCATCGATGTAATTGGTCTATGAAGGCGAACAAAAATTAGAAGACCGCGATTGATTAAAGAACTGCGTGTATGTATTTCTGATTACTTTTCCCCGGGAAACGAAAAAGTGTAACATCCAGAGAAAGCTGGAAGATTCTCCATTAGCTCCTTTTTTGCAATATAATTACCATCATTCGAGCCGGCTGATATTGGGACTGAAACCACCTATATAAAGGTTGATAATCGAATTTTAAGGGAGTCCGGCCGGCGCAAAACAAAAACACAATTTTGACCTTTTTTCTCGAAAAAAAAACACGCTTCAAACTTAGTAAACTTTTGCGATCTTTTTCCAAGAAGGCTATGGAACTTTTAAAACAAATTGCTGAATAAATTATAGTCCAGTTGTCATAATTTCTGAAAAATATACCAGGTGGGTCAAAAAAAACCGGACAATTTTTTTTCATTATAACTTTTGAAATATACCATCGATTTTAATGGGACAAACTGCACTTTTTTTTTAAATTAGTTAAAAAGCCGCAATCTTACCACGCACAACAAGGTACATGTCAGTAAAATCGGTTAAGTGGTTCTAAAAAAAATAATTTTGTTTTAACTATTGTTTTGCATATTATATAGTTATACATTTATTTCTTTATAAATTCATTACTACTGAACCCTTTTTAATGAAATAAAAAACGTCCTGGTGAGAATTGATTGCTTTTTAAAGATCATCATCAAAGTTTATTGCCATCTAAAAGTTTAAGATGGCGGAAAGAATCATACTTGATTCTTCAAAATGGCGTGTTTATTCTTATTTTCCGACAATGTTTTTTTTAATTTATAGAAAAATGGTACTTTTCCTTTACACAACGAGGTACAAATTAGAAAAATCGGTGTAGTGACAATATTAATGACAGACATGATTGGCAAGGCCATCGTATAATATGCAAAATAATGGTTGAAACAAAAATATATTTTTTTAGAACCACTGAACCAATTTTGATAATTCAAACCTAGTTATGCGTGGCAAGAACGCAGCTTTTTAAATAATTAAAAAAATAATATATTGACTACATGCGCCGATGGCAATTGTTAGCATTAGAACCATTTGAGAACTCGTTTAATTGCATCGGTTACCTTATCGATGAGTTTAAGAATTCGCCCCAAAACTAAGGTTACTGTCTGATTTTTTCTATGTGCGCTTTTTTCTTGTACGAACATTTTCTGTGCGATTTTTTCCTAAGTGCTTATTTTCGGAAATCTGTTGAAATCAACAATAATATGTTTTTTAGCCTTTAACTTCATACCTTATATATTTGTTTAGGCTCTCAAGGGGGTAATTACCCCAATAAACCCCCGTAGAACCGCGGGTTCCAAGAGAAAAACCTTAAATACAAAAACAAAATGGTAGTACATTTTGAAAGCCAAATCTCTAAAAGATTGAAAGAATCTATTTTTTTCCCTCTTGAATTTCCTTGATTTTTCTTTTTGTACAAAGCCATTTTGATAATATTGTGAAAAGAAACACTGTCTTCCTCTAATTGCTTTATTGCAGATAAACCGGTTTCGGCCTATTAAGCCATCTTCAGTATCTTAAAGCGAAAAAATAGAAAGACTAAAATAAGTTCCACCGTTGAAAATTCATCCCTGGCTGATCTATTATGACGAAAAATTGGTTTAGAAAACATGAAACAATTAAATTAAAAAAATTTAAACAATAATAAACAACTTCTTCATCATTGTTTAAATTTTTTTAATTTAATTGTTTCATGTTTTTTAAATCAATTTTTCGCAATAATAGATGAGCAAGGGACGAATTTTCGACATTGGAACTTATTTTACTCTTTTTATTTTTTCGCTTTAAGATACTGAAGCTAGCTTAATAGGCCGAAACCGGTTTATCTGCAATAAAGAAATTAGAGGAAGACAGTGTTTCTTTTCACAATCTTACATACCTCTAAAGGAAATGGAATACTTTTTCAAACATTTTGATAATGATTAGATTGTTCGATGAAAATGTCTCAAATATTAATATTATGAATAAATTTTAAATTTATACACAAAAACTATATTCATTATGGGTTTGAAAAAAGATATTTCACAAAATTTATTAAATATTTATTCAAAATCTATGTTAAAAATAACCCGACGCGTTTCGAGCCTATCGCGTTTTTTCAAGGGGAGTCAATAAATCTTTTTCCAAATCCATCTTTGCCCTGGAGAACTCCAAAACATTCAAAAACTATAAATCTACATAAGAATGTTTTTGACAAATAATACAGAAGTTATTAAAAACTGGTTGTATAAAAATTGACTAAGTAAAGCGTAAATTAAGATAAATGCTACCTGCTATTCTAACAAGGGCGTATCCAGCTAAAAAAAGAAGGCGTTTCGGAATTTCTAAACCTACTTAAGAGGGTGGGGGTCAAATTTATACTCTAACTGAATTTCACTGTCTTGTTTACAAAAATTGGTAAGAAAGGGGGTAGCTACCTTCTTTTGCCCCCCTCCTCTAAAGACGCCTTTGTATTCCAAGATTCCAATGTTCGAGCGCAAATGCCACGATATAAAAACACACAACGGGGGAAGGCAGAGTTCTAAAGTATGGATATTCATTTCTACAGTAAAAAACCCAACAAAAGAAAAAGCAAACATTCAGATCATCAAACCAGAACAATGGACAAAACACTACAAGGGACTGCTGTAGGAAATGAGACCCGAATATCTGTCAGCCTCTCCGAGGAGAGACATAGAAATGTATGGAGAGGAAGTAATCATCGAAAAAGAAATGATAAAGAATAGTATTAGTAAGCTTAAATCCGAAAAAGCTAGCGGACCTGAGGGAATGTAAGCTGAAATGCTCAAATATGGATCAGAGAAACTACTAGAAAATCTCACAAAGGTTATCAATCAATGCGTACACGGACATCGAGTAGCTGTTGATTGGAAAATTGCGTTCATATTCTCAATACATAAAAAAGGAAACAAGCTGGATTGCAACAGTTACAGAGGAATTTCAGTAACCATTACTCTAGGTAGATTGTACGGTAGGATTCTTACAAGAAGAAGAGCAAAGTGGGTTTCGTGCAGACAGATCTTGTAGTAATAATGTGTTTTGTCTTAAAAAAGTAATTGAGAAAAGAGCCCCAGAAATATAGAGACTCATGTTACCTTTGTGGACCTACAAAAGGCAAATGATACGATTCCAGTAGAAAAATTATGGACAGTGTTAGAGCAAACTTATATCAATCATACATACATATATAAAAGCGATAAAATAACAATACAAAGAGTCAAAATCTAAAATTAAAACTGTAAATCGACTTTTAAAAGAATTCCTGGTAACGAAAGGTTAAGACAGAGATGTTGTATCTCTCCAACTCTTTTTAAAATATATATCGCAGTAGCTCTAAAAGACTGGAAACGTAAAGTGCACGATATGGGAATACAACTTAACGATTTACTATATACACACTACAGTTTGCTGACGACCAAGTAATTGTAGCTAATGATAAAGAAGACATGGAGTATATGATGAGAAAGTTAACGGAGAAATACCAAAAGTGGGGATTAACAGGGAACGTGGACAAGACACAGCACTTATGTATTGGAAACGAATCCAGTGAGAACTAGACAATGGACAAATAATATCTCCATGCAATGAGTAGGAACAGACAGTAAAGAACTAGAAAAGAGGATAGTAAAAGCAAAAAAGGTTATTGGATGTCTTAACCGTATTTTATGAAGCAGAGAGATAAAAAGGAATGTAAAATTTATTATATATGAAACTGTATGAAACAATGGTGAAAAGCAAGTTGTTGTATGGAATAGAGATTTGTCGGGTAACAGAAAAATACAAAACAAAAATGGAAAGTGTCTAAAAGAGGCCACATAAGAAATGAGATCATAAAAGAAAGAATGGGAATCGAGGGAAGCATAACGGATGACATCACTAAAAGACAACTGAAATGGTACGGCCATGTGCAAACCAATAAGGCGCAGAAAGGATGGCGTCCTAAACTAGAATAACAACAGTAATTCCAAGGATCAGGATCGAAGGAGCTGGAGAATAGGCGTCGGACAACGTAGAAAAACGTTCCAAACCGACATAGTAGTAGTATTCCAAGATTACTATTACAGCTAGAGAAAAATCAGAAATACCGAACCAATAATATGGGTAATACCACTGTTTTTTTTTTATTTTCACTTGTTTTTATTTTTTCGGTTTTAATTTAGTAAAGTTAAATTGCTGCACCCAAAGAGATAAAATAAACATTTATTTATTTAATATTGTGGTACATTTTAAAGCCAAATCGCTAAGCTTCGCTTTTGAGTTTCCTAATTTTTTAAAACAAAGTCCTTTCGATAACGATTAGGTTGTTGAATAGAGATGAATTTAAAATATCGTTATTTTTAACTTTAGGAAAAATACTCTAATCTATGGGCACCTAAGCTCACACTAGGTTTTATAGTTATAGTGTACGTGTGAGCTAATTTAACTAAAGGCTGAAATATATTTTATTCAACTCCAGACTCAATTACCTTTCGTTTGATACCACACAAGCCATGTTTTAACTTAAACTCTAATTTTTGACATCTACCCCCACCCTTTATTTATTTTGTTTAACTTTAAAATTAATTACCTTTCGTTTGATATCACAAACGCCACATTTTCACATAAACTCTAATTTGTGAAATCTACCCCCACCCTTTTACTTGGCTTGCGTTCGGAGGATTTTGTTCATTTTTAAATGGGACCATCACGGCACAAGACCCCGCCCATGTACCAAATTTTAATTAAATCGGACTAGCGGTTTTTGAGTTATGCGGGTTGGTCGTTACAGACAGACAAACAGACAGACATACAGACAGACAGACGGCGCAACAAAAAAGTTTCAAAATCATCTAAAACGCAAAGATATATAAAAATTTTTCAAATCGGAGCAACTTTTTTTTTCTCGAAAAAATTAGGATCACCATAGCTCACACTAGCTCACACTACTATAGTATAGTAGTAGTGTGAGCTAAAAATCAACCGACAATTTTTGTTTAGAATTGAAGGACCTATCAGGATGATTAATTTAAAAAAAAGTATGTTTTTTTAAAAACTTGAAAACTCCAAAAAATGAGGCTCAATTTTTTTTTGATATAACTATTTTAGAAGAGTCGAAGATTTTGGGGAGGCCTATGTCCAAAAATGGATCGAAGATGGCTAAATAGATACATAGATCTTAAAGAGCATTAAAAATTCTACTAGTTGCAAACTAGTAATTTAAAAAATTTTCTCTCTTTAATAATACAAAAGTTAGCAATAGGGGACATTTAACTTGGAACGCCCTGTATACTCATCATTTAGGTGGTCTTTTAGCGCCCTAGGTATAAATTATATCACGAGGATAATTTACTGGCATAAGGGCAAGATATATATAAGAAAACCTGGTTAGCAAAAGGTCGCTGGTTCAAATCAAGCCTGCGGTAAAATCTTTTTATTATCTTGTTTTTCCTATTTATCCCTTGCCCTTATGGCACTAAATTATCCTCGTTATACAAAAAAAAATCATGTTTCGTTAAAAAAATTACCATGTGACGTGTCTAAACATTTAAATAAATTAAATACAGTGAAACCTCTCCTTGCGGACACCTCAATTAAGCGGCCACTCTCTTTACGCGGACAAATTTGTTGGAACCACGCTTTTGCCTATGTCTTCACATGTAAAATTCCCTCCTATAACCGAACACTCTAATAACCGGACGCGGACAATTTTTTTTGGTAAAAAAATTCTGAAACCTCCCTTAACCGGACGCGAACCTCTGACAACGGGATGGAGCGCTGCACGATATGGGCATAAATATTATGTAGTATGTTGGCAACAATGCACTCTGCAGCCGGAGAATTACCTCTTTCCGTTTTAATGCGGAGACTAAATACTTCTGTCGTATTTACAACATTGTTTTATTCAGCGGGACTGCTGTGTTTAATTTTATTGTTCAGTTGGGTAATTATAGATCTCTTTGAAATTGCGCCTAGTAAAAATCTTCTTAGTTTATGTCGAAAAATGGAAGTTATTAACGTTTCGGAGAAGGAAAGATCGCTGAAAAATTTAATATTGGAAAATCTCAAGCAGCGGAAAATGTTAATATAACAAAATTTGGCAGTTCCCCCTCTCTTAAGCGGAGACCTCCAATAAGCGGACAAAATCGACGGAACCGTGAGTGTCCACTTATAGGAGGTTTCACTGTATATTTATTTTATTTATTTAAACTTGCAGACTGTTACTTCTTTTTCAACTTTAAGTTACTTAAAAGTGTTAGGGATCAAAATAGACTTACCATGTTCAATAAACTTTTATTCAACTTTTCTAAAACTTATGTTGCTCCAACTTGCCTTCGTTTCAGTTTTTTCTGAGAAAAACAATTTGTTACGTACCTACTCAATATTTGTCTGGACAAGTAGTGTATTAGCTTAACCCCTGCGTTGGTGGATAAGCTGCTAAGGTTAAACTTTTTGTTTTTGTTTTATACTGGAAACGCTGGATACATTTAACTCTTGTGTTTTTTCAGAGGTGGGTAAATCGTATTGCTCTCTCTTTCTTACTTTAGGTGAGAAAATACTTAAAATTTTGACAAAAAACAAATTAAGTTTAAGCAGTGGCGTATATACGGGGGGGACCTGGTGGGCCCGCCCCCCCCCCCCGAAGCAAAGATTTTTTTAGATATTTTCCACATATTTCATGAATACAAACATAAAAGAGCATAAAATACAGCCTCATGAGGTCTCGCCCCCCCCCCCAAAACTGTCTCGGGCCCATCCCGAAACTTTTTTCTATATATGCCACTGGGCTTAAGATACCATTTAGTTTACCGAAAAAAAAAAATAATAAAGTAACTAAAGCCGCGTCCAGATCAATAAATTTGTGTGTTGTGCGTTGTATTTGTCACAAATTTGTTCGTGTTCGTCAAAATATTTATAGATCTGGACTGTGCGCCGCACAAAAAAACACGCAAATTGCGGCGCAAATATTTAAAATATTTGCGCCGCAAATATTTTTGTCGAATTCAACACACAAATTTATTGATCTGAACGCGGCTTAACATTTTCGGAAAAATGAGTATATTTTTTTTTCAAAAAATTGAATGTTTTTTTATAAATAAACATGTCAAATTAGCTGTAATTGAAATGTTAACAAATATTGAAGCTGTCTTATTGACGCGTTGCTAAGGTTTCTTGGTGGTGCGCGTGCGGTATAGTTATTTTACGGCACGCGTACCACTTACTTGGAAAGCTTAGCAACGCCACAATACTACAGCTTCAATATTTGTTTACATTTCAATTTGGTCTAATTTGACATGTTTATTTATAAATTACATTTAATTTAAAAAAAAGGGTACTCATTGGTAAAATATTAACCGAACGTGACGTGCGATAAAAGTATCACTTTCCACCCTTGTTAGGTATAAATAACTATAAATCGATTTTTGTTGGTTTTGATAAATCTGTAGTTTGCTTAAATTTAAGGCGCAGTCGATTTGTGGCCACCAACCCAATTTTGCGCCACTTTGACTAAAATGTTATTAAAATTAAATTGTCGGAATGAACTGTCACCACGGAACTGTAACACATAAAGTTTTATGTGTAACATTTATAAACGGACCATTTATTTATTGACACATATAATATGTGTCAATACCTTATGTCAAAATTCAGAGGGCAACAATTCGAAGGGTTTGTTAGCACATTTAATAAGATACAAGGTAAATTTATTTAGGCAATAAAATATTTGTTTCGGAAAATATGAAGACATTTTTATTAAGGAATGAATAAGGGATAGTTTTTAAGAGTTTCGCCGCAATTTTATATAATTTTTGCTAAAAACTTAATTGGTAACTAAGGTGGCACAAATGGATCCCAAAAAATCTTAATTTCTCATTTGTGGCAATGCATGTGGCCACATCAGGATCGTTAATCCCGGCAAGATCCGGATCCCTAATCTGTGACTATTCTCAGCTAGAATCCATTGTCAACAACGGTCCTCATGAATGAACCAACCAAGAGCATATTTTGTTGATATAGCACAAAAGATGTCTTGCCTTTTATTTTAATGTGAAATAGAAATTGTTTTATTATAAATTGGAACTGAATTAATCTAGCGCACCATTTTCTCTGGCAGCAAAATTTACTTATATAAAGACAATTTGCTTTGATACAAAATGGAATATACTAAAACAAAACAATTAAAGAAGAAAAATAAAGTCGCATTTCAAGATTAAACGCTGCGTTGAAGTAAAAATACATATTTTAATTCAAAACAAATTGTTTTAAGGTAAAACAATTTATTTTTACCGTGTAGCGCGTGCACTAGTGTGTGCGTCGTTCGTGTCGGTGGATTTCCTGCCAAATATTTGACTTCTGGTTTTGTTTATACTGGACGAAACTATCCCAACTAAAAGAGCTTTAAAGGTAAGGTACCTAAATAAATATTAAGCACATACAAAATTAATCAGAACTTTATTATAATAAAACTTAATGTAGAACATACAATTTAGAGAGCACGTACCCAACTAACATTTATAGTAGCGGCTACATGTTCTAAAGGCTTTGCTACTTTCTTATAGTAGAAATGTGGTGATCCCAACCAAAATTTGTTACTTTTTAGTTCTAACTACTATTTAGTATCAGGAAATAGTAGATGTTTCGTAAAAACGACCCTCTAAACTACTTCTTAGGATTGTTTCTTGATAGTCGATTCTGATACTCTTCTCTACCACAATAGGACGTTGCTAAAGTTTTACTTTCTTTTTAGTCGTCATTTCGTAGTCGCCCTGACTTTTATATCCTACTTAATTACCACTGGAAAGTTAAGCTTCATTGGAGTCCCAAACAAGTTATCCGACAACTACATTATAACTTTAATTTTTACCACAAAAGTTTGTGTCATCATAGTAACATCTGATAACACATAACAATGTAGACAAAATAACTTTTTGGATCAACTTTAAAGCCGCAACTACTTTGACTTTTTTTTAATGTCGATCTTTTAAAGTAATCTCTCCTTCCTGTTTCTACTTTGAAAACGTAGACTTTTTGAGGTCGCATCTTGGTCGCACACATTCTTAACCCTACTTTTTGTGGCTCCTTTTATAATATGGGAATATTAGGAATGATTTTGCAAATATTTATTTAACTACCTTGAGCAGTCCATTTTTTCGAGCTCATTGCTTGACCATTTTGCAAAACAATCAAAATGCAAAATATTGATCCAAAGTATCGAGTACCGCACACGGATTTTAAAAATTCCCTTGTCCATGCTTAATCTCCATCCTTAATCTTTTACGCTACTTGTTGCTGTTCTATTCTTGTACTGTCTTTACGGTCGTTCGTGGTTTGTGCTGTGGCACCACCCTATCGCCATCGTAAACCTCTTGTGCGGACTAAACCGAATTCGTTTATCTATGCCTCTTGTGCTGACGTGTCGTGTCTCACTGTGATTCATTTTTTGTGTTGAGCTTGGGTATTTGTCTTTTTGGTTTTCTTCAAATTTGTGCTGTTGTTAAAGCTTGGTTTGAAGTGAATAAACTTAAATTTGTGCTGTGTTTTGTGCCAGGCTTTATTGCAATAGGTCCCTAATATCTAATTTATGCACAGCCCCTAAAATAACCTCTGGGATATGCTAGACTTCATCCAGGAACTTTTGCGCTGTTTGCGGCTAATAAAAAAACAAGTTAGAAATATCGTGGTTACACATGCGGATTTCTAAGCGATCTAACAAGTCTCAGAGATTGTTTTTTTACTTATAGGGCTTATAATAATAAAAATTGCTGAATATTGACAACGCCCAAATATCTAAAAACAATAAAAAATACTACATACGAATTGTGAGAGCAATGTGTAAATAAAAAAAGTAACAATAAGTTGATTTCATTGATGTGACTACGTTCTTTTAGTTCCTTGACCAACACTTCCTAGAAATTCTAGAATAGGGATCATGCTCTCGACTGCAACATACATTTTTAAAAAACTCTTTTTATTGGCACTTCATTTATTGTTCTAATGGAATTTAATTTATCTTGTTTTCGCTTTAAAACCTACCACAAATTCACGCTCGTACATAACCTATAAGCAGCGGTGCTGTTGTTGACAGAACGGCAAATGACAAGTGGCGACACCCCAATAACTTGAGGGTAGTAGTTATACTTGTCGCGTGGTTCCTATCACTCTGTAGACGTTTTCTAGTGGCGAAAGCTAGTTAATAATACGTTTCTGCAACGAAGGAGTAGAAATTCGAGTGTGTTATCTAGAACTAAAAAGGAATGCCGACATAAAAGTCGTAAGTGACACGTTGCCGTAACTTAGGCTAACTTTCAAGTAACCCTTTCGACTATCAGGGAATATAGTTTGGGACGCCATGTTTTTATGTAAGAAAGAAAATTTAATATTTTTGTTGTCGTTTTATGAGCTCATATTAAAGAGCTATACTATGTTATAAACAAATTAGTTTAAGCTTACCAAAAATGCTCTTCTTAAGCACCATTTGTTGGAGTTAACTGTCGATTATGAAAACATAACCTCCAAAATCACAACACAAAAATTCCATCAGCTACCAGAAAACGGCTCAATTTTACGGGCGCACCAGTTTTTTGCAATATATATAATGCATGTTATACAAAAAACTTTGCGTCGCACTCGATTTTTGATCCTCTGCTCGTAAATTCTCACCCTTTTGGATAACATAGTACATATTATAACCATAACCAAACAAAAAAACTAAGCGAGTCTGTTTACTGTTGTGTCCACCATATTGTGTAACAATTCTACCAAAAAGAAAGGATTATATTATTTGCAACTACATCGCAACTTTTATGCCATTACGGAAAAAAACCAGCCTCTACGACGTAGTAGATACCTGGCTACGACGTAGTAGGGTAGTTGTTACTACAGTGACTTTAAACACTTGGCCAAGTAGTTATAACCAGAAATTGGTTCCCCACTTAGGGAATTATAACGTCGCTGTATGGTATACTGAGACGTAGCGGGAGTACGTTGCGGTTACTTTTAAGAAATTCTTTCTAGTTGGGGTTTCGTCGTTACAACTTTAAATGTTTGTTGGGTAATGGTTTCAATTTAATAAAAAAATTAAAATAATAGTTTTAGGTAGGGAGATACATAGTTTAAGACTTTCTACAGTATATTTAACCAACTGCAGCACGGTGAAAGGAAGGGTAATGTTTTTCGCTTGTATGTACATGTAGAAGAAGAAGAGCAAAGTTTCGTGCAGGGAGATCTTGTAGTGATAATGTTTTTTGTCTTAAACAAGTAATTGAGAAAAGGAGTGCCAGAAATATAGAGACTCATGTTACCTATGTGGACTTACAAAAAGCATATGATACCGTTCCAGTAGAAAAATTATGGACAGTGTTAGAACAAACTAATATCAATCATATATATATAAAAGCGATAAAAGAACTTTACAAAGGGTCAAAATCTAAAATTAAAATTGGAAATCGACAAAAGAATTCCAGGTAACGAAAGGATCAAGACAGGGATGTTGTATCTCTCCAACTCTTTTTAAAATATATATCGCAGTAGCTCTAAAAAACTGGAAACGTAAAGTACACGGCATGGGAATACAACTTAACGACCGATTTACCATATACACTCTACTGTTTGTTGACGACCAAGTAATTGTAGCTAATAATAAAGAAGACATGGAGTATATGATGAGAAAGTTAACGGAAGAATACCAAAAGTGGGGGTTAACAGTGAACGTGGACAAGATATCTCCATGCAATGAGTATGTATACTTGGGTGTCACATTTGATAAGACAGGAACAGACTGTACGAACTAGAAAAAGGAATAGTAAAAGCAAAAAATGTTATTGAATGCCTTAACAGTATTTTATGGAGCAGAGAGGTAAAAAAGAATGTAAAATTTAACATATATAAAACAATGGTGAAAAGCACGTTGTTGTATGGAATAGAGAGTTGTCGCGTAACAGAAAAATACAAAACAAAAATGGAAAGTGTCGAAATGGATGCAATAAGAAGATCAATGAGAATATCTAGAACAGACAGATAACAAATGAGATCATAAAAGAAAGAATGGGAATCGAGGGAAGCATAACGGATGACATCACTAAGACAACTGATATGGCACGGCCATGTACAACGGATGGACAACGAAAGATTATCAAAAAAGGCGTCCTAAACTGGAATCGCAACAGTCAATCCAAAGATCAATGAGTCAAAAAAACCCGACGGAAGATGATTGTCAGGATCGAAGGAGGTGGAGAATAGGCGTCGGACAACGTAGAAAAACGTTCTAAACCGACATAGTAGAATATATATATGTACGTTTGTGCAGCGCTAGACGCTAAACGGCTAAACCGATTTTGACAAAAAAGGTTTCGATGAATTCCTACTAATCCCGAAGGTTCTATAAGCTATATTTTTTTAAACAGGATTTAACATGGGGTATGATGATGTAGGCTTTAAGTTATATAAATTACCTAAAAGTGATAAAAATAACCCGAATTAAACTTGGAAAGCTACCAATCCTTATCAGTGTCAAACTGAGATAATTAGTTCATCAATTCTTTAAAAAAATGTAACGGTTGTTTTAATAATTCCTTATATTTTTTTTATTCCTAATAGATTTTTTATATTTAATGCATGTTTGAGTCCAAAATGGCGATTATTTGTGGGTTAGTAGGATTTTGCTTTTTGCAAAACGGGGAAAAATTACTAATAAATAATAATTAACGTAATTTTTTTTTATTTCCAAAAAAATTAAATAGGTAATGAAGTTTAAATGAAGTATTCGTTTTAAAAAGTTTTTATTTAAAGCCACGAACTCACTTGGGTGCATCTGGCGCTATATTTAAATAATATCAAGGTTTCTGCAAATTAAAAATTTCGACAAAATAAACATGTAGTATTTCCGTAGTTTTATAGGGTATTTATAACTTGAGGCTTGGTAGGTTTATTACAAAATTGAGAACGTGTATTACATTATCCGAATTTGCAGCCAATCCAATATCTAGCCTATTGTGGATTGGTAGCTTTCTGCATAACGCCATCCAATTATATAAAGCGGCATACTAATTTCTAGGCAAGATGGGATTCCTTGACAATAATTTAGTTACGACACGACAATGCCACGATTTTAACCCGGCGTTGGTACACCTGGGTATGACATACCCGGGATTGGGAAAAATCAACAGAACTTATGAATTCGCAGCGCTTCAAGCTTGCCTCTCCACCTACTCTCAGACAATACTTGTTCTAATCGCGGACCACTAAAAAAAGCGGGTTTAGTGTCAATCTGCCTCTGGTGCTAAGAGTTAAACTTGCGTCGGGCATATGATACCCGGGTGTACCAGCCGCGTAACATTTTTTGTAGCAAGTTCCCAAAATAATAATCCGTTGGGTGTTATTAACATTCCATATGTTCAAGGGATTTTAGAAAACATAAGACGAATAGCGAAACACTATATTATAAAAACAGTATTTTCATCGGGAAATACGATAAGGAGTTTTGTAACTAAAACAAAACCAGAAAATCCCTCAAATAATAAGGAATGCATTTACCGTGATCCCGGTTTAGCAGATCATGCATGGTCAAATGATCACAAGATTCAGTGGTCACAACTAAAGTATGGCATTAGCGAAAACGAAAGTTTATTGAAGCTGCGTTTTTAATGCAGAAGAAAGAAGTTTTCAGTCAACCAAGCACGGATATACCAAACATATGGAAACCAGGCGTCTTAGGATAAAAAAAGGGGGAGGCCCGTCACACCAAGTAGTATAAGTAGTAGCCTATGACTAGCTAGATTGTTTAGTTTATACTTGAAAATGACTAGAGATATTTTAAAAGTATTTTTAGTTCTAAGTAAGAATTTCTTTGTTTTTTTTATATAAAAGCACGCCCCTGGATTTTCCTGTTTGAAAATATTTAGTCAAATATTTTTTTATTTTTCCGATTTTATTATGTATTATCTTCGAAATAAAATAAAAATTTAGGTTCTAAATTACTTTTAGCATTTTTCACGCTATTTAAAAAAAATATAGTTTTAATTTTTAGAAAAATGCCCTTGTTACCTAAAAATGCATTTTAGTATCTAACGGTACATGACTAATGTTATATTTTTTTTTAACGTCAAAAAGGTTCAAAAAATTAAAACACAACCATCATATTAAAATTTTATGTCTACTGTTAACTTCAAATGCGAAATTGTAAGTGGGTATGTCATACCCAGGTGTATCATTCATGTTAGGAAAAATAGGTGTACCAACGCTGAGTTAATTCTTCCCAAATCTGGCATCGACTTATAGGCTAGAATATAGAATATCAGTAAGAATAAGTCGTACCATTTCAGGTCGTGGGTTAGGTCATTAGAACGTTTTTCTGCGTTGTGCGACGCCTATTCTCTATCTCCTTTGATCCTGACAATCATCTTATGTCAGGTTATTTTGGCTCATTGACCTTTGGATTGACTATTGCTATTCTAGTTTAGGACGCCCTCTTCTTTTTTTTTTTCGTCGTTCATCCGTTGTACAATGGCCGTACCATATCAGTTCTCTTTTAATGATGTCATCCCTTATGCTTTCCTCGATTCCTATTCTTTCTTTTATGATCTTATTTCTTATATGATCTGTTCTTGATATTTTCATTGATCTTCTTATTGCATCCATTTCGACACTTTTCATTTTTCCTTTGTATTGTTGTGTTACGCGACAAGTCTCTATTCCATACAACAGCGTGCTTTTCACCATTGTTCCATATATGTTAAATTTTACAATATTTTTTATCTCACTGCTTCATAAAATACTGTTCACTGACATCCAATAACCTTTTTTGCTTTTACTATTCTTCTTTCCAGTTCATTACAGTCTGTTCCGTTCTTATCATATGTGACACCTAAGAATACATACTAATTGCATGGATATATTGTTTGTCCATTGTCTATTTCTAACTCACTAGATTTGTTTCCAATACATAAGTACTGTGCCTTGTCCATGTTCACTGTTAACCCCCTCTTTTGGTATTCTTTCGTTTACTTTCTCATCATATATTCCATGTCTTCTTTATTATTAGCTACAATTACTTGATCGTCAGCAAACTGTAGTGCGTGTATGGTAAATCGGTCGTTAAATTGTATTCCCATACCGTGTAATTTACGATTCCAGTTTTTTAGAGCTACTGCGATATATATTTTAAAGAGTTGGAGAGATACAACATCCCTATCTTATACCTTTCGTTACAAGGAAGTCTTTTAAAAGTCGATTTCCAATTTTGACCCTTTGTATAGTTCTTTTATCGCTTTTGTTTTAACACTATCCATAATTTTGCTACTGGAACGGTATCATATCCTTTTTGTAAGTCCACAAAGGTAACATGAGATTCTATATTTCTGGCACTCCTTTTCTCAATTACTTGTTTAAGATAAAAACATTATCACTACATTATCTGCCTTCACGAAACCCACTTCGCTTTTTTTCTTGTTGTTTATGAAAATCATTCTCTTTTAGATCTCTAAGAATCCTACCGTACAATCTACTTAGAGTACTGGTTACTAAAATTCCTTGTTTCCTTTTTTATGTATTAAGGATATGAATTTGTTTGCATTATCTTTTGTGGGGTATTTACCTCAGAAATTTCCATTCCATTTGCGCTCGAACATTTAATTTTTTTCAGTGCTTATCAAATTTCTTAGCTGTCTTCTGGTTTCCCTGTAGACTTCTAGGTCTCTTTGCTCTTTATTACTGAGTCGTTTCAAGTATGTGCATTTTTTCTCGTTAACTATTTCCTGTATTTCCTCCGTCCACCACATACTATTATTTCTATTATCATTGGTTAGTTACCAACAGCTTCTTTGCTTGCTTCCTTCAAGCTTTTTACTATGTTTTTATGTATATCTTAAATGAATGTTGTGTGTTTACTAATTTTTCAGCTAATCGTTTTTGATACAATCTTTGCGTACTTTTAATTTCTAGACTTTTAAAGCTGTATTTTTAATTTTCTTCGATGTATTCGAGGTTTTCATTTTTGAAATGCTCGCACATCATACCACTTTAGTTCCGAGTGTTGTCCACCTATAGCATTAACAATGATTGATTTAAGATTTTTTCATTATTTATTTTTGGGTTGTGGGTTTCACACAATTGCATCAGTCTTAAGCCATTATCATTTGTTACAAGCCAAATCATATTTTTATGTTATTTCTAGTATGTTTCTTATAATTTTTAGCTGTCCATACCATAGGTTAAGAACATGGGCGAACGTAGCATGAAATTTAGAAGAGGGGAGCAAATACAAAAAGTGAAAAATAGATTAGGTATTTATTGAGATAAACAAAAACAAATACGAAAACTAAAAAACAAACATACTACACATAATGTTTTTAAATGTTGACCTCTTACCGTTAAACAAGAGGTCTGGGATCTTCAGCAAACCTGCTTAAAACCTCTTCTTCTACTTGTTTATTTAATTTCCGGTGTACATTCAGCATGCACAAACCGACTGTACTAAAAGATATGGCAAAACCACGGATCACCCAACAATAACCTCTGGCAAAACTCTCAAATTATATAAAGCAGTTTTTGTTGATGAAAAAAAGGATTCCTCTTGCTTCCTTCTGGTACTTCCCAAATTTTTAACTCCTCTTTATGAATTTTTTTGTTTCGCCTTACTGAATGTCAAGCCCAGCATAACAAATGGATATAGTGCCAATAGTTTGAAAGCTGGTTGGTTTTCATTAGAAAAGCGATGCCAGATAGTCCAAATATAGTATTATTATTAGAGATATTTTCCAGTACTCGAGCGAGTTATTTGCTGGAATGTTCATACGATTTTGCTGTCGCCGAACTATTTTTGGCACCTGTAACTCTATTCCAAAGTTTTCGGCATGTGTGCTGGCCAGTGGCGTGCATTCTTAATCAAATGCAAAGCATGGTAGGCAAATTTCGGAAAATAAAAAAAAATCTTAAAAAATCACTTATCAAGTTAATAACCAACATAAAAAACTCTAAACTTCATTTAATTTTTAGTATTTTTATAAAACTTTAAAGTTAAAACTTATGATAATAAATAACACAAAAACACATAAAAGCTTTAAAATAAAAGTTATTTTTTATAAATCAGTTCAATTCCATGATTTTTTTGAAGAAACGCGGTTATAACATTGTCATAAAAACTACTGCTGTGTTTTAGATCTTGTATGAGGGTTTTCTCTAGGGCTGTTATGGACAAGTCACAGTCTTTCTTGTTTTTGATTATTGCGCACCCAAACCGAACCGAAACCGAACGTTCTTCTGATGCGCTACTAGCTGGTATTACCACTATTAGCTTCGCTGACTGGTCATGTTTTTTTGCAATATCCGTACCCTATTCTTGTAACACCGGACGTCCCAGGGACGTACTTTTTAGGTCCATTTAGGTCCCAACGTCCCCATACCTAAAGAGTACGTTTTTTAACCGTTCAAAATGAAACGTTATAAAAAAGTCTTCTTTGGACGTTTTTAAAACATACTTTTTACGTATCTTTAGGTCCACAATATTCCCGTACCTAAAAAGTACATTTTTAAAACGTCCCAAAAAGGATGACTTTAACACCCTGTATTTTTAAAACAAGGCATTTTAGAACACATGTTTATATGAACTTTTTTCATATTTTTGTGAGAAGAACTAACTTCAACTTTGAAACACCCTGAGCAAGAAAAAAGTTTTTTGGATTTAAGCTAGGGTAGGGAACGCCTTTCCGCCTACATTGGCACGCCATTGGCGCTGGCTTCAGCTAAGGTAATGTGCATGACCTCTGCTGCTGATTTGCTTCGCGATTAGATCAAATACTATTTGAATGTCGTTTCCACATTGCAATAAATCTAAACTTTTAGATTGCAATATAGAGATCATAGGAAGTAAAATATAGTTTTAGGAATAAGTGTATCTATTATATAATATTATATTGGTCTAGGAATAAGTTTAGAGTTCTTTTTCTAAGATTGATTAATTGTTTTGTTTGAAGTTATAAGGATATTAGGAAAATAATAAATTATTTTCAACACCTAGGGGGGGGGTGCAAATGCGCTTCCTGCCCCTCGCTGCGTATGCCCATGGTTTTTTAGTAGAAGGCTTTATTAGTGTCGTTAATTTTTACCTTCCTAGTCCCGCAGCAGTAGAGAAAATCGTAGAACCATAAAAGAGCTAGTGTAACTGTTACCGTCCGTTTTCAATGTGAATGTATCAAAATAGTGCCTAGCACAATTATAGCCTGGCTGTATTTCAACAATTGAGGAACAGAAGTTACAAAGGGGCTAAGTACCACTTTTCCTAAAAACGAAATTTTTACATAGAAAGGTTCTATGGGTCATCGACTATATCCTATCAAACGTGCAAAGTCGCAGGACTACTAATTTCGTAAGCAATTGAGCAAATAGAGGGCACTTCCGGCAAGTGATTTTCGTCATCAATTTTTTCAATATCTGCATTTAGCAGTTTTGGCACCTAGCCCCTTTGTTACTTCTGCTCCTCAATTCTCTATGTCTTAACTACAAAGATGCTGACTGTATTTTAACAAAAAAACACACAGATAAAAACAACTCAAAGACGTGCCGTTTTTAAGAAATTTTTTTGATGCCGTCATTATGCACCTGATAAACAAAGAGGTTGAAAATGTCACAAAAGTGTAACTGTTGCTTTTTATAAAATGTACAAATTCACGACACAACAACGATCTAAATTTCAAAATTTGGCAAAGACACCCCAGCATTGTCAGATTTGAAGGTTTTCCTTCATAATAAAGGATTTTTAACAAAAATTTTGATTATTGAATGATTAAAGGTTTCTTTCTAAATTTGAAGGATTTTCACTATTTTGAGGCAAAGTTATATATTTTGCAAATATTCCAATAATTTTACCAAAGTTAACTTATGTAGGTAAATTTATACCTTATTTTTAACTTTGGTTTTTATGATTTATGGTTGGAACAAAGTACAAGGTACAAAATGTTATAAGTCTTTTATTTGTTTGGTTTTTTCTTCCATTTCTATTAAAAAAAATTGTTTATGGTGTAAACTTTTGGTTTGTTGTCGACCACCCACCCATTACTGTTTTGAAGGATATGAAGGGTTTTTGTCACTTAGTTAAAGAAAAGTCGTCAGAAAAGTCTGGCAACACTGAGACACCCCAACTGAATACTTTTATTTTAAAAAAAAGTAAAACTACCTCGACACCCAGAACAACAAAAAAAGACATAGTCCACCGAAATTCCATCACATTAAGCCCCTTAGTATTGATGGACTGACTTTTGAGATGATATACAATCTTCTATGTTTTGATATATTGAATTATTTTTACTTGTGCTGAAACTTTGGACCTTTGATTAAACATTGTATTCTGCTTTGATAGTTTAAATCCAACTATAGGTTTTTTAGTAAATAAAAAAAGTTAGAGATTGGAAATTTCTAATTGCGACATAGTGCTTACCTAAACTCCGACATAGTTTTGACCTGGATTCCATCTGATGAAATGGATGCTAAAACAATCTATAATATAACTAACTTTTATTGCACATAACTTTGCTTACATAAATTAATCAAATATTTTCAAAACGACCTCAGTATGCACACGAAAAAATATAGAATTTTTAGTTGTTCATACCATCGTAAATAAATGAGTTCAAATGAGTTGTTAAAAAACCCAAAAAAACATAATTACCAAATATTCTGGTAGTATATGTCTGTCTGTCGGTATAACTGTTCTAGGGTGATCTGTCGGTCTATCTGTCTGACTTTAACATAAATAAAAATTTTCTTAACCTGCAACTGTGGTATTCGAAATGATAATTAATAGTTTTTAGTGGGGTGGAGCCTTGTAAGGTATTTATTTCTTACAGTACACGGAATATTTGGAGCTAAAATTTCTGGATAGGTAGGTATAGATACGTTAGATACGAAAAGGAGACAGCCTCCTTCATAATCTAGCAAACGTGAAAAATCACAACCTGAACGCCGTCATTGTCGTAACCTGAATTCCGACACCCAAATTCACCATAGATTTTAAATGAGTAGGGTAGAAAAAAAATATGACGAAATTTAAAAAATTTGATTTATTGTAGGTTTTATCATCTTACATTTTTTGTCTTTGGATAGTAGTAAATATGTAAAAAACTGACTGAAAAAATTGTTGCCCACTAGAACACCGTCATCCTTATTTTTTACAAAAATAAAACAATCGGAAAGCCGTCATTGCACCATAGCCTGAATTCCGACACCTTGAATTTAAAACACATTTTCAGAGAAAATAGCTCAAAAAACCTGTGACGGAATTTGAGATTTGGAAAATTTAATCAAATATGATTCTGATTTAGATGTATTTTTCACTCTTTGATAAATGTAAATATAAAAAAACTAATTTGAATAGACATGTATTTTTCACTCTTTGATAAATGTAAATATAAAAAAACTAATTTGAATAGACATTGTTTTTGTAAGCCAAACCCCGCAAACCCCTGTTTACTGAAAATAATTTAAAAAAATAACACAATTTTGGTTAAAAACTTATCTACGGACATTGGTTTAGTAAAAAATACAAATATATTAGGTAATAATATAAGAAAGTACCTAAAATCCCAGATTAAATGAGTACTTGCAAGTGGCTTACCTTATAAAATGCGACGTTCCGCGTCGACAGTTGAAGCACGACGAAAAGAATTTTTCGCACGCAGCTTCTTTTTAACTAATACAGCTGAAGTTTGCGCACAGTGTTGCCAGATATATAGGTGAACAGATAAGGTACTTTTTTTGGAATTCCATTGTAGGATTAGCTTAATAATTCAAAACATTTCTAAAAAGTGACAAAATTCAGGTGGGTGTCGGGATTCGGGTTAAGTACGGTATGCTTAGAATAGCACGTTGAATGGATAGCCGTGCGTGCCCCTGATGGCGCCAGTTTTTGTTTATTTTTCCATATTTCTTTCGTGATCACAAATAAAATCGAGAAAAGTTATGTTCAGTACCTACTTTGCTTCTAAAAGTAATTTTCTGCCTATAATGTAAGTTTGATATTTGCCTGCCTTGTAAATACATGTTTCTAATTTATTTTTATCGGCAAAAAAAATTTTTATTTTAGCTCTATAAAATTGCGTATTTTTAGAATGCTGTCATAAACTTGAGTATTATAAAATGTATCAAAGAGTTTTCCTGCTTAAGGGATAAAATGCACTGTTTGTCCCGCATTTTAGAAACAAAAGTTTTACGTTAGTAAATTAAAGATAAGACGTAAAAATAAAAAAAAGTATGAAAACACTTTTGCCCATAGTGAAGCTAGAATTTCCCGCATGATCGCATACGACTAACTCGCGACGACTAATTTATCTGCTGCTGCTTGAAAAGATCGTATTATTGATACGGAGGCGATCTTTTATTTTAATTTTGCATATAAACCGGGTTCAGCCAAGCAGACAAAACAGAAACAAAACAGAAACACTCATGTTTCAAAATAAAGTTGCGACAAATCCAAAACATTTATAACATTGTCTTGTTTCTGTTATGTTCCAAAATTCCGAAACTTTGCCTTGTTCCGTCTCTTGTCGGTATAGATCAAAGAGTCTCTGTTTTGTCTGTATTTTCGGCGACAACTTGTTAGCACAGTGTGGACGGCGATACGCGAAATGCATTGTTTACACGTTGGCTTGCACCCCGGTTTTTGTGAGTTCGAAAAAATGTCGGGCGAAAAAAAAACATGGAACACAGAGAATACAATACATGTAAACTGATAAAACTTTATAGGGAACATCCCCTGTTATGGGACGAACAAATGTCAAAAATTATTTTAAAGAAAATGGTAAAAGCTATACATACCTTTACATATTCTTAAAGACTGCTGATTAAAGCTGCACATACTTCTGGTATCATTACAGAAATTGACTGAACTAATATTTTTGAAAGACATATCATGCTATGGTAGGAATCGCCTGTTTCAAGAAATCTCAAAGTTATTGCTAATCTCTCTGTAATTGTTATGTTTTTTGGCAACTGCGGGACCAATCAAGCATATAAAATTCTCGAAATCTGCACTAGACATTCTTAAAAAATTCTTGAAGCTTGAACAAATCTCTCTATGTACTACTACTAAAACCACATCGACTTCACGGGCCACTACTACTACACAATTTTTTTTCAAGTGTCTTTGCAGTGTGGACAGGTTGTCTCAGTTTTGTTGCTGATTTTTATTTGTTTTTCGTCTCAGTCTTGTAGTAATTTTGTTTCAAAATCGTGTTTCTGTTTTGTCTACTTGGTCTGGACCCGGCTTAAGAACATAAAGTGCAACATTGATCGAATGTCGTCACTAAAAGTTTCAATTCAATCTTTACATATAGTTTTATAGCTACAGTAAATTTATTATATTAACAAATCAGTCGAAAAATGGAACTAAACCGAGAACATTTTTAGGCTATAATTTTCTCAACTTTCGAAGGAAATTATCTCAACCAAAAAGCCTTGCCGAGTTGATTTCTGTTCTTGCACATGAAGCACGACATCAGTCGACAGTTTCTCGTTGGTATGGAGAATTTAATGGTAAACGGATTACCCTTAGCGACGATCCCAGGACAGGTGCACCAAAAACGTCTGTCACCCAGGAAAATATCGATGCTGTGCGCATGCTCATTACCGGAGATCAATATGTGACATATCGCGAGATCGGGGCTTCATTGCAGATATTAAAGACTTCAAAAAACTTTGCATGAAGAATTCGGGGTAAGAAAATTAATTTCGCGCCTGATACCGCATTTGCTAACCGAAAAACAGAAAGAAGCTATGGTCAATTGGTGTCAGAAACCTATAAAACTTAACTTGAGGCAAAGAACTCGAAAAATGTGTACAGTATTTCCAGTGATCATGAAACGTGGATTTACTCATATGAAATCCAAAATAAACGTCAGTCGACTGTTTGGGTGTTCCAAGAAAAAGAAAAGCCAACAAAAGCCATCCATTCTCGAAGTGTATCCAAAAAGATGGTCGCGACATTTGTCTCAAAAGCAGGTCATGTAGCAACAATTCCTCTAGAAGAATTTCTCCAAAGAACGATTACCTTAACACTTTGTATTTTGAAAACGGGGCAATTTTGGACCCTAGTTTAAATGAACTTTTATCTCTATTTTGCGCTGTAGAATATGCGGTTAAAATGTTGAAAAACAATCTAATAAAAGTTTCTTTTTATCCCTCAACGAATTGTAGCCCGACCGAAGGAAAACAAAATTTTCGCCTCGGGATAAATATTGATCCTTTCCTTACTTCTCACTTTTGTAGCTTTATTTAATAAATATTTCTTCTGTCTAACGCCATGCCATCGAGATTGTACTTTGAGCCGAAGAGGGCGAAAATGTTTATGATTCTTATCTGTTTGACGAGACTTTTGGTAGATATGTTAACTATTATGGCCACAGCTTATACAAAACAGTTTAAACACTCTCCTGGCGGGAATGGTTTGCGTCGATATCGTCGCGCTACGTTAAGTGTCCGCCTCCGGACGAAAAAGACGGCTAACAGAGATAGCACGATTTCGTCTCGCTTTGTTGTTGAGATCAGGATTCATTAAATGACGTCTTTTTTTTACCCGCATGTCACTTTTCCTGCGTCTTTTTGACGTCTTTAATGTGTAACTTTATTGGTCACTAACCATACAGCACCTCATCCAAAGAACCTGTATTAAACGTCGCATGATGCTTCTAGATGAACCAGTCAACATCTTATCGGCAGTGAACATTTGTAAAACAAATTAATTATTAAATAAAGAAAAACTTTAAAGCTTCACTTTCAGGTAGAGATGGACGATCCACTCTAAAGTATAGTACCGGAACAGGTTTTTGTTGTACTTAGTATAATCTGTACTTGTTTCAAGTGCGAACCCATTCCAGATCTACCTTTCAGTTTTGGCAACTGCTTAAAACTTTTCCTAAAATGTACAGGCGCCTATTGGAGCTATTTTTTTAGTTAAAAAGTCGTACAAACATCACTGCTGTTTTGGTTTATTCTAAAATACATACTATTTACGCCTTAAAGACGTCTATAAACAACATCATTTTGGATATATTTTGGAAAGTAATAAAGACGTCCTTTATATTAGTGGCGGCCCTTGAGTTGTAAAGCTGATGGACGCAAATGGCTTAAGGGTGGCGGTAATGGATTTTTTAAGAAGCACTTAATTGAGTTGGAATAGTCGTTTTACCTAACAATGCAAATCAAGTGCAAGAATTTCTGTTCTTTGGAAGATTCATGTTTTCTTATTTTCTCAGAAAGATGGTGCAAATCTTTTACACCCGTGCTATTAGAATCAATTCTTGATTCCGCATTATAAAACAACACATACCAGGAACAGTAAAACAGAGGTTGGTTCAATAACACCCGCAAATTCAGTTATTTTTTTTATAGATGTCTTTGACTAACTTGACCTAGGTATAATTTTGATTTTATCTTTTAAAGAAAGTCTGGAAAAGTTGCTTTTAATAATATTACTGACGCAATTCATTATCAAGATCGATAATAAAAATTTGCGGTAAATTATAACACGACTAAAAAAGCAAAACAATATGAATAAATTAGAAAACTACCGTATAATCATGTTATATTAATCAGACGCCAAATAATTGCGCCTGTCTTTGCATTAAAACAGCGGTGTGCACTCCCTCCGCTCCCAGGAAGGTAAATAAAAATGACCACTTTTGACGTTTAAAGTAGGCCTTCATAGTATATGGGAGACCGCCAGATCAAAGGAGGCGCTGCGAAGTATTAAAGCTGTTTTTTATAAACTGTTGGCCTGTTGACTGGCTTGTATAAGCTGTTGGCCTTGGTCCAACTCAGCGGTAAGTGGCGCCAGGAGAAACCCTGGTATTATTGGCACATTTAAGACAGCTCTTGCATTTGAATTACGTGGGTGAAGTCCGTGAGACTCGCTTAAAACGCATTCAGATGTTGACCTTGGTCCAACTGGGCGGGAAGAGGCTCCAGGACAAACCCTGGTATTATTAGCATGTTTAAGACAGGTCTTGCATTTGAATTACGTGGGTGAAGTCCGTGAGACTCGCTTTAAACGCTTTCGGATAAATGGAGTATATGTGCTTGTGTAAATTGTTGGATGTCTTGTATAAGCTGTTGGTCTTGGTCCAACTGAGCAGAACCTGGCTCCACAAGAAACCCTGGTATTATTAGCACGTTTGAGACAGGTCTTGCATTTGAATTACGTGGGTAAAGTCCGTGAGCCTCGCTTAAAACGCATGAGGATGTTGACCTTGGTCTAACTGAGCGGGAAGTAGCTCTAGGAAAAACGCTGGTATTATTAGCATGTTTAAGACAGCTCCTGCATTTGAAGTACGTTGGTGAAGTCTGTGAGACCCGCTTTAAACGCCTTCGAATAAATAGTGTATGTAATAACATATGTGCTTGTGTAAATTGTTGGCTGTCTTGTATAAGCTGTTGGTCTTGGATCAACTGATCGGTAAGTGGCGCCAGAAGAAACCCTGGTATTACTAGCACGTTTAAGACAGCTTTTGCATTTGAATTACGTGGGTGAAGTCCGTGAGACTCGCTTTAAATGCTTTCGAATAAATGAAGTATATGTGCTTGTGTAAATTGTTGGCTGTCTTGTGTAGGCTGTTGGCCTTGGTTCAACTAAGTGGAAACTGGCTCCAGGAGAAACCCTGGTATATTTAGCACGTTTAAGACAGGTCTTGCATTTGATTTAAGTGGGTGAAGTCCGTGAGACTCGATTGAAACGCATTCGGATGTTGACCTTGGTCCAACTGAGCGGGAAGTAGCTCCAGGATAAACCCTGGTATTATTAGCATGTTAAGAAAGCTCTTGCATTTGAATTACGTGGGTGAAGTCCGTGAGACTCGCTTTAAACGCCTTCGAATAAATAGTGTATATGTGCTTGTGTAAATTGCTGGCTGTCTTGTATAAGCTGTTGGTCTTGGATCAACTGAGCGGTAGGTGGCGCCAGGAAAAACCCTGGTATTACTAGCACGTTTAAGACAACTCTTGCATTGGAATTACGTGGGTAAAGTCCGTGAGACTCGCTTTAAACGTTTAGGATAAATGCTGTATAATAATATTTGCTTGTGTAAATTGTTGGCCGTCTTGTATAAGCTGTTGGTCCAACTGAGCGGAAAGTGGCTTCAGGACAAACCGTGGTATTATTAGCATGTTTAAGTAAGACAGCTCTTGCAATTGAATTACGTGAGTGAACTCCGTGAGAGTCGCTTTAACCGCCTTCGGATAAATGGAGTATATGTGCATGTGTAAATTGTAGTTCACTTCTCCCATAAAGCAGAAACGTATAAAATACTCTGCCAATATATGGGCACCTAAGCTCACACTAGGAACTATAGTTATAGTGTACGTGTGAGCTAATATAACTAAAAACTGAAATTAATTTTATTCAACTCCAGACTTTCGTTTGATACCAAGCAAACCATGTTTTGACTTAAAACTCTAATTTTTAAAATCTAACCTCACCTTTTCTTTGTTTAAACTAAAATATATTTTGTTTTACTTTATATATCACACACGCTATATTTTATTTTCACATTTTTCACACACGACAAACCCCCCACGCTACGCCACTGTGATGCTTTCTTTGAAACTCGTAAAGAATGTTAAAAGTCGTAAAGTTTTTAGAAATAACTTGCTTGATGTTAAATTAAATTTAATTTTGAATTATATATCTTTATTAGCCTTGGGAAAGAACCAAATAACACATGTAAAAGTAGGTTTTTTGCGGCAGTTCGGCATCTGAGGTTTGATGATTGAATTCTGCGGTAAATGTGAAACTGTAAAAAATCTCTTGCATTCTTTGCTCTCTCAAAAGGGTCATTTTAGAGTACTTGAAGTAGCGCCTAAACTTGACTTACTTTTGGTCTGTCAGATCATCCTTGTTTCCTTTCAAGTTATTGTTCTTTTATTCATCTTTTCTTTATCAAAGAATATGTTATTCGGCTTATGTTGAAATGGTGGGCTATCGCTGGAAAGGACCAACCATTTTCCAACTTAGTAAAAATTTTGGCTTTTAGCTCTTTGGTCGTATGTAAAGCCACTTTAGGATTAAATCAAAGATTATAGATTATAATATATGATTAAATACCATGTTTATGTATTTATCGTTTATTGACAGTTTTGACATTTTTAAAATACTGACGTTTTGACAAAGCTGTTGGTGGCTTAGAATACACTGCTCAAATTTTGGAAAAATTACTTTAAAGAGTCGTATCAGTTTTTCTTTTTAATCAGCTTTACGTAGTGTGTAATTAAACGAGAATTGGTCCTTGACAAGTTCTTGCCAAGTATAACCCAAGGCAAGGTACTTGGCAAGTACCGTGTAGTAATGAGTAGCCGTCTTTAGGTTAGGTTTTGAAAACCCGCAGCCTCTCCCTTGCGATTATCACTTGAGTCGCGATGGAGAGGCGAGGCTCTTGCACCGGCGGTTCTACAGGGGGTACTGGGGGTAATTCCCCCCCCCCAGAGCCCGACAAAATATATTAGGTATAACGGCTGGTAGCTGCTACAAACAAGTTAAAGGCTAAAAATATATTTTTGTTGGCTTACTTAGATTCCCGATACTAAGCGCATAGGAAAAAAAACGCAGAAAAAATATACGTAAAGGAAAATAGCGCATACAAATAAATCGCACGCGAAAAAACTTACAATAATAACAACGATAGGTACATAAAATCAAGAAGTGGTCTGTACATTTGACGAGACCTACCTAGTAGGTACCTATCTATTGTTTTTCCGTAAGCTATCCAAATGTTGTCAAGAAATAAAATTTTTTATATTTGACTGGCTAAGACTACACGGTAAAAAAAAATTGTCTTGCTTTGAAGTAAAATAATTTGTGCTTTCCTATTCACGAAGAGAATATTTTCTTGATTTGGCACAAAAAATTTCTTGCCTCTTTATTTTAATGTGAAACAGAAATTGTTTTATTATAAATTGGAACTGAATTAATCTAAGGCACCGTTTTCTCTGGAAGCAAAATATTACTTATATGAAGACAATTTGCTTTGTTACAGAACGGAGTATACTGAAACAAAACAATTAAAGAAGAAAAAAAAAGTCTCATATCAAGATTAAAAAACTAAAAAGAAAGATTTTAATTCAAAATAAATTGTTTTAAGGTATTCAATTTATTCAAGAAAAGAACGTGTTTTCATTGTAGACAAATTTTTTTACCGTATAGAGACCCTGAATGTATGACATATTTAAAAAAAATAGAGACGCGATGCACCCATCAAAGTCACTTAAACTCACATTTTTTGATTATGTTATTTTCTTGTCAAGTTTATTGGCGTTTCAATAAATAATTTATGTTGTCAGCGATGACTGACATCTATCATCATTCAACATATAAACAAATAGGTATTTTCCGATGCTTATAAGTTAACAAGGGCAAAAGGTGCGTCTCTCTCTAAACAAGGCTAGAGTATAGAGGACCGATATTTCCCTGTTTTTGTCTTAAATATATTTGACTTTAACAAGTTTGTCGCGTCTCTAATTCTTTAAAATATCTCATACAACCTAGATATGACAAACCTTAATTTTGAAAAAATCAGAGACCATTTGATCACTGCGCAGAACCAGTTTATAAATCCACGATTACATCATTCACCATTTTTTTAATACATTTTCATAATTGCAATTTTTTGCAATTTTTAGAGTTTTGCCCAATTTATTTTGTAGGCGCGAACAATTGCTACAAAGAATAGGTAGCTCTGATCAAAGGTACAAACCACTTTTTTATTTCGTGTGCCGGTGTAAGCTTTCATAGAATTTCAAAATTTTTAGTTTTTTAAAACACAAATATGTTCAATTTATTTCAAATTTAAAAATTATGAAAGGTTTAATATTAATACTCTCGTCTTTTTTGTGGCTACGATAACTTAACCTGTTACTTTTTTTCATGGAACATTCGAATTTTAGAAGCTTAACATTATTTCATTGTGCACTGTTTTACTATGTGCGCTATTTTCCGTGTGCGCTTTTTTGGTGTGCGCTTTTATCCACGTGCGCTATTTGACGTGTGCGGCCTTTTCCTATGAGTATCTTTCCTGTGTGCTTTTGTCATATGAGCTTTTTTCCTGTGCCCGCCCTAATTTACAGTCACCGCTTGACCATTATCCCCCCCAGAATTTGGCTCTAGAACCGCCCTTGGGCTCTTGCGTTGTCATTCCAATTTTATGATCACCAGTTCCCGCATGAAGAAAATCAGTTTACTTGGTGAGATGTCCTCTTAGTCATGGGGCAACCTCACAAAACCTGTCACTCCCTATGTCACTTATGCGAAGGATAAAGTAAATTCAGTTATTACCGCCGTATTTTTGATACCTGTGTGCTTGAACTCCAATGTTAAGATAAATATAGGGTCTGTTGGGGGTTTCCTTGTTTTATTTGATAAAATAGGGTATTTTGTGTAGGAATATGTAAAACTTTTTACTATAGGTTTATATTTTTTACAATACTTTAAAAAGTATTAAGAAAAACAGGTTTTTTGTTATTACCGCCCTATTCTAAAAATTTTTGGATGAATTCCGTCCTATGGTTTGTCAATTACCGCCCTATATTTTAATTTCATCGTACTGGGATAACCGAATATAATATTTAAACTTTTGTAGATACAGTGAAACAAATTTATAAGTAAATTAATTATTATAGAGTGTGTGCGAAAATTTTCTTAATAAATCGATCAAATTAAAGTTGACATGCCAGAACACAAACACACATATTTTGCATAAGTAAAGTACCCTTATTTGAATAAACAAAACATTGTACTAAAAAAGTTGTTTAGAATTAAAAGTTATGTGCAGGTGCAAAATTTTAGCCTCCTATTATAACTTTGAGAATTTTGAAATTTTCCGAGGTTTTTTACCGATTTTTCTATTCTGCATAACAAACATATTGCAAAATTTTTCTTGACCCCCACCCGTGGCAGCAAGTATGATAAATATATATATATATATATATATATATATATATATATATATATATATATATATTTTTTTTTTTTCTTGCAATTTCAGAAATCATATTAAAAGAATAACTGTCTTAAATCATTTCAATTGAATTTTGTATTGGCTGTTATTTAAAAAAATATAAATTAAAAATTAACCATTTTGTTAAGTTTAATAATGAGTTTCACCAAGATCTTAAAAAAATCTTAATTTTGATTGATCTTGAAAAAAAAACATTAAGAATTGCGATTACCGTCCTAATAGAACAGCATTACAAAACTACCCCAAAATCTGGATCATTATCGCCCTATTTTTTATTATATTTATTTTTGTTATTTGTTTTTAGTTTTTATTTAAAAAAGTTAATATTCTTATTGCTTGGGAGTCCTTCAACAACAACATATAGTATACCTAAGTAAACTCTACTTTTAAAGTTATTTTGAAAAATATGAGAGAAACAAAAACTCCTTTTTACCCGATTGTCCACGATTTTAATTCACGGGTACTAAATTTCAAATTTGTTAGTTTTATTTGGCCTAAAAATTCCGCTAACTGACGCTCACGTGTCTGATGACGGGTAAAAACGCAATCAGCGTTTATCTGGCCTGAAAGGCAGAAGAGCTGTTTCTTTTTATTTGTAATCGATTTTTTCATTTATCGATATGTATAGCAGTTTATTTTCGCCTGCTCTTGTTCTGGTTTTTCTCGTATCTCGGTAGATGGCGCTTCTTGTGAGAGATTTCTCACTATTTACATAGGATTAGAGACAAAACCGTCTAATTAACTTCGCAAGAGTGTCAGATTGACCAAGCAGTGTTCTGAGCAGTCCCATAAGGACGAAACAGTTAACTGTCAACACTTTTTAGGTGTCCATTAGATCTTGGACCCCCGTGAGGTTAAGCTTTCAAGCTACCCACGGAAAAATATGAGAGAAACAAATTCTCCTTTTTTCCGATTAGCCACGAAACTTGTTTGATTGTTAATTTAAATATTATTTTTAAGAAACCTCTTAACTTAGCAGATTCAAATTCTTACGAAAATAATTAGGTTTTCACTTCACTCCACATCTTTTTGCGACACGTAAACATATAAGCTTTCTTTTTTCTAGCCTGTACGTTCATTGCCGAACCACATGTCTTTAAACAACTCTGCAAATTTAAATCGTAATATTTTACAATAAAATTAACTTTAATGCCAATGGTAGCCTTGTAGGGCGGATTTAATCCAAGATTCTGCATAGGGCTGTAATAGCTGAATTTACCTTAGTTATGTTTAAATTCCCAGAGTCACTTTATTCTATGCCTATCTTGCATATTTAAGAAGGTTTTAGAATTAAGCCAGGATTTATCCGGAATGGGGTAGAAAAAATTAGGACGAGATAATGAGATGGATAGACCGCCTCGAGCGCAATACAAAATTAATTTAGTAGAAAAAACTGCACTTTTTACAATTTTATTTTAATTATTAATTTAGGAGAGGCCGTGAATTTTTTTGAAACTCATTTTCTTAGCAAACATTAATAGAATTGTTGAGTGAGCGATTCTAAGAAAAATGTCAATATAAACCTATCCTACTTTTAGGATAGGTTTAGTCGCAAATTGCAAAAGAAGATCTGAATTCGAGGAACTTTTATTTTTAGTAATACATGTATGTTTATTAGTGAAAGCTATACTTAAGCTAAGTATAAAAAATATAATGACTTATCTCTAAATATGGGAAATATTTCCTATACTTAGAGATTAGTACCACTATTTTTTATACTTAGTTTAAGTATAGCTTTTACTAGTACATATATAAGCATAAGTAAGAAAAAAAGTTCCTCGAATTTATATATTTTTTTGCATTTTGCGCTTTAACCCCATCGGAAAACCCCCCCTATTCATATAACAAGTTTTGCTTAGAATTGATCAAGGAACATTTTTATTGATGTTTGCTGACTAAGAAAATAAGTTCCCAAAATCTTCACGGCCTCCCCTACTACAAGGCAGTTCTAAAATAGCTTGTATCAATTTTTACGAAAACACTTTCATTAAGCCAGTGGCGAGTTTTTTTTAAACTTTTTTTCTTTTTTTTTCTTTTCAATTAGTTTTTTCCAAAAATCTCAAAAGTATCACGGTGATAAACGACCTTTGCAAAATCACACGATAACCTTGACTGTTCTCTAAATAATTCCAGTTTTTTAGCTGTTTCTACCTTGTACATTTGTCAGAAAGTAATATTTTGAATAACGGTGCTCTGGTAATAAAATTGCGGTATCATCTTGCTACGCGTTGGATTCTAAACCCCATTAGAGAAGGAAAGAAAATTGTACATTACCATAAGTAGGGGCTAAGCAAGAAATTATAAAATTAGCCATAATAAAAATAAATTGTAGATAGTTCACTATTAAAACTTTACGTAATTAGCGCCTGTCCTGTAAGAGTGGTAAGATATCAGAAGCAATATATTTTGCGCGTATCTATGTACTAGAAAAGCGGCATCTTATCTGATATACCTATTTGTATATAATAGAAAGGCGTATTAGAAAAGACAACTATCTAAGCAGTTGTCTTTGTTGTACGCGTAGAAAACGAATAAGAATTCATTAACTGTCCGTCTTGATTTGGCCCGAGAGCAGCGTCGCTTTCGCAACAACCACCGGCTCCTTGCATTCTACTCGCCAGATACAATTGCTTCTCTCGTTATGTAAAACATAGTGGGATGTCAATGCATGCAAGCCCAATGCGAGAATTTAGTTCGCGCTTTTAGCCTTGAACGCGTTTCACAATGGCGTGCGAGCAACAACCTTCGGCTACGGTAAAGATTATTGTACGGCCGTTAAAGCCATACAGTTGTGTAATTGAATGGTGAATTTTTTAATTAATAAAAAGTTTACTTGCCAAAGTTTTATTGAAAAGACAAATACTGCCGTGCTAAGCAAGAAGGTCGTATCTTCATATTTTGTTTATCTAAAAAAAACAGGTTTTTATAAAAAATAGAGTTTTTACCTGTAAAACTGCAGTTAGCACCATGTATGTATGTAAATTTTTTTTTTTTAGGTGTTTGAGTATTTTCAAGGTCACAGAGCTAGCCGAGTGGAGATACGATATTTCTCTTTAGTTTTATTTATCCTTATGCTAATAAAAATAGTCATATCTGTCAAAGTAATGTATTAAACTCTTAAAATATAATGCAAATTAAACATTAGTGAGGAAAAATAAACTTATCTTGAAATTTTGTTATCCACTTAATTCTAATTATTCTAAATGAACTTCATGCTCGGTTTCTCTAAGATTTTGCCAAAAAAAATTTTTTTAACATACGACAATTCTTTTTAGCACAAGTGAGATACGACAAATTGTATTGGAATCAGACACAACTTTTTCAGTGATCACATTAAAAGAATTAGTCGACTATCTGTCATATACGACACTTTTTCTTAGCATATGCTACATACGACATATTTCATTGGGACCAGTGGCAATTTTGTAGATATGACATATTTTATAAGCTCATGTATACACCTAATTTTCATCTTACGAGATTTATTTCTAGTACGATAGGTGTAAAATGACGCAGAAATACTTAAACTGGAAAAAAATTATTTTCGGCAAAATTCTCAGATACGACCTTCTTGCTTAGCAGGGCAGATTAGGTATCATAAATAATGGTAGGCTAAAGCAAAAAATTAAATTTTGCCGAAAACTAAAAAGGATGGCAAAACACAAATAGGCAAGTTTAAAAAAAATGCTTTTCTTGTCTAAAATTTCACCGCACGCCCGTAAGCACAAGTTTTCGTTAACCGAGCCCAAGGCAACCCATGGTCTGTAGAGGATAGGTTACCTGGTAACTTTCTGACCAATCAGAGCCAGTTGTTGAAGTGGAAAATGACGTCATCCGGAGTGCCCATTTAAATAAAAAGCATTTAATATAGTAGGAAATCTTCAAGTTTTTTGTGTCCCGTTATTGATTTAAAGGTAAATATGTTTTGTTATTTTGCTTAATGTTTCTCTATTAACAATATTCATAAAATACATCGACTAACTCAAATATAAAACTTGCCTTATACCAAATATCCCAAAGGCACAATGTCTTCACAATTTTTTAGTCCGTTAAAATAACTACAACAAGTAGAAAAGTAAACTAAAACAAGTATTTACAGTTTTTAAATATATATAGTCCGAAAAAAACACCACAAATGTAAAAAATAAACCATTGAAGAATAAAACTACTAAACAAAGCGCTTTAATCAAATCGTGGCACTCCAAATGACGCGCTGTCACCTCTCACGCCACTTCGACCATGGAGTTATCAGGCAACCTATCCTCTACAGACCTTGAACCGAACCCAGCTTTTCGCTTAGCGCCGGTACACACACGCGTTTTTCTGCAGCGCGGTGACGCCGCGGTGCCGCAGCGTTACCGCAATTGCGGTTCGTGTTGCCGGTACACACACCCCCCGGTACCCCCTCGGTACCGCGCTGCAGAAAAACGCGTGTGTGTACCGGCACCAAAAATCGCAATTGCGGTAACGCTGCGGCACCGCGGCGTCACCGCGCTGCAGAAAAACGCGTGTATACCGGCGCTTAGTCGTGAAATATAAATAAGAAACAAAATGACAGTAAACGTAACCAAATAGATATAACCAAACCAAACCTAGCGCTAGTGGTTTGCGATCCAGTTCTAGGATTTGCAATTACGTATGCGAGATAGAATAAATCATCGCCTTAATGCAGAACTATTCTATGTCCAGTTTTCCCATTTTTCGTTCTTTTGCGGAAACGTGCAGCTCTAAGCGCGCTTTATTGAATGCAGAATGTTGAAGATCTAAGGGTTGAATTGTCCCCACCATCCGCCCGACCAATTTAAGCGGTGATACCTTGACCGCGTTAAGTCTAACTAAAAAAACGTTCTACTGTAAAAACTTAATTTTGTGACTTAGTTCTGCATTGAGGCGACGAAATGTATCCATGACAGATCTGATACCCTCCTAGCCCATTAGTGAACTCTATACCATATCAGCTTTGAAAATAGTTTTTTGTAACTATCTCCGAAATAAAAGAACCTACGAAGTTTTTGTTCCTAATACAAATTATTAAGAAGAATGTGTTCGACTACATTCTAAACTCGCATATTAATGCGACACTTCATTAATAGTTAGCATTTTAACTGTCAAAAAAATGTCATTTCATTAATGGATGTTGTCCAAAAAATAATCAGCTCGTAACAGTGTCGACCACTATGTTACCTAAAGAAGTCATTCAATTGGAATTAAAATTTTCTAGAAAATGTTTGAGAAATGCGTTCATTCGGCCAAGAAAAATACCACGTTTCTTAAATGTTAATGCTTTTTGTAAAAAATGTGAACTCTTATATAAATAAAGAAAGTAAAATTGAAAAGTCTCCATAAATAATTCAAGCCCTAGGAGATGATTAAAAGTAAGTGAAAATTTTCTTTGATATTATCTCGATATTCCACCAAACTTTTGCGAGATTGAAAATTATTAAAAGGAACTTGGGGAAAATAATAAAAGTTTCGAAAGATATTTTTTTAAATATATTTTTAAGATTTGATATTGCGATTGGTGTTTCTCAGGTTAAAGTTAACATTAAAATACAAGTTACTTTCTAAACACTGGTTACTTTTAACGAAAGTATAAAAAAAATCTGTCGTAGTAAAGTAAAGTATAATGGTATTCCGTAAAAAGAACTAAGATACAATTAAAGCCAAGTTCTCCAATACAAATTTCAAAATGAAAGGTTCTTACTGATTTGGAACTGTCTTTTTAGACTTTGCTATTACAGCCAAACTTGTTTACGGTCAATTTAGCACTGTACCTAAGACTCAATTTGCAGCCGTAATAGGCTAGTTAGAAAAACATTTCCAAACTAGTAAGGACCTTTTATTATCAAATTTGTATTGGAGAACTTGGCTTTACTTTTATCTAAATTCTTTTTACGGAATACCATTTTCGCGTACTTTGCATTTCTTTTCATAAAATGTTTTTGTTATGATTCCACTCCTTTTTTAAAGAATTTGGATAATATTTAAGTTTTATAGTAGTAAATAATGCGCAATATTGTTCAAAACTTGTGCGATGCCTTATTTAAAATTTTGAGGATTTTTATATATTTTTTCCTATGGTTTTATCATAGTTCCTATCAGCCTTCCCAAGCTTACCCATAGCATTTCTGGAAGTGGGCAATGTTACTTTTTTAGATAACTTTACATTTATATAAATTAAAATTTTGTGGTTCCTTAATTTTTTCCTATGGTATTTCCTCTGTTCCTTTTGCCAGCTTTCAAAACCTCAGCTCCCTAGCGTTTCTGGAAATGGGCAATGTTACAAAGAAAAAACAAAAAAAGGTCAATTGCATTTTTTAACAAGCTCTCCGCCTGACGCAAAAATGTTGTCGGACGCCCAAAAAGAAGTCACTCACAAGCCACTTTTTCTCAGATAGGCTAACCCCACTTACAGTACCTCGTACGGATCAGGCAAAACCTTTCGTGTAGACAATAAAACGTACGTTTTGCTTAAACTGAAGAGGACTGAAGTCGGACCTGTTGAACTGATCGGCAGAGGCTTTGTTTCCGGTAAAACGTCAGTTTTAGCGGCATTTCTTGTGGTAGTGCATACAATTTTAATTCCTTTCGAGTGCAACTTAGAAGTTGGTAGACGAAACGTCCGACATTAGATAAGATAATTTTTTAGGAAATCAAACAGGTTATTGTCTTCCTCCACTCATTTTTAATTTGTTTTAAACAAATAGTCCCGACATGTTTCGGAAGCAGAAACTTACATCTTCAGGGGACATTACCAAACTAAATCAGCACAACATTTTGAAAAACTGGTTAAAAATCTATGTTTAGCTACTGAAGCGGTTAAGTCATAGACATTTAAAACAAAAAACATTATTGACAAAAGCTATTGATCTAAAAACATACGTTAAAACTATCAAGTGTGTACGCTAGTCTTTCAACCGTCATACTTGACCCTTTTGACTGACAGGCAAGACGTAAGGTAAAATGTTATGTCTAGACCGGGCTTTACAAAGTGGCACATCTTTATTACAAATAGTTCAGCTTTGGTTAATAAAATCACTTTTGGGCTAACTTTCTAAACCAAAAAAAGATTCACACGAACCGACCTATCTGAGAATAGGCGTTTGCGTGTGTCAACGGCCCCGTAGTTCGTTTGCCCGAAATTCAAGAATTTTATAAAAACTTACTTCATGACATAGTACTTTAAGATTAAAGCTTAACCAAAGTATTTTTGTCCAATATCTTACCTAAATATTATTTAGTTTATTTTTATTTAAATTTAATATACCATTTATAAAATTTAATAAAATTCTTTATTATTATTTTTTTTAAATAAATTTTTTCTGTTTTATACACAAAAATACTAAGAGTATCAAAACTAAAACCTATCTGCATCATCATATCGCTCGCTGAATGTTCCTCTCACAGTTAGTCGACTCGAGCCGACTTCACCCGAATGAGCGTTACATAGCCGAGCCTGACGGCTCAGTTCAATTCACTACCCACAAAAACTGCTAAACGCGCCTAAAGAAGTTTTCACTTTAAAAAATTCTCGCGCAGTGGCTTATCTAAATATATAATACTAAAAATTTAAACTATCTTTAAATGTTTACATCATGAATTCCAAGTGAATTCTATTACCTAACTGAATAAAAAACAAGAAATGAATTGCTTTAAAACTAAGCTGACTGGGCTGATTTAAAACTACCCCTTTTTCGTTTTTTAGCTCTCCTGACAAATTTACCAAATGCTATAGTTGATGTTGTATTAAAGTGGCACCGCGTCATAGCTATGGTAAACCAAATTTTGCGGCAAAATCTAAGTAAAGAAGCCTTAAAAAATTAGTGTCTTACTGTGAAAGAAGTGCGTGCCACTATATGTACCCCTCTACTCCCTTCCCTCACATCAAAGTTTTGATGACGCGGTGTCACTTTAATACAATATCAAGTATAGGTAGGTCCCTTCGTGAGAAAGGCGACGACAAGTGGACTTATCTAATTTGAAAAAAAACTTGTTTGTTTATAGACTCCTTCTCGGGGATCCGACAAAAACTGTTTTACGCCCGAAAGACAGCTCGTGAAAAACTTCAGTGGACAAGTTTTTCCAAAAACCAATTATCAACACGCTAGAGGCAGTGTTCCATTAAGAGTCGCCACTATGTATTTTGCCTAATAGGCAAGAAAGAAAAAAAAACAACTATAGCTACATTTTTCTTTAATCAAGTTTTAATCCCAATACGTCGCACCACAAAGCCACTTCGTATCAGGCTCTTCCCGTTTTTAGGATTAAGCTATTAAGCTCTAAAGTCTAGACAAAACGAATCAACTAATATAGCTTGTAGCTACATACGGTTTACAGTGGCGCACCCAGGAATGTGTCTTGGGGGGGGCCCCGACAGCTACAAAGCGCACCCTCAAAAAAGTGGCAGCCAAAAATGCACCCACCGAACCGAACCGCGCCGTAGAATTTTGAACCGCACCGTCTCCAAAAAAAAAAAAAAAAAAGGTCGTCATGTCTTTTCGCTTCGCAACTACGCCACAGCTTGGGCTTGGGAGGGGCCCGCAGCCTCCTGATGTCTAATTTTAAGGTATTTTTCATGTTTTATCATCAAATATGTGGAAAATATATTAAAAATCTAAGGCTTGGGGGGGGCCCGGGCCCCGGGGCCCCCCCCCTGGGTGCGCCCTTGCGGTTTAATATATACCTGTACCAATCGCTTTTTGAGTAAGCTGGATTAGGAGAATATAGACCCCGTTATTAGGACACGAATAGATGTGCCGCTATATTAGCCCAGTCATATTAGGTGAAAAAACCCTGAAACTTGGAAAAAAATAGGTGCAAACTGAATTCTTGTATAATTATTCCTTAGCATCCGTTAAGCTGGAATTTCAAATAAAATTAAAGTGTGCGCATTTGCATGTATTTGAACACAGTTTCTAACAAGAAGTTAAATATTTTTTATATTACGCTTTTTTGTGTCGTACAGTTCCTAATTGTATAAAAACTAAATTTTCAAAATGGTCCCGCTAGAATGAACCACAGTCCTTAAATAAACCGGTTGTCTGGTAACTCGGTGTCATGACGGCCGTGACTTCATATTTTGTACATTTTGGGTCTTGTCGTCTTGTAAGTAGTGTTTATACCTGTTCCGTGCTTGCCTTAAATGTATTAAAGACTAACTAACAGAAATTTAGTGATAGTTGATATCTACTTCATCTTCTGTATCAACATCTACAAAAAATATGTGTGAAAAAGATGGTTTAGTTTGTATTGCAGAATTTTTAGCACGAAAGCATCACAATGAGTTCCTTGAACTTGGTTGCTATACATAAGAAAATGAACCAACCAACATGCATAATATGCCATGCCATCTTGGGTGCAAGGCCTTTCTTTTGGAGGCTTAACTAAGCCTTCCCTATCATGGAAAGAAAATGTTAACAAGATGGACAAATGGATCAGAAAATTTTAAATTCAAACCAAATATGGTGAAGCGATCCACTAAATTCATATATAAAAAGGTTTCTATTCCATAAATTGGTAAATTCATTTGTAAAACAAAGAGTGATGATAAGAATCAAATTTATAAATACTAAAAAGCAAAATTAATCCACAATGAAACGAAAGCTTGATCATACAGGGACTGATGAGAGTCGAAAAACAGTAAAAAAGTTGAAGAAAATTATTTTGTAACTATTCTATAATTAAATAGGTATACTTTTTTGTTACTTGCAATATAATTTTAAAAAAACTGATGAGGACCATTCTTATATTATATACTGGGTGCTCCAGTTAAATGTCCACCATTGCTAACTTTGTGATTATTAAAAATAGAAAAAAGTTAAAATTGGCAAACTGGTTCAGAATTTTTGAAAATTATAATATGCAGGGTGTTTTAATTAAAATTGGTTTTATGTTTTTTAAAAAAACTCGAAAACTCGATGTTCGATTTTTTTTTTATTTAAGCATCTTAAAGAGCATCAAAAACTCTACTAGTTTGCCAATTTAAACTTTTTTCTATCTTTAATAATAAAAAAGTTAGCAATGGTGGACACTTAACTTGGAACACCCTGTATAATGGTCAAGTAGGAGGGAAAGAATATTAGCGTTACAGTCAATGTATTTTTATTATAATTTTTCTTGAAAATGCGTTAAGAAAGGGGGATCAAAATTCTTGAATCTTTGCGTTACGTAATTTATGAATGTTCCCTTACTGCAATTGACTTTTAGTCATTGCAATTTCATTTCCTTTAATTTTTTTGATAAAATTTCTCAAAAAAAAACTCATTTTAATTACCTCCTATCTACCAAAAAAAATCAAAATAATATGTGACTAGTTTGCTTGTTCGGCGAAAAAAGTTAAATTAAAGAGAGTCGAATTAATTTAGGAAAGGTTATTATATTCGTGTCCTGAATCTGATATTTATAAAACTGTTGGAATTTTTATCATAAATTTTTAAATTATTTAATTTTTTAATAAATTTTGGTATTGTTACGGCTTCTATCTTTATTTCTCTCATAATATAACGTATAGGTCTCTCTTTATTGATCGTGGAGCAGGAAAATTGCTGCGTCATAGGCTGCCGAGTTCTTATTGGCTGGAAGTTAACAGACAACCGTTTTATTTAGGGACCGCGAGCATTAACTACTTTCCTAACCTTTACTTAAAATTGTTTAACTTTAAAAAAACAACTAAATTTTAGTAAACGATGTTTGATACAAGTGGGGATCAAGCTTAATATTATAAAGTATTATGATTTTAAAACAAGTTACCTACAGAGTGGGAAAAAAATTAAATAAAAAATATATATTTTTTTAAATATATTTTTTTAAATGTTAATTTAGGTTTTTTATTAATTTTGTAGTATAGACCGAACGATTTTGCGTATTTGTTCACTCTTGACTTTTTTTGGAAAAGGTATTAGTTTACGAGACAATCACAAAAAACGGATTTTTAGAACATATGTGTCCTGAAGGCTAAGGAATAATTATACAAAATCCAGTTTGCATCTATTTTTTTTCAGGTGAATTCCTAATATGACTGGGCTATATTGAAGACGTGACAAACTATCGCTGGCTAAAAGAGCATTATTTATAATTTATGATAATTTAGCTAGCTTAAGCCATCTATTCATTATACAAAGCTACTGAAAGGGTTACGGCGAAGTTTATCCAACAGACATAAATTTCAAGAGATTTTTTAGAGTGGCAAACAATATAGCAAATGCAACCTTTGTCTCTTTATTTATACCCACTAATTATTTTATGGATTTTTGATATTTTAACATTGAAAATAGCGACCTAAAGTACCGTCAAACGGGGTGGATCGGGACGATTTTCAGATATTTTTCAAAATAACTTTTTAAAAAAAAAAGCTATAGAGTTTAAACCACCGCCAAATGATAGCTTACCGTTAGAGCTTTATCATCAAAGGCATATCATACATATCTGTCACTTTGACAGGTGATTTTCTATATATTTATATGCGGGGTTAATCGGGACACCCCATTTTTCTCAGTGTTAAGGCTCGATTAGTCCCTGTGATGGGATCAATCGGGACAGAGAAGGTTAAGAAAATTACTTTGCAAAAAAAACCGGAAAAAAAACCTTAAAAATAAGCCAGAAAACGAGGTTTAATCATAAAACTTAAAAAATACAACAAAAAACCGCGAAAATTTTGTTGGTTTTTTTGCGTGCTGCTCCATTCAAAAAGCTAAAGCAAACTGGCCGGCAGCTTTGTCATGTCGAATTTTAACAAAGCAGTAGGTCATAGATGAAAAAGCAGCAGATTTTGTAAAAAAACAGTAGATTTTTTTTGCAGTCCAAAAAAGCGTTTCATGATTCTTTTAGTGATAAACAAAGAAAGAAAGAGTTGATTCAACCAATTCTCGAGTGCAGCGTGACGACAACGACAACCGACTCGGATATCACCAGACGCGCACTTATACCCGGTTTGCACCTATGCATGCCCACCCTGATTCAAAAAATCCATCAGGTGACGCTGCATTTAAAACCGGTGCAAATCCATGTCCTGTTAAGTGATGCGTCTTTTGAATCATGGCGATCACGCATAGTGCTAGGCTTTTTTACATTCCACGAAGAAGCGCGAAATTCAAAATTGACCACAGACATAAAATACATCATGGATATGTTTTAACGGAAGTAGGCGCTTTCATTTAATTTTTTCACAGGCAAAAATTATAAATACTTTAAATACGTAACTAAGTAGGTACACTAAGTACCTGATAAATTTTCTTGAAAAACAAAAACAGTAGATCTACTGCTCATATTTCTTGAAAACCGAAAAAAGCAGTAGATTTCGCCGTAAAACAGTATTCACTTTACAAACACCCAAAAGCAGTAGATCTACTGAAAAATCAGTAGACCTGGCAAAGCTGCTGGCCGGCGACTTGCAGAAACGCGTTCACTAAGATATCGCTTATGAGTTTTAAATATTATTGAACCTAAAAACATTGACCTTGAGATACAGGGGCTATTTAAATAGTAAAAAACAGGTTTTGTCCCGATTGACCCCGCTGTTCTATGTATACCACGGATGTATACTAAGGGGCGGCGTTTAAGGATCTTGTCATTTGTTGTTTGACAGTAGTTTTTCAGTGATGCTTTGATGTGTGTTTGTGACTTAAAAATCCGGTGTTTTTTGCTGGATAGGCTTTGATAGGTAACTTAACAAACTTCACACGGCACAAAAATTCAAAAATCTGCGCAAACTTTACATACAGGTCGTTGAATCACATCAACACAAGCATACACCAACTCGCTAAACAAGTCAGGCTGTTTGTAATACAATGATGTGGGCGGACCATTTCCAGAAACTGAAAAGGCTAACAAATGTATTCTTGTTGTCATGGATTACTTTAGTAATTGGCCAGAAATTTTTGCTTTGCCTAACCAAGAGGCATCTACAGTTGAATAGGTCCTGGTACACAATTTTTTTAGCAGATTTGGCATTCCTTTCTCTGCGAACTTCTAGGAATACATTAAACAAGAACTACTGCTTTACATTCGGAGTCAGATGGCATGGTCAAAAGATTTAATAAAACAATAGCAGAACATCTTTGCAAAGTTGTTAAAGAGCACCAAATATATATATTGGGACAAATATATTCCATTGTTTTAGACTGTCTGCAGAACCGCGATTCATAACACGACAGGAGCTAGTATATCTTGTTTAGTACAGAACTGCAATTAATATATAATATTATGTTTGGTTCACCTGGAGACAGAAGTCAATGACTATGTCGAACGTTTAAGACAAAAGCTGCAAGATATCCATGAGGTGGTTGAAGAGCAAATAGATATAGCCAGTGATAAAGGCGAGATATATGAACGCAAAACAATACAATACAATTATCAACGAAAGAAAGTAAGATGACCTAAATTGGCAACACCATGGAAAGAACCTTATAAAGAATTACTATGTAGTCAACAGAATTCAAAGAAGCCCGAAAGCCAAAATGAAAGTTGTTCATCTGGACAGACAAAAATTTAACCTAGGAAATGTTAATCAAGACGATCAAACGAAATTTTAATTCATTAAATTTTTAGGTTTAGTATAGTATTAGGTTGGTTTCTCTTATGGTTGGATATATTAGTCTAGGGTTTAGTTGCGTTATATATGCCTTACGCTCCTTTGTACGCGAACGTAGGAGGGGTAATTGTAGCCTTTTTATATTAAACTCCTGGACAAAATTATCGCACCACTGCTTATTTTTTTAAGAATAAGTGAAACCAAAATAACTATCAATTGAAACAGTTATTTGTTGTTTTGGTTTATTGAATAGAATATGATTTTTTTGCTAATAAATAATGCAGAGTTAATAATGTTATTTATTTTGTTCTTTTTATTTCTTTAAAAAAATCTCTAAAAGCCAAGTAATGCGACAATTTTGTCCAGGGGTATAGAATGGGAATAATAATAAAATTGTAAAAATATTTTGATTTATTTTCGAATTTTGACTTTTTGGTCGAACACGTTAATTTTAAATTTATTTCGACGCGACCAGACGTGCCCGAGAATCAAGTTGAGGTTTATAAATAACATACTAAAAAAATATATTTTAAATCAGCCTATGACAATATTGTTATAAAAATATCTCAAAAACTATTGAAAGGCTTAAAAAAACATTGTTGCGTTGTAAAGGAAACACAAAAAAAAGAGGGCGTGGACCCCAGCGGGCAGCAAAGAAACCAAAAGATGTCCCTCTAGTAAACAAAATCAACGTGTCTAAGCGTTTTTTTCTAGAAACGACCTCCTACTTTATAATGAGTGTGTTCCAACCCATGTGACCTTACCTTATGTATGTATAACTGAAAAAACATGTAATAAAGAAAAGATAATTAAAAAAAAAAGAATTATTCACCAGTTTGTTTTATTATTTATTTATTTGACTATATGGTGTGTTGTGTGATTTTCAATTAGTGAAGTATTGCAGAAGCAGGTCTAAGTAAACATCAGATGTATTTGTCACGAACCTAAACACTATGGAATAAAGCCACCGTAGAATTTCAGATAATATTTTTATATTAAATTGTTTATTTCTGGCGTTTTTATTCTAAGCGATTAAACCAAAACTCCTTAACTTCATACAGCTTGCTCAGTTGTTACTAATAACATTAAAACCGTAACTAGATTTATCCACGTCTTGAAATTTGCTGGATCGTAACTAACCCAATTTAGGCTCTCCAAATGATGCCCCCAAAGTTTTATTAGAAGGGGAATGTCTGCAGTGGCGTGCAGTGCATGAACATTAAAAGGAATGTATGCAATGTTAGTCTACACAAGAAAGGTGATAGAGCAGACCTAAAAAACAATCGGCCTATAACACTCCTCAATATAATTTATATGCTTTTCATGAAAATATTAACAGATAGACTAACAACAAAAATTGACGGATATCAATCAAAAGAACTTCAGAAAAGGTTTCAGTACAGTTGACTAGGAATGTGAAAAGGCGTTCGATAGCATTGAGCACAGGGCAATAAAAGCATATTTTATTAATAGCCGAATAGATCACAGATACACAGATCTAATAGCAAGTACATATAGCGGAGCAACAACATCAATCAAAATCCACGATGGAACCAAATAAATCCGCATAAGAAGAGGTGCAAGGCAGGGTGGCACAACATCCCCTAAACTATTTAACCAGGCCCTAGAAGATGTTTTTAAAAACTTAGATTGAGAAGAAATTGGCATCAAAGTAAACGGACAATACTTGAACCACCTAAGATATGCTGATGATATCGCCTTAATAACAGATAAGAAAGAAGAACTGATAAAAATGCTGGAAGAACTGGATGCAGCAGCAACAAATATAGGCTTGAGTATGAACTGCACTAAAACTAAAACCATAACAAATACAGGTAAAGATATCACGATCAGAATAAACCAAGAGAAAATAGAACAAGTAGAGGACCTGGGACAAATTACTAAACTAAAAAAAGAAAACCAAATGGCTGAAATCAAGAGACGAGTATGATTCGCCTGGGCAGCATGAGGTAAATTAAGCTACATATAAGAAAATACAAAATATCCTCAGTACCTCAAAATGAAAATGTATAACCAATGTATCCTTCCTGTACTTACCTCTGGATCTCAGACCTAAACACTTACAAAATCAAATATGGATAAGGTAACAAAAGCCCAAAGATCAATGAAAAGACAAATGTTACATGTAAAGCTAACAGATGGAAAAAGGAATGAATGGATAAGAAATAAACAAAATTAGGGGATGTCAGAGAAGAAGTGGCAAAATTAAAATGGAAATTTTCCGGCCATAATATCAGAAAGACGATTGACAGAAGCAATGGGAAGCGTCTGTATAAAAAAACTAATAACTTTTCTCAGTATTCCATTCGATATATTAATATACATGCCTTTGGTTTGAAATATGTAGTTTAATAATAATCCGCTCACCCACCTTACACTCTTATCCTACAGGCAACCCACACAGCACAAGTTAATATTAGCAATATTTCGCTTATTTGAATTCTTAGAAATTTGCAGGAACACATTTGTCGAAGGGAAGTTATACAAGGTGACCGACAGGAACCCACGGATAATTAAACACAAACGGATTGGATTTGACCAAAGTGGAAAATCCAAAATGGCCACCGCCTGACACACGTTTCAGTTTGACATTTTATTTTCTGGGGGTCGATTTTTGTAAATTAACCTTCCGATCGTTTTGACTGACTAAAAAATTTTAGCCTCAAATTTAACGTGATGCCCGGCAACGCCGCCTGTCTAGACTGCACAGCACCCCTTGGCAGTGGCGATGAATAACGTGAAGGGTTGTCGCTCAGTGGGACCAATTGTTATAATTTAGCAGTTTTGTATTACAAGATTAAGGGGTAGTAAATACTCAAAATTTTAGCTACCGATGTACCGGGTGTCCTATAAAAACATTGCATATTTAAAATGCAGCTAAATATTTGACCCGGTACTGATTTAAAAATTTTTTAAATATATGTAAAGTAAATAAGTTTTTCAATCCAACTAAACAAAAATGATCGCAAATATAAAATAAAGATTATTTCAGATAATACTTAACCAATTTTAATTAAATATGGCATACATGTTTTATAAGCCCTTGTTAAGGCGATTTTTTTACGCTATGACATGTGCAAGTCAGGCTGAACCAGCGAAGCCGGCTATTGTTATTTTTTTAGGTTAGTTATTAATCAATTGGAATAGGAAACCGATAACTTCCTTAAGGCTTTAAATGCAAATAAAGATTAATACGGCTTTTTTTAAAATTCAAGATGGCTACTATACGCTAAAACTATACAACTTATTTGTTTTAATTGACGGAACATTTATATTTAATTTGGTTACACGGTTACAAAACTACTAATTTAAAAAGGCAGTCATTAAAACAAAATTAAAGAGAATGTCACATACTTGGATTTATATAACGATACTATTTTTAAAAATAATTCCGCATTTTTAGATTATTTATAGTTTTTACCTGATAGCTTTGGCTGGGATGTGGGTATAATTGTTTTTTTTCTTTAAAATCGGTTTAATTTTAAATTTAATCATTGCTTCAAAGTCAAACTCTTAAGGCATTCCAAATATAAAATAAAAATAACTCCATTTTGATGGTTATATTGTTATATTACTAAAAATGCAAACATGTACTTAATTAAAGTTTTTTTTTAATAATATCTAACCAAACCACTTTTAATTTATGTTTTAGTACAGTTATTCCTTAACCCCCATTCTTTATGTACAATTTGTACGGAAAAATAATAAAGATTTGATTTAATTTGAAAAATAATATTTATGTTTACAAATACTTGTCTACTTTTTAAAACTATCGGTCATTTTTCATATGTATGTCATAAACCTAACCGAACCAATGCAAAAAAGGGCGGACATTTGTAGCCTAGCCTACAATTAGTACCTAGACTATTGCGCCACCGAGGGGAGCGACTTGTCCGTTCATTTAATAGGTTTAATTTTTAGATCGGAAAAAGATTTAAGTAATGGAAGATATAAGGAAACTCGTACAAGGGGGACGAGTGTGATATAGTTTAGGTAGGCTAGATTAGTTTACTGAAGATGGGCTCCACCTGCTAGTACCTAAAATAAGTATTGCAAAAAAATACAAATAATAAGAATTTTCTTTCTTCTACCCTCCCATATATTGTGCACATGACAGAAAATATTCAATGAAAAAAATGTCGCCGCGTACAAAAATTTGAGAAAAATTAGGCACTATTAGAAAAAAAAAATCGTTTGTTTAGCACGCTCTTCCACTCAGACCCATATATACAGGGTGTTCAATAACATAATTTTAGTATTAAATTTCTTGAGTGATTTTAAGACAAAAAGTTCATATAAACATAGGTCTATAAACGCTTAGTTTTCGAGATAATATTTTTTGTTTATTTTGATACAGCCGCCATGCCATACCGAAGCATTTTTTATTTTGATGATAGCAGTCTTTGGCGCAAAAGCTTTTTTATAAACGGTTAGAGATGCGAAAAAATTGCAAGAGACAAAAAAATTTGCAAACGAAACAAGGATTTTATTTCTTGTTTTAGAATCTACCAGTGGCTTACAACAAAAAAATAACCCAGGAAAAAAGTGACATGAGCCCTGAAAAAGTATAACCTTCTAGATTTTTACTATCGTTTGATATGTCTTATAGTGTAATGACACCAGCTAAATATATGTGTTAAATTTGAGCTGCATATCTCAAAAACTGCACGAGCTATAAACAAAAAACTAAAAAATATATGAAATTTTAACACCCTGTATCTCGAAAACTAAGCGTTTGCGTGTCTATGTTTATATAAATTTTTTGACTTACAATACTTAAACACCTTGTATAAATAAAAAATTGTATATGATCCGATTTGAATTAGAAATTCAGTACAAAAAAAAACTGTGTACTAAGTAAAACATACATAAGTTTGAAACACATATTTAAGTCCTACAAGTTTCTTAAAACATTGTTGCAACTCTTGTCTTATTTTGGAACACAAGTTCCACAACGGCACAGAATGTTTCTTCTTTTTAAAAACATTTTTTGTATTAGAAGAGGACACTGATCTATCTTTTATATTTAACCATAAAGATTTCGTTGAGCCTTTACTTATGGAAAATAAAAACGTGATCTGGTTTATTTAGGAAAATACCTGTTATGTTTGATCGTGGACACATTCCCCTACCCAAATGCAAAAGTGACTTTTACAAAGTTATGTCATATCATTAAATAAAAAATTATTGTGTGTGCTTAAGACCACACGGCAGAATTGTAAACTTCAACAAGGCGAAATTAATAATACTGGCCTTCATCTGCATCATCATGTCGCTCGCTGAATGTTCCTCTCACAGTCGACTCGAGCCGACTTCACCCGAATGAGCGTTACATTGCCGAGCCTGATGGCTCAGTTAAATTCAGTACCCACAAAAACTGCTAAACGCGCCTAAAGAAGTTTACACTTCAAAAATCCTCAGTCCTTATGATATCGGACGGGGGGCAGACTGTGGTAGGTTTGTTGTGAGGGGGCTGGTTATGGGGGAGGGGAATATCTCACTTTACCCCTTCCCATAGAAATACAGGCAGTTATACTTTTTATGTAGGAATCTATTTGTATATTATTATTAAACTACAAAAACAGCAATTAAAGTAAAACGATGTTTTCTTTTTCTAGGAGAGCTTATTTTTTTATAATGAATCACTTAATTATGTCACTAAAATTCTAGAAAAAACAGAGAAGGAAGGCCTAATCCGCATGTTATTTGTGGACTTGGTCGGCGCCCCTGATAGATTATGTTCATTTCGTTTGAAAGGGGCTAATTTTGATCTTAGAGGGCTTACCCCCTTCCCCAAGCTACTTCCTTGACGTATAAACATACATTTATTCCATTCTTTCAAAAAATGTTGGTTTTGTTAATATTTAGTATTACCAAGAAAAATTGCATTTGGATATCTGATTTGGCCCACTGTGCAACGCTACCGTCAGTCAGTTCTGCATTTCACAACAAAAAATAAGTTTGATAAAGACAAAAGTGGGTTAGGATTGCATTTTTCTGGAAATTTTTATTTTAATTTATAATTTATATTGAACTAATTTATATTTATGTTCAACGTTCGATAGTTTTGGTTTTGTAGCTGTTGTGCGATATGTTCAAACGTAAGTATTAGTCTAGTTTTGTCTAGTAACTTCGCTAACAAAATATTTTTTTTTTCACTTGGAAATAAAAACTGTAGGAATCATGAAAATTATAGCTTAAGTTGGTCTTGAGACTCAGGCCTTAAAATTTAAAAAACTTTTGTTTGCATACCTAAGTAGTACTTTTTAAAAATAATTAGTGCTGGAAAATTTGCATCTTCTTGAAAAATATTAGTTTTTAATATAGGATTTTTTTTGTTACAGGTTACTTATGTGTCTACAACAACAACAAACTTCTCAAGTTTGCAAGCAATACCTATCATCTGCTACGTTGGTCCAAATAAAAAACTTGTTGCAGAGAAATAAACATCCTTCGAGACCAGTAGATTGGCCACCCAAATCTCTTTTGTGATTTATTCAATTATAGTAATGTAACTATGTGAATTTGAAATAGAATACAATGTATTATCAAATATTATTTGTTAATTATTATTAAAAATAATATAATTCATAAGAAAAGTGCGTAAAGTGATTACATTTCCACAAACAAAAACAGTTGAGCAATATGAAGTGAAGTCCAGTTTCATAATAATTTGTGAGAAATAGATACCAGGCACATATATTAGGAGGGGGCACTGGGGGGACATTTCCCCCCTCCTTGAACAAGTTTTTATTATGAAATTTTAGTGTTGGGCACTTCACTACTAAAATGTTCTGTATTCAGTGGACTTGCCTCCGGCAAGCATTTCTGCCTACCCTGTCCAAAACATCATGCACCGTCACTGAGAAACAACACAGGACTTTCTATATGGGAGTATCTCCCCAGAAAGAAAAGCTATCTACATGCCTGCTACATACTTTGAGTACATGTTTTATAGAACATTTTTTGTTCAGTTCTTCAAAAGGATAATTATTCAGTAAAATTTTCTTGAAAATATTTTTGAACAAATTTCTGTTTCCATGTTCTAAAAAAATGTAAAATCTAAATTTTAAAAACTATTTTTCTATGAACACCAAAAACAGTTGTTGATTTTAAGTAAGCACTGTATAGTCGTTATTTTAATTTAAAAAAATAAAGTACCTTATGAAGTTTCTTCAATAATTAATTCACTTTTTATTTTAAAAAACATTTTGTTCAAAAGGATAATTATTCAATAAAAGTTCCTTTAAAGAGAAAATTGTTCAAAAACATTTTCTTCAAATAGAAATTTGTTTGCACAAATTTCCATTTAAAGAAAATGTTTTTCGAGAAATTTCCATCCAAGGAAAATGTTATAGGAGAAAATGATTTAGAAGAATTTTCCATTTGAACATATTTTTACTCAAATGTTACAAAAACTGGAAAATCTTAATTTTAAAATTTATTTTAGCTCACACTACTACTATACCATAGTAGTGTGAGCTATGTTGATTTTTTTGAGAAAAAAAAAGTTTCTCTGAGAGTTTAAGTGAAAATATGTCGTGTGTGATCTCAAACGAAAGGTAATTGAGTCTGGAGTTAAACAAAATACATTTTAGTTTAAAAAAAAGGGTGGGGGTAGATTTCAAAAATTAGAGTTTAAGTCAAAACATGGCTTGTGTGGTATCAAACGAAAGGTAATTGAGTATGGAGTTGAATAAAATATATTTCAGTTTTTAGTTATATTAGCTCACACGTACACTATAACTATAGTACCTAGTGTGAGCTTAGGTACCCATATATTGGCAGAGTATTTTTATAATCACCAAAAACACATAAAAAAATAAAGTACCTGATTAAGATTCTAAATCAATAATTAAATTTAAAAAAACATTTTCTTCAAAAGGATAATCATTTAATAAAATTTTCTATATACAGAAAATTGTTCAAAAACATTTTCTTCGATTAGAAGTTTGTTCGAACAAGCATTTTCTTCGATTAGAAGTTTGTTCGAACAAATTTCCATTTAAAGAAAATGTTTTTGAACGAATTTTAGTTCAAGGAAAATGTATTTCAAATAATTTTTCATTAGAACATCTTTGTTACAAAAAATGTAAAATTTTTACATAACTTTTTTTCTATAGTAACCAAAAACTCAAAGTTTTTGATTTAAAATAAAGGACTGAAAAGTCATTATTCAGTGACCCAATAAAAGTGAAAAAAAAGTACCTACTGCATAAGGTTTCTAAATAATTTATTAACAAAAAAAAATTGAATTATATTATACAAGTAAATAATAATTTATTCTAGCACTGTCGATATTCATCTCATCTCATCTTCATGGATAGTATAGGTATGCAAAGTTAAATTTAAAAAAATAAAAAAAATGGATATATAGGTATATACCTATGTCACAGGCTTGTAGTAATAAATAATGATTTTAGTTGTGGGGGTTGCTATAGTCTATAGTTAAAAAAGCTATAGTAAGTACCTATAAGCAGATAGTGTAACTATAACCCTGCCAAATTAAATTAATAAAATAAGCACCTATTAAAAATTGGTAAACTAACCATGTATAACATGGGCGTAGTCAGGATCTCACTCAGGGTGGGGCAAAAAAGCAAAAAATTTTATAGCTCCCCTTTAATTCTTGTATTACTAAATGAGCTAAAGCCAGGATGGTGCAGGTGACAAGGCAGGGTGGGGCAAGTGCCCCACCCTGACTACGCCCTTTGTGTATAACCATCCAAAGAACACCAATATTATTTAAATGTTTTATTACCAAATTTGATTTAAGCCCCTCAAAAAAATTGATCCAGTTATATTCCTTATAAGGAATATAAACACTCAAGAGGGGGAGATTGGCTTTGCGTCATGCAATGTTTTTTTAATGTTTTTCTTGAAATTGCGTTAAAAATCCTGACTTTTTGTGTTGCATAATTGAAGGATGTTCCCCTATACATATCCATTATTTTGAATTTTTATGATAATTTTAACTTTGTATACTAACTATAGGTAGGTACGTTTCTTTTCATATTTCATCAGGAGATTTTATGAGTGAAGCTTCAAGACTATGTAGAACTATTCATATCTTCTCGTCATTTGTAAGGGGCATATTTAAAAGAAATGGAGCCCCTCTGGGATGGAAAACTTTGTATACTATGTTTCTCTTCTTATATCATCAGGAGATTTTATAGGTGAGGCTTCGTGTAGAACCACAGAGGTTATCCAAGTAGAGCTATCCAAATCTTCTTGTCTTTTGTGAGAGGCGTATTTAAAAGAAATGGAGCCCCTCTCTGGGATAATAATCCGCCCCACAGAACACCATATCCGCACGTGTGAGAAATCAACTTATCATTTTTTTATAACTAGTAATATAATTTAAAAAAAAAATCTGTTTGTTTATTGTGAAATTGCTTCATACTTTTGTCAAAGTAAGCGTCATAAAAATCACGGCGAACTCGATTTTCTGAAATAAGTGAAAGAATTCTACCAAGCTGCACTGACAACACTGCGGCTCGCGATCACTGACTTGTATGAACACTGAGAAATAAATTCGACGTACAATTCGTGTCGGAAAACGGTTTTTGTTTCCTTCATAGAATGAAATTCGTAAGAAAATTAGCTCTAGAATGTTGTGTTTACTAATATCTTAGGTTGTTTTGCCTTTTTGGTTCAAAATATTGAGCAGAAACCTTCCACGATATTTTGCCAGTTCTAGTTGAACTCAATGTAGCCCAATTTTATATGGCTAAAAATTTTAGTTGGCTAAAAACGATCGGAGGTCTAATCTACAAAAATCGACCCCCTGGTTTAAAAATATCTAGTTCTTGTCAAACAATTACAAATTACTATTAAAGCGCTTTCATATAAGGACGGTTTAAAACTATTGTCGTATAAACACCAGCAATACCGTTTGTCGTATAAACACTATTAAAACTGTTTTAAGCACTAAAACTGATGATAAAATTTAACTGCTTAAAACTGTTCAGGGTTTTAAGACATTACTTTTTCCATTCGAGTAGGGAAACTCCGAGAATTTCTTTCTTTTTCAACAAAAGCACACCAAACAAAACAACAGCTGGCAGCCGCCATTTTGACAGAGCAGGACAAAATCAAAGCATAGTAAGTTTGGTTACACTGCCCAGCGGGTGGCCTACGAGTGTTACTGTGGTTGGTTGTGAAATTTAATCTCTGCAGGAACCTAACGTTTTTAAGAGGGATAGTACCCTGCTGGTTAAATGGTAGGGGGAGTGAGGAGCTAAATTACTAAGCATTAAGGTAGTTGTCCCAACTTTCGTCACCTTAAGCTCTTTAAAAACCAATATCTCATTTTAAAATCAAATAGAGAAAAAGGCGTGACTTTCTAAATAATATAAATATTTTATATTAATACTTCGTCACTTAAGAGTCTTTTAATTTGTTTAAATGTAAATAAATAAAATAATAATAAATATTATATATAAAAAAACAAAGTAGTTGCATGTGTCTTTAAGCTCGTCATGGTAATGTCCCACTTCTCGTCAACCCATGTCCCACTTTTCGTCATCTGTTTATTTTGAAAAATAAAAATACACTTACTTAATATTATCAATAAAAGATAAAAGAATCTAAATTTTTTATTAAAAAAAAACGAAATATATACTAAAATAATACAAATCGCACCCTTAGAACGAAAACGCACTATTTCAAAACATTAAATTGTTGGGAAATCGAAAAATCTTTTGCACTTTAAAACTTTAAACTTTAAATATATTTTCTTCTTATTTGTAATTTGAATTTTGACTTCGGCTACGTATCGATAGTGAGTGACAAACTGCATAATCTTTTTTTTTTGTGCTCGATATACTTTAGTTATTAAAATAACAAACTAAAAGAACATTAAATATTTAATAACGTTAGTATGTAGTAATATAGGTACTTATATTATTCACCAGCAGGAAAGTCAGGTACCATCGGAAAAAACAGGTACTTATTACTTTATCATATTTTTATTTAAAATCTGGAAAGTCAAGTAATTTATAATTTCCTCTTGAATTTTATGGGGGTTGGTCTTTTTATTGCACAAATAATCATCCTCATTATAAAATTCCGATACTGTTTGTACCTGTAAGTTATTAATTTCGCTGCCTTGCTTTGATAGTGGCATATCTGGAAATGATAATTTTCAGGAAACGGTTTTTAAAAATAATGGCAAAGGCAAATATTTATATATTTTTGTTGCTTTAATTAAATCAATCAGTAACTTATCCATGCTTGAAATAGACAATAAGGAAAATTTTGTGGTAAAAATATATACAATACGATGAGAAGTTAGTTTTTACAGTTTTAGAAAATACACCTCGAAAAGTGAGGGTGGCTACATATTTTATATTTGCAAAAAAACAAATATTTTTTATGCTAACAAATATAGATGTCCCAACTTTCGTCACTATTATGTCCCAAACCCCGGCACCTCATTTTTGCGTTCTAATTTTAAAAAATCGGTCAAGCAAAGAGTATGACGAAATATGAACATTAAACACCTTTACTTCTTTGTAATATGTCCCAATTTACTTTTTTACAAAAAATAGCATTACACAAGATTCAGGACTAAATTTTAAAAATAAACACCGTGGCCCAAAAGTAAGGGATGTCAGAGGAGAAGTAGCAAAATTAAAATAAAAATTGCCGGTCATAATATTAGACAGAAAGACGATCGATGGAACAAATGTATTGTAAACTGGAGACTTTGGGAAAATAAAAGAAGAAGCGAAGACCCCAAATGAGATGAGCGAACGATTTAAGGAAACATGCGGAAGTAGATGCAGGAACACGGCGACAGACAGAGAAGAGTGGAATATATTGGGAGATATATAAGAATCGAAAAGTGAAGCGTTCATAGCTGGCTTTGGAAACAATGGCAATTTTAAATTTGCGGATGCGAATGTTTAATTGCGCATGCGTGTGTTTTGTCATGTAGGCACACAGCTGCTATGTGGGTGGAGGCCATATTGACATTTTGCGGTGTTTTGCGTTTGTCGTGTAAAACTATGTTTTTTTCTGTAAAAAATGGGAAATAATTCATGTAAAACATGTGCGGTTTGTGGAAAAAAGTTCGGAAGAAGTAAGGGAGTGCCATTCCATATGTAACTACGTGTATTTTTCTTTATAATTTGTTAATAAAGTTAAGAGTGGTTTACAGATGCCATTAAACTCTCTTCATGTTGTTCACAATAAATCTGCACAATTAGTTTTGGAGAAACTACAGTTTTAATCCATAATTTGATAAATTTTCACCCAATCAACTAGTTTTTAGAAAAAGAAAATAGACATAACCCTAAACATTTGAGAATTGTCAAATAATTTTGTGACGTAACCAAGTATGTTCCAAAACCACCAAAACTGATACATGCACAGTAACCGAAATCCTGTCTACCCGAAAAAGGAACATTAAAAATTAAATAGCCCCATATTTATGCTCTAACGTATTTGGGAGAGGCCTATGTCCAAATATGGATTGAAGAAGGCTAAATAGATAGATAGAATAGATCTGTGATCTGTTCAGCTGTTAATTAAATATGCTTTTACTGCCCAGTGCTCAATGCTATCGAAAGCTTTTTCAAACGCTATAAACACAATATATAGTAGAATGTTGTATTCGTTGGCTCGTTCTGTTAGATTGTTCATGGTTAATAGGTAGTCAACTGTACTGAAACCTTTTCTGAAGCCTGCTTGTTCTTTTGATTGATATTCGTCAAATTTTGTTGTTAGTCCATCCGTTAATATTTTCGTGAAAGGCTTATAAATTACATTGTGTTATAAATCGAAAGTTTTTAGGTATACTCTATCGCCTTTCTTGTGTAGAATAATGGTTATTCTTTTTAGTTGTTTGGGATTATTTTTTCTTTTAGTATTTTATTAAGGAGAATATATAAGGTATTAACTACAGCTTTACCACCGTATTTGAGCATTTCTGTCGTTACAATGTCTTTTTCAGGTGATTTCTTATTTTTCATTTTATTTTATGGTCTTTTTATTACAGGTTGTAGCTCTGAGTTTATGTTCTTTATTTTGTTGGAGTTTCTTCCTGGTTTCTTGCAATGGTTCCCTTTTTGTTATCTGCCCTAATGAACCAAATATTCCAGTGCTGGCCGCGTATTTGGAATCAATATCTTGAAAAAATAATGGAAGAAGTGACATGCGACAATAATTACACTGGTCTGCAAAAAAAAAATTCTTGAGCCCTGGCATTATTTCTGCTGATTCTTATGTAAGACGACGCCCTGAATCCAAATATAGCTTGCATTTTCTTCTACTACCCACCATTTTTGAGGGAGCAGCCCTTTTACCTATTTTTATCATTTTTCGAGAATAATTATAATATTATCGACATAAATTAAATTTTTAAGTATAAAGAGAGTTATTTTAGTTTCAAACAATAATAAATGCATGGGCGCACCCAGGGGGGGAGGGGGCTTGGGGCCCGCCCCCCAAGTCTTAGATTTTTTTACATATATTCCACATATTTCATAAAAAACACAAAAAATAGAGGCGTCGGCGTCGGGCCCCCCAAGACATATTCCTGGGTGCGCCACTGATAAATAAGAACTTTCGTACCTTCACTTGGTGCTTGCTTTCCTTTTATACCCTGAGGTACAACCCTCTCGTTTCAAAAACCAGCAGTACTCCGCCAACATGCTTGCATTTCACTTCCCTTTTCCAACTTAGCGATGTCTTGATGAAACCGTTCCCCGTATTCATCCGAGACTGCTCCTAAATTTTCAGGAAAGAAGTCCAGATGCGAGTGAAGGAAGTGCACTTTAAGGGACATGTCACATCCCATGGCCTTGTACGCTAAGAGCCATTCCTTGTTCTGATCACTTTTATGGTTACCCAAAAAGTTCTTACACACGTTTTGGAATGCAAACCAAGCTCGTTTTCCTTTTTGATTCAGGTGTTCAATAAACGTCGAATCTTAAAAAAGTTGTCTAATCTGGGGCCCCATAAAAACACCTTCCTTGATTTTAAACTCACTAAGACGAGGAAATTTAGTTTTCAAAAATATGAAGCGTCGCCTGTTTTGTCCAGTCCTTTTACAAACTGTTTGGTCAATCCAAGTTTGATCTGCAAAGGCGGCAAGTAAATATTATCTTGCGGGACTAATAAGGATTGTTGGCGACATTTTTCTGACGGGGAGTAAATCTTTTTCGCAAAGGCCAGTTCCCTACAATGTAATGTTTGTCCCGTGCTCGGCTGTCCCATTCACAAATAAAGCAACAATAATTTATTTATGCAAAACACCCCCTCCCCCCCAAACAAATGGCTTACCGAACCGAACCTTGCTATAAATATTAATGTTTAAGAACACTAAACTCTCCAGTCTCTCAGAAATAATGATGTTAAGGCCAAAAAAAAATTCTTTCCGTCCCACCAAACTATCGAAAAGAAGTAAAAATAGGTAGGGGGGTCTCCCTCAAAAATGGGGGGTGATGGGGAAAAACGGAGTTCATATTTGGATTCAGGAGGTCATTTTACATAAGAATCGGCAAGAATGGTGTCAGGGCCGATTTTCATGCCGACCAGTGTTATTATCCGGCTTCATATGCAGAAAGATTCATTAATAAATATTTTGTAGCTTCGTCAGTCCAGAAAAATCCTGAGAAATAGTTTTAATCTTCATTGTGAATGCCACTGTTTGTAGGAAATATCCATATCCAATCGGCCAGAGAGCCGCGCCCCTTTTAGCTATTTAAAACTAATACTAGATCAGATATTGTTTTGATCATAATATTGGCGCCAGAGTATGCTGCCGTCACACTAAAAGGGGCAATATAATAAGCGGCGATTTCCTTAAAGTTAACTACATATTTAAATTTCGAGTTTATATAGAAATAATGACGTTTCTTTATATTTATACGATTATTTAATAAAATTTTGGAAAATTTGATTTGATTTAATTAATTTTTTTTTCGTTAATTAAAAAATAATGCCGTTTGGCCTCTACTCCGACGCAGGATCAGACCCCCGCGGGTGAATGTAATTATCTTAAAATCTAATCAATGGATTTTTAAATTAATTAGATCTTTATAAAGACATTTAAAATACCTTCAGAGCAACGTGCTACTTGACACACTTTCCCTATTTAATAAAGCCCATCAAACACATCGTTTTAAAAATATTTTAATCAGCCTAAAAGTTCCCCCTTTAATTAGAAATTATAGTGTCTCAGTATCTTTTCGAAATCTCATGTTTTATACCTACAAAGGGCGAAGTTTTGTTTTTGTTGTTACACTCTGTGTATAATTCCGTAGTAAAATTAATCCTGAGCGTTTATTATTTTTCTTATAGTTTTATTTATTTCTGTGTATTCTATAGATGTTCTATATCATTCTCGCTCGAGTGTCCGCCTTTTTTCCATCAGTCTCTTTATTTCTTTTAATATACAATTTTCTCTCTTTTTATCTTTTGTGCAATATCTTTTCCTACTTTGGTCATAGCTCTTATCAGCGTATTATTTATTTCATCTATATTTGCATTTTCGCATTCTAAGTTTTTGGTTAGTTGTTCCTCTAGCCTTTCTTTGTATATAACTTTATTTTGTGTAAGTTTTTCTTTTCATTTCGAAATTGCTATTAATGCAGATTTTTGTTCTGACCGTCCTGTGATCACTGCCTGTTGTAAAGCTGTTTAGGACTCTTACATCTCTAAAGATGTTTTTAGCAGTAGTCAGTATGTAATCGATTTCGTTTTTCGTTATTCCATTAGGGCTGAGCCATGTCCACTTTCGTTGCGGTTTCTTTCTATAGAACGAGTTCATTGCATAAAGATGTTTTTCCTCTAGATAGTTCATTAAGGTTGTACCCCTGTTACTCCTTTTGCCATATCCAAAATCCCCTATTTTAGCCTCTTCTATGTTCATTTTCTTACCTAATTTGGCATTGAAATTTCCCATTACTAGTGTAAAATGGGTTTTGTGTTTTTCAATAGCCTTTGAGATGTCTTCATAGAATGCTTCAATATGCTCGTCAGCGTAGGTAGAAGTGGGGGCTATACCTGAATAGCTTTAAGTAATGTTCTTTTCATTTTGAGTCCAACATAGGCAACGCAATCTGAGATTCCTTTAATATTATGGACGTGCGTACTTATTGCTTTTTTTTATTAAGAACCCTACTCCGAAGTTGCTATTATCTTCATTACCTTTATGATACAGTAGATAAACGGAGTTCAGTTTTATCTGATTTTCGTCGGGTTTCTGACAGGCCTACAATGTCCCATTTTATCCTTGTCATTTCTTCCTCCAGTTCATCTACTTTTTCGTCGGTGTTCATTGACCTAATGTTATATGTTTCTATTGTTAGTTTTACTAGTTTACAAATAATAATACTGTGCAAACAACACTTCTATGAAAAGATTGACTTGTCTAAAGTCGACATAATTATAGACGATGAAAAATATTTAGTTTTTATGCTTGAGAGAACACTTATAATAAATCATTTTAGTTATTACAAGAAAAACAATCTACAATAACTGTGTATAAAACCATAGTACAGCCACATTTTGATTATTGTGCAAGTGTTTTATATTTTTGAGATAACAACTATAAATGATCGTTACAAAAATAACACAATAGGGGCATTAGAATAATCCTCAGGTCTAATAGAAGAACTCCTATAGACCGAATGCTTAGCACTTTAAAGTGGCTAAGCGTTTATAACAGACTGAAATATTTTATGCTTATTTTTATTTATAAAATAGCTAATAATTTACACCCTCCATATTTCAGCAAATTTATAACGTTTAATTTAGCGATACACAAATACCAGCAAATGTGCCAATTTATTATTTGTGAAAGGCCTGCAAGAGAATAATAATTTGTCAATTAAAACTAAAAACGGAAATTCGCTGAATATATTTAAAGGCAAGATCAAAGAATTGCTATTTTAAACCTAATTCGATATTATTAATATATATTTTATTCATGTATTGTGTGTTTTTTGTGTATACCTACTACTATTGATTATTATTATTGTTTTTATTATTATTTGATAAATTAATGTTAATAGCTATGTTGTATTAGGACTTTCTAAACAACGAATAAAGAGTTTTATTTAATCTCTTACTGCTCAGTCTCGGTAATAACCATATCAAACAGATGTTTACAAATGTCCCTAATAAGGAGAAAAAAATTACAACTTGCTACTGCGCAGTCTTACTAATAAGCGGAACAATAACGGAGTGTTAAATAAGCGTTTCAAAATGTTATCAATAGATAGTTTTTGGTCGTGCCAAATTTTATAATTTTAACAATATTTGACAGCTCGAAGTAGCCTTCTTGGTACCGGTTTTAGTCGACGCAGACGGTGCGGTTATTTGTCGTTTGGTGTGCAAGAGATATTGAATAGAGGAAGATGGGGGAATATTTTTTTTTTGTCTAAAGAAAAACTTTCAAAAGTGATTCCTAACAGAATGTGCAAGCGCAGAAATCTTTTAAGCTTCGGACTGACTGAACCAAGCATATGACTAGAGAATTAGTAAGTAAGCTTTGGCTTAGCCTGTCCGATGCACGAAGCGTGTCTACGCTTGCGCACTCCGATCTGAAGGAATCATTTCCAAGTATTTTTGCAGGGGAAAAGTTAGGCATCTTGGCGAAATAAAGTTATGTACGAAAATTTAGCCTGTTAGTAATCACTTAAGAAATAGACCGGTGTACTGTGGACTATTTGCGTTACTTAGATGCCATTTGGATATTTTTGCAACTTGCAATTTCTACAGCTTTACATAAGTCACTTTTGTCAAATTTGAAGGAAACTTCACTAAGTACTCAAATCAATCTACAACAAAAAATAATATATATTTCTTATTGCCCCATTACGATGTTTTTTATTACCCCACGATAGTCAAAACGAAAGCATAATGAGAAACATTTCCGTTTGGAACTACTATTTAAAACAATACATAGAAAGTCTTACATGTGACAATAAACTTAAGTATTAAAACTGAAAATTAAGTGTTTACTGCAGACAAAAAAAAAAAGATTGTCTGAGATGGTTTGCTCGTTAAAAGAACTTTTTACAAAATATTGATTGAAAGATTACTTTACTAATATTGTAGTAGAAAAATTTCGAAAGGTTTTTTCAGATATCTCAACTAATAAAAGACAAAATGCAAAAGTAGCAAAAAATACTTCCTATTTCCCCTATGTCACATAAATTGGTTCCGCTAAAACACAGTTGAGCACGTTCTACGGAGGTTAAAATTTTTATGTTAACCGTGTGTGAGTTTGCGGCGTTCCACATAAGCCGTTAACTACAAGTGACGTTCAAATGTCAACAGTGTCAAATAGCGTTAGTCGTCGGCCGCTTTTGGCACAACCAAAATCTGTCTAAAATCCCCCGGCCCGACAATGACGCGCGAAAATAACGCGCGACGCGACGGTGTTATCAAGCACGACTAAAAGTGTGGCCAGTGTGGCTTAAGGCTTACAAACTTTTAATTGGTTATAGTGCTCTATTTGGGCTGCTGAAGGTAATTCCTCTTATATTGCTTTGTACGGTCAAAAACTCGAATTCAAAATGCCAACTTTATTTATTATAAAGTTTAACTTTTTGAAATACTTAGACACTAAAGAATTTATGAAAGCATCTATGAAACACACGCAGTGACGGATCTACAGGAAGTTGTCTACTTTTTGAAATATGAATTTTCAAAGTTTGACCATTTTGGTTGTATACGATTCCCTGCCCTAAAATTCGCTAAATGACGTTTTTCCGAATCTTAACTCAAGATGTGGTTTTTTCGCATCTCTATGGACCCACAACTCGGTGCTTTTGTTGGTAAACTGTATATTTTTCAAAATATGAACGTTTTTCCGAATCTTAACTCACGGTGTGGTTTTCTCGCATCTCTATGGCCCCACCATACTGCAACTCGGTGCTTTTGTTGATAAGCTATATAGTCTGTCAAATATACATTTTCAAAGTTTGGTCATTTTGGTCTTATCGGATTCCCTACCCTAAAATTCGCTAAATCACGTTTTTCCGAATCTTAACTCAGGGTGTGGTTTTTTCGCATCTCTATGGACCTACAATACTGCAACTCGGTGCTTTTGTTTATAAACTATATAGTTTGTCAAATATGAGTTTTCAAAGTTTGATCATTTTGGTCTTATCGGATTCCCTACCCTAAAAGTCGCTAAATGACGTTTTTCCGAATCTTAACTCAGTGTGTGGTTGTTTCGCATCTCTATTGACCCACAATACTGCAACTCGGTGCTTTTGTTGATATACTGTATATTTTTCAAAATACGAATTTTCAAAGTTTGGCCATTTGGGTCTTATGGAATGCCTTACTCCAAAATTCGCTAAATATATATTTTTTAAAATATGAATTTTCAGAGTTTGGCCATTTGGGTCCCAAAATTCGCTAAATGACGTTTTTCCGAATCTTAAATCACGGTGTGGTTTTTTCGCATCTCTATGGCCCCACCATACTGCAACTCGGTGCTTTTGTTGATAAGCTATATAGTTGGTCAAATATGAATTTTCAAAGTTTGGTCATTTTGGTCTTCTCGGATTCCCTACTCTAAAATTCACGAAATGACTTTTTTTCCGAATCTTAACTCAGGGTGTGGTTTTTTTGCATCTCTATGGCCCCACCATACTGAAACTCGGTGCTTTTGTTGATAAGCTGTATACTTTGTCAAATATGAATTTTCAAAATTTGGCCATTTTGGTCTTATGGGATTCCCTACCCTAAAATTCGCTAAATGACATTTTTCCGAATCTTAACTCAGGATGTAGTTTTTTCGCATCTCTATGGACACACAATACTGCAACTTGGTCCTTTTGTTGATAAACTGTATATTTTTAAAAATATAAATTTTCAAAGTTTGGCCATTTGGGTCTTATGGGATGCCTTACTCCAAAATTCGCTAAATGACGTTTTTCCGAATCTTAACTCCCGGTGTGGTTTCTTCGCATCTCTATGGCCCCACCATTCTGCAACTCGGTGCTTTTGTTGATAAGCTATATAGTTTGTCAAATATGACTTTTCAAAGTTTGGTCATTTTGGTCTTATCGGATTCCCTACCCTAAAATTCGCTAAATAACGTTTTTCCGAATCTTAACTCAGGGTGTGGTTTTTTCGCATCTCTATGGACCTACAATACTGCAACTCAGTGCTTTTCGCTAAATGATGTTTTTCCGAATCTTGATTCTTGTTAATTGTGGTTTCTTCGCATCTCTATGGTCCCACCATACTGCAACTCGATGCTTTTGTTGATAAGCTATATAGTTTTTCAAATATGAATTTTCAAAGTTTGGTCATTTTGGTCTTATCGGATTCCCTAACCTAAAATTCACTAAATGACGTTTTTTCGAATCTTAACTCATGGTGTGGTTTTTTCGCATCTCTATGGTCCCACCATACTGCAACTCGGTGCTTTTGTTGATAAACTGTATAGTTTTTAGAATATTAATTTTTAGTTTGTCCATTTTGGCCTTATGCGATTCCCTACCCAAAAATTCGCTGAATGGAGTTTTTGAAACTGTATAGTTTTTGAAATGTGAATTTTCAAAATTTGGCCATTTTGGTCTTATAGGTACTCTATTCGCTTATAGCATTAAATTAGCTCTGAGCGTCACGTGCTATGCGAAAAGTCCTCCATTTCGCGTGTTCCTCTACAATCGTTCTCAAGATGTTTAAATATCTAATCTTTAGATTATTATTTTTCCAATATAATAAAACGAAACGTCGCACTAGTGTTTGTTTGTTTGTCAAAAAGATCAGTGTTTCAAATTTTATTTATTCAAATATTATTTTTTTTCTAATACACCACTGGCACATTAATTATTTTTTTTATCTAGTAGAAACGCAGTGGTTTTTCTTAATAAAAAAATTTCCTTAATCGCAGCGTAAGATCCAGATAAAGTTTTGTTTGTAAAATAAATCCGCCACAAACACATAGATTTTTTTTAATAATAATGAAACTGATCCTGGAAGGTCGTTGAGCTCGGATCGATATATTTTAGTTTTACATTTTGGAAAAAATTATATTTTAGTTTTAATTTTTGGGGAAAATTTAAACAAATTTGTGAGAAGGTGAGCTTGAGCCTAAAGAGATACATTTTACTCTTGACTTTTGAGACAAAGTTTTGTTTGCAAAATGAATCCGCCACAAACATATAGATTTTATTAATAATAATAAGATCCTGTCACTTTTTCCCGCTAATCTTTCTAGTTAAGTATAGAAAATAGGTACATAATGTTTTATGTTTTATACCAAATAATAAAGTCGGATTAAATGTCTATGCGCTTCCCGCTTCTTTTTTGCGTCATCCCAAAATTATTGGCTATGAATAATTCAGTGGCGTATGGAGAAACTGATCCTGGAAGGTCGTTGAGCTTATGTCGATATACAGTTTTACTTTTTGGGGAAAATTTAAAGGAATTGGTGAGAAGGTGAGCTTTTTTTTAGATACATTTTACTTTTGATTTTTGGGTAAAATTCAATTTTTAGCGTTCAATGTTCAATTCTGGGAAGTTATGTTAAAGGCCTATCTCTCAGATAGCGCTAGCAATGTTTAATAAAAATTAGTTTAGTAGTTTCAGAGATAATGAGCTGTTCTTAAACCGATGTTACAAAAATTAGAACACGTTATATTAATTGCGCGTGACTTTATTAAACAATAATAACGAGACTTTATCTGGGGATTACGCCACTATTAAGGAAATTAATTCTTAATTAAGAAACCACTGCGTTTCTCCTAGAAGAATAAAAATGACTTACTTGCCAGTGGCAGTGGCGGACGCAGAAATTAATCCTGGGGGGCTTGAGCACGGATTGACAAAAGGGGGGAGGTTGAGCCCCTAAGCCCCCTGCGTACGCCACTGCCAGTGGTGTATTAGAAAAAAATATTTGCCTAACGAAATTTGAAAAACTTATCTTTTTGACAAACAACACTAGTGCGACATTTCGATTGTTCCTTGTCAATCGATCTCAAGCTCTTTAAATATCTCATCTTAAAATTATTCTTATTCCAATACAAAAAAAAAACGAAACGTCGCACTAGTATTTTTTGTCAAAAAGATAATTGTTTCAAATTTTGTTAGACAAATATACATTTTTTTCTAAAACACGACTGGCACATTAGTGATTTTTCTTTATCTAGGAGAAAAGTGGTTTTCATTAATTAAAAAGTTTCCTTAATCGAGATAAAGTATTGTTTGTAAAAGGAATCCGCTACAAACATATAGATTTTAATAATAATAAAAACCTGTCATTTTTTCCGCTAACCTTTCGTGTTCAGTATAGTAAATAGGTACAGAATGTCTTATGTTTTACTGAAACCGAATTCTAAATAACTTCTATTTCCACCAAATAACATCCGCTTCCCGCTTTTTTGTTTGCGTCATCCCAAAATTATCAATTGGCTATTAATGATGCAGTTGCGTACGCAGAAACTCATCCTGGAAGATCGTTCAGCTCGGATCGATATATTTTAGTTTTATTTTTTGGGGAAAATTTCAAGGAATTGGTGGTAAGGTGAGCTTGAGCGTCGATAGATACATTTTACTACTGATTTTGAGTAAAATTCAATTTTTAGCGTTCAGTGTTCAATGATCTTGCAAGTGGCAGTGGTGTAGGCAGATATTGCTCCTGGGGGGGCTTGAACACGGATTGACAATTTTTAATCTTCCTGCTGGGGGTTCTTAAGCGAGGATTGATAAATGTTATTCCTGATTTTGGGCAAAATTTAATCTTTACAAGTCAATATTTAGTGGCTTAAGGGGAGGGGGGGGAGGCGTTGAGTTCAAGCCAGTGGTGTATTGGAAAAATTACATATTTGCTTAAAAAAATGTCCTTTTTGACAAACAAAACTAGTGCGATATCTAATTTTTAAATTATTCTTTTTCCAATAGAAAAAAAAACGAAACGTTGCACTAGTGTTGTTTGTCAAAAAGATCAGTTTTTCAAATTTTGTTAGGCAGATATTATTTTTTTTTTCTAATACACCACTGGCACACTTGTGATTTTTTTTATCTAGGAGAACGCAGTGATTTTGCTTAAATAAAAATTTCTCTTAATAGTGGCGCCGCCACAAACATATAGATTTTATTAATATTATTAAGACCCTGTCATTTTGTTCCACTAACCTTTCTAGTTAAGCATATTAATTAATAAATAGGTATACAGTGAAACCTCCTATAAGCGGCCACTCACGGTTTCGCCGATTTTGTCCGCTTATTGGAGGTGTCCGCTTATGAGAGATAACTGCTAAATTTTAATATATATTTATTAACAACTTCAGCTGCTTGAGTTTTTCCGATATTAAATTTTTTACCGATCTTTCGTGCTGATAGATGTTCCTTCTCCGACACCTTTACCACTTCCATTTTTGTAGGTAAACTAAGAAGGTTTTTACTAGGCGCCATTTCAAAGAGATCTATTATTACCCAACTGAACAATAAAATTAAAACACAGCAGTCCCGCCGAATAAAATATGTTGTAAATAAGGATTTAGTCTCAGCATTAAAACAGAAAAAGGTGATTTCGCGGCTGCAGAGCGCGCTGTTGCCAACATACTACATAATATTTATGCCCATGTCGTACAGCGCTCCGTCCCGTTGTCAGAGGTTCGCGTCCGGTTAAGGAAGGTTTCAGAATTTTTTTATCAAAAAGAGTTGTCCGCGTCCTGTTATAGGAGAAGCTTGGTTCCAACAAATTTCTCTGCACAAAGGGAGCCTCCGCTTAATAGAGGTATTCGCAAGGAGAAGTTGCAGTATAATGTTTTAGGCTTTACTGAAATCGAATATAAAATAACTCCTATTTCCACCGAATAACAAAGTCGGATTAAAGTTCTATCCGTTTCCCGCTTCCTTGTTTATGGTGAAATAAACACAGAAGCACAACGGATTAATTCCAGCTTTACTTATTGTGCAATGTGCATTTAAAGCTACGTTTCCACTAAAGCGACATTGAGTAACATAAAAGTAAACCCATATAGCAATAAAATATTAGCTAAACGTTGTGAATCGCGTGCCAACGTTGCGTCTAAACGTTGACTTTGACTCAAGCTCGACCCCGACCGACCAGTTAGGTGAACGATGTGTATGGTCTGGAGGGTTGTGTCGTAATGACTACATTATATAAATTTTTTACTAATTTACTAGAAATTAAACAATTTTTTTGTATAGCTTATAATAATTTATGCACAGTTTATAATACGTTTCTACCAACAAATTTGATGAACGCACCACAGTTTACTGTCAAATATAACCTATTTCAGCCATTCAAAGTTCGCGTGCCTCCATTCTGACGTATTTTTACCAAAATAGAATTTACTTAAGTTGCGGCGAAATGACTCAAACCATGTTATTATTTTACATAATAATATGTAGAGTTTGATTTTCATGAACATCAAAGGCCTGATTTGCCCAAAAATATAAAAAAATTAGCTTTTTTACCCAACTGCAGCACGGCGAAAGGAAGGGTTATGTTTGTGTCACTCTAGAGGCTAAACGGCTGAACCGATTTTGACAAAAAAGGTCTCGTTGGATTGCTACTGATTCCGAAGGTGCTATAGGCTATATTTTTTTAAACAGAGGCCATTTTGTCACATGATGTAGGCTTTAAGGCATACTAATTATCTAAATTTCAGGCGATTTTATTGAAATTCCTTTGATTATCCATTGCATATGTCCTCTAATTTGCTGTAGTTACGTTGTAGTTCTTCCTACTCCCACCCATCTCCCCTCTTGTCATTCCCCCTACCCTATTCAAAAACCATGTTTTTATCAAACTTTCACAAATAAAAAGCGAGTTCAAAAGTTTTTTCTACACATGCTTTAAGCCTTTTTTTCCAACATTATTTTACTAGTTTCCTCCTCCCTCTCTCTGCCCTCCCTCCTTATTAGTAATAGTTGTAGTTATACCTTTCACAAATATAGAGCGACTTCAAAAATTATTTCTGCACACGCTTTAAGACTTTTTTTCCAACATCATTTTACTAGTTTCCCCCTCCCTCTCCCTCTCTTCTCCCCACCCTCCCTAATAGTAATAGTTGTTGCTAGGGCATCCAATCCCGCACCAAAACCTTAATCCCGCAAATCCGCGGGATTATAGCCATCAATCCCGCGGATCCTACTAAATATGCTAATAAAAGTTTTTATGCAATAAATAACAGACTATAGTAGCAAGAAAATATTTATAGCATATAGATACAATAAAAAAGACAACAGTCGGAATAGCTTAAAGTTACATTTTACATTGAATTAGAAAATATTTGTGTCATCCTTTAAACTGGATTTAATTTTAATGTACATATAACCTGCTGCTAAAAACCCTCAGCTTCTACACTTGTCGGAGGAATCGAATCGATTATGCCCCTAGTCACTCCGCATTCAAAAAGGGTCATTTCATGTTTAAGTAGCTGGTCAAGTGATGCTCGGGATCGGGCTGGTACAGCCATAGGAGAGGACTCTAATACTGATACCCATGCAGTACGACGGCTTCGCTCCAATTCCTCTTCTAAATTCGAAGGTGATGGTTCGCATCTTGTTAGTGTTAGTCCAGGGCTATCGAAACGGACGGGCCACGATCCTCCCCTTTGTTGACGTCACATTTTTTTTTTTGATGGTCACGTTACGACACAGCTGATTATCATTAAAATATTGAAGTTGGAATGACGGTTCATGAATATTTGTTTTTTTTTTAAATAAAGTTGGTTTTGAGATTGTTTTTACTATATTCTTTTAGAACAATTTTTTTTAATCTATAGTAATCCTTAATTTTTCAGAGCCGCTTCATTAACTCACACAAAAATTAAGTTTAAAGCAGAAGCGAATGTGACAATCACAGATGACAAAGTCAAATACATGTCAAATATAACATTGTTGTTGGCATGTGGTACATGGCGGGTAATTTGAATTCAAAATAAAGAATGATTTAGCATGTTGAAGATTTTAACCTTTTAATCATGTTGATTCGTTACAAAACTTTGGTGGAATATCGGGATGGTGTCTAAGAATATTTCACTGAAATTTCGCGGAAATCTGTGTGCCATTTTGAAAATATCATAAAAAAACGTGTGAACTCCCATAAGACCCAATGTAAAATTCAGCCCCCAGAGAACAGCTGATGATTTTTTCAGGGTCGTGGCCTCTATTTTTGTGTTGGCCTTGGTTAGTCTTGTGAGTCGTAAGTGCGCTTTGGGCATCAAAATTAAAAGTTAAAGCATATCGTACATTATAGTAGTTACAAGTAAATTTAGCAGTTGGGTTTTTTTATTGAATTTTTTTTTATTATGTTTGTTTACATAGTTGCTGGACAATGGCACCCTTTGCGCAGATCAAGATTTGTTCGAACCAACATAGCGTCTGCAGGTCAAGCCCACGATTGCGTCAAAACGGCCAGAAAATGTTGAGTTTTCAATTTTGAGCCTAAAAAACGTTTTGTAAACGTCGTTATCACAGCTAAAAATATACTTTAAATACTTGGTTTAAATGAAAAGGTCGCGAACAGTGGTGTAAATTACTTTTAGTAGGGTAAACGTTCACACAAGCAATTAAAACCATTCCCACAACGTTTACGTATAGTACAACTTTGGTTTTTACCACTTTTACGACAATAAAAGCATTGTAAAAAGAATAATATACTAGTGGTACAGTAGAGACCCTGTATGTATGACATATTTTAAATAAAAGAGACGCGACAAACTCTTCAAAGCCAAATTTATTTAAGTCAAAATCAAAGGATGAAAATATCGGTCCTCTATACTCTAGCGACGTTTAAAGAGAGACGCACCTTCGGTCCTTGTTAATTCATAACCGTGGGAAAATAAAAATAAACGATTTTTAACAAAACCTATACAGGGGGTACGGATACACGTGTTTGTTTAAATCTTGCATGATGATTGATGTTACTCACCGCTGACAATTTAAATTATTTTAGTGAAACGCCAATGAAGTTGGCAAGAAAATAACCTAACCAAAAAATGTTAAATTCGGTGACTTTGATGGGTTTGTCGCGTCTCTTTGTTGTAAAAATATGCCATACATACAGGGTCTCTATGGTACAGGAATATTAATATAAAATATAGAGACCTTGATAGAGACCTAAAATTTGAAACTGCAGAGACGATAAAATGTAATGCAAAAGCAGAGAAGATAGCCTCCATGAACATGTGAATGCGGAAGCAGTTCTTCTCCTAGCTAATACTGAGTTAGTTTAAGTGCTAAAAATAGTGAATCCGTTTCAGCTTGTAGACTAAATAAAACAATATAATGCTGAGAAAAACTCGACATATAGGGAATCCTAAGTTTCGTAAAAAACAAGTGTGTTGATCCCTGTATTTCCGTGACTAAAACTGACATCGCAAAGAAAAATCAGGAAATATAATGGTTAAAGGAAAAATCTTCCAGTTTCGAGTAGTTGAGCACTTTAATAACTGCGTCGCATAAACTGCCGGGAAATACGAAACTGATGTGCCATATCCGGTGGAAAAAGAAGTGCTTACAGTGCACAGTGGAACTTTTGATAATTTAGGTCGACATGCTTAAGTACTATACAGGGAGTTAATAAAGTATGTCACCAAAAAATTTTAAGTTTAAGAAAAAAACCTTAAATAAACAAATACTTAGTTTTCGAGATACAAGTTTTAATTTTTTGTTGAATTTTTCTTTATTATAGCTCGTGCAGTTTTTGAGATGTTTGGCTCAAATTTGGAACGGATGTTAAGCTACAAGGCATACGTCATTAAGAATGCCAAATATCATCATATAATCAGGCAACAACTACAGAGTGATATTTTTTTTAGGAGTCATTCCTCCTTTTTAAAACCTTGGTAAAAGGGATCGAATTAGATCCAGACGATAGATTTGTAAGTTTTGATGTAGAAAGTCTGTATACCAGCGTGCCAATAAATGAGTCACTCAGTATCATCAAAAACAAATTAAAAACTGATGATACTCTTCACGAAAGAACAACACTATCGGTGGAGGGGGTGATGAATCTGTTGGAGCTCTGTCTCCGTAACTCTTACTTTCAAGTGAAAGATAAGTTTTACGCGCAAAATGATGGACTTCCAATGGGTTCATCTCTTTCGCCAGTGCTAGCACACATCTACATGGAGTGTTTCGAGGACCATGCGATCAACACAGTAAGAGTCAAACGAAAACTACTACTACTACTAATATTTTCTACACCATCTTAACGGTATTTGACCAACAATCAAATGCACCATGGAAATTGAAAAAGATTCGGCCTCACCTTTTTTGGATGTTCTTGTCAAACCATTAGACAGAAACATTCAAACCACTGTATATAGGAAACCTGCACACACGGGACAATACCTAAATTTTAAGTCTGATCCATTGACTTCTATACCCTACGGGTAGACCCGGCATGGGCCAAAATTGCCATTATCTCAAGCTTTTATCGCAATTGACCAAATACAAGTAAGAATTTAATGAGCAAAATAGGGATGAAAATAGAATTTCGGTTTGGTGAGTTCGGAAACATGCAACATCGCAAAAATATTCTATTTGCTTGTCTTGGATAAAAAAGGGCAGTGGCGAAGCAAAATAAAAATTTTGAATTCCACTAGAATTTTTTTGTCAACAATTTTCTGTTTGAATAATAAATAATTCATGAATACTTACTTGTGTGTGTTTACAAAATTCTCTTCAGTAAAAAAAAAGAGTAAAAAGAATTTCTAAGCATGCTAAGTGCAGTGGATGTATTAAAATTATTGTTTTCATCTTAGAACTTTACAAATGTTGTACCTTCCAGGTAAAATATTTTCTTTCTTTGAACAAGGGTCTTCTTCAACTCTTCTTTTCTTGGGTGGACTACAAGTTATGCTCGAGTCAGATGAAATTTCGGAACTAAAAATTTCAATTCGGAATGGGACAACCGGGCGCCGGGCCAACTCGGCGCCGCCATAAGGCGCCACGCCGGGCCTAATGGGCGCCGGGCCAACTCAGCGCCGGACTATTTTTTTTTCGATAAAATGTGCAGATAAAAACAAAATAAATATGTTATTTATACAAAACTTTCAACATCTATTAAGTCGAGTGTTGAAATTTGGTAGGTGTAGTGTTCTGCGACTTGAAACACCGCCAAGTTCCATATTCGATACATATCGATGCATAAATAAGAAAGTCCGGCATTTTGGATCCGCCACTTTAATTTTTTTAAGTTTGTTTTTTATCTGCACATTTTATCAAGAAAAATATTTTAGTCCGGCGCCCAGTTGGCTCGGCGTCAAGTTGGCCCGGCGCCCAGTTGGCCTGCCGCCCAGTTGGTGGCGCCGAGTTGGCGGCGCCCAGTTGTCCTAGACTGCAACACATTTCAGGGGTCTGGTACGTTTTACCACCTTTCTTAAAACTACGAAGTTTTTTGAAAAATGATAATTTTAGACCATTTTATAGTGATTTCTAAAAAAAAATTGCGGACTCTCGTTGATTTTGTTAAAAAAATTGAAATTGAAACATTCTTAAAACCCCATTAAAACCCATACAAATTGCTACAAAAGAAGCATTTTCTCATTTCAAACTGAAACAAAACGGTCCCTGACGTCTATCAGCTGTCAACAAAAACTTGAAATAACTAAGGTCCTTTTATGAAAATGCACAATTTTTAAAAAAGCATGAAGTTCATTTTTACAAATAAAAATTAGTTTAATTGAACATTATATCAATTTTTATTCCTTAAAACACTAAAAATTAATAATTAGTAACTTTTTAAAAATTTATCGAAGGTCTAACTGAACAAAAGCAAACTGAACCCATCCGTATCGAAATGAACCAAATCAAACCGAATCTAACGGTTCGGTTTGGTTCGGTTCGATTTGCTTAAACTGAACCGAACCTAACCGAATATAGCTAAACCTAACCTAAACAATCCTAGCGGAACCTAACCGAACATACTCAAACTGAACCAACCTAACCCAACCTAACCCAACCTAACCCAACCTAACCCAACCTAACCCAACCTAACCCAACCTAACCCAACCTAACCCAACCTAACCCAACCTAACCCAACCTAACCCAACCTAACCCAACCTAACCCAACCTAACCCAACCTAACCCAACCTAACCCAACCTAACCCAACCTAACCCAACCTAACCCAACCTAACCCAACCTAACCCAACCTAACCCAACCTAACCCAACCTAACCCAACCTAACCCAACCTAACCCAACCTAACCCAACCTAACCCAACCTAACCCAACCTAACCCAACCTAACCCAACCTAACCCAACCTAACCCAACCTAACCCAACCTAACCCAACCTAACCCAACCTAACCCAACCTAACCCAACCTAACCCAACCTAACCCAACCTAACCCAACCTAACCCAACCTAACCCAACCTAACCCAACCTAACCCAACCTAACCCAACCTAACCCAACCTAACCCAACCTAACCCAACCTAACCCAACCTAACCCAACCTAACCCAACCTAACCAAACCTAACCCAACCTAACCCAACCTAACCCAACCTAACCCAACCTAACCCAACCTAACCCAACCTAACCCAACCTAACCCAACCTAACCCAACCTAACCCAACCTAACCCAACCTAACCCAACCTAACCCAACCTAACCCAACCTAACCCAACCTAACCCAACCTAACCCAACCTAACCCAACCTAACCCAACCTAACCCAACCTAACCCAACCTAACCCAACCTAACCCAACCTAACCCAACCTAACCCAACCTAACCCAACCTAACCCAACCTAACCCAACCTAACCCAACCTAACCCAACCTAACCCAACCCAGCCCAACCTAACCCAACCTAACCCAACCTAACCCAACCTAACCCAACCTAACCCAACCTAACCAAACCTAACCTACCTATTGTTAATAAATATAGTAAAAGTTGTTAGGTTTATGTCCAGGGGGTAACCATTGTCCATAATCGTCGGAAATCGAGTTAGGATTAGTGTATGCGACCATAAACATTGAGTGGCGAGTGAGTGTTTGGTCTTCAATTTTTTTAGAGACTCTGGGCACCCTAATAAACCGTAATCTGGTCACCCTAATCCATCGCAATCAAAGAAAATGGGTAATCGAAGTGTCACAAATTTTTTGTTGGTTTCTATTCTTCTTTTATATTATGTAGGACAAAATTATTAATTAAACTAAGTGACCTTATTAAGTAAGACAGCATGATAGTCAAATGACATTAGAAGGACATAAACATATGATACCGGCCTGTAGACCGGTCGCGGTGGTCATATAATAATAAATATATACTTTCGCGATGAAAGACCAAAATTTAACTTAAAATTACTGTAAAGTCCGCAAAAAGCATTAAATTTATCGAAATTTATAAAAACATAGATCAGTGTGTGTAACAATTCATCAAGATGTATGAAACTCGACCGTGACATGTCAAAAGTTTGGTTCGAAAAAACAAAAACAACTGGATAAAAATCGGTATGTAAGAATTTAAAAAGAAATCATTTTTAAGAAAATCAAATACTTTTTGTTAATTTTCATGCAATGCAAAAAAAAGTGCGGGGAAGTGACACTTTCTGAATCAAAATGTGTGAGGGTAAAATCGCACGGTCGCAGAAAAAACTATCTATCGTGACGCTACTGAACTTTCTCGTGTTTTAGGAAAAACTATCCGTCAAGACGACTTACCCATGAAATGTTGTTTTTTTATGGATTTTTTTTTCTTCTTTTGCACAAAAAACAATTTTGGACCATGTTTAAACTCAAATAGTTACTTCTAAACTTGTTTTTAAACGTTTTAAGATTTCTTTTTGTAATATTCCCGCACAAAATTAAAAAAAAAATCATTTCCGTACTTAGACAACATTGTCTATCAGTTTTCCCTGTATACACGGACTAACAGGTAGAATCACTCAAAATACGGCAGGTGGATTAAAGGTAGCCAGCTGCTTTTCTGTCGCACTTATGCCGTCAGTGTGAAAGAGATAAAAGTACCCTTATATTATCTAGGGTATTATTAGCATGCAAAATCACCCTATCTTTGTCCGTTTCACATGTTCAATAATGTCTATCTCTGTTTTTATTGTAAAAGAAATACCCGACCATAGGAACCAAATTGGATAGGGTCAATAAAAAATGCCTTGTCTTTCCGTCTCTAACGCCCTTTTAGGGCGTTATACAACTCAATGGTCTGATCATTCTGTTGCTACAAAACAAGGAGTTTGTATTTAAGAGCCGTAAATATTTGTAGTAATAGTAAAGAATTAATTACAAAAATTAATAACATAAAAAGGACTTACAACAGAGTAGTTATTCCAAAAAATTAATAAACTCAACGATCTCTAAAATTAAAAACAAACCAAATGTAGCAAATTCTCAAAATAATAATCCGTTGGATGTTATTAACATTCCATATCTTCAAGGGATTTCTGAAAACATAAGATGAATAGCCAAATACTATAATATAAAAACAGTATTTTCATCGGAAAATACGATAAGACGTTTTGTAACTTATATAAAACCAGAAAATCCCTCAAACAATAAGGAATGTATTTATGTAGGTGAAACGAAATGCCCTCTTCAGGTTAGAGTAAATGAACATCTAAAAAGTACCCAATTAGGGGATATTGAAAAATCCGGTATAGCGGAGGGGATTCAGTGGTCCGAAGCTAAAGTTTTGCATAAGGAGTCGTATTGGCGAAAACGAATGTTTATTGGAACTGCGTTTATAATGCAGAATAAAGAAGTTTTCAGTCAACCAAGCACGGACATACCAAACATATGGAAACCACTCCCTACGGAAAACAGGCATCTTAGGATTAAAAAGGGGCCGCCACGCCTGACTGCACACCTAGTAATATAAGTAGTGGCCTAGAGACTAGATTGTTTAGTTCATACTTGAAAACGGTTAGAGATACTTACTAACCGAAACGTCGTGTTTAAAATACATATAGACAATGATAGTCCGAAATTTACGAGTTTCAAACAAAGATTTACTCTCTGGTTGTTAAGAGATTTTCTCTTGCATCTGAAATTATATGTCTGGGCGAGGCTTTTAAACATTTTTGTTCTCGCATAGGATGCGCTGGATTAAAACAAGTGCCAGGAGCTTTTAGAGTGACGTCTTTTTATTTATTTATTTATTTATTTTTTCAATTAGGGGTTAAGAACAAATGATTACATCCACAAACGCAACCCTCGACATATTAAGAACAGTGGGAAAAAACTTAAACACTAATTACAAGCAAGAAAAAAGCAAAATCTTAAACACTAACTACAAGTTAAAAGAGAAAAAAGAAACATTTGTGTTTGAGAAAGTCACATTATGTTATTATTTAAAAATATTGTTTTAATCCTAGTTTTAAAATTAGGGAGTGACATATCGAAGTATTCGATTGTATTACAATATTGATTATAACATTTCAACATTCTACAAAAGGGAGCATTTTGTCCAGAGTTAGTTCTACGAAAAGGTATTTCAAACAGCTCACGGTTTCTTGTATTCATATTGTTTTGTGGTCTAAACTGTATTTTCTGGTAAACCTCTGGACACGATGCCAGACCCTTCATTATTTTAAAAATCATCAAAAGATTAATAAGTAATAAACATTGACACCAGTATTTACTAGAGGGTCTACAGTGCTAAGTGCTACAATCCTATGTTTAAAAGTCTACATTTTGGTTGAAAGTTTAACTTATTTTTTCTGTAAATGCAATAGTTTTTAATATTTATATAAATTATTCATAAATACCTTGCGATATGGGTCATCGTTTTTCGTTGTAATAGACATTATTTCCACACAAAGGTTATAAATAAATAAAAATAATAAAATATATTTGGTTTAAAAATGGTAGCTATATTTAAACCTCCAAACGTCACTAGGAAATGTCGAATAAAAACGGTGTAGTCATATTTTATCCGCTATATTTTACATGTTAATTTTTTAGACAAGTTAGCGACGGTTAAACCGATGGTCGATTGTTTTGGTGAATGTGTAGTTGAAAAGGGATTCTAATATATCTTGTGCTTTTTACAGTATTTAAATATTATACGTAATGCATCTACAGATATAGTTTTAAGTTATTTATGTATTATTTAGCTTTGAATATTTATTCTTAGCGCACAACGCTATTATATTAATAGATAACGGTTTATAGTCCAGTCATTATATATTTCACGTTGCAAAAGGTCCAAAACTTGACACAATTAGATATACTGTTATCGGTCCTTAATATTTCAGGAAGTTATCAACTTCAAGCAACATACGCTCGTGGAGCCATTTTGACAACTTTGACAGTTGTTAATTTTTATGGTTATTGGTTAAATTGTTAATTAAAACCTCTATTTCTTTAAAATATGTCATACATACAGGGTCTCTAGCCTGAGGCAAAATAGACTTAGGTACGGTTCCGCTCCGGATGAATTTTATTATGGAGTTATACACAGAGTGTAACAAAGAAAACAAAACTTTAGTTATAAAACATGAGATTTCAAAAAGATACTGAACGAGCGAGAAACTATGAAGAAACTCCAAACAAAAATAAAGAACATATACTCAGAGCTACAACCTGAAATAAGCAAATAAAAAGAGCATTAAAGAAATTGAAAAATAACAAGTCATGTGGAAAAGATGGTGTAACGGCAGAGATGCTTAAGTACGGTGGTAAAGCTGTAGTTAATACCCTCCATTTTCTTCTTAATAAAATACTAAAAGAAAAAATAATCCGAAACAACTGGAAAGAATCCATAACCATTATTCTACACAAGAAAGGCGATAGAGCAGACCTAAACAACTATCGACCTATAACACTCCTTAATGTACTCGTAATTCATAAGCTTTTCACGAAAATAGTAACAGATAGAGAGGAAATAAGGATGCTCTTGGATGAAAAGTTTTTTAACATTGATGGCTACCAGATAATCTACAATGGGGGGAGGGGGGGGGGGAAATTAATCAGAATGATGGCGTCTTAGTGTATGTTAAAAATAAATATGCCAAACATTTTAGCTATGAGATAGTAAACCTAGGACAAATTAAAATGATTAATCTTAAAGTTTACATTAATAACCAACACAACACATCCAATAAAAGCAGACGACTTTATAAGAGAGCTGGAAAGTCATTTTCAAAATTGTTTGCAAAATAATACACAGATTAGTTTTTTTGTCGGTGACATTAATATTAACAAAAAATTGGAGAACAAAAAAGAGGTACAGGAGTATTTAAACTTAATGTCAGAATATGGATATAAATCTTTGATTGAATCTTACACACGAATAAAAGATGGATCAAAATCGTGCATTGATCACATTTTTCTCAAATCAACCGACAATACACAACAAAGGTCATTTGTAATTAAAAATAATATAACGGATCATTACCCTATTGTTTCAGTAATGCAAACAAATCAGCAAAAATTACATAACTCTAAAATTTGTGCATACTCTAAACTAAATGAAGACAAATTTATTAAAATTTTGAGTAAGGAGTCTTGGACGGATTTTTACACAAACCAAAATATAGAGAAAAAACTGACATCTTTATTTCGAAACTTAAAAATGCAGAACAACTGGCAACTGATTACATTAAATTTAAATATAAAATAAAAAAGCGTCATCCGTGGATTACACAAGGTCTTATGCTTTCCTGTAACGAAAAAAATAAGCTTTTTAGGATGCATCAGAAAGATCCCCATAACTTAGAAAAATTAGAAAAATATAAATCCTATAAAAAAAAACTGGATCATATTATAGGGCAAACAAAGAGGTCTTATTTTCAGAATGAAATTAATAAAAACGGCAAAGACAGCAAAAGCATATGGAAAACTGTAAACACTTATATGGGAAAAAGAAAGATAAATACAGACATCAAAGAAATTCAAACATCTACTAGTATTGCTACGTCTGACTTAGAAAAGGCAGATTTGATTAACGAACACTATATTAATGTCGGTAAAAACTTAGCAACTAAGATTAAAAAAGATAAATATATTGAAAGCCCGCGTCAAAAATTGAACCAGACCTTTACTTTAAAACGTTTGAATGAGATTGAAATTGAAAACATTATAAAGGAATTAAAGAACAGTAAGGCTCCTGGAAATGACCATATTACTTCAAAAATTTTAAAATTTGCAATGCCATTTATTAAAGCACCTTTAACGCATCTAATAAATATGATTTTCCACCAAGGATATTTTCCAGCAGCGCTAAAAATAGGAATAATTAAACCATTATTGAAATCAGGTGATAAAACAAAAGTCGAAAACTATAGACCAATTACTCTAATTTCAAATATTGCAAAAGTTTTGGAAAAGCTGATAAAAATCCGAATTATTAATTATTTAAATAAATTTAAAGTAATATCTAACAGGCAATTTGGATTTAGAGAGGGACTGTCAACGGAGGACGCTATTGCCTTTTTAACAGAAAGTATAAGTAAAAATTTGGACAAAAATAAAAAGGTTATAGCTGTCTTTCTTGATTTGGCTCGAGCTTTCGATACTGTAGATCACAAAACTATGTAAGAACTGCTGGAGGACCTTGGTTTTAAGGGATCGACTTACAACTTAATGAAATCATACCTAAGCCAAAGAGTCCAATATGTTCAGATTAACGACTCAATCAGCAAACCTCTAACAGTTGAGTACGGCGTCCCTCAAGGCACAGTACTGGGCCCGATTCTATTTACAATATATATAAACGGTGTACTTAAACTGGAGACTGAAGGACTACTTGCATCTTTTGCAGATGATACCATTGCAGAATATATTGGTGATTCATGGAATGAAGTTAAACAAGTGGCACAAAGAGACATGGTCACAATAAAGAAATGGTTTGATCATATGAGATTGACTATTAGCTTTAATAAAACTAAATATATTGCATTCAGTTATAACAAAGACAATATTCCACACTTTAATCAACTTGAATTAACAGAAAATAACAACAACCGTGAAGTAATTTACATTAAGGGAGTGGATAGCATTAAGTATTTAGGGGTGGAAATAGACAGGTTTTTAAGGTGGGATGCACACATAAAAAAACTAACAAACAAACTTAGAATTATTTTGTATAAATTTAAACAGCTAATAAAGATACTTACTACAGAACAATTAAAAGTTATCTACTTTGCATTGGTCTATTCATTGCTTTAGTATGGAATCTTAAGGGCAGCATTTAATAATACAATAAAAAAAGTACAAATTATTCAAAACACATTTTTACGTATTTTGTTAAATAAACCTCGATTGTGCGGAACAGATTCTTTGTATAGTGAGAGCGGCCTTATGGATTTAAATGAAACATATATTTTACAATTGCTTAATTATCAACACAAAAGCAAAAATAATTTGATAGAAATAGAACACACATACAATACAAGACATAGAATGCAAATAAATGCAAAAACTATAAAAACTAAACAAGGGGTCAAAGAACTATTGCTTTTCTTGGGCCACATGTATATCGTCTGATACCGGAAGAGGTTAGATCAATTAATAATAAAAGAAAATTTAAAAAAAGAGTTCAAATCTGGATACAATCCAAACCTCGATCATTTTTTAAAAAGATTAATAATGAATGATGCTTTAGGATTTAAAAATTTTAATTGAAAAAGTGGTGATATACAAAGTGTATAATTTGCAACGAAGGTACATATTGAATTTGATGGTTTTATTCTGCAAAATATTACCAAACTAATCTTATTTTTTATTAATATTGTATTTTAGGATTAATTTCTTAGTGTTGCTATTGTAATCCTAAAATTTGAAATTTATAAAAGAAAAATGCCACGCACAAGCTTCTTGAAGGCTTCAGTGGCTTCTCTTTATTTATTTCTTATTTTAATATATTTGCTATGTAAAACTTTTCTTTATTGGAAATAAATATATAACATAACATAGACTAACAACAAAAACACTCAAACAACAAGCAGCAATCCTAATAGAATGATCCAACGAAACAATAACACTATATATTGCGTTTATAGACTAACTGAGTAGTAAAAGCATCTTTAATGAATAACCGAATAAATCACAGAGACACTGACTCAATAGGCAATATATATATATACAGGGTGTCTCAGAACTAATGGTACATAGTTAAACTGTAGATTCTCTGGGTCAAAATATTACGATTTAGCCATACTTACCTTAGTCCAAAAGTTCGTACTAACCGGGATACAGGGTGTTAAACTTTATTTTTTTAATTCGATTTTCTTTAATAACTTTTTTAATAATTAATATTTTTGCAAAAACTAACCAGCGTGTAAGTTTTTTTAAAATTGGCAAGACGATTCCGTTGAAAAATTTAATGTTTAAGGTACATGGTGTTCCTTAGACCACTACCATTGCATAAAAATCAGTGTATTTTTGTTGTGCCTCGGTATACACCAGTTTTTATGTAAAATAATGGTTTTCCCATCCTTTTTCTGTTTAAAAAATTTATACATATATAAAGTCGCTCAGAGCAACGATTTTTCAGATTTTTGCATTTAAAGTGTTTATTGCATGTGAGTGATATGCCTAATTTATGTATGATACTTTCTTCAATTCTTTCTACTAATTAATAATTTTGCACAAAAAATTCGGTTTGGTGGTTTTTGGGTATGGACAACTTAATTTTGGTAAAAAACATAAATATTATACAGAGTGTTCTCTGGGTCTGTACCGTTACTTTAAAATAGGTCTAACTTTTTTGTTCCTCGGTGTATACAAGATTCTATTAAAAACATTTTTTTTTAATTTTATTTAAGTTAAAAACGGTTTTCAAGATATTTAAATTAGAAGTTTTTATTGTATGCGTAAAAGATTTTTGATTAAATTCTTACCTATTTCATACATATTAGCTATAATCAATACTTTTTTATAGCATTCTAAGATTGGATGTTTTCTTAAGAAATATTAAATTAAAAAATATACAGGGTGGTTCTTGAATTATCATAAGTGTGTTATCATTGGTCGTTATTGCAACTCTGTAGGGCTTTGTTTTTAATGAAGAACAAAAAACCTCTTCGTATTAATTTTTTTAAAAATGGTATTTACGTATACTTTATTAATGCAAGTATTTTTTTAATGTTTTGAAAGAAAACTTTAATTATCAATAAAATTAATATTTTATTATTTATTAAAAAAAAATATAAAATGTCTTAAGCGTGGCGTTCTCAGCAACTAAGTTAAAATTTTAAAATTGACAAATAACTGTTTATTATTGAAGGCTAGATAAATACCCGAGAAAAACTATTTAAAAAAATTAAAAATGCTGAAGAGACGTTCAGTAATGCAAATCTTTATTTTAAAATCAGACGTTCGTAGAATAAGCGAATAAACCAATGTATTTCGGTTAACGGTGGCCATTTTGAACATTTATTGTAGATTTTGTTTTGTTTTTCTATCTGAAAATTTGTTGTTGCAATAATATATGTATAATTTTTATAATTGGTTTTTATTTTTTTTTGTTATTAAGAATTATTTAATAATTAAAATAATATTCTGTTTAAAAACCTGCTTAAGTATACCCCGAGGCACAAAAAAATACACTGATAATTTTAATGTAATAATAGTGGTCCAAAGAACACCCTGTACATGGTACATTACATTTTTCAACGGAATCGTCTTGCAAATTACAGAAAAAACTACATGCTGGTTAGTTTTTGTAAAAATATTAATTAGGAGAATGAATTGAAGAAAGTATCATAAATAAATTAGGCATATCACTCACATGCAATAAAAACTTTATATGCAAAAATTTCAAAAACCGTTGCTCTGAGCGACTTTAAAACAGTATAGCTTTTTTACATAAAAAGGATGGGAAAACCATTATTTTACAAAAAAACTGGTATACACCGAGGCACAAAAAAAACGTCACTGATTTTAATGCAATTGCTAGTGGTCCAGGGAACACCCTGTACACTGTACATCAAAATTTTCAACGGAATCGTCTTGCCAATTTCAAAAAAACTTACACGTTGGTTATTTTTTGCAAAAATAATAATTATTAAAAAAGTTATTAAAGAAAATCAAATTAAAAAAATAAAGTTTAACACCCCGTATCTCGGTTAGTACGAACTGAACTCTTGGACTAAGGAAAGTATGGCTAAATCGTAATATTTTGACCCAGGGAATCTAGAGTTTAACTATGTACCATTAGTTCTGGGATACCCTGTATAGCGAAGCAACAACATCAATCAAAATCCACGAAGAAATCTAGTCAATCCGCATAAAAAGAGGTGTCAGACAGGGTGACACAATATTCCCTAAACTATTTCGACAGGCCCTAGAAGATGTTTAAAAAAATTAGATTAGAAAGAAATAGGCATCAAAGTAAGCGGACAATTGATACTTAAACCACGGATCACCTAACAAATCCGTGCTTAAACCACCTAATATATGCTGATGATGTCGTCTTAATAACAGATAAGAAAGAAGAACTAATAAAAATGCTGGAAGAACTTGATACAGCAGCTAAAAATATAGGCTTGAGTATGAGCTATACTAAAACTAAAATTATAACTAACACAGATGAAGATATCACGATCTGAATAAGCCAAGAAAAAATAGAACAAGTAGAGGAATATATATTCCTGGGACAAATTGTTAAACTAAAAAATAAAAACCAAACAGCTGAAATGAAGAGACTAGTAAGATTCGCCTTGGCAGCATTCGGTAAATTAAGCTACATATTAAAATATAAAAACATCCTCAGTACCTTAAAACGAAAGTGTATAACCAATATATATATATATATATATATATATATATATATTTATATATATATATATTCCTGTACTTACCTATGGATCCCAGATCTGGACACTTACAAAATCAAACATGGATAAAGTAACAAAAGCCCAATGGAAAGGAAAATGTTGCATGTAAAGCTACCAGACAGAAAAAGGAATGAATGGATAATAAAATAAAACAAAAGTAAGAGATGCCAGAGAAAAAGTAGCGAAATTAACATGAAAATTTGCCGTTCATAAGATCAAACAGAAAGACGATCGATGGAACAAATGTATTGTAAATTGAAGACCTTGGGAAAATAAAAGTAGGGGAAGACCCCAAATGAGATGGGCCGACAATTTGAAGAAAGACGCGGCAACTAGATGGATGAACACGGCGACAGACAGAGAAGAGTGGAAGATATTGGGAGAGGCCTATGTCCAAAGATGGATTAAAGAAAGTAAATAGATAGATATATAGATAGACAGTGGCGGCGCGTGGTAAAAAGCTTTCGGAGTGCACACCACAAAAAAAAAAAATTGCGGCGCAGGCGGATTTTTTTTTTGCAAATAATTAAAAAATGAGATATTTAGTTAGATATTAGCTACCTACCTATTATTACTGAAATTATAAATAAATAATAAATGAATGTATTATACCTAGTTTAGATATTTTCTCTTCTAATTACAAAGATGAAAATTTAATTGTTTTTAAATTAGAAACTTCCGCCATTGTCGTAAATACCAAATCGTTGAAATCAAAACAAACCGCCAGCGCCCGACCGATAATGCCAAATTAGTGGTGTGCAAATACTATCTACTCGATACTTTAATATCTGAGACATGGGCGGATTCGAAGTAATCGAATATCCTTCGACGCCAAATACTCGTTACTCGAATCCCGAATGGGACCGAAGCCGAAGTGCTAGTTTCGTATCAATTGTATCGGCATCGGCCGTATGAGTAACGAGTTTGGAGTACTTGTAATCATTTGGACCGATATTTATATATTGGATTTACCGATAATATAACATAAATAATAATAAAATCTA